>CM060977.1:147383382-148583382 GCA_030765065.1 Deroplatys truncata | reverse complement strand
TAATAGGTTAAAAGTGGCTAACAATGACGTAACAATGAGGTAACCTTGAGGCAATAATGTAATTTTAGTGACAGTTTATAAAAATAACCAATCAACAACCAGAAAAAGCTTTAGTTAAATGAACGTATTCTATTGGAGTAGGATTAACCAATCAGAAACTGAATAAGAGAAAATTTTACAAATTTAGAGTGCAGTTGCCTGTAAACAGTGTTCCTAACCGGACGCAAGACACGTCCTCGAGAAGTATAATACGTATTCGTGTGAGACGAAAATAGTTTACGTGTTAAAAAGTGCAAGTAATTCATAAAAGAATCTCACAGTTCTATACCAGTGAAGTGTTATTTAAATCGTGTCAAGCATTAATAAAAGGAGTGAAGTAAAATTATAATCTGTGTAAGCCTACATTCTTTAGTCGCACCACAACTCTGCTAAGAGAAACTTGTCTCTAACAATAATACTGACGCAGCCGAGGCAAACATAAATATAATATTTAAAGAAACATTTAAATTACAAAGTTAATATTCTTTTTTTATTAAACTTGGGGCAAAGGCTACCTGAAAGTACATTTGGGGCGAAGGCTACCGAAACTGTTTACTATACGTGCGGTTGCAACTACTACAAGTTCGGCTCTCCAACAGTTAAACTACAATACAACTCATACTTCAAATTGGCTTTCTATACGTGGAGCTAATAAATAATAACAAACCATCTACTTCACGAAGTGAATTCTGCAAATGACACAGGTCTCAGCGCAGCATATGACGTATTTCACTTTTGATGTACTATCTTTCAAGAAAGTTTATGTACACTTTTCCTTGGTCAGTATCATTCAGGCGTTCCGTGAGTACGGGGTATGAAAACTAAATCGCCCATGGTCGTAGATATATACTGTCATGGTCACCACTATAACCTGTCACTCACTTCGAAGATTTCTAGGGCTATATTAACCTAATATGGCGAAATATGGGCTAAATATCACAAAATAAGTAGCAATTCTCTTGCTGCTGAGCTATTAACTACATGGCATTGGAGAATATGCATGAAAACGGAAAACACGTGGATTGATGATTTTAACAGAACCAACATTGATGTTGTATATAACCCACGCACTAACATTTGTTCCTCACCTCACCTCATCGAGACTTACAGCCATCACAGAAGCCATCCGGGTCTCATCTCTTGGGCCCAGGTTTAAGACGAACCCGGACAGAGTCGCCAAATTCCTGCAGGAATGCAAGGAGTACAACCAGCAGTATCAGCATCATCGGTACGATCCTCAAACCTAACCTACGCTCTCTTCCTAACTCTCGCCATTCCCACTAGTGTTGCAGTCACGTTTCATGGCTGCAACCCAGTAACTACCTTTATCCACTCCCGCCCACAGGGCGGCAGCCAACAGCCTTCAGTACTAACGCGAGTGCTATGCGGGACCGCAAAAAGCCACGTTATTCCACTTTTCCTTCTTCCTTTTTCCATCCGGTGGAGGAGTTTTTAGTGGGTATGCCGACTATTGGTGAGTCCCACACTCTCAGTCCCGACTCCCATCGGGGCTGGGGTCAGTGATTAAATCATTTTCTCATCCACTCGAAAAAAAAATGTCGTAGCTCAGTGGTAAAGCGCACGCTGTTTCAAGTGTGGTGAGGGTTCATGGTTCGGACCCCAGCATACGCTTATACTTTTTATTCCAACTTTTTCACTTTTTAAGACGCAGTAACGAACCAATTTACAGATCTCTTGCGAGAGGTTGAATGATAATTCTAAGTGAGCCAACCTCTAAATGCTGTATACACTCCATCTGATTATAACAACCTCAAATATAATTGCGTATAATTCGATGAAGTATAATGTATAAAACTAAAAGGATATATTCTGTGTTACTGCTAGTTACAATATAGTTACTCCATTTATTATAAATAACAAAAAGACGTTAGCCAAGGATAATGGTGCTTAAAAAGCAAACTAAGCAATGCTATTTCATAACTGAAGCCATGTCATATATTAAGAAACGAATTAATTTCTGAAACATTTCAGATTTATAGACGATGTATTTCTGCTGAAACAAGTAACTTGTCGAAACAACGAAAAGAAAAATGAAATCTTGTGTTTTAGAACCTGGTATAATCGCCCCCAGCTGTGATTACATAGTTTAATCTTTCGTGCATGTTTGCAACCAGTGCAAAACACCGGTTTGGATTCTTTTGATTACGTTACCATAGCTCCATCACGTGAGCAACCAGATTCACCAGCCCGCTGTCAAGTCGACGTTCTTCCCATTTCTTTACTGTGAAGGCCCACACATGTTCAACGGGGTTCAGATCAGGAGATCATTTCTTGATGCCTCGTTAGCCAATCCTGGGTGATATTTGTGGTATGCACACCATTATTGTCGTGCATAATTACATGTCCTAGCACAAAGGGATGGCAGCAAAGTGTTTTCGAGATTATCTACATAGACTGCACTCGTCATTGTTTCTAGCACTTGAATTAAGACCCCTGAACCTGATGCTGTCCTATAGTCCCAGAAACGTACTGCAATTCTTCCCGAATGCTCTGCTCAAACGACGTGCTGAGGCGCGTATCTAGTTTCCCGTGGTCTATACAGAACAAGGTCCCTTGCTGGTCGGATTGATATACCTTCTCGTCACTCCAGATTATCAGGTCCCGGTAAGCCTGAGGAAGGTCAATATTACGCTGTGCCCATTGTAACCTCCTTGCCTTATGTGCCTCATTGAGAAGGAGCTTAGTGGCAGGACGATGCGATACAATACTAGCATCGTTTAATCGTTGGCGTATGATTTCACATGAGTAGCTATACTCAAATGCTTTGTCCAGTAAGACACACTTATGTCTTAAAGGATGGTTCCTCACATCTTCTACCAGAGCTTCGTCTTGAGTAACAACCCAATTCTCTGGCGACTTGCGATGCGTTTTCACCATTAGTAGTACGACTTATAATTTGAGCTGCAGTCAACTCCACACAATCTCGTGGACTGCTTTACTGTGAAGCTTTAGTGAAAATGTTCGAAAGTATGTATATATTTATTTCCATAATTCTATACAAAATTCTTACAATTTTAATACATTACTTTGAGTTGCTATTTTTTCTTTCTTTGGTCCATCATGCATTTTAACACCGTGGTTATTTATGCATGGTGGGTCATATTCATATTGCTTTATTTTTCTAAACCATTTTTCCCCATATATTCTCCTATTCATTTTTATATCCATCTCCTTTTGTATTTTTGTTATCCTAACTTTTAGTACTTCTTTGTTAACATTCTCCCATTCTTTAGGTAAAAACTGATGTCTCCATAACTTAGTTTCTTCATATTCAATTATATAATGCAAATCATTATCTGCCTCTCCACAAAGAGGACACCTATTCAAATTCGCTCCCTTCCTATCTCCCCTTAGCCTATATACACTTAATCTGGACCAGGCCCACCCTTTTCTCACGAACCTATTACCTACATCCACATACATCTCCCTTCCCCAGTCCACCTTTAATTGTCTATATAGTTCCAAACTTTTCTTTCCTTCCAGACTTTGAAATAATTTTTGTTTCTCTATATCTTTTACTCTGTTCCTCACTTCTTTCCAGAAACCTTTAACTAACCCCTCTCTCTCTCCTCCCATAAATTACCCATTCCTATTTCCTGTAAAATTCTCCTTATTCTTTGAGTCCAGTTCATCCCATCACTGGATTTTTCTTGTATTATTAAACATTGCCTTAAGATATTATGCTCGTCCAATGATTTCAAACTATGCCAATATTTAAGTATCCTTTCTACTATCATGCCCTTGCTACCTACTATTCCCAACTCCAACAGTGCTGCTCCATTAGGTGATGAAATAGATAAACCTAACATACATTTACAAACGATCTAGTGCATAAAGAACTTCCAGCAACATTTTGCGCATGCGCAAGAAATACAAGGTAAAACAGTTGGAATAAAAAGTATAACTGTATGCTGGGGTCCGAACCATGAATCCTCGGCACACTTGAAACAACGTGCGTTTTACCGCTACGGCAGCAGATGTTAGTGCGTGGGTTATATACAACATAGGTGTTGGTTCTATTAAAATCACCAAACCACGTGTTTTCCGTTTTGTTGCATATTCTCCAATGTCATGTAGTTAATAGCTCAGCTGCAAGAGAATTGCAAGTTATTTTGTGATATTTAGTCATACTGGGTTATTATAGGCATAGAAATCTTCGAAGTGAGTGACAGGTTAAAATGGCAACCACGACAGTGTACATCTACTACAATGGCTAATTTATTTTTCATACCCCCTATCACTGACAGCGAAAAGTGTACACAAACTTTCTTGAAATATAGCATGCACAAATTGTACGTAAATTATTAATTCTGTATGCAATGTAAACTGTCAGGAAAAGAACGAATGTCCCAAAACACTGTTAAAGCATGTGACTTTTCTATCTTTATTACGTGTGAAGAAATGATCGACCGATTTAAGAATGAGCTATTGATAGAGTTGCTAGTCACACGTTGGTGTAAGAGGCCTGCGGCTTTGACGCTCCGTCACTAGCCGGGTTAAGCTCCGGGCACGGCGGTCCCTTGCGCTCCGATGAGCTGTATATCCAGAGGCAACATCTGGGTTCAAGGTAAAACAGAGAACTAGGAGTCAGGAACAATACCGCATCCTCCTAATTACGATTTCCTCGGAGAGTTATACAAGCCGTTTGCTAAGATTCGAACAGCCTTGCATCAAATCCAAAAAGTATCCACGACAATGCTTAAGATTCCAGAAGGTTTGGGAGTTGGTTCCAGTTGGTTTGTAAATTTAACCAACGAAGGTGGATCCTTGATACATTCTATTCACAAAAGTATAACAACAATTGTGAATTAAAATGATTCTTCGCTCATACAATGTGCGATGACAGAGGATATAAACAATCCCAAAATAAATCAGGCCAACACAGCAGTCACCATCTATTTACAGAGCTTATACACCAGCAGTCAAGTCACCTTACGTCACAATACATTGTTGGCCCGAAATTCATAACTGGGAATTAAAATAAATTACCTGATGTGATACATTCATATGAGTTTCTCCAACCGCTATCGTTTATTAGTTGGTATACAAACTAGTCTTACTAAAGGTTATTTTTATACCTACTTCATTTTAATCCAAATAAACTTTTGCAAAAATAGAATTGGACGTTATACGCTGGTCTTAAAACTCCACACTGTTTCAATGCAGTTGCGAAAAACAACTGAATGTTTACAGAACTTTAAAAGAATGTATTGAACAATTAGAGCCATCAATGACGGATATCTCAAAAATGGCTGATGACATAGAAAAAGTTATTGGAAATAAATTGTCTGTTTTAAAGAGATCTACGTTTCTTGTGTAGTTCGTTTTTGTCTATCGCTTAACGTTTACCAGTTACAAGATTATACAAAATTCCTTCCGAATGAAGAGGTCCTCTAATGCTATTCCCAGAAAATTCAAGATATACATTTTATTTGTCATGTAAACATCTATAACCTATGGTGTTTTGATCAAAATCGTTAAAACCATTTTTTAGAAAATAAAAAAGTACGAAAAATATTCCATATAAAGGAGTATAGGATAGGGGGGGATTTTCTACAAAATCTTCGTGCCGCATCTTTGGAAGGTACTGAACTTAAATACCTGGTTTAGTGTTGATCCCACTTTACGTTTATGAGTTTTCTGTTCACAGAAACACACACACACCGACACACAATTGATGAAGGATGAAGATTTTGAGAAGACAATGAATAAGAGAGAAATAGAAGCACGGACCGCCTTCCGATCAGTTACTAAAAACTTCTTAGGCAATAACAAAGATCCTAATTACAAGGCCATTGTCGAAACAATGTTGGAAAATTTCAAGAAGATGGGTTGTAACATGAGTGTAAAGGTGCATTTTCTGCATTCACATATCGACTACTTTCCAGAAAATCTGGGACATTATAGTGAAGAGCAGGGTGAACGTTTTCACCAAGATATTAAGGAAATGGAGAGCAGGCACCAGGGGAGATGGAATGAAACTATGATGGCCGACTACTGTTGGATGTTGAGGAGGGACAGTCATCTTCAAGGATCTGCATGGAAGTCAAAGAAGAGAAAGTTTGAAAAAAATTAAATGAAACACTTTGACTTCTTGTTTTGTTAAAATGTAGTCATGAAATAAATTAGGGGAGTTCTTGAGAGTATTCTTAAAATGTTTCTTGAATAAAAACTTACCTTGTGTGAAATGGTATTTGAATACTTTTCTACACTCATTAGTAAAATTGTCAAAAGATTATTTCTTATTTTGTGTAAAAACCTGACGTGATAGAAAAAAACGGAAGTCATTTCTGGAATCAGCATAAAAATGTGATTCAAGAACATCTACTTTTAAGAAATCATCTGACAAAAAGTTTGAAAATGCAGACTAGTGTTATTGTTGGAAAGGAAGAAACAGTCTGAAAAATTCATGCCATAGCCGTTAATTGAACGACGGATTTTCGGTTTTCCGTACAGTTGCCCTAACCAACTGAACTAGCATGACTGCATGCTGAATACGACACTTTGTTGCCCAACTGACTCACATTTTCTCCTTAAACCACAAGGCGTACTCAAATTCATTTTGAGATAACATACCCTCTTCAATACAAAACTGATTTTTAATACATTTCACACAACAATCTAAATGAATAAGACTTTGAATAGTTTTTTTCTCCAATAAATATCTAATTTTAAACTACTACATACAATAAATAATTAACACTGTTATAATGGTAGAGAAATACTTATATTAATCTGTATTAATCTGTGTATAATAAAATCACCATTTCCCTCGTAAAATTTGCTTACTGGTACATCTCTCCAATTTTGTGTGTTGGGGATGGTAGGACTTTACGGCGACACAATCCGAATAGAAGAGAAACTCCTTGTACGATAGGCAAACCGAAGAACAAAACATTGGGCTGGGTTAAACCTCGTATCCCTCAGTGGCAACCCTTATGTAGATATCCGAAACGAAGTGTGAATGGCTAGCTATACTTCAGTACTAGTCAATAGTAATCAAACAGCAGGAAGATTCACTCGAGGGAGTGATAATCAATGGTTTTATTATGGTTTTGACTTCACAGAGTAACATTAAAACATTTCTTAATACATAGTGCACAATTTGTGAAACCATTAGGTCTTAAGCATCAAATATTCGCTTGCAGACTAGTAATGATTTGTGGACTTGTGTGTTATTTATTTCATTAATTCACTTTATTCATCATTCCACGCTAATATATACTTAAAACACTGATGTGTTACACTCACATGACTTTCTCTACTCTTGTAAAAACTATTTTTACAAACTCTTATTCTCCATCTATTTCATATTAATCGAGATAAACATTTGCAGAAACGATCTTTTGACATTCAGAAAGAATTACATTTTACAGATAGCGACCAGTTCTAAAAATATTTGACTATCGCTTAAGACGTACTATGCTCCCCCTGGCTTTGTATTTGCAAGGGCAATATAGAAATACAGTAGCTTTTAAGCATAGACATATCTCTTAATAGCTGGTTGCTAGGTGCAGCACCATTCTTCTTTGCCAGAGATTAATACTCTTTGCATATTTAAGACAAAAAAATGAATAACGAATTCCCATTTGAGAAAATAAGTATTGAAAAATTTAAGGGAATAACAAGCAATATCTTGAAAATGGTTCACTCAACAACAAAAATGTGTATGACATAAATTGTGTATTTTAACGCGATCTACATTTTTTGTGTAGTAAAATTTTGTCTATCTCTTATGGTTTACCAGTTATGCAAAAGTCGTTCACAATGAAGAATACTTTTGGAGTCATTCCCAGAAAATTCGAGATATACATTTCATTTGTCATGACAATATCTTAAACAAATGATATTTTAATCAAAATCGTTAGAGCCATTTTTGAGAAAATTAAAATTTTCGAAAAATGTTCCAAGTAAAGGGTAATCTGGGGAGGGGGGGATTTTCTTGAAAACCTTCGTGTCGCATCTCTGGAAGATACTGAACCTAAATACCAAGTTTGGTGTTTATCCGACTATTCGTTTCTGAGTTATGCTGTTCACAGACACACACACGGACGTGTTTCCAAAAATGCTTTTTTTGGATTCAGCGGGTCTCAAAACATATTTCCGGTGAACACCCGGTATCGAATTTTTGGGTGGAATACAATACTTCCCCTACTTACTGTACGTAGTAGAGAAAGTAAAAATAACGGAACGCCCTTGTTCTTTCCTGCGCTGAGTGTAATGGAAAAGTTGAAACCTCTGGTGTAGACGCATTTGGCCATTCTTTCATTGTAATTGCAGACCGAAAGCAAGCCCCGCCTACTGTTCTCGCTGTCTCCTGCGATTCAGAAGCAATCAATGATCCACTTATCCACGCAAGCTTTGACAATAGAACTTCTTACTCCTCCTGATTGAAGGTCTTTCGCAGCTTTTCTCGGTTGCTAGGCATATGCTGGGTTGGTTAATTTACTTTCGCGAATTTTCATGCAATCCATTTCATTTCCCTCTTCGCCACCATTTCTATATCTGACTGATCGACGGTCCATAGCTCCTTTACACGTGTCTGATCCTGTTCTGATTTTTAGGTAGTTTCCATCGATTTATTTACATTAATAACTCCACATTTAAAACGTATTGTTACAAAATTTCGGTGATAAAACGTGACGTTGAGTGCCTGATTCCGTAAGGCTGATGATGTGTATGTGTAAACTGGACGCTACACAGAAGTAAGATCCAGGTTGAGAGCAAAAAAATTAAAAAATGAAAATAAAAAACAAGGATAAAGGAAATTACACAAAAAGGAAACACATTAAATGAAAGTAGGAAGTAAAGGAAAGCAGGAAGATTACAGAAGCATCTAGTAACATCCTCTTAACATCGTAGAGCGCCAACATGGCAGAGACAGAAGAGAAAAGAGGGAAGCTCTAAAATCTAAATAAAAAAGTAAGCAAAGCATTAAAGCTAGACATGTTCTGTAGCACTGGAAAAGAAGGCTATATTGTGCTTTATGCGAAGCCATCCAGCGGCTTTCCGGCGAGTTAACGACCCGTGTGATTATTCACTGGGAAAAACATCAACAGAGGCCTGGTAGAAGCCGCCGCCAAATTCTTCACGCAGCCACGGCCTAAGAGCAAGCAAATTCAATGGAACGTTTTCCCCTTCCACCTCTTTAAGGATAACTGATGTTAGAAGATAGTTAGCTCTTTCTGCCCCTTTCTTTTTCCTCTTGCACATTAAAGGCTATGCTTCTGGGCGCAGACTTATAGCGAGTTTAATGCAAGGATTTAACCTCCCTCAACAGACCTTCTTGGGCTGGTTGCGCTTTGCTTGGCGCTGCACAAAAACCTGCATATCATTGGAGCTACAGAGAAAAGTGGGTGTATTCGGAGTACATTAAACACACCGAGGCCTGCGCAGCAGTTTACAAGGCGCAGGCAAACGAAAAGTAAGGATACCAAGGAACAAGAGCGTGAATTTTAATAGGCACATGTAAGTCATTGGACTTAGAACTGAATTCGGAAGAAACACAATGAGCCTTAATGAGATGAAGAGTGCAAAATTAGTGCTTAAGTTTGTCAGCTACCAGAACAGTGCAAATCTAAGGAATACTATGTCGTTATTCCAATGGCTTCTAGCTTGCTCGTTGAACCCGAGTATAATTAATTCCCTTGGTGTTACTGCTGTTTTGATGAACAAAATGTAGCAAAAGCTTGCATAAAACAAAAATCTGATGTGCTACACTCACATGACGTTCTCTACTCTTGTACAAACTATTTTTACAAACGTTTATTCTCCATCTACTTCATTTTAATCGAATAAACATTTGCAGAAGCTATCTTATGGCTAATTTTCTTGTAGGTGGAAAGGGAATATAGCAGGCTTTAAGCATTAGTCAAATATTTTAAGAACTGATTGCTATGTGGAGCATTTCATTCTCTTTATATGTCCAGGACGTATATAAAGAATAACGAATTCTCATTTGAGAAAAAGTATACGCATTGGAAAATTCAAACAAATAAGGAATATCTCGGAAATGGTTCACTCCACAAAAAAAGCATATGACACAAATTGTGTGTTTGAAGGAGTCTAGATTTTTTTGTGTAGAAAACGTTTCTATATCTTACGGTTTACCAGTATTGCAAAAGACATTCAGAAAGAAGAGGACTTTTGGGGATATTGCTGGAAAATTCAAGATATACATTTTATTTGTGATGAAATATCTTAAATACATGCTCACAATCTTAAAGCTATTTTTGAGAAAATCAAAATTTTCGAAAAATGGCCCATGTAAAAGGGAGTCTGGAGTGGATGGATTTTCTTGAATATATACGTGTCGAATCTTTGAAATATAGTGAACCTAAATACCAAGTTTGATATTTATCCGGCTTTTCGGTCCTGTGCTCGTAACCAGCTGTTCACTTCTGATTGATCCTCGTCACGGTATTAAAGTGCTTACCTCCATGATGACCATTGAGTCAGGGAACATATGAAAATCACTTGGGACAAGATCTGGTGAATACGGAGGATGCGAGAAAACTTTCCAGTTGTATCTTCTGAGCTCCGCCTGAGTCAAGATTCGACTTGGAAGTTTTCTCGTAATTTTCACATGTTCCTCCAACTCAAAGGTAAGCACTTTTAACACCGATGATGAAGACAAATCAGTGAACAGCTGGTTGCGAGTACAGGACCCGACCTGGTACAACACTGTCTTGGAAAAACTTGTGTCACGTCCCAAAATATGCTTGGAAAAACATGTCGACTATGCAGAAAAGTAACAGAAGAATTGTACAATATAAATAAAATTAATTCAGCATGATCAATTGTGTGTATTTTTTTTATAAAATAGGGAAACTTACTTATTGGACGCCGCTCTACTTTAGTAACAGTCAGTAATCACGGGACATCGATCTAGTACATTGAACTAGGAGAGCTCCGTTGTGGAGCATATAAAATAAAGCAGGTAACCAAACAGCAGTGAGCATTCACTTAAAAAAGCCATAATCAATTATTTTATTGTGGTTATGACTTCAGAGGGTAAGATCAAAACAATTCTTAAAACGTGGTGCACAATTTTGTGGAGCGATTAGGTCTTAAGCATCAAATATTCGCTTGCAGACTAGTAATGGTTGTGGACTTGTGAATTATTTAATTCAACTCACATCATTCACCATCCCATGTTATTAGATACAGAAAAATCTGATGTGTTACATTCACATAACTTTTTCTATTCATGTACAAACTATTTTTACAAACGCTTATTCTCCATATGCTTCATGTTAATCGAGATTTAATCTTATTGCTAATTTTCTTGTAGATGCAAGGGGAATGTGGTAGGCTTTAAGCGATAGTCAAATATTTCAAGAGATGGTTGCTATGTGGCGCATTCCATTCTTTTTGTATGTCCAGGACATAAAAAATTAATAACGAATTTGAGAAAATGTATAAGTATTAGAAAATTTAAGGGAATAACAAGCAATACCTTGAAAATGGTTCACTCAACAAAAAATAATGCATATGACATAAATTGTGTATTTTAACGCGATCGACATTTTTTTGTGCAGTAAAATTTTGTCTATCTCTTATGGTTTACCAGTTATGCAAAAGTCGTTCACAATGAAGAATACTTTTGGAGACATTCCCAGAAAATTCAAGATATACATTTCATTTGTCATGAAAATATCTTAAACATATGATATTTTAATCAAAATCGTTAGAGCCATTTTTGAGAAAATTAAAATTTTCGAAAACTGTTCCATGTAAATGGTAATCTGGGGTAGAGGGATTCTCTTGAAAACCTTTGTGTCGCATCTCTGGAAGATACTGAACCTAAATACCAAGTTTAGTGCTGCTCACAGACAGACAGAAAGACACACACACGGACATGTTTCCAAAAATGCTTTATATGCATTCAGTGCACCTCAAAACGTGTATTTGCTGTGAAATCTCGGTATCGAATTTTTGGGTGGAATGCAATACTTCTCTTACTTACTATATGTAGTACAGAAAGTAAAAATAACGGAAAACCCTTGTTCTTTCAATATTTACCTAACTATTCCTGCATGTAGTTTCTCTGCATCTGCAACCCTCTGGTGTTACCTAACAAGCTGCTACTGAAAACATGCAACTGGGCATATAAAACAGACGTAACAGATTTATGCACTGCGTAACATTGAAATGTATTATACACGCCAGTAATATTTACTCAAAAGGGCTCTCCAACTACCGTACACCTCATCCTTGTACTTGTAAGAGAGAAACTCCACCAATCCTGGCGTAAAGAGAAGGCCCTTGAGTAAATGGTCTCTACATTTCGGCAAACGAGGTTCCGAGTTCCTTAAACGGTTACATGGTCGGTTCACTTTCGACCACTGAGTCAGTTGCCACTAGCTTGAACTGACCCTCTTGCGGTTGTGGCAACCCCACGCCCCTTTACGGCCAGCTATCATAGCTTCCCCAGCATGACGTCTGGCTCATTGGATTAGTCCCTTCTAACACAAAGGCCAGCTACTCCACCCTCTAGCCACACCATTCTATTACTGTTATTATCATCACCACCATCGCCACCACTACTCTCTCGCACCGAAAAAAAGTGATGCATATTAAAATCAAGTACACATCGTTCTGCAGTATGCTTCATAAGCATGCTGCAGCAAAATGGCCCAGTCTTGTGTTTTGAAAACAAAACATAGATGCTCTAAGGCAATCTTTTTGAGCTTGGGGCCAGTAAATCGATAACATTTATTAGCAAGACAATCTAACTAAATTTATATTAATAACTATTTTGAACTAAGATATAATTTCAGTAAATACACCTAAAGGCCGATATATAAAACATAATGGTATAAAAGTCATTCAGTTACCCTTATTATTCACTTTTTTATTTTGAAAGTATATCATATAATGTTATAATTTTTTAAAATTATCATTATAATAAAACACTCCTTATTACACAATTAAAGGCTGGTTCACAACCAACGAGAACGGTAACCAGAACGAGAACGGGAAAGTTGAAATACATGTATTCAAATGGGAGTGTCCACAACCGACGGGAAGCCTTCCCGGGCCCCGGGAACGGGAAGTAGAGTTGCCCAACTTTTAACTTTCTCGTTCTCGTTCCCGGGCACGGCATATTAGACTCTTCACTCTAGAGGTTATTCTAAGCGGCCGTGACATGAAACAGACACTAGTGCTCTCTATAGTCGCAAGCTGGAAACATGAAACTGGAAGGAATTAGTATAAATGTGCTTCCTAACCTCATCCCGATACTCGCAAATCTAATCAACGTTGGTTCCTCTGGTGAAGGTATCATTTGTAGCTTGTTAATATGCAACTCCAAACTGGCTATTACCTAAAAACAATGGCAAAAGCTACAAAGAACAGCTAAATCCGGTGGAAATGAAAAAAGAATAAACAATGTTAATGTATGCCATTAAACAAAGGAATGAAAGTTTCGCATAAGTAGAGGGATCGGAAATGTAATGAATATGCATTTAGATAATGTTTACTCTATCGAATTTTGACGTTGGCTTGGCTAAATTGGAAGTAGGTGAAAAAATTTCATTGGTCAGTTAAAAACAAATCAATTCCAATGCACAAAATCGACTTTCACTTTGTGATCGATATGCATTCCCGTTCTCGTTACCGGGCTGTTGTAAATCAAAATTTCTTGCTTCCCGTTCTCGTTTCCGTTCTGGTTGCCGTTACCGGGTGGTTGTGAACCAGCCTTAATAAGAGTATTCTAATGAATTTTGAAGACTTGTAATGTTATGTAACTTTTGAGTTTGCTTTTCATTCAGTAATTTCTCAATGTGCACAGCACAAATATATTAGCAAGATGTTCATCTGTAATAGTTGAACGTAATTAATTGTTAATAGCATTTATGGCAGAAAAACCTTGTTCAAAAATGTATGTGGAGCCAAATATGCACACGAGCCTTAGAGCAAGATCATGCATTTAGTATACCGGTCTGAAGGGACATATTTCCAAAACGCCGTAAAATTAGTAGAAGTGGATGCTCCACAATAGTCTTAAAACTTAGCACAAAGTTCTGAGTGGTTTGTGATTTCTATTATTTCCATTTGCAAAAATGGGGAGCATTTATGAATCTCAGACTCGAAATGCAAAATGGATTTATGAATGAAACTACACTACGTGATCAAAAGTATCCGGACACCTGGCTGAAAATGCTGCCCTCCATCGGTAATGCTGGAAGTCAATATGGTGTTGGTCCACCCTTAGCCTTGATGACAGCGTTCACTCTCGCAGGCATACTTTCAATCAGGTGCTGGAACGTTTCTTGGGGAATGGCAGTCCATTCTTCACGGAGTGCGGAACTGAGGAGAGGTATCGATGTAGGTGGGTGAGGCCTGGCACGAAGTCGGCGTTCCAAAACATCCCAAAGGTGTTCTATAGGATTCAAGTCAGGACTCTGTGCAGGCCAGTCCATTACAGGGATGTTATTGTCGTGTAACCACTCCGCCACAGCCCGTGCAGTATGAACAGGTGTCGATCGTGTTGAAAGATCCAATCGCCATCCCCGAATTGCTCTTCAACAGTGGGAAGCAAGAAGGTGCTTAAAATATCAATGTAGGTCTGCGCTGTGATCGTGCCACGCAAAACAACAAGGGGTGCAAGCCCCCTCCAGGAAAAACACGACCACACCATAACACCACCAACTCCGAATTTCACTGTTGGCACTACACACGCTAGCAGATGACGTTCACTGGGCATTCGCCATACCCACACCCTGCCATCGGATCGCCACATTATGTACCGTGATTCGTCACTCCACACAACGTTTTTATCGCTGTGCAATCGTGTAATGTTGACTGACGCTCCTTACACCAAGCGAGGTGTCGTTTGGCATTTTCCTGCGTGATGTGTGGCTTATGAGCAGCCGCTCGACCACAGAATCCAAGGTTTCTCACCTCACGCCTAACTGTCATAGTACTTGGAGTGGATCCTGATGCAGTTTGGAATTCCTGTGTGATGGTCTGAATAGATGTCTGCCTATTACTCTTTAGGACCCTCTTCAAATGTCGGCGGTCTGTGTCAGTCAACAGAGGAGGTCGGCCTGTACGCTTTTGTGCTTTACATGTCCCTTCACGTTTCCTCTTCACTATCACATCAGAAACAGTGGACATAGGGATGTTTAGGAGTGTGGAAATCTCGCGTACAGACTTCTGACACAAGTGACACCCAATCACCCGACCATGTTCGAAGTCCGTGAGTTCCACTGAGCGTCCCATTCTGCTGTTTCACGATGTCTAATGACTACTGAGGCCGCGGATAATGAGTACCAGGCAGTAGGTGGCAGCACAATGCACCTAAGATGAAAAACGTATGTTTGTGGGGTTGTCCGGATACTTTTGATCACATAGTGTATGCTCTTTTTTCAGATTCGAAATAGGAAATAGTTTGTAATGATAAGTAGGTTCACATCGGATCTAGAGCTATCGGTGGCCCTTCAAAATGTCTGGTCGGCGGGCCTATGTTTGGTCACCTCTGCTCTAAAATAAATTAGGTATTGTAACCCATCCGCATTGGAACATATAGGTATGCGATAAACAAGAACAATTAGATCTAATGTGACAGGCCCCTAAAATAACATTTTCAGAAAATACACGAACTCTCTTTAAGGTCAGATTAAAAAACCTATCTCACTAACATTTAATCTGCTAAATTCATGACGAATGCTCAGAAGGATCATAGCAGCTGCGGGATTTCCTGTCCCTTTAATTCACCTCCATTCCCTTTTCGTTTTACTTTTCATCTGCTGGTCCCTTTCAGGGTTTCAAGTGTCGACGGGAGGTCTCGGGTGTGCCTGCTCTGAGTAAAACTTCGTCCGCCGGACTGCGAGCCGTCTCCGGGTCCCGGGCCCCCCAGGGGATGTCTAAGCCCATGGGGGGCTACACCGGCCACCACCCAAGAGTTCAAATTTGTAAATGGTAGGGAACCTGCCCTCTGCTAGTCGTGCCAACTGCTCCGACCGCCCTCTGTCTCCTCTCACTTCATCCCTCCTCCCGCAGCGCCCCGTCAGCGACCTAGGCACAAAATATCTTTGTAGGTCGAGGTACTAACTTCCACTCCGCTTCTGGTTCTATCCTATCTTATCCCTATCCTAAAAGGCTGGATGTAACAGCAAGAAGAAAACTGAAAATACTCCTTCTACTAAAAGGAAATTCCTAAAGTAACCCCGTTATATGTTTAAAACCTATTTGGGAATAGCTACACGGGCTTCATTGACGAGTCCAAACAAGATCAATGTTATTCTTGCATCATCACAATACTTTACAGAACCTGTAACTGCGGTTAGACACCAGAAAGACGTGCTCTGAGGCGGACGTCGGCGTCGTCATCACTCTCGGCTGATCAGTCGGTAGGTTCTTCTCGGTGTTTGCGGTGTGGCGATGTCGGAATATTCAAGAAATAGGTTCGCTAATCTCAGGGTTTTTGTAAGAATTGCGAAGAATCCTCGTTGTCCAAAAAGGAATGCGACGACACGTAAATTTTCAGCATTATTTATTTCATTTTATTATCACCATATTAGTAAAAATTTGTATAGTTCCAGAACTCTGGGAAGTTATTACATAATTTATCGGAACCACTAATCGCGTATGAGTTTCTTAATCACAATGTCTTTTCCCCGCGATAACTATTTAAATCCCATCTCATTTCGCTCTTTCTTCTCGCGGAGACGTTTTCTCTAGCACGTCTGACATTCGCCGATCATTTTCACCAAGTCCTCCTTTCGTTTCTCCTCACTCGAATCCCCCCTAACATCGACATTTCGGGTCTTTTAGTTTAAATTCTATTGGCTACTTTCAAATTGTATTCCTTAGCTTTCTCTACCGCATGTGCATTTTCCGTACGTTTCGAACAACCCCGTCCTTGACATGCTTTATTCAGCTAAGTACAAAAGATATTTCACCCTCACCTGACCATGACTGGTCCTTTGGAAGTGGAGAAGTTGCCCCCTGCAAAACTCTCCAGAATTCTGTATCTTGTTATTTCATACCTCTTTGTACAGAGTAGCCAAAAGACTCCGAACCGCCAGCGCGGTGTTTTTCCTGTCCTGCCGTCTGCCGCTATCATAGAAAGGCGCGGATGAAACCATGCACCATTTTTAAAACTACTTTTAAAGGCTTTATTTACCAACTTTACGAAAGGAGATGCTGAAACTGGCCACCGTTGTCCATACATTTTTGGCACCTCTTTAGGAAACTACCCATCACTCGCTGTAGTTCACGTTGGGAAATTTCCTGACGGATATTTTGTTTTAATTGTTTTAATTCTAGGGTGTATGGGTTTGTCTTGTACACTTTAAGTTTTAAGTTACCCCTGAGGGGTATTTTATGAACAGTATTACCGACTGCGCGGTGTTTATCCACTGGGCGTGTGGAAATATGATAAAAACATGATGACGCACTGCTGCTATAAACAAAGTCACGCTGTTGTGATTTTGCTTTGCAGTGTGAAGTGCAGTTTTGAGTTGACGGTGATGTGATGTGGTTCAGTTATTAAGAGTTATTTATTATTTTGTCCTATATCTACTTAGTCACAAAGTATATTATGGTTCAGTATACGTTTTCTACTGCACAGCGTGTATTTATTTATGATTTGTATGTGTTAACTCGGTCAGCTCGCCAAGTAAAAGTACGATTTGCAGATAGATTTCCAGGTGTAAAAGTTCTAGGCCGTACAACAATCCATGAACTTTACAGTAAATTTCAGGCCACAGGAAGTGTTCAGGCTATGAAATCTAAAAGACGGCGTTCGGTTCTTACCGAAGAAACATTAGACGACTTCGGTCAATGTTTGGAAAATTCTCCCCAAAAATTCCATGATGGGTAGTTTCCTAAAGAGGTGCCAAAATGTATGGACAATGACAATGGCCAATTTTAACATTTTTTATAAAGTTGGTAAGTAAAGCCTTTAAAAGTAGTTTTAAAAATGTTTGGTTTCATCCGCGCCTTTCTATGATAGCAGTAGATGGCAACGAGCGCCGAGGACACGGACAGGAAAAACACCGCGCAGGCGGTTCGGGGTCTTTTGGCTCACTCTGTAGTTAATTTACAATTATTCGTGAATATTTCATGGAAGACGGGAATACTTCCCGTTATAGCTCCCATGTTTATATGAGGCTTCCAACATTTATTTGTGAGTACTTATAGTTTGGGAAAGTACCTCATAGAGTTTCACAATGTGGAATGCTTCCCTTCCGACATTCTACCACCAATTACATTCCTTCTTGGAAATGAACGGCTAACGTAGTCGATCTAGCTCTTGGCACGCGCGTGTGCGAAAATCAATCAAGCCTGAAAATCTCACACCGGACATGCTTCCGTAGCATGTGGTGACCATGTACCTACTCCATGGCATGGGGAATGAATAGGGCGGCGCGAATGCGGAGTCACGGAAGCATAGCAGAACTTTACGTTGCTGCTTTTCATTTCTGCGCGGTGCATTAGAACTGGTTCCGTTCTGTGATCCAGCCAATCGGAATTCTTGGTCTGCAGTGTGAGCAAATGTATATTTCAGATGGGAGTTAATGAATGTACGGTCACACTACACATGCCTATGCGGTTCCGACAAACCAATGCTTTTACTTTATCCCAACAACATCAAACTTGTCATGTCTGTAAATTGGCAAATATGCAGTGTGTGTATCGGCGTTGCCCGCCCGGCTCATTTTTGGTCTCTATTGATAGCCTTAATCAAATTCAACATCATCGCTATCATCTACGTCACAAACAGACTGATTTTTTCTTCTCTTTTTTCTTTCTCTACTACATATAGTAAGTAGGGGAAGTATTGTATTCCACCCAAAAATTCGATACCGAGATTTCACCGGAAATACATGTTTTGAGGTGCACTGAGTGTATATAAAGCATTTTTGGAAACATGTCCGTGTGTGTGTCTGTGAACAGCATAACTCAGAAACGAACAGTCGGATAACACCAAACTTGGTATTTAGGTTCAGTATCTTCCAGTGATGCGACACGAATGTTTTCAAAAAAATCCCCCCACTCCAGACTACCCTTTACATGGAACATTTTTCGAAAATTTTAATTTTCTAAAAAATGGCTCTAACAATTTTGAATAAAACACCTAAGTTTAAGAAATTTTTATGGCAAATGAATTGTATATCTCGAATTTTCTGGGAATGTCTCCAAAAGTATTCTTCATTGTGAACGACTTTTGCATAACTGGTAAACCATAAGAGATAGACAAAATTTTACTACACAAAAAATGTAGATCGCGTTAAAATACACAATTTATGTCATATACATTTTGTTGTTGTTGCGTGAACCATTTTCGAGATATTGCTTGTTATTCCCTTAAATTTTCCAATACTTATACTTTTTCTCAAATGGGAATTCGTTATTCATTTTTTTATCCTGGTAATGCAAAGAGAATGGAATACTCCACATAGCAACCAGCTCTTAAAATATTTGACTATCGCTTAAAGCCTACCAATTCCCCTTGCATCTACAGGAAAATTAACACTAAGATTAACATCTCGATATCTCGATTAACATAAAGCATATAGAGAATAAGCTTTTGTTAAAATAGTTTGTACAAGAGTAAAGAAAGTCACGTGAGTGTAACACATCAGATTTTTTCTTTTTCCTTTCCTTTCTTTCTTCCGAATCGGTGGTCTATCTCCCTTTAGAGGAACAATGCTTCGATGTGTCACATTCACATGGCTTTCTACACCTTCTATCATTTATATTTATATAGCTTCTAGAACTATTCTTACGAAAGTTTTTGTTTTTTTGTTTGTTTTTTGTTTAAGTTTATCTATCACGTACCTATTATATAGAGAAGCTATTGCATTGGACCAAAAAATTCTATATCGAGATTTTACATGTCTTGACGCCCCCTGAATTCAAAAAAAAAAACATCATTTTTAGATAAAGGTCCGTGTGTACTGTGAACAGAACTTAAAAACGAAAAGTCGGATAAACACCAAACTTAGTATTTGGGCTCAGTACCTTCCAAAGATGCGACAAAAGGATTTTCAAGAAAATCCCCCCAATTCACACGGAAAATTTTTCGAAATATTGTATTTTCTAAAAATGGCTCTAACGATTATGATTAAAATACGAAATATTAAAGTTGGTAATCTTGTATAATGTGTGGTAAACGTCAAGCGATAGACAAAAACGGGCTTCACAAAAAAACAAAAAGTAAATATCTTTAAAACACAGAGTTTATTTTAAGTAACTTTTTGTGGCATCACCCATTTCCGAGATATCCGTTATTATTTGTTTGAATTGTTCAATTCTTTGTCATTCTTTTCAAGCCCTGTCGACATTCAGTTGTTTCTCGGACTTGCGTGGAAAGTGTATGTTGAGGCCAGCATATAGGGTAACACCTCAGATTTTTTTCTTTCTTTCGAATCGGAGGTCTACAATATCTCCCTTTATGGGAACACTGATCTGGTGTGTAACATACAAATGACTTTCTCCACTTTCTATCGTTTATATTTATATAGCTTCTGCGAAGTCTTCTCACGAAAGCTTATTTTTCTATCTCCATGGGAAGCCTAGATGAACGAGTTTTACCTATTTCACTCACCAGAGATCCAGTTGTTTCCAATTTGTTTACCAATCCCAGTATTGTGTTTCTTTGGGGAGGATTCCGAACACCAGATTCTCTCTGGTACTCCCTTTGAGTAGCTGTAACTGAATTCGTAATCCAGTATTGCTTTACAAGGAAGAGTCGTTCATGTAATCAGTTTTCACCTGATAGTAAGATATTTATAACCTTATTTACATTTGTTTAATTGAAACCAAATAAATATATTATTATAAAAAGAAGCAAATTTATTGTAAATGTGTACTCCATTTTCACGTTGACTAGAACAAAATCTCAAAAACAGTTGCCGACAATAAAACTAACAATTACGAATTAAACATAAACATCAGCGCATCTAGTGACAGGCAATTGACACTCCAGAACATTCTGCTTAATTTGGTGCTAAAATTGGGGCATTGAGTGAATTTCGAACAAAATAATTAAAGAAACCAGAGGTATTATTGATCACGTTTTTTTATTACTTTATAATATATGATAGCTCTACACTCAAAGATACGTTTAACTTATATGCTTCTTGTAGGCAAATTTTATTTAGTTAATGCTCCTTATTCATTTTCTATAATTTCTTCCCTTTTATTTTAGGCAATAACTTTATTTAATCTGAAGTTCGTTATGTCTCTTGGTTTGAAAATGCATCTTGTGGAATTTGTGGAACAAGACATTTCCATATTTTTCGCCTCTTCTAGCGCATTTATTTTTTGGATTCTCATTTCTTCTCTGCTTTGCTATCCTTTTAACTGCTCTTCCTTCCTCCTCTTAGTAATGAAAATAACTGGATGTTTATACGATGAAGGGTTGAGAGGGAACACCTCGGTAGTTACCGCCCCTAATTGCACGTGCGGATGCATCCGAGACTCAAGAGCTTCTTCGTAAGGAATGGATGAACGAGCCTGAGGAGAAGATAGAGACTCAAAAATAATCAGAAAATGTGGACCATGACTCGCAGCGATTTGTAACATTTCTACGGGCGCTTGTTCGGCAAAGACCCAACGGTTTTAGTCTTACCTATCAGGGAAATTAAAAATATCGATTTTCTCGGTTAAAGAAAAAGCCGTTCATTCGGCAATAACATGGGCTGTCTCTCATGCTCCAACCGTGAATTGTATGCGCCATGCCTGGGGGTCAATCGATCGCTCAAGACTCCATCACAGTATGTACAAGACATTGCAGCCTACTCATGCCACGTCGCATAAACATGCCTTTAGAGTTCTGTGGCGCAGAGCCAACATGTGGATCACTTCTTTCTGAACATACCAGGTGACTGTTTCAGTCTTCTCGAAAACTTTCTTAAACAGTACTTCATTATCCTATCTTCTTCAACATATTAAATGGTTTTCGTGCTTCCCTTCATATGTATAACGTCTGCTTCTTTTATTACTTTCTCTACTACGTACAGTAATCCCCCCACCCCAGATTACCCTTTAAATGGAACATTTTTCGAAAATTTTAATTTTCTCAAAAATGGCTCTAACAATTTTGAATAAAACACCTAAGTTTAAGACATTTTTATGGCAAATGAATTGTATATCTCGAATTTTCTGGGAATGTCTCCAAAAGTATTCTTCATTGTGAACGACTTTTGCATAACTGGTAAACCATAAGAGATAGACAAAATTTTACTACACAAAAAATGTAGATCGCGTTAAAATACACAACTTATGTCATATACATTTTTTTTTTTTTTTTGAGTGAACCGTTTTCGAGATATTGCTTGTTATTCCCTTAAAGTTTTCAATACTTATTTTCTCAAATGGGAATTCGTTATTCATTTTTTGTCTTGGATATGCAAAGAGTATTAATCTGTGGCAAAGAGAATGGTGCTGCACCTAGCAACCAGCTATTAAGAGATATGTCTATGCTTAAAGGCTACTGTATTTCTATATTGTCCTTGTAAATATATTTTCCCCTTACACCTACAAGAAAATTAGTAATAAGATAGAGTCTGCAAATGTTTATCTCGATTAACATGAAGCAGATGGAGAATAAGCGTTTGTAAAAATAGTTTGTACAAGAGTAGAGAAAATCATGTGAGTGTAACGCATCAGATTTTTCTTAAACATTAACATTTGTAATACCCCATTGCACACTGTTATACTTCTGACAGACTTTTAAACTTATTTTAAAATTTATCGTATCATCTCTGGTTTTGGCGTATTGTTGAATACATTCTTGGTAAGCTGAGGCATGTATGTCACTAAATAAGACTACTTACATTAACGTAATTATTTCAGTAACTTGCAGTTGCATGTGTCCTTTTACATTATTATTATTATTATTATTATTATTATTATTATTATTATTATTATTATTATTAGTTTTACGAGTTAAAAATAACTTTTTAACCAAATTCTTGCTCGCAAACAGTCTCTAACATTATACAAAATTTAAAGCTTTTAACGTAAAACTTGGCAAATGTCAGGTACGTTCGTTTTGTGGCGTAAATAAAATATGGTAACATTTATTAATGCGAATATTTTTTTAAAAAAATCCCAAAAACCGTAAATTTAGAGACTTCAGAAAAAAAAACTACCATAATTCCGTATCTCTTTAAACCATGTACTTATCTGTACACGTTGTATGGGTAAGTGTGTATAAACTCCTTATAACCACTTCAATTTTGTACTAATTCAATCCAAATTCCGACACCTCTTAAATTACGTATATACTTATACAGTGCCTTCGTTTTATGTCAAGGCCGCGGATCGTGCAAATGCATGCTCACACACACTCTACTACGCTACGTAACTCCCCCGTTACTTACTCACGAGTGTTAGCAACGTATGCAATGGCTACTCCTTGTTATAAGTGTGGTTGAAAATGGTGTCCATCTGTGCGAAGACATTCTTGACATTCTCGGATGAAATTGCCATTCACACGTATAAGTTCTTGCGTAATGTTCATAATTTCCGCTTTTATATTGTCCTTAAGTTCGCCTATGGTGTCAGAATTGTGCCTATAAACTTTATTTTTTAGCCTTTAGCGATCCCGTTGTTTTGAATTTTTTGACCAAACATCTCACAGTATCTCTACCCGGAACTGGATAACCAGGAAATTGCTGCCGAAATTGTCTACACCTATCTACATGATTCAGTTTTTACGTATGTAATGTACATAAACATACGCTGTTCAAGCGTGAATTTGTTGGCAGGCATCTCCGTGAACTAACAAGAGAATAACATTCCTAAGGAAATCACACACAGCACACGTGTTGTCGAAACACTTCACAACGCGAAGACAAAGCAACGACTGAGACAGCTCACAGCTGATAAACGTACCCTTGACACGTCCTGCGCCGCTTCTGCGCAGTGACATAATTCCGAGGTACTGCCGTCTCGGCCAATATGCATATAAGGCGGTTGTGGCCTTGGCAAAAAACGAAGGCACTGTACAATTTCAATCCGTGGGTGTCGCAGCTCGAAAAATTATGAAAGGTCACTTTGTAAACTATCCTTGATTTTTTGACAGATTTGAAATGTGTTTGTTTTAAATTTTGCATGTAAAATTTAAACTCAGGTTCGCGAGCAGTTTCATTTGTACATTCCGAGGGGCGGACGAAAGGACACTAATAAATGTTCCGCAATAGTGAAAGCATCTGAGGAATCTACATGTATACACTACACACTAAAATGCAATGCTACATCATGCATTCTGCAAATTTGTATCGCTTCTTCTTCACCTGTATCTCTAAAGTTATTATCGTTACATCAACAATAGTTGCGGGAAGACATTTTGTATGTTGTTTTCTCATTAGAAAATAGTTTATATAAAGCTAGAAAATAGTTTATATAAAGCTGTTTATTTTGTGATGAGGAATAAGGAAACAACATAAAAAATCTGATGTGTTACAATCATATGACTATCTCTACTCTTGTACAAACTATTTTTACAAACCCTTATTCTCCATATGCTTCATGTTAATCGAGATATCGAGATGTTAATCTTATTGCTAATTTTCTTGTAGATGCAAGGGGAATATGGTAGGCTTTAAGCGATAGTCAAATATTTTAAGAGATGGTTGCTATGTGGAGTATTCCATTCTCTTTGCATTACCAGGACAAAAAAATGAATAACGAATTCCCATATGAGAAAAAGTGTAAGTATTGGAAAATTTAAGGGAATAATAAGCAATATGTATATGACATAAATTGTGTATTTTAACGCGATCTACATTTTTTGTGTAGTAAAATTTTGTCTGTCTCTTTGATTTACCAGTTATGCAAAAGTCGTTCACAATGAAGAGTAGTTTTGGAGACATTCCAGAAACTTAAGGTATACATTTTATTTGTCATGAAAGTATCTTAAATAAATGATTTTTAATCAAAATCGTTAGAGCCATTTTTCCGAAAATTAAAATTTTCAAAAAAAATGTCCATGTAAAGGGTAATCTGGGTGGAGGGTTTTCTTGAAAACCTTCGTGTCGCATTTCTGGAAGATACTGAACTTAATTACCAAGTTTGGTGTTTATCCGACTATTCGTTTCTGAGTTATGCTTTTCACAGACAGACACCGGACATGTTTTCAAAAATACATTTTTTGGATTCAGTAGGCCTCAAAACATGTATTTCCGGTGAAATCTCGGTGTCGAATATTTGAGTGAAATGCAATACTTCCCCTACTTACTATACGTAGTAGAGAAAGTAAAAATGTTGGTTCCCAATTACGAAACGTAACTAAACCCCGAAATGACCATTCATGGATGGTCCAACATTCATTGCGCTCTTTTTACACAGTCATTCAGAATTTTTATTGTTATTTGCGTTGGTGTAAGAACAATTGCAAACTGCTTTATACAAATATTGTTTAGTTTTTTATGGGGAGTGAGAAAACAAGATAAAAATGGTATCGGTTATAGCATTATGGAGGTATTGTACAGTCTCAACTTAAATGGTCCACCCTGTATAAAGGTTACAGAAATAAATACAATAAAACATTAATTAACTTACTAAAATAATTGATCGAACTGCTTCTATTTACCGTTTCTGTTTCTCTTTGTGCTGTTTGGTGTCGTGCTGTTTTGGTGAAACTAACTTTGAATATCTATGCGGAAAACAAATGACGAGCAAACAAATTAACAAATGCTACGTAGGTGATAAAACAGATGGTAGGGAGGTAATAAAAATGTGGGATGAGCAGCCATGATTGGTTTCGTAGCGTCTTATTGGTCAAAAATAGTAGAACGTAGTAAGAGTGAGATAGTCGCGAAAAGATATTTCCGGAAACTCTCTTCAGATATTGTCCCCTAAGACCACAGCCACTATATCCAGCAGGATCGATATGGCATTCAAGTCTCTGCTGCTCTAATCCGAAAATCATTAGTATCAATTTACGGATCTATAGATCAATTCTCCACTCGGCTGGACACTAGAGATTTACCTTTTAATGTGGCTCGTTTATCTTCACTGCACGTTCTCCATACTTCGTATGTACGGGAGCATTTTATACAAGCTAGAATATCTGATGTGGCTTCACACTATTCACATAAAAGTGAATTATTTACTGGATTTTCAGGACCCAAGAAACAGGCCTTCCCTCTTAAGAGCTTCATTTTTATGTTCTCTTGCCTAAGTATAACAAACTGCTTTGGAAAAATGAACCGTGTGATTTTAGCGAATTCTCGCTTAGCAATGATAAAATGAAAAAATTGGATCCTTTGAACAAGCTAGGGATCTCAACCCTGAGCAATGAATGGTACTGAAAGAGATGCTGCCAGATTGGATTTGACTGAACTGGGAGAAACAGAAGGAGTGTGATTAGATAGAGTTGGAGGAGAAGATTTGGTGAAAAGGACTGAGACGTAATTTAAATTGATTTGATGGAATGCTATGGAGTTGGATTGCGTCATTCATGACGCACGCACGCCAGATCAGATGAGCTGGTTAGACGCCACGCACAACCAAGTAACAGACGAAGATTGGTACAGCAATGCAATTGGATACAGCTCAATCCATTGTTGTGCGAGATTAAAGCAGAAGAAGTAAATAATTAGGCGAAAGTGAGCTATCTGTGTAAGGTTAGGAGAGAGTTTCCAATGAGATCACGCTATACATAGCGTTGTCATAAACAGTTAACATTAACCAAAACAAGTTGATGTTTGACTTATTATAAGGTTAAATAGACTATGTGAATTAACCCACCTACATTAAAAAATGCGGAAAATGGTGACGCAGTGTGGCAGCATATTCTCTTCCAGGTAATCGTCGATCTACACAAAATATTTTTGTCAATATCTCATAAAAAATTCTGACGTATTACACTCACATGACTTTCTCTACTCTTGTACAAAGTATTTTTTACAAACGCTTATTCTCCATATGCTTCATGTTAATCGGGATATCGAGAAGTTAATCTTATTGCTAATTTTCTTGTAGATGCAAGGGGAATTGGTAGGCTTTAAGCTATAGTCAAATATTTTAAGAGGTGGTTGCTATGTCGAGTATTCCATTCTCTTTGCATTACCAGGACAAAAAAAATGAATAACGAATTCCCGTTTGAGAAAAAGTATAAGTATTGGAAAATTTAAGGGAATAACAAGCAATATTTCGAAAATGGTTCACTCAACAACAAAAATGTATATAACATAAATTGTGTATTTTAACGTGATCTACATTTTTTGTGTAGTAAAAGTTTGTCTATCTCTTATGGTTTACCAGTTATGCAAAAGTCGTTCACAATGAAGAATACTTTTGGAGACATTCCCAGAAAATTCGAGATATACATTTCATTTGTCATGAAAATATCTTAAACATATGATATCTTAATCAAAATCGTTAGAGACATTTTTGAAAAAATTAAAATTTTCGAAAAATGTTCCATGTAAAGGGTAATCTGGGGTGGGGGATTTTCTTGAAAACCTTCGTGTCGCATCTCTGGAAGATATTGAACCTAAATACCAAGTTTGGTGTTTAACCGACTGTTCGTTTCTGAGTTATGCTGTTCACAGACAGACACACAGACACACAGGGACATGTTTCCAAAATACTTTTTTTTGGATTCAGGAGGCCTCAAAGCATGTATTTCTGGTGAAATCTCGGTATCGAATTTTTGGGTGGAATGCAATACTTCCCCTACTTATCTACGTAGTAGAGAAAGTAAAAAAGGTATAAATAGGAAACTGTTACACCTCAACATGATTCATATGGTAGGCCGTGCTTATGCATTTACATACCAGACAATGAATCTACTCGAAGTTAGCATATGGACAATGTATGCCTGTTACTAAAATAATATGCTGTATCGCGAGTAGAAAAGCGAACTCAACAGAGCTTGGATAGGAGCCAGAAACTTGACAACACAGACCTTTCTCATACTAACCGATTTTAAGGAAAAAGAATAAATTAATGTTGAGTCACTTAAACAGAAGCAACGAACAGTTGGAAAAATAAATCAACTTCCTTCATACCCGTGCCAGCTTGTCGCCGTGTCAATTACATTGCTTCCTGTTAAAACAAAGTTAATAAAGCACTGATCAATTCTTTTGCAATAACAAAACAGGTCACCTGGACGTACTTTTGAACTGTGTGGGCCCTGGCCTTCCTCAGAAACATTTTCCTAACATCTTATTTCTTGCCAACCTCTTTCAACTTTTCTAATGCTGTTCTAAAGATGCCCCTCACGATACTTTTCTGAAATATACCTAATTTGTCTTTACATAGCCTATGTGCCACTAAAATGTATTTTTCGAAAAGTGAAATTTAAAGAATTGCTATCAAAATCGCCTTAAAGTCGCCTTTTGTAATATTATTCATATTAAACCAGCCAAGTTTGAATATGTATGTGGTACAACATTTAGAAGTTTGGGAAAGACAGTGAGAAAGGATATAATAATGAAGTTGTATAAGATAGTAGCGGTTGCCACGTCGTTATATGGGTGTGAGACTTGGACTCTGAATAGAGCAGCATAGCGAAAAATAGAAACAGTTGACATGAGATTGCCTAGACGAACTGTCGACCATACTCATGTGATCATTTTCCGAATAAAAAAATTGTAACCTAGTTGAAAAGGCACAGGAATACAACATGAATTGGGCAGAAGAGGTGCAACGGTTGGATTCGTTTAGACCGGCAAAACACACTCTAAATTATAAGCCAATTTGGTGGCGAGATGTATAGGATTGTCTCATAAGTCCGTTCGCTTTTCGTTACGTTTCAGTCACTAAGAACGCCAGGGAACACACCTCACCCGCAGCACAGCTACGACAGCGTAGTTGCCGAACTTTCCGTTTACAAACTTTAGACACAAGGTCGTTCAAAAGTTAAATAACTACGGCAGTTAGGTTTTGTAAACAAACTATTTATTCCCTGCAGTATACACCATTATTGTCGACAATATATTCCAAGTTCCTGGCTACAGTAGCACGAGCATTGAGCTCCAATACCAACACCCGAGTTGTAATTCGTGGATTGTTGACTACCGTTTCATGAATTCTTTCCACGTCCGTAACCATTGGCCGTCCAGACCGAGGTTTGGCTTTTAGGGAGAAATTCCCAGCTCGAAATCGACTAAACCACTTATGACATTCTCGCTTCGTTACTGCATCTTTCCCGTAGACAGCACAAACTTTCTGCCGGCATTGTGAGACGGTTTTACCCTTACGATAGTAAAACAGCATAAGATGTCGGAAATGTTCCCTTTTTCTTTCCATAGTTTGTAAACACAAGTTCACGTCCTTCTATCCAACGTCAGTTACAAATACACACTGACATAACCAATAATGAGTCTGGTTGTTGTTTTCTAAGTCGTTGAGGTGGTTAGTGTACAGAGGGTTCAGGGTTTTCAGGTGCTATAGATGGAACTTGCAAACAAACAGAACGAACTTATGAGACAACACAATAGAAACCCCAGGAAAGGATTGCATGACGATTCCGACGCAGAACGGGCTTTTAGCCCATAACCATGCAGTAGAAGAAAAAGTACTTATAAGAAAAACTTATTGAAAAATACTGTGACACACCGTTAGAGTAAAACAATTGCAGGTTTAGAATTAGAGGGAGTGTGGAAACGGTAAGGTCTATTTACAGGAAAAAGAACACCGATGACACGTTTACTCGAGTACTACAGGAGATAAGAGACCTGGTACTTAGCAGCTGCAGCTGCGATCTACACCAGCTCCTAAGAGCCAAACGTTGCTAGTGTACCAATAAGCCAAAATAAGCGATTTGATTATCTCGTGATTGTACTGGTGATGTGGGACTGGAAAGGGGATGATAACAGTATATTGGGAACGGAACGTATGCAACGATATAATGAATGGATGAGGCTGCAATAGCTTACATTGCACGAGCTCAGCACAAGGCTGTGAGGTTCCACCTTCGAGGGATAGCAAAAGAAGATAGTTACATTGGATTTGCTGAAATAAGAATAAACCTCACAAGTGTGGTAATTTATAAGTAATATGAATTTAAAGTATACGATTAAGCTATGGTGCTGAAAATGGTGTTGGAAAACTTAAAACTCAGCGTAATAATACTCTTCCCTAAGCAGAAGATAGAGATGAAAATGGTGTAATCTAAGCTCAGTAACAAAATAGGTCACAAATTAAAAAAAACTATAAACTCCAAGTAGTTTTAATACATTATCTATTTATATATTATTTATCTATATTGTTTCTCTTTACTTTCATTTTATGTACATACACTTTCATGCTGGTTATCCCTTAAACTGCACTGCAGGATCCAAAAATGTTGGCACGCTCCACGTCTTTAAACCTAGTTCCTTCATAAATGCCTCCAAGTTGAACTGACACCTATTACTTTCTCTACTACGTATAGTAAGTAGGGGAAGTATTGCATTCCACCCAAAAATTCGATACCGAGATTTCACCGGAAATACATGTTTTGAGACCTCCTGAATCCAAAAAAAGCATTTTTGGAAACATGTCCGTGTGTGTGTCTGTGTGTGTGTGTGTGTGTGTGTGTGTGTGTGTGTCTGTGAACAGCATAACTCAAAAACGAACAGTCGGATAAACACCAAACTTGGTATTTAGGTTCAGTATCTTCCAGAGATGCGACACGAAGGTTTTCAAGAAAATCCCCCCACCCCAGACTACCCTTTACATGGAACATTTTTCGAAAATTTTAATTTTCTCAAAAATGGCTCTAACGATTTTGATGAAAATATCATAGGTTTAAGATAATGTCATGAGAAATGAAATGTATATCTTGAATTTTCTGGGAATGTCTCCAAAATTATTCTTCATTGTGAACGACTTTTGCATAACTGGTAAACCATAAGAGATAGACAAAATTTTACTACACAAAAAATGTAGATCGCGTTAAAATGCACAACTTATGTCATATTCATTTCTTTTGTTGAGTGAACCGTTTTCGAGATATTGCTTGTTATTTCCTTAAATTGTCCAATACTTATACTTTTTCTCAAATTCGTTATTCATTTTTTTATGTCCTGGACATGCAAAGAGAATGGAATGCGCCACATAGCAACCAGCGATAAAATATTTGACTATCGCTTAAAAGCTACCATATTCCCCTTGCATCTACAAGAAAATTACCAATAAGATTGACAACTCGATATCTCGATTAACATGAAGCATATGGAGAATAGGCGTTTGTAAAAATAGATTGTACAAGAGTAGAGAAAGTCATGTGAGTGTAACACATCAGATTTTTCTAGATAGTAAGGCAGGTACCCAATATATTTCAACTGTGTGTGTGGCGGTTTTTTTGGGGGGGGGGGGAAATACCTTAAGATTTAAAAAGACAAGCCCACTTTCGTGGATAGAAATGAATGCGCCACTTATATCTATCAAGAACCCAAGCGAGACATTCGAATACACTTTTTCGGGAAGTATGTTCTATTTTAACCTATCCGAGCTAGTTTCTAGAGGTCTTAAAATGACTCATAATCCCGCCACGGAAGTTGCCAAAATTCCTCAAGAGTATCGGGAACCTATGTCTCATCGAGTCCAAGCCAGTAACTCCCCTGCGGGAAGGCGGGGAGACATGAAGGTTGCCGCTGCACATCTTCCCTAAAATGCAGACATTGTCTATAGTGTCCACCCCTCCCTGTACTTTTACGAAGACAAAGCAAACGTGCAGGGGTTACCCACAATACCAGCTTCCTTTACGGCCATGGTACGCAGTATTAACTTCAGACACGCTGTGATTAGATATACAGGATGATACCGTAATTGTTGACGGGAAGATATACATAAATAAAGAAATGCTAGTAAAAGAAAGAAATAATTGCAATAAATAATTTCTGTATATTAAACCAATGTATAATATAATACGCTTGAGTTGAAAAATTTGTCCGAAGAAAAAGGTAATTAGCGAGTCATGTTAAGCAAGGTCATTAGTAACAGCGTGAGGAGCGAAAACATTAGCTTAAAGAACTTGGAATGCAGTTAAGTTATAAGTTAGGTACGTTTGAACAGCCTTTAGGCAGAAATTCTGAGAAAGAGAAATGTAATAAAATTCTGTGAGTCGGGGAGGTATCACCTAATAACAGCGTCACATACGCATACGTAGGAGTTTTGAGATTAGCCCCGCGTGAGAAGCATCTAGGTGGGAGTAGTTCTAATGTAGCCGGAGCTTGAGTTAGCATAAGGGCGTGAATTCTAATCAAAGATACATTTCTTCGTGCACACAGTCGTGATACCCTTTCTTGAGAATCAGTCAATTAATCTGGTGATTACACGTGTATTATTTTAAGCGACCAGAAACGCGCTAATGCGAATAAGATTTAGCGGTCAACGCGAGGGGTTTTGCCGGTAAGCATATTGGCGACTCACGGTAAGCTATGCTTCCAATTCTTTTATTGTAGAAACAGGTATTTCGAACCGTAACATTGATACCGCAGACGTTAGCAGGTATAATAATTCAATTGTTATAGTTTCGAATGCTAGGATTCATAATGTTTCATTCTTCATCAAAAGTATCGAGACACCTGGCTGAAAATGGCGTACAAGTTCGTGACGCCCTTCATGGGTAATGCTGGAAGTCAATATGATGTTGGCCCACACTTAGCCTTGAAGGCAACGTTCACTCTCGCAGGCATACTTTCAATTTCTTGGGGAATGGCAGCCCATTCTTCACGGAGTGCGGAACTGAGGAGAGGTATCGATGTAGGTCGGTGAGGCCTGGCACGAAGTCGGCGTTCCAAAACATCCCAAAGGTGTTCTATAGGATTCAAGTCAGGACTCAGTGCAGGCCAGTCCATTACAGGGATGTTGTCATGTAACCATTCCGCCACAGCCCGTGCAGTATGAACAGGTGCTCGATCGTGTTGAAAGATGCAATCGCCATCCCCGAACTGCTCTTCAACAGTGGGAAGCAAGAAGGCTCTTAAAATATCAATGTAGGTCTGCGCTGTGATCGTGCCACGCAAAACAACAAGGGGTGCAAGCCCCTCCAGGAAAAACACGTCCACACCATAACACCACCACCTTCCAATTTCAGTGTTGGCACTACACACGCTTGCGGATGACGTTCACCGGGCATTCGCCATACCCACACCCTGTCATCGGATCGCCACATTGTGTACCGTGATTCGTCACTCCACACAACGTTTTGCCACTGTTCAATCGTGTAGTGTTGACGCTCCTTACATCAAGCGAGGTGTCGTTTGGCATTTTCCTGCGTGATGTGTGGCTTGATCACATAGTGTAGTTCTGCCACTAGAGCAGCTGGCGCACGAGACAACAGAACGAGCTACGAGAGATAACATCAGAAGCAGGTAAAGTATACTGCTTCAAAATTGTCTCACCATCGCGCGGCTTTAAAAATTCAGATAACGTGGTACGTTATCACGGGCTATTTTCATCTTGGATACCGGATTTAACTTTTCACGTTCTGTATGTTATCCTAATTATTTACGGCATAAGAGAGCACTGTCTGATTTTTTTTTCATGAGTAGAACATTTAGTTCCCGAGGGGCAAGCCGAGGTTGATAAATTCTATGAAGGAATAAAACCGTATTTCACCCATGTAACACATTAAGTGCTGATACTATTGTTGGTAGATTCCTGTTATTAATACAGCCTGAAATGATTATAGAGCAAATAAAAACCATACTTCAGGCTGTAAAAATGCGATTCCTGACCTGTATCATATACTTAACACTGCAAAACAGGTAGTAGACTTGAATTTTCATTTCTGTCCATCTCTTATCCTTCTACAAAGTACACTAGAACCCCTCTTAACCCAACTAAAGATGGCAGAACCGTTTCGGATAATCGATACCAACGATTTTAAGCTGTGAAAGGAAGAAAATAAATTGTATTCCAAATGCATGTAATAATATCTAATAAAACTCTGATGTGTTACACTCACATGACTTTCTCTACTCTTATACAAACTATTTCTATAAACTCTTATTCTCCATCTATTTCATATTAATCCAGATAAAAATTTGCAAAAACGATCTTTTGACATGCAAAGAAAATTACATTTTACACATAGCGACCAGTTCTAAAAATATTTGACTATCGCTTAAGGCGTACTTTGTTCCCCTTGTTTTGTATTTACAAGGGCAATATAGAAATACAGTAACCTTTAAGCATACACATATCTCTTAATAGCTGATTGCTAGGTGCAGCACCATTCTCTTTGCCACAGTTTAATACTCTTTGTATATCCAAAACAAAAAAGTGAGTAATGAATTCCCTTTTGAGAAAATAAGTATTGAAAAATGATCCAGAAAGCGCAGAACAGAATTAACAGGATTAGCAGCGATAGAATGGCAATAGATTGTATGAGTGGATGGAATGAAAAGGAAACGGAATGGATTCTATTAGTTGATACTTAATGCAATTGGAGCGGGATTGAGGGAAGTGGGAAAGCATCAGCGTGAGATCGCATCTCTACATTAAAACCTGTTGTCTACGGAACCCGAGGAAATCACGCGGTTCGCCAATATCTATACGCTCTACAGACAGTAATCACAAGATTTAATGCAAACCGTCCCAACGCACAACGGCGTAATATTTGAAAGCTCATTACTATGCAGTATCCATATGCGTAGACATGCTATCGACGAATTCTCTCTCTCTCCCACTCGCAGTGACTCACAACTGCATGATGAGGGTAGGTATCATTTTCATGTTCATTGCTATGTAATGAGAGAGGCGATGATGAATGATGCTGGTTGAAATGATCACGGGAGCGAGCAAAGTTTTGGTCCATCTCATTAACCCCCGATGATTGAAGGTAGTGTAAGCAGCGATGGGGCAGATGCCTACCATTTTCCCTACAACAGATGTTTCGCCCCTACACAAAAGCCATCCCAGTTTCAGGAAGTGCTGCTATTGTCGATCGTCAGTTTATGTAATATGTATTGCATCAGCGACACTTGGCCTATTAAGCATTTCAGCACAAGTATGTAACATTAATATACATTAATGGGAAATCTGCATGGAGCCAGGAGCCTGCTTTTAATTTTTCTCTACTACATGGTATTTAAGTTCAGGTCCTCAAAGGATGCAACACAAAGATTTTAATGAAAATCTCCCGACCCAAACTAACCTATACATGGAAAACTTTTCGTTACTTTTGATTTTCTCAAAATAGGCCTAATGGTTTTTATTAAAACATCACATCTTGAGGACATTTACATCACCAATAAAATGCATATCTTAAATTTTCTGTTAATAATCTGAAAAATCCTCTTCGTTCTGACTCACTTTTTGCAATAAAAAATAGAGAAAATCTTACTAAAAAATATCTCATTACAGCACACATCTTATGTCAAGAAATTGTTGTGGCGTAAACGTTTCCCAAATATTCTTTGTTGTTTGTTTGAATGATCAAATACTTTTCTCAAGTGGTAAGTCGATATTCACTTTATTATCGTCTCATGAAAAGAGCATAGAATTTCAAAGCCATCACATATCGACAAAGTCTTTAAAAATCTGATGTGTTGCACTCACATGACTTTCCCTACTCTTGTACAAACTATTTTTACAAACGCTTATTCTCCATATGCTTCATGTTAATCGAGATGTTAATCTTATTGCTAATTTTCTTGTAGTTGCAAGGGGAATTGGTAGGCTTTAAGCGATAGTCAAATATTTTAAGAGCTGGTTGCTATGTGGAGTATTCCATTCTCTTTGCATTACCAGGACAAAAAAAATGAATAACAAATTCCCATTTGAGAAAAAGTATACGTATTGGAGAATTTAAGGGAATAACAAGCAATATCTCGAAAATGGTTCACTCATAAAAAAATGTATATGACATAAATTGTGTATTTTAACGCGATATACAGTTTTTGTGTAGTAAAAGTTTGTCTATCTCTTATGGTTTACCAGTTATGCAAAAGTCGTTCACAATGAAGAATACTTTTGGGGACATTCCCAGAAAATATAATTCATTTGCCATAAAAATGTCTTAAACTTATGGTATTTTATTCAAAATCGTTAGAGCCATTTTTGAGAAAATTAAAAATTTTGTATCACATCCTTGGATGATACTAAACTCAAATATCAAGTTTGATATTTATCCGACTTTTCGTTTTTTAATTATGCCGTTCACAAACAGACAGGCACAGACACGGGCATGTTTCCAAAAATGCTTTATTTAGATTCAGGGCACCTCAAAAGACGTATTTCCAGTGAAATCTCGGTATCGAATTTTTGGGGGAATGCAATACTTCCCCTACTTACTATACGTAGTAGAAAAAGTAATAAAATGGCTCGATTAACTACTGTATCGTACGACGAAATATATAAATATGAATTGAAAGTGTTTATGTTAACAAGAAGCAGACAGAATAATAAGCTTTTGTAAGGATCTTATAGAAGACGAGTAGAGAAAGCCACGTGAATGCAAACATCATATTGTTTTATGCTAACGTTCTATTTTAGGTATCCTGTAACCTAGGAGTGAAGTGTATCTAGTTAGTGTTATTTGACTAATAACAAATATGGCAACTATATTCTGTAATTGAAGTCATAACACTGCAATTATCGCTTCTTATAAATGCAAGAGACACATATTCCCCATGACTAAACAATTTGACCTGCTATGATTTATATGATTTATATATATATATAAATGATATGATTTATATATATATATATATATATATCACATCATTTCGCAAGCACATATAAGTTCAATGATGCAAGCCCAAGGTTTTCTGTGGAGCGCAGGAAGAAAGAGTGCCTAATTCTCAGGACTTGCCCGTAGTTTCATCGTTGCTCTTTTCAGTGAGTAAGGAGGATGTTCCAATACTTCAGCGCTATACACCGAGTTTCGGAATTATTATTGAAATGTGGTAAATGCAAGAAATTACGACACAATCGTAATTTAAGCATTATAAATGTTCGGATAAACGCAGCATCGTTGGGAACACTTTAATTGTGCTCGATATGCTACAATGAATACACCAGGATTTACTCCAAGCATTAGGGCGATCCATCCCTGAGTTTCGCAGATAACATTTGGCTGACAGCATCCAAAGTCATTAATCTAAATATACATTCTGGTAATTTCGGTACAGACATACTTATTTGTGTATATTGCATATGTTGCCAGGACTTTTTTTACGACCCATATGCATGCAATGTGCTGCTATTAAGAAATTCTTGTATGTTTCAAATTCCTTAAGTGTATGTTTAAATTCTCTCTCATCTGCGGCTGTTTTCTGGCACACAGGGCTAAATAATTTTAGTCCTATTAGAGCAAAACGCACAGAGTTGAGAAAAATCGACGTTTACTACAAGTAAAAAGGCACCAAGCAATAAGTTGAAACAAGCACACAGATACAGACAGCAGCAGTGATGTAATAAAAACCCTACAATGTCCTTCGTGCTGATAAAAGTACGATTGCCTATGTGACAAAAGTGGTCGCCGGTCCTCCACTTTACTCCGAGAATAAGGGTAATTGCTGAGTGGGACAACAAATGCTGTGTGCTTTCTGTACCGGGTCGAGTGGCAGTACCATCGCCCGGACATCGTGAAATACGACCACTTAAAGGCGCGGGGCAGACTCCCTTCTTCTTTCCATTACGTCGGACATAAATCAGGTGTAGCAGTCCCAGCTTAGATCCCGCCCGGCGCGACCAATAAATACACAGCCGATACGTAAAGAAAATCCACTTCAAAACTGCATAGTACCACCTACTACCGCCACAGCTTATAAAATACACTATGTGATCAAAAACATACGTTTTTCATCTTAGGTGCTTTGTGCTGCCACCTTATGCCTGTACTCATTATCCGCGACCTCAGTAGTCATTACACATCGTGAAACAGCAGAATGAGACGCTCCGTGGAACTCACGGAGTTCGAAAGTGGTCAGGTGATATGGTGTCACTTGTGTCAGAAGTCTGTACGCGATATTTCCACACTCCTAAACATCTCTAGGTCCACTGTTTCTGATGTGATAGTGAAGTGGAAACGTGAAGGGACATGTGCAGCACAAAAGCGTACAGGTCGACCTCGTCTCTTGACTGACAGAGACCACCGACATTTGAAAACGGTCGTAAAGAGTAATAGGCAGACATCTATCCAGATCATCACACAGGAATTCCAAACTGCATGAGGATCCACTCTAAGTACTATGACAGTTAGGCGTGAGGTGAGAAACCTTGGATTCCATGGTCGAGCGGCTGCTCATGTGCCACACATCACGTAGGAAAATGCCAAACGACGCCTCGCTTGGTCTAAGGAGCGTCAACATTACAAGATTGAACAGCGGCAAAACGTTGTGTGGAGTGACGAATCACGGTACACTATGTGGCGATCCGATGGCAGGGTGTGGGTATGGCGAATGCCCGGTGAACGTCATCTGCCAGCAGTGAAATTCGGAGGTGGTGGTGTTATGGTGTGGTCGTGTATTTCCTGGAGGGGGCTTGCACCCCTTGTCATTTTGCCTGGCACGATCACAGCGCAGACCTACATTTATATTTTAAGCACCTTCTTGCTTCCCACTGTTGAAGAGCAATTCGGAGATGGCGATTACGTCTTTCAACATGATCGAGGACCTGTTCATATTACACGGGCTGTGGTGGAGTGGTTACACGACAATAACATCCCTGTAATGAACTGGCCAGCACCTGATTGAAAGTATGCCTGCTAGAGTGAACACTGTCATCAAGGCTAAGGGTGGGCCAACACCATATTGACTTCCAGAATTACCGATGGAGGGCGCCACGAACTTGTACGTCATTTTCAGCCAGTTGTCCGGATACCTTTGATCACGTAGTGTATATCTGCACTAAGACATGTACGAGTATGTTGCATACATCTTCAACAAGCCTTCCTTCGTCCCCAGTTATGTAAGCGATTTCGTGTTGCACGATAAGTGAAAGCGCATTGAATTTAATACAAAGTCTTCGGTATAAAACCTCGCACGGTGTTTTGCATCTGGGTAGCTTGACAGCCACAGCCGCCCTTGCCAGCATCCTGTCTTCGCTTCTTAAATCTGTATTCCTATAAACCTGCACATAACATTTTCTGTGCCCACTCCCCAACTGCAATTTGTTGCGCTAACTTCGATAGTGATTTTTGTGGCGAACGTTCGAGATTCTCGCCAATTTGTCTGTTTCTTCTGTTAGTACTGCATGCGTTTCTTGTTTTGCACTGAACCAGTAGTCTCAAATTTATTCGCAAGACCATGAACAGAAATTCTGGAAGGAGGCAATTCTGCAGGAAACTTCAGGATGAATTCTACATGAACGCGACAAGCCGATTCATGTTTAAAATAACCATACAAATATACGTTGTTCTAAAGATAACTAACAGCCTTCCCATGTTCGCAAACAAAAGTGGACTACTGGCGCTAATGACTACGTGGTAGCCGAAGGACAGAAAGCCTATCGTGAGTGCGGGGTGTGGAGTAAGCTGGTCGGCATTAACTCTAAGGCACAACACTGTGCGAGCGGTTAGGATTTTAACGGAAGCTCCAGGAGAAGCGTTTATACCACGCGACGCGACGTCGCACAAGATTCTGTCTTGCGCGAACTAAAAAGCGTCGCATGGTCTTTCAGTTCGCGCGACCAACGCAAGGACTCAATATACATGGCTTCTTATGGGCCATATTTTGGGCATGTTTATGCATCTCGCATTGCCTCATTGTGAGACAATCGAGTCAGTGCTGCCACTGTGGGGAAACCCAGAACTGTAGTTTCCATTTTTACTTTCTCTACTACGTATAGTAAGTAGGGGAAGTATTGTATTCCACCCAAAAATTCGTTACCAAGATTTCACCGGAAATACATGTTTTGAGACCCCCTGAATTCAAAAAAAGCAGTTTTGGAAACATGTCCGTGTGTGTGTGTGTGTGTGTGTGTGTGTGTGAACAGCATAACTCAGAAACGAACAGTCGGATAAACACCAAACTTGGTATTTAGGTTCAGTATCTTCCAGAGATGCGACACAAAGGTTTTCAAGAAAATCCCGCCACCCCAGGCTACCCTTTACATGGAACATTTTTAGAAAATTTTAATTTTCTCAAAAATGGCTCTAAAGATTTTGATTAAAATATCATATGTTTAAGATACTTTCATGACAAATAAAATGTATATCCTGAATTTTCTGGGAATGTCTCCAAAAATATTCTTCATTGTGAACGACTTTTGCGTAACTGTAAACCATAAGAGATAGACAAAATTTTACTACACATAAAATGTAGATCGCGTTAAAATACACAATTTATGTCATATACATTTTTTTATTGAGGGAACAATTTTCGAAATATTGTTTGTTATTCCCTTAAATTTTCCAATACTTATACTTTTTCTCAAATTCGTTATTCATTTTTTATGTCCTGGACATGCAAAGAGAATGGAATGCGCCACATGGTCTTCTCGTCCCTTAATTTAATTTAAGTATTTTTACTTAAAATCTAAATTAAATTAAATTATTATAAAACAGTCTTTACTTCATCCAACCTTTCATACTAGCCCCCAATTAAAAGACTAATGATTACGCTACCTTTGCACAGTCAACATACTGCGGCCCTTCAAATCATATCAACCAGCTCTTAAAACATTTGACTATCGCTTAAAGCCTACAATATTCCCCTTGCACCTACAAGAAAATTAGCAATAAGATTAACATCTCGATTAACATGAAGCATATGGAGAATAAGCGTTTGTAAAAATAGTTTGTACAAGAGTAGGGAAAGTCATGTGAGTGTAACACATCAGATTTTTCAGTGTGGTTTGTGCTTTAAGTATTGCGGGAGTGATTTGATTTTCGTCGTTCAGACTTCTATCAAGTATGAATACGGAACATTTTATAACAGAAATTCCTATTAGGAGTTGAATTTGGGTTGTCGCCTCAGAAAATTACAAATTGTCGCCATCTTCCCTCAATTTCCTACAGAGGTTCCTAAACGCACTGCCCATGAATCCTGCACTGTTTATGGAAACGTAATTTTCGTTTGTTTTTGTAGCACGAATCGATACTAGTGTCTGTTCTGTTTTAGCTATTAAGGCAGGATGGATTATCTCCCAGGTAAAGCTTTAGCTGGTGGGAGGGGTACATAGTTTGCTGCTCTCCTGAAGCGCGTGACGCGTACATTGGAATATAGTCAACAGTCGCACATCTTTACCCCTCTCTTGCCTCATATAAGTAAACACTACGTCCTTCCAGTAGCTAAACCGGTTGCTTGGGAGAGCTAAAAATGTCTCTGAACAGACAGAATGCAGACACTCGAACCAATTGTGGAAACGGGCTGGTAGAACTAATATCCGCAACGCGACTGTCGCATGCATAAATAAGCCACTAAAAATTCTGCCGCATCATTCTTTGTCGCGCGGCACGAAGTCGCTTGCATAAAAGAGGCGTAACAGTATTCCTAGGGAGTCTATAATTACTGCCCTGTGGTGCGACTTTAGATGAAAGAAACAATAGTATAAACGCTTAAGCATTCAAAACAAACGTGACAACAGTAGCAAAATCAGAGGAAATCTGTCGTCCTCTGGTATAGTGGTTACCATGGTAACCTCTAATTCCCGAGGTCGCGGGTTCAAACCCGGCGGAGGGCGATGGATCCTTAGCACGGCTTCCTTCGGAAGGGAAGTAACGCCGGTGGTCCCGTGTCGTAGATTTACGGCACGTAAAAGAACCTCAAGCCTGATAAAGAGGCCTCTGAGCAAAATTACCGGTCTTTCACGCCCGAAATAGAATGGGACGCTTAGAACCACAGCAATTAAAGAGCGTCCATAAATAAAATAAAACTAAAAAAAACTCAGCGGTAACCTGATCGTAGAGGGCTTCGTTACTGCGAATGTTTGTCGGCAATTTCTTCTGTTCTATGATAAACCTAGTTTACATCTTTTACTTTGTGTCCATTAACCTGTAATAGGTATGGAAAGTATTGCACTGAGCTATAAAAATAGATATCGGTATTTTACCGGAAATACGCATTTTGAGATCCCTGAACCCAAAAGAAGAATTTTACTAGTGTATGTGCACTCGCGCGCATTTGCAGAGTATCCGAACGAAGATTAAAATCCCTCAGCACAAGCTACCTTTTATGTGGACAATATTCATTATTTTTTACTCTCTCAAAAATGGCTCTAATGGCTTTTCGTTAAAATACCACAGTGTGTTCGACATATTGACAGAATAAAATATAGACTTTTTTAAAATATACAATTTGTGATAAATATTTTTTGGAGTTCTAGCCGTTTACGAGATCCTTTCGTTGATTGGAACCTTCCAGTATTTAAAACTACAGTTTTTTAAAATTTATTTCTATTTCTTTTGTATCTTATCAGGCCGCGCATAGAGTATTTAAAATATCAAATCCAGCACATGTATAGTGAGCTTTTTAAACATATATAAGTGCCCTCTACGCTTCTATGTAGCTACAACAAAATTTGAATCAAACAATTTCGGAAAATATTTATCATTATTAACAAGAGGCATGAAAATAAGTTTTTTTACGAATAATTTGTAAAATAGATATGAAAGTACTTTACAGTGGAGAGAGAGAGAGAGAGAGAGAGAGAATCCTGTGATTTGAAGTGGTATACTTCTGTTATATTTATTTGTTGAGCCCCACGTTTTGGAAGCCAATTTGCGATGGTAAATTTATAATGTTATTTGTGTATGTGTGTTTACTCCACGTGGTGAAGCCATTTTGTGACGTGATTCTTTGTTAGGTTTGTTAGCTCCATCTGTTGTTAGCAATTTGCGGCAGTATTAGTGTTTGTTTGAAAGAATGCTAGTGTTATTTTATTTACTTTTGGTTCACTGTCCTCCGGCTAGCTATTATCTTTTTGGTCGAGCACTTCTCTTTATACAGGTTGTGTAAACGGAAAGGAGTCTTTTATCCAAAGATAACACTGATGAAAGAATTCGTTTTACACTTTTTATTGTCGAACACATTCACTATCACAATTTACACATTGATCTTGACACTCGCCAAACTGAAACTGTTATAATAACTTCATTACTGATCATTCTTAATTCGCGTACTTCAACTTTTTGTATAATTAACTTTACAACACTTTAGATTTTTCATAACTCTGCTACGCGTAACTTGCGAATCGATAATCGACGTATACTGTACAAATATTTCTGCTGGACTGAAGGCGACGTGTAACGTACAAATGTTTTCGACGAACTGACGGACTGAAGGCGACGTGTAGCATACAAATATTTTCGGTGAACTGACGGGTTTTACCTCTAACCTAGCCCTTTTTATACTCCTACACCCCGATATGCCTAAAGATTATAACTGAGCTGCAATTGGCTAATAAAACGCGCCAACATTAGCGTCTATTTTTATATCAAATGAAAATTATGAATACATATGCTCTAGGTATAATGTTCCAGCAAATTTTAAAGGAAAACGCGCCAACATTACGTAACTTCCTCGTCTCTAATAATGATAAACAGCTCACCCCCTCGCTACATTATTGCACGCTATTATTGTCAGTTTCAGTAAGGCAGTATAAACTTACTTCTCAACAAACATCTCAAATCAATGTCACATAAAAATGCATATTCATACTGTAATCATTCTTTACATTTAAGTAATTTGTGATACAAATTACTGCATCAGATTGTAACATACCAGATTTTTCTTTTGAGAATTGTTAACTTCAATTTGATTCTTTTAGTATAATTTGGTAACATCAAATATTAGGTATGAGAATTGTCTATCCACATGGGACAAACCATTCGATTTAAGGAACTTGTTTATACATCTCTCGTAAAGAAAACAGGATTGAGGTGTTGCAACAAACACACTTGAGACCTGTTATTAAATACACACAAGAAACGCTGCTTAAATAAATGACTTTCTTTCACAATCAGCACCTTTCCTACAAAATTTCTTACGATCGAGTCATGGCGGATGAGCTGGTCAACTCTTGGAGAGGTCTTATTTTCCTGAGTTTCCGGAGATGATACGCTTATACCGGCAATTTGAATTGGAGGCACCTCGTGAGAGGGATGAATGAGGGGCTATCCCTCCCGCTTCATATTGACTTCCCTTCTCTCCGATTCTCTTGACCTTCCGATACCCGTTTAACTGGCCCTCTATAATTTGATTTATACTGGAACCTCGTTTTCGATGGAGAATGCACCTCACCCTTATTCTGATAAACAAGGCTGCCATGGCCACAGCGCGGCCCATGAGAGCACTTTTGTACTTACTAGACCGGAAACCTGCCATGAGAAATGATCCTCGGTTACGTATGCGAGTAATAACTTAGATTCAATACAGAGAAGGTGTCCTAATTTTGTTCCTCTTATATGCACTAGCTGGCTGTCCAACATCGCCGGGTAGCTTTTTAAATCGAATGACGAATTAATTCATTAATTTCATTTACTCCCCCGTTCTTTATGACATTATTACACAATGATCTAGAAGATCTTTATGCTGAATCGTCCCCTTTGCCACTTGTAATTGAAATTGCGTATAGCTCCGGTTATTCCTAAAAAAATCTGATGTGTTACACTCACATGACTTTCTCTACTCTTGTACAAACTATTTTTACAAACGATTATTCTCCATATGCTTCATGTTAATCGAGATATCAACATCTTAATCTTATTGCTACCTTTCTTGTAGATGCAAGAGGAATTGGTAGGCTTTAAGCGATAGTCAAATATTTTAAGAGCTGGCTGCTATGTGGAGCATTCCATTCTCTTTGCATGTTCAGGACATAAAAAAATGAATAACGAATTCCCATTTGAGAAAAAGTATAAGTATTGGAAAATTTAAGGGAATAACAAGCAATATCTGCAAAATGGTTCACTCAACAACAAAAATGTATATGACATAAATTGTGTATTTTAACGCGATCTGTATTTTTTTGTGTAGTAAAATTTTGTCTATCTCTTATCGTTTACCAGTTATGCAAAAGTCGTTCACAATGAAGAATACTTTTGGAGACATTCCCAGAAAATTCAAGATATCCATTTTATTTGTCATGAAAGTATCTTAAATATATAATATTTTAATCAAAATCGTTAGAGCCATGTTGGAGAAAATTAAAATTTTCGAAAAATGTTCCATGTAAAGGGTAATCTGGGGTGGGGAGATTTTCTTGAAAAACCTTCGTGTCGCATCTCTTGTAGATACTGAACCTAAATACCAAGTTTGGTGTTTATCCGACTGTTCGTTTCTGAGTTATGCTGTTCACAGACACGCACGCACGCACACACACACAAACGGACATGTTTCCAAAAATACTTCTTTGGATTCAGCAGGCCCCAAAACATGTATTTCCGGTGAAAACTAGATATCGAATTTATTTATGTCATATACATTTTTTGCTGTTGAGCGAATCATTTTCGAGATATTGCTTGTTATTCCCTTAAATTTTCCAATACGTATACTTTATCTCAAATGGCAATACTCCACATAGCAATCAGCTCTTAAAATATTTGACTATCGCTTAAAGCCTACCAATTCCCCTTGCATCTACAAGAAAATTAGCAGTAAGATTAACATCTCGATTAACATGAAGCACATGGAGAATAAGCGTTTGTAAAAATAGCTTGTACAAGTATAGGGACAGTCATGTGAGTGTAACACAGATTTTTTACTTAAGTACACAGTAAGTAGAGAAGATATTACCTTCCACCCAAATTTCACCGGAAACACATGTTTTAGATATTTAATTTATGGTAGATATTTTAATCAAAATCCTTATAGCTATTTTGTAGAAGATTTCAAAACCTACTCCATGTAAAGGGTAGTTTGAGGTGAGGGATTTTCTTGAAAATCTACGTATCGCATCTTCGGAAGATACTGAACCTTGCAATTTAACCGACTTCTGGTTTTTGAGTTATATTAGTCACGGACAGACAGACAAACACCATAGATGCGAGCGCGGTACGTTTTCTAAAAGTGTTTTTTATTCAAGAGACCTGGATTTTTTATACGATATAGATGCATGTTATAAGCTCTTTGATTTAATCTTATACAATACTCTTTTTTATTAGGGAAATTGGATTGTTTTCTTAATTATACCAAATTTTGATTAAAATTTGTCAGCAGCTGCTTTTAAAAAATATTCGACCATGTTATTAACATTAAAGTAGATCTAGGCTGCGCCGTGGCCGAGTGGTTATACCTACCGTTCGCCTCTCACCAAGGTGGCCCGGGTTCAGTCCCAGGGAAACGCATGTGGTTGTGGTAGACAAAGCAGCGTTTGGGCGGGTTTACTCCCGGTCCTCCGCCATTCAGTCCACCAATGGCTCCAACATCATCTTTCCTTCCATTCACCTCACCGCCATTTCATATCATCTCCTCCCTCGCTCTCATACTACGCTTCGGGCTGATCAGCCATCCTGGATGTTCTTTCTCATCCATAGTCTGTGCTCCCCGACAGGCATTCGCTTATTAGTCTTCGGGGGGTGTAAGCCCTAACAAGGGGATCATCCTAAAATTTAATTTGGATATATTCAATGGTTTCTGAGAAAACCTGTCGTTTGTGCAAGAAAATATCATTCACAGAAAAGCTGTTCAAAGCAAAAGTGGAGAAAACAAACTCGCATATTTGCAAAGAAACCACATGGCTTCATCGTATAGAAGGTTCCATACTTAATAGTAGTACCAACTTGTGATGCAAAAGTTCCCTAAAGGCTACCTCTCTATTCCAAAGTGTATAGAAATTGTGATCTTTTTTCTGTGAAATGCTGCAGAATTCACACTACAAAATGGCAGACGCAGCAACATCTGCGATACTACTATGTTCCTGTGAACAAATCAGTTTTGTGCGATCGGAAGGCTGCAAGTGTGGATCAAAGTGTCTTGCCTGAAAGATTTCTTTCGCCACTCATCGTGATACTTGTTGCAAACACCATCAAATGCATGAAGAATCCCGAATTCAGGATGTACAGTTACATGAAAAAGGTCCTCTAAAAGAAATAGGAAAACAACGAACAGTGCAACTTTAATTAACATTACAACTTGAATCAATGTTTTAAAACGCTACGATTCAAAATCCGGATTAAGCTTAGTGCAAGCGTGTAACGTGCGGTTTCACCATGTTCAGGCGATTTAATTGAATCGGCTCTGTATGGAAGAAATACGAAAACAAAGCTTTTGTAACAATGTAACGCGTTTGCGGTCTATCGGCCAGTTGGGTACGAGTAAAAGACTCATCTCGTTATCCTGCACATTAATGAGGGGATTTGTAATGTTGTTTACATGATTTATTCTGTACAGCATAAGAATTAGGGCGCTCATCCGCCATCCCCATTGTGCAATATGCCACAATACAGAGCACAAGAGAAATGCAAGTGAAGGTGCTTAGTGGCGCTCATAAAGCTCGTCGAATCACCGCACTGGTCGATCAGCATTTTGCACTCTTTATCAGTTCTGTATTCCTCAAACAGTTGTACTAATTGCTACGTTTGCACGACGCAAGGGAAAACAATATTTATGAGTAAAGATAGGGAACGATAGAAAGAAAGAATAAAAACAGTATAGCGTAGAGATGGGACCTCAATACCGTCCATACTCTCGAATGCTCGGTGATATCGAAGTATGCCTAATACTTTGAAATAAATCTTCGATACATTTACATTTTTAAGTTTTTCATTATTGACGCAAGAAGATTAGCTTAATGCTAGATAATGAATGAAAGGAGTCGAGAATTCACGTTATTGCCTCAAAGAGTTCTAGACTATAGTTCTTGATAGACCTTAGCTGCGTTTCCTGCAGGTGAATCAATGCGATATTCCATCGTGTCTACAGCCCGATTAACTTGAGGTGGCAGCTCGCTGCGCGGTACAAGAGGGGCAAGTAAGAGTGGTGGGAGACCAACTGCAGCCACATGCGGCCAAGAGGGAGGGGAAATCACATGCATCTTACCTTGAGGCTGGTTTCAGACAACAGATGCAACACTAGCAGCAGATCCAGTTGAATCTGCAGTTCCTTGCTCTTGACAGTCTTCACTAGAAAACTCAGAGGAATCACTGCTTTCGTCAGTGTCGCCCCCTAGATGAATGATAATTTCCTGTCCGCCATCCAACAAGCCTTCACTGCGCATGAATTCTAGCTCAACATTGATGACGTGCATATGGAGTAGTGTGTGATGAATGTATATATGTCTCATTCATATATATTATGGGACGGCTCTCACTTCTGATGTCGTGCCGCTCCATTATGAATTTTATATTCTTTTTTGTCCTTTTCCAGGCAAAACCCAACTTAAGTAGTATCTTTCTTAATGTAGATACACTCCCTTCAAAGTTGATCGATTCCTTTAGCTTTGCATGCACCTTCTTCAGTGTCGTCTTTGCTTGTGAAGAATATAGAATTCATTCACAGTTCGGCGCACTACTGCCTCATTGAAAGTATCTAGGCTCGCACAATAAGGTCTCTTTTATGCGGTGTGGAGAATGAAGGCGAAATGCCACTATCAATATCTATGGTTTCCTTAATAATTCTTTCGGAAACGCCTGTTGCCTCACCAACGCTCTTTCCAATGTTTTTCACATTGATATTTACAACGCCAGCCACTACATGTCTTTTCATGATTTATATACATTGCTAATAACTTCCCTGGTTTGGGAGTGCAGTACTTTGCCTTTAAGTTTACTGCCCATGTATTAACAGTAAGTAAAACGCAAATCCAAAAAATACTCATCGCAGGTACTCACACTTACACACACATACAGAGAATACAACTCGGAACAAAGCAAACTGTTTCGTGTATATGCTGTTAGAAGACGAACATATAACGCGCAAGGACACGAGCCTTAAAAAATTACAGAAGCTTAGATAACGCACGTGCAGCGTCAACAACTCCACATGCGTAACTGACCCCCACTCTCCTCTCGGACTTATCGTTTAGCGCGCACCTTTCCTCAGCTGCCACCTCAAATTAATCGGGCAGTAAATGAAAACATGCAAAACAATGGGGAAAGCAGTAGACAAGTAACATGCAGCGTTAACTGAGGTGTGAATGACGTTGATTTAGCTGACGCAGTAAATCACGTTTCTGCAATAGCCTGGCTCGGAGACTCTCTGTGTGAATCCAGCAGAAACAAATCAGAATTTAAGACGTGAGAAATACAGCGCATAGAAATATTTGATCTTTCCTTCCATCTGTTAGTTTGTGTTTACGCAAATCAAATTGGATCAGGAACATAGTTTACAAGTATACCGCGCGACTAATTTCCATAATATGGATAGACAATCCTTTAAAACAAAGCTTTCAGCACAAAGTATAGTTACATAAAAAGGAAAGCAAAGAAATTATCATCATTATTACTAACCTTGACAAACAATAGGGGATATATAACCTGTGGCATTATCAAGATAAAAAAACTGCAATTTTTAATACAGTGATGATGGAGTGCCGGAATTCAAAAATCAGTATCGGTATCGAGAAATGTCGTACCGTTCCATCACTAGTAGAGAGTGCAATAAAAGCAACAAGGGTGGCCCAGTTTTACGCTTGGCAGTGTTTACTGTATATTTTACAAACTCTCTCACCCGCGACTCTCCCTCTCCTTCTACCTCTAATTCTCTAACGCTTGGGCTGTGAATGAATTTCTAAGAAGAGCTCTAGTACTGCTTTCGTGACTTTCATGATCCGCATTAACTTCAAATTCCCTTATAAAACTGTATTATCTAAATGAATTAAAAACTTAGTTCCGTCACTTAGTAATGGGTTTGGGGAGAACCTTTTAAAAAATCCGATGTGTTACACTCACATAACTTTCTCTACTCTTGTACGAACTATTCTTACAAACCTTATTCTCCATATGCTTCAAGTTAATCGAGATGTCAATCTTATTGCTAATTTTATCGTAAATGCAAGGGGAATTGGTAGGTTTTAAGCTATAGTCAAATATTCTAAGAGTTGGTTGCTTGTGGATTATTCCATTCTCTTTGCATTACCAGGACAATAAAAATGAATAACGAATTTAAGGGAATAACAAGCAATATCTCGAAAATGGTTCACTCACTCAACAACAAAAATGTATGACATAAATTGTGTATTTTAACGCGATCTACAGATTTTTGTGTAGTAAAATTTTGTCTATCTCTTATGGTTTAACGCTTATGCAAAAGTCGTTCACAATGAAGAATACTTTTGGAGACATTCCCAGAAAATTCAAGATATTACCAAGTTTGGTGTTTATCCGACTGTTCGTTTCTGAGTTATGCTGTTCACAGACACACATGCACACGCACGCACACACACACACACACACACACACACACACACACACACAGAGTCACACACGGACATGTTTCCAAAATTGTTTTTTTTTTTTTTGGATTCAGGAGGTCTCAGAACATATATTTCCGGTGAAATTTCGGTATCGAATTTTTGGGTGGAATGCAATACTTCCCCTACTTACTATACGTAGTAGAGAAAGTAATAAATTAAAAGATGGTAGATTTTCCAGAGATACTGCAAACCTTTAAATCTTGCTAAGAATAATGTGAGGATTCAGGAAGTATCCATATCTACATTCCTACAATAAAATCCTCGCATTTGTTCGAACATTTGTTTCATAATTATTATAATCACGACATCCACAATAATTTCATGGTTATCAGAAAATAAATTGAGTTTTATTTATGGACGCTCTTTAACTACTATGGTTCTTAGCGTCCCATTCCATATTAGACGTGAAAGACCCGTAATTTTGCTCAGAGGCCTCTTTATCAGGCTTGAGGTTCTTTTACGTGCCGTAAATCTACGCCCGAAAAAATCCATCGCCCTCCGCCGGGTTTGAACCCGCGACCTTGGGAACTAGAGGTTAGCACGGTACCACTAGTCCACGGAGCACGACGATGGTTATCACAGTTGGTATGGAAGCTGGAAATCACGTTTGCTTTCTGTACTACCTACCAATGAAATCGATATGAGATTTCAGTGGAAATACACAATATTGAATTTGATTCTTATATAATTCCACAAAATGAATTAAATTTATACAATATTCGTTTACTTGAAGTAGATAATCACGTTATGAAGTCCCCTGAATAATAAAAAAAAAAAATTAAAACAGGACCGTGTCGCTCTCTCTGTGTGTGTGTGTGTGTGTGTGTGTGTGTGTGCGGGTGTGTGTGTGTGTGTGTGTGTGTGTGAACGCGCTCTCCGTTTAGCTTTGAACAGCTTAGTAATTCAAAAGCGAAATGTGAAATAACTTGATATTTAAATTCAACAATCTCCAAGGATGTGGTACGAATATTTTTAAGAAAATCCCCAGCCCATACTACCTTTTTCATGGAACATTTTTGTTTCTTATTAATTTTCATCAAAATTCCAATACGTTTTAGATATTTGCATGATAAATAAAATAAATACGTTAAATTTTTATCGAATAACAGGTAAAGTCTCCTTTATTCTGAATGAAGCAAGAGGTCAAAACACTTACTACACAGTAATTGTTATGTGATAGGTACATTCACATGACTTTCTCTACCCTCTACCTTGGGTATACAAACTATTCTTAGTAAAGTTTATTTTTCTATCTACTACATTTTAATCCATATAAACTTTTGCAGAAATAGATATAACATTTCGTTATAGATACAAAAAGAACAGCGATAGCCGAATGTTTAAGAACCGGACCCTATATGTTGCCTTAAAATCCCATACGTTTCCACGCAATCGCGAGAAACAACTGAAAATTGACAGGACTTTAAGATGCTTCTTTTAATAATATTTATGGACGCTCTTTAACTACTACCGTTCTTAGCATCCCGTTCATTATTGGGCGTAAAAGACCGGAAATCCTTTGGTCAACCTCCATACTCTAGAAGTACCATGCTAGCCTGTAGTTACCGAGATCCCGCGGTCAAACCCGGAGGAGGGCGATGTTTTTTTTTTTATATGCGCCAAAATCCTTAGCATAGCTTCCATCGGAAGAGAAGTAAAGCCAGTGGTCCCGTGTCGTAGGTTTACGGCACGTAAAAGAACCTCAATCCTGATAAAGCGGTCTCGGAGCATCATTTCCGTACTTTAAGAGAATGTCTTAAGTAATGATCAATTCGAACCACTAATAACAGATATCTCAGAAACTGCTTATGTCACAAAAATAGTTACTTGAAACAAACTGTGTGCTTTAAAGAGATCTACATCTTTGAGTATCGCTTAACGTTTACCAGTTATACAAAATTATAAAAACTTCTTTCGAATTAAGGACTTCACAGACTGTTCCCAAAACATTCAAGATATAATTTTATTTCTCATGTAAATATATTTAATATATAATATCTTAATCAAAATCATTAGACACATGTTTTAGAAAATCAAAATTTTTGAAAGATGTTATATGTAAAGGGTAGTTGGGGTGGAGGGGATTTTCTTGAAGATCCTCGTGTCGCATCCTTGGAAGAAACTGAACTTAAATACCAAGTTTGGTAAGTACTGACTTTTCGTTTTTGAGTTATGCTGTTCACAACACACACGTGGACATTTTTCTAGGCTTTCTTTTGGATTCAGGGGGCCTCAAAACATGTATTTCTGGTGAAATATAGGTAAAGACAGACGCAATATCTACCTTCTCTACCTACTAAGTACGTGATAGAGAAAACTGTAGACTCATTAAAACATAATTAATGTCAAATAAGTTTTTTGTGACATTTTCCATTTCCTAGGTATTCTTTGTTATTGCTTTAAAGTTTCTAATACCTATGTCCTTTTTAAAGTTAAGTGCTATTCTTCTTTTTCTGTTTTCTCGTGTTCATGAAAAGAGTGGAATTTCAAAGTCATTATAAGGGTTTTTAAAGATCTATCGCTTCTTATGGTTTATCTTGTACGTACAAGGAAATACTTAATGAAATAATTTCTGTAAACGTTTATCACGATTAACAAGAAGTAGATAGAGTAAGAATTTATAGAAGAGACGGTAGAGAAGTCGTTTAAATGTAACACTTCAAATTTTTCTTACGTATTATATGTATACCACACCAAAGTTGATTTTGACAGCAATACAGACACCCTACGGCAGACGTTAATGCGAGGTATGTTAGAATTCCTTAATGACATTTTGCATCCTTTTTATAATGATGTGAACTTTCTACTGATTTGAAATACAAAAAAGTCGAAAGTATTTAAAATGCCTTAGAATTTCATAAAGAAAAACTTCACCTACTTTAATTTCTCTTTATCCCATTTTAAAATGACATCTCCTTGAACTTCTTTGAATTCTGCTTGCAAGACTCTCAATTCAGCTTTGCCATTGTGCCACTTGAAATAGCACAATTTACCTAACTGCAGACCTCCGACCTAACCTCATCTTGGTAATGTTAGTAGTGATGCTTTTCTTGTTTCGAAACTCTTCGAGTCAAACACAGAAAAGGAATCCGTGTTCTCTGATCATTTCGAACAGATGTACCCGAACTGCAAGAGTTCTTGGAGGGGAACAAAGACATTGCCTGCCGGACCTTACAAAACTTCCCCGCGCATTACTGTCGACCATAGACAACCGTCCACTCCTTGAAATTGGCTAACTTCCTCTTCCTTTATTGCAAATACGAATGTCTTTCCTTGGAAAGTCCGGAGAAAAGGGAACGATAGAGGGTTAAAGGGAAAACTTAAAAGTTTAATCCACGTCAGTTCGAGGAATAGCAGCTATTTATGTTTCGTCTTGGCGAACAATTTGCTTAAACAAAAGCGAAAGGGTTCCGCGCAGCAGGAAGAACAAGTTCGCCTCGCTGTCCAACCAAACTCTTCTACAAGGAAGCCAAGCGAAGGAGCATCTTGAGATATTCAAAATAATTTTGATACGCTCGTAGCCTATTCAACCTCTAATTCAAGCTTCTTGCTCAAAAATAATCCGCTATGAAATAACATACAGTGGACATTCCTTAAAACAAGCAAGGATTTCTGAGCTTATGTGGGCTAGGATGCGCGATAATTTAACACGTTTAATAGCTACTTCTTTTAAATATTCTAGTTGGTTAGTAGTTGTATATACGCTAAAAATTATCTGAACTAGAAATTCCGAGTTGTAAATTGGAACTTGTAGACTTCCAAACGTCACGCATTTGAAAGGCACAGCCATGGTTAGTGAAGCTACTAATATAAAAATGACAGTGATATATTTAAAAAATCTGATGTGTGCACTCACATGACTTTCTCTACTCTTGTACAAACTATTTTTACAAACGCTTATTCTCCATATACTTCATGTTAATCGAGATATCGAGATGTTATTTCTTATTACTAATTTTCTTGTAGGTGCAAGGGAAATATGGTAGGCTTTAAGTGATAGTCAAATATTTTAAGAGCTGGCTGCTATGTGGAGTATTCCATTCTCTTTGCATGCCCAGGACACAAAAAGAACAAAAAAAAAACGAATTCCCATTTGAGAAAAAGTGTAAGTTTTGGAAAATTCAAACAAATAACAAGGAATGTCTCGAAAATAGTTCACTGCGCAGAGAAAAATTTATATGACATACATTGTGAGTTTTAACGAGATCTACATTTTCGGTATACACACATTTTTTCTATCTCTTATGGTTTATCAGTTATTTAAAAGCCATTAGGATGAAGAGGACTTTTGGGGACATTCACAGAAAATTAAAAATATATATTTAATTTGCCATGACAGTATCTTAAGCATATGATATTTTAATTAAAATCGTTAGAGCCATTTTTGGGAAAATCAAAATTTTCGAAAAATGTTCCATGTAAAGGGTAATCTGGGGTGGGGAAATTTTCTTGAAAATCTAAGTGTTGCATCCTTGGAAGTTAGTAAACACAAGTACCGAGTTTGGTATTTATCTGACTTTTCGTTTTTGAGTTGCGCTATTCACAGGTACACAGAAACACATACACACAAACACACATCCACATAGATATACATACGGATCTTTTTATAAAAATGACTTTTTTTATTCAGGAGGCCTCTAAGCATGTATTTCCGTTGAAATCTCGATATGGTATTTTTGGATGGAAAGCAATACTTCCCCTCCTTACTATACGAAGTAGAGAAAACAAAAAAGGGCTGTGCAACAGAAATTGGACAGCTTATACTTAATACATAAAAACTTAAAAATGCATACATTGCCGTTTTGTCAATATCATTTCATATACAGCTATAATTTATAGTCTGGAAGCATGTCCTTTAGAGTAAAGAATTGTGAACTGTTCTCGTAGTTTAAAACGGAAAACTAAAAATGATACATATTTCATTTTTTAAGAACAGTTTCACAATTGCAGATTAGTCAAAGCAAATGAAATTATTTATTACTTAGTTACATCTACGAGTAAAGATTTTTCTTCTTCTTTTGCTTTGTTCTTGCATATTTTAGGCTTTTATGATGCATATAAATCCCCTTTATAGCAATAGCTAACATGATATAAAGTATCGATATTGACTATTTAAAGGTAGTTGAATATTTATTTAACACTCTGAATATTTTAAGATTTAGGCATTTCTAAAAGCTTATGATAAGAACTGCATTAATCATACTTCTTTACTGAGTATATCCTTGGAATAAAAGGCCTGTGCTTCACTGGCATATATTAAACTAAAATGAAGGACAAATTTAAGCTAGAAAAGATTACTAGGATGCATACTAGAATAATTATTAAAGGACAGAAACGAAAGAAGGCTTTATTTAGAAGGATCAAAAATATAACTTCAAACAAAATTGCACTATCACAGAATTCAACGGAAAATATATTGATAGAATGAAGGAGCATTGTTTTCTATAGCAATAAAGGAAGAGGAAGTTAGCCAATTTCAAGGAGTGGACGGTTGTCTATGGTCGACAGTAATGCGCGGGGAAGTTTTGTAAGGTCCGGCAGGCAATGTCTTTGTTCCCCTCCAAGAACTCTTGCAGGCAGTTCGGGTACATCTGTTCGAAATGATCAGAGAACACGGATTTCTTTTCTGTGTTTGACTCGAAGAGTTTCGAAACAAGAAAAGCATCACTACTAACATTACCAAGATGAGGTTAAGTCGGAGGTCTGCAGTTAGGTAAATTGTGCTATTTCAAGTGGCACAATGGCAAAGCTGAATTGAGAGTCTTGCAAGCAGAATTCAAAGAAGTTCAAGGAGATGTCGTTTTAAAATGGGATAAAGAGAAAATAAAGTAGGGGAAGTTTTTCTTTATGTAATTCTAAGGCATTTTAAATACTTTCGACTTTTTTGTATTTCAAATCAGTAGAAAGTACACTACATTATAAAAAGGTTTGCAAAATGTCATTAAGGAATTCCAACACACCTCGCATTAACGTCTGCCGGGGTGTCTGTATTGCTGTCAAAATCAACTTTGGTGCGGTATACATATAATACGTAAGAAAAATTTGAAGTGTTACACTCAAACGACTTCTCTACCGTCTCTTCTATAAAATCTTACTCTATCTACTTCTTGTTAATCGTGATAAACGTTTACAGAAATTATTGCATTAAGTATTTCCTTGTACGTACAAGAAGGATACAGGAGGCTGGAGCGATAGATCTTTAAAAACCCTTATAATGGCTTTGAAATTCCACTCTTTTCATGAACACGAAAAAACAGAAAAAGAAGAATAGCACTTAACTTTAAAAAGGACATAGGTATTAGAAACTTTAAAGCAATAACAAAGAATACCTCGGAAATGGAAAATGTCACAAAAAACTTATTTGACATTAATTATGTTTTAATGAGTCTACAGTTTTCTCTATCACGTACTTAGTAGGTAGAGAAGGTAGATATTGCGTCTATATTTACCGATATTTCACCAGAAATACATGTTTTGAGGCCCCCTGAATCCAAAAGAAAGCCTTTTTAGAAAAATGTCCGCGTGTGTGGCTGTGGACCGCATAACTCAAAAACGAAAAGTCAGTAAGTACCAAACTTGGTATTTAAGTTCAGTTTCTTCCAAGGATGCGACACGAGGATCTTCAAGAAAATCCCCTCTACCCCAACTAATTTTCTAAAACATGGCTCTAATAATTTTGATTAAGATATTATATATTAAATATATTTACATGAGAAATAAAAGTATATCTTGAATGTTTTGGGAACAGTCTGTGAAGTCCTTAATTCGAAAGAAGTTTTTATAATTTTGTATAACTGGCAAACGTTAAGCGATACTCAAAAGATGTAGATCTCTTTAAAGCACACAGTTTGTTTCAAATAAGTATTTTTGTGACATAAGCATTTTTGAGATATCTGTTATTAATAGTGCGAATTGATCATTACTTAAGACATTCTCTTAAAGTACGGAAATGTTACTCGAGACCGCTTTATCAGGATTGAGGTTCTTTTACGTGCCGTAAACCTACGACACGGGACCACCGGCTTTACTTCCCTTCCGAAGGAAGCCATGCTAAGGATTTTTACTCTATAAAAAAAAATCCATCGCCCTCCTCCGGGTTTGATCCCGCGATCTTAGTAACTACAGGCTAGCATGGTATTTCTAGACCATGGAGTTTGACCAAAGCATTTCCGGTTTTTTACGCCCAATATTGAACCGAATGCTAAGAACGGTAGTAGTTAAAGAGCGTCCATAAACGTTATTAAAAGAAGCATCTTAAAGTCCTGTCAATTTTCAGTTGTTTCTCGCGATTGCGTGGAAACGTATGGGATTTTAAGGCTATCATATAGCGTCCGGTTCTTAAACATTTGACTATCGCTGTTCTTTTTGTATCTATAACGAAATGTTATATCTATTTCTGCTAAGGTTTATATGGATTAAAATGTAGTAGATAGAAAAATAATCTTGAGTAAGAATAGTTTGTATACCCAAGGTAGAGGGTAGAGAAAGTCATGTGAATGTACCTATCACATAACAATTTCTGTGTAGTAAGTGCTTTTACCTCTTGCGTCATTCAGAATAAAGGAGACTTTACCTGTTATTCGATAAAAATTTAAGATATTTATTTTACTTATCATGCTGTTCAGAGCTAAACGGAGAGGTTCAAGAAACCTTGGAAAACTAGAAAAAATATGCAGCATGAAATTATAATTCATGAGAAAAGAATAAGCTTTTCGATGCTTAAACTTCAAAGAAGGACAAAAGAATATTTATATGAAGTAACCAATCGGTATCACAACAGGAGTATATCTGTCAAGAGGAAAGTAGAATTGTGCTCAGAACAAGGGAGAAGTGAGAATAGGAAGAAGAATAAGATGCAGAATATTCGCCGATTATATGGCATTGCTAGCAGAGGAAGAAAAGATTCTAAGGAGCATGCTGAAGATGTAGGACAACTGTGGGGAATATTATAGGACTTATGTAGGAATATACACTTACAAATTCGAAATGATATCGCCTGGAAACTCACCCGACGTCCCGAGTTTAACATCAAATTAGGAGTTTTGATTCCCTGTCACGATATGTCCAGATGTTAATCCTCTATTCCTTTAACGGAGGGTAGCAGTGTTCGATATTTCTTCTAGTCGCTGTGAAAATGAGTACACATTAAATCAACGGCTCTTCTTGCGAAGCAATATTGGATTACGAATTACATTACAGCTGGTATGCCAGAGAAAATTTGGTGTTTGCAATCCCCCGAAACAAACGCAATAATGGCGTTGGTAGACAAACTGAAAACAACGTCATTTGTTATGAAAGTATCTGAAATGTATGATACTTCAATCAAAATCGTAAGAGTCATTTTTGAGAAAATTAAAATTTTCGAAAAATGTTCCATGTAAAAGGTAATCTGGGGTGTGGGGATTTTCTTGAAAAACTTCGTGTCGAAGCTGTGGAAAATATTTACCAACTTTGGTGTTTATCCGACTGTACGTTTCTGAGTTATACTGTTCACAGACACACGGCCATGTTTCCAAAAGTACTTTTTTGGAATCAGGAGGCCTCAAAACATGTATTTCCGGTGAAATCTCGGTATCGAATTTTTGGGTGGAATGCAATACTTTCCCTACTTACTATACGCAGTAGAGAAAGTAAACATATTTGATTTGGGAGATTACTAAACATCTTAGGGACTAGATACTCCCCTGTTTTTCTTTTCGACGTTGTGGTGAAATATGGAGTTTATAAGGAAGCAACTCCATCTGGCATATGAGGCTGTTGCTATGTACTGCGGCGGCGTAGCAATGACCAATGGCATCTCTTCATTAGCCTTGGGCTGGATGCCTGTATGTATGGCCATCATTATGCGGTTCAAATGAGCGTCAAGCTAGTGAATGCCAACATTCCAGCAGGCTCACACCCGGAATTCCTCCGCCACACGCATCCCCCCCCCCTACATGCAGGTACATAAATCCCGGCCCAAACGAGATGCCGTGCTAGGAGCGCCAGCTCAGAAATCTCCAGATCGAGTTCCAAAGGATATCGCCCCCTCCCGATAACCACAATTTGTGGCGGTGTATCTTCATGTCATTCATTCGCGTCTAAATTATAAATCTTATGCTGTCACCGAGAATCCTGAATTAGGGGAATTCCATATATTGTAGTATTTTTACTTTCTCTACTACGTATAGTAAGTAGGGGAAGTTTTGCATTCCACCCCAAAAATTCGATACCGAGATTTCGCCGGAAATAAATGTTTTGAGGTGCACTGAATGAATATAAAGCATTTTTGGAAACCTGTTCGTGTGTGTGTGTCTGTCTGTGAACAGCATAACTCAGAAACGAACAGTCGGATAAACACCAAACTTGGTATTTAGGTCCAGTATCTTCCAGAGAGGCGACACGAATGTTTTCAAGAAAATCCCCCCCACCCTTGATTACCCTTTACCTGGAACATTTTTCGAAAATTTTAATTTTCTCAAAAAATGGCTCTAACGATTTTGATTAAAATATCATATATTTAAGATACTTTCATGACAAATAAAATGTATATCTTGAATTTTCTCGGAATGTCTCCAAAAGTATTATTCATTGTGAACTACTTTTGCATAACTGGTAATCCATAAGAGATAGAGAAAACTTTACTACACAAAAAATGTAGATCGCGTTAAAATACACAATTTATGTCATACATATTTTTTTGTTGTTAAGTGGACCATTTTCGAGATATTGCTTGTCATTCGCTTAAATTTTCCAATACTTATACTTTTTCTCAAATGTGAATTCGTTATTCATTTTATTTATGTCCTGAACATGCAAAGAGAATGGAATGCTCCACATAGCAACCAGCTCTTAAAAGATTTGACTATCGCTTAAAGCCTACCATATTCCCCTTGTATCTACAAGAAATTTAGCAATAAGATTAACATCTCGATATCTCGATTAACATGAAGCATATGGAGAATAAGCGTTTGCAAAAATAGTTTGTACAAGAGTAGAGAAAGTCATATGAGTGTAACACATCAGATTTTTTAAAAAATATTGACTGTCGCTTTAGGTTACTGTATTTTCTTATACCTAGTTATGTGCAAATGTGTATGAAAGTTTATCTCGATTAATAAGTAGACAGAAAAAAAGATTTTGTAAGAATAGTTTAAAGAGTGTGATGTGAATGCAACATATCAAATTTTTACTTTCTCTACTACGTATAGTAAGTAGGGGAAGTATTGCATTCCACCCAAAAATTCGATACCGAGATTTCACCGGAAATACATGTTTTGAGACCTCCTGAATCCAAAAAAAGCATTTTTGGAAACATGTCCGTGTGTGTGTCTGTGTGTCTGTGTGTGTGTGTGTCTGTGTGTGTGTGTGTCTGTGTGTGTGTGAACAGCATAACTCAAAAACGAACAGTCGGATAAACACCAAACTTGGTATTTAGGTTCAGTATCTTCCAGAGATGCGACACGAAGGTTTTCAAGAAAATCCCCCCACCCCAGACTACCCTTTACATGGAACATTTTTCGAAAATTTTAATTTTCTCAAAAATGGCTCTAACGATTTTGTTTAAAATATCATATGTTTAAGATAATGCCATGAGAAATGAAATGTATATCTCGAATTTTCTGGGAATGTCTCCAAAAGTATTCTTCATTGTGAACGACTTTTGCATAACTGGTAAACCATAAGAGATAGACAAAATTTTACTACACAAAAAATGTTGATCTCGTTAAAATACACAACTTATGTTATATACATTTCTTTTGTTGAGTGAACCGTTTTCGAGATATTGCTTGTTATTCCCTTAAATTTTCCAATACTTATACTTTTTCTCAAATTCGTTATTCATTTTTTTATGTCCTGGACTTGCAAAGAGAATGGAATTCGACACATAGCAACCAGCGTTAAAATATTTGACCATCGCTTAAAAGCTACCATATTCCCCTTGCATCTACAAGAAAATTAGCAATAAGATTGACATCTCGATATCTCGATTAACATAAAGCATATGGAGAATAGGCGTTTGTAAAAATAGATTGTACAAGAGTAGAGAAAGTCATGTGAGTGTAACACATCAGATTTTTATGAAAGGATTGTTACCTTGAGCTAAGATGTAACATGTAAAACAAATGTTCAATTATAAAAGAGACACATTAAAGTACTATCGTATAACTGCAGCCTTCATCAGAAAATGAGAGAAAAACAAACGTACTTTGTAAACAACAGCTGCCAAACTGCAATGCCACGATAGTGAATCAACCTGAAGGAATGAGGTTTTTGTTAGCGCAATGTAGGTAACCTATTCCCAAGTATACGAAGAAAGTTACTGCACAAAGCAGCATCAGAATGATCGTTAAGTGATACTATGGTGTGGTCAACATTGCGGAAATAGTACACGGCTTACGAGCCACACCTTTTACTGTACTCGCTCCTTTCCATGCAGCTTGGAATTTAATTTGAAGCTCTATCGTAGCAGAGGTGTTTATAGAACAGTCCATAGCTTTTACTAGTTACTCTCGCGTTGTGTAGTGCTCGTAATAGATTAAAATGAAAAAGGAGAATGCAGGAGCATAAATGAGCGGTAAAGAGCGCTGGAAAGTCCAGTAACGGTTCAACTCCATTTTTGTTTTCATCCTCGTTTTAATGCTTAGAAATTGGTATGCCTGGTGATCAGTAAGGGGGACACTTTATTCCCAGTTCGCCGCGAGGTTCACTATATTGGAATATAGAGTACCTGCCTTTACTAGTAGATAGAACACATCGACAGCACGTTCTCCTACGCAGCACAAACAGGTTGCCCTTTCCTTTTACATTGCAGTACCTTTGAACCCATGGCTTTCGTGGTGTAAATGTAGTAACTACCAATCCTAAGAAAGTTTATGCTTGGTGGTAAGCCAAAGAAAAAGAAGGGTTTAGACATTATGTACGAGGGTCGGCTAAGTCCCGGCCTCACACAGAGATGGCGCCACTAGGCCAGTTAGACGGTAGCATGGTATAGTTTTACTCTAGACTAGCTTGTATCCATAGTTACAGGTCAATAGCTTGTTCAGTTTTTGAATGACAGCAATTTAAACAAGATAACTTTAGAGTTTTCACGAAAATGGAGGATTTGGAAAAACGAGCAGTAATTAAATACTTCCATTTGAAAGGCTTAACGCTTAAAGAAATCAAGGAGGAAATGGACAGTACATTGAAAGACTCTGCCCCTTCATATTCAATGATTAAAAGGTGGGTTGCAGAGTCTAAAATAGGACGTACGAGCACTAGTGATGAGCCTCGCTCTGGACGCCCTGTGGAAGTCACAACTCCAGAGATGATTGAAAAAATTCATCGTTTAGTACTGGAAGAACGCAGATTAAAACTGTTTGAGAAAGCAGAGGCTGTAAACGTATCAAAAGAGCGTGCAGATAATATTTTAAGTAATGTTTTGGGCTTTCACAAGGTCTGTGTGAGGTGGGTGCTGCGTTTGACACCTGATCAAAAGTTGCATAGAAAAACGGTTTCTGTTAAGAATGTGGAGCTCTACCGTAAAAATCCCAATGAATTTTTGGGACCGCTTATTACCATGGATGAAATTTGGATACATCACTACACTCCAGAAAGTAAATCACAGTCAAAATAGTGGATTGCGCCAGGTGAGCCAACTCCAAAAAAGGCAAAGTCAATTTTGTCAGCTAACAAGCTTATGGCGAGTGTTTTCTGGGATGCACAGGGAATTATTTTTATTGATTACTTGGAAAAGGGTAAAAGTATCACTGGTGATGAGGAGAAAAGACAAAGACCTCATTTGGCAAAAAAAAAAAAAATCTTGTTTCATCACGACAATGCTCCGGGCCATCGTTCAGTCATTGCAATGGGGAAAATTTGCGAATTATAGTTTGAATTGCTTGAACATCCACCCTATTCGCCAGATCCAGCACCCAGTGACTACCACCTGTTCCCTAATCTCAAAACATTGTTTGGAGGACGAAGATTTCGCAACGAGGAGGCAATTGATGCGGTAAACACCTATTTTGAGGACCTTGATAAGTCGCACTACAGAGATGGTATAATTAAATTAGAACACGGGTATGACAAATGTATTAACCTTTCTGGAGATTATGTTGAGAAATAGAAAAAAATTAAATGTTGTTTTTATTGAGAGGCCCGGGACTTATTAGCTGACCCTCGTAAGCAAATACAGGAATTCTTTCTTATCAGTAGCTGCAATACGCCGGTCGCGGCAACTACTGTTTAAAAACGCCTGTATGACAGTGGAACTCGCTATCGAATGGTAACCGGCACATCGAGAAGATAGAGCGAACTTCGCTCTTCTCTATTTTCCGATGCCACATGCTTTCTAGCAGGTTTTGTTTGCACGGACGATAAAGTCTTTTCTTCCATGTTGACGGGCGCTTAACGCTTTGGCGAACCGACAACACACGCTGCAGTCCCGTAGCTACCAAGAGAAGTGGAAGATTCAGTGTAACATTCTGGGGTTGACTGTCAGTTGCTGGTGTTGGTGCATATATCTACTGGGATGGACTCCAAAGAGTACACTACAGTCCTCTAAAATGATATGCTGCCCCTCTGTTCGAGCAATGTATTCCCCGGAAGATACGCCTAAAACAGAAGCATGGACTGTCTAGATAAAAGATACAGGCAACTGAAATGATGCGTTTACGTTCAGTCAGCGGCTATATGATAGAAGAACGTCTAAAAATGGGTAATTAAAGAACTGAAAGTAAGCCTAAGCATACTGAGCCAGGTGGCGCCGTGGAAATTTGTGCGACCCGCATTCGGAGGTCCCGGGTTCCATCCCCGACGACCATCCACTCCGACTCATGTGTTTTTCGTGATTTCTCCGGGTCAGCAGGCGAATGCTGGGATGGTTTCTCATCTAAAACGATTTCCTTTCCATCATTCCCCTTTCATTCCGTTTCCTTCTGATTTTGTGTGATGTATTGCGGTGCCGGACAGGTGGCGCGGCTGCATGCTCACTGGAAAGAGTACCCCCCGTGGACACCAGAGCGCTGCTTGATTGGTGGGTCGTTCATCGCCCTCTCTCGACGGCTCCAGCAGTAGGACGGGTCTGTAAGCTTGGAAATGTTAGGCATCTCTGTGGCCTGTCTGCCTACAGTCTGTAGCCTCCTATGGTTCCTTCACCTCATCCCTCTTCTGTAATCGTCCTCCGTTACCATGATAGCCTTTAGTTTCCGAGGTCGCGGTGGATGGATTTTTTCGGGCGCAAAAATCCTTAACAAGGCTTCCTTCGGAAGGAAAGTAAAGCCGGTGGTCCCGTGTCGTAGATTTACGGCACGTAAAAGAACCTCAAGCCTGATAAAGAGGCCTCTGAGCAAAATTATCGGGACGCTAAGGAGCACAGCAATTATAGAGCGTCCATAAATAAAACGCAATTTAGTTTAATTTCCTTCCTCGTAGCTACAATAGATCTGTGGAGGTCGCAGTGTGGGAGGTGTCCCATTCCATTGAATAATCTATACCTATAGAAGAGTATACACAAAGATGGGATACGCATTTACAACGAATGCCAGAATGCCACAGTACAGACCAAGAGGATAAAAATGGGATCAACGGATATGAGACCAGGACAGCACCGTGAAAGAAGATAACAGAAGTGTTCACCCTTCAAACATCACGAAGTGGCTAAATGACCCAAATGACCATTGTGAGGTTTAGCCGCTTCCATGGCGGTTCATATCAGCGGATTTAACATGGACCATAATGGTTACAGAATGGCATCTTTAACGAGAATGGTAGTAGTGCTTTAGAACCATGTTATGGGGATGTGAGAGAATGTAAGGCGACGTCCAAGAGTAAGTCACAATCTAGTGGCATGTGTAACCAACAGCTGAATGAAGAAACCGGACAAATACGGCGCTGTAATGGCACTACTGAGAGCCTGTATTCCTCTGCTGCTTATATGATTGAATTTATCCTGCAACATTCTGTTGCTGAACGAAACAATTCAACAATATCAATAATATGTAACACATTATAAATGAATAGTAGATTATGATGCCAGGGTAAAACTACTTTTAACACGTGTGGCATAGACTATTTTTAGACAGCGCTCGAGTTTGTAAAATATCAATGTTATATTATTCCTAACCAACATATATGACGCTTAGAACGCGGTTCTTGAAACAAGAGAAATGACGTTAAAAAAGCTAGATCTCAGATGTTTTGTTGATTCGCTAGCAGTCATCTTTAGTGAAATTATTACTTTCTCTACTACATATAGTAAGTAGGGGAAGTATTGTATTCCACCCAAAAATTCGATACCGAGATTTCACCGCAAATACATGTTTTGAGATCCCCTGAATCCAAAAAAAAGCATTTTTGGAAACATGTCCGTGTGTGTGTCTGTGAACAGCATAACTCAGAAACGAACAGTCAGATAAACACCAAACTTGGTATTTAGGTTCAATATCTTCCAGAGATGCGACACGAAGGTTTTCAAGACAATTTGCCCACCCCAGATTAACCTTTAATGGAACATTTTTCGAAAATTTTACTTTTCTCAAAAATTGCTCTAACGATTTTGATTAAGATATCATATGTTTAAGATATTTTCACGACAAATGAAATGTATATCTCGAATTTTCTGGAAATGTCTCGCAAAAGTATTCTTCATTGTGAACGACTTTTGCATAACTGGTAAACCATAAGAGATAGACAAAATTTTACTACACAACAAATGTAGATCGCGTTAAAATATACAATTTATGTCACATACATTTTTGTTGTTGAGTGAACCATTTTCGAGATATTGCTTGTTATTCCCTTAAATTTTTCGATACTTATTTTCTCAAATGGGAATTCGTTATTCATTTTTTGTCTTGGATATGCAAAGAGTATTGTGCTGCACCTAGCAACCAGCTATTAAGAGATATGTATGTGCTTAAAGGCTACTGTTTTTCCAAATTGCCCTTGTAAATATATATTCCCCTTACATCTACAAGAAAATTAGCAATAAGATAGAGTCTGCAAATGTTTATCTCGATTAACATGAAGTAGATGGAGAATAAGCGTTTGTAAAAATAGTTTGTACAAGAGTAGAGAAAGTCATGTGAGTGTAACACATCACATTTTTTTTTGTTTTTTGTCCTGGACATGCAAAGAGAATGGAATACTCCACATAGCAACCAGCTCTTAAAACATTTGACTATCGCTTAAAGCCTATCATACTCCCCTTGCATCTACAAGAAAATTAGCAATAAGATTAACATCTCGATTAACATGAAGCATATGGAGAATAAGTGTTTGTAAAAATAGTTTGTACAAGAGTAGAGAAAGTCATGTGAGGTAACACATCAGATTTTTTTTGTAAGTGCTATTTCTATTACTCACTATCGTCGAAGGAATGGTATGCAATACACATGTGTTAAGTGCAGTGGAGAATCGACTTCGTCTCCTATTCTGCCTTTTGCACTTACCTGTATCCAATATGCTCTAGTGTTTACTGAGCCCCAAACTCCTATGCTCGAAAAATGTCCCTCTCTATCTCTGTGTGGATAGAGATCATGAAAATTTTAAGGCAAGTATCTGATGGCTCTAATATAGGTTGGCTATCATCTATCAGAGTGAGAAGAGGAAGGTTGGCTAGCCTGCAGGCAGCCATCACTTCCCGAGTGTGACAAGACAGAGAGGGCACTGGCGTCGTTGACAGTAACGTGCGGGGGACTACGGTAGACAGCAGCGCGGCATTGTCTGGCATTTCACGCAGCTGACAGGCAGCCAACTTCTGCACAGTTTCCCTACTTGTCACACACAGAGCCTGAATGTCCCCGGTCCGGCGACTACCAGTACGTCTCCATAAAGCCTGCATACAAAGAAAATCATTCCACGGCTTTTTTAATTCACCGATTTCATTTTATGTCTGTCAAAGTCAACGGCAATGTTTCTGGATACAGCGTGCGAGTCATTTCGTTTGACATGTGTCCCCACCGTCTTCGAGACCGTTAAAAACGTGTTTATTTAACGCAAATTCATTTCATTCTTAGTAGCCAGGGGGATGAGGGTATAGATTTAACCGCCTGGGGTGCAGCAGGCTTTGGGTTGCACAACGCGGGAAATAACCTGGTTCAAAGGAATTGGCACTTCAATACCTTCTGCATGAACTCCCTCAAACACACAACCACACAAGTGTAAGGGTTTTATACATTTTTGCAACACTGCAATTCATAAAATGACGCAGATATGAGATTCCAAAGTTAAATTCGAGAGATATGAAGCAGAGGAGATGTGCTTTTTTACTTTCTCTGCTATTTACATACGTATAGTAAGGAGAGGAAGTATTGTATTCCACCTAAAAATTCGATACCGAGATTTCACAGGAAATACATGTTTTGAGCTGCACTGAATGCATATAAAGCATGTTTGGAAACATGTCCGTGTGTGTGTGTCTGTCTGTGAACAGCATAACTCAGAAACGAACAGTCGGATAAACACCAAACTTGGTATTTAGGTTCAATATCTTCCAGAGATGCGACACGAAGGTTTTCAAGAAAATCCCCCCACCCCAGATTACCCTTTACATGGACCATTTTTCGAAAATTTTAATTTTCTCGAAAAGTGGCTCTAACGATTTTGAATAAAATACATGACATTTTTATGGCAAATGAATTGTATATCTCGAATTTTCTAGGAATGTCTCCAAAAGTATTCTTCATTATGAACGACTTTTGCTTAACTGGTAAAGCATAAGAGATAGACAAAATTTTGCTACACAAAAAATGTAGATCGCGTTAAAATACACAATTTATGTCATATACATTTTTTTTTAGTGAATCATTTTCGAGATATTGCTTGTTATTCCCTTAAACTTTCCAATACTTATACTTTTTCTCAAATCGGAATTGTCCTGGTAATGCAAAGAGAATGGAATACTCCACATAGCAACCACCTCTTAAAATATTTGACTATAGCTTAAATACTACCATATTCCCCTTGCATCTACAAGAAAATTAGCAATAAGATTAACATAAAACATATGGAGAATAAGCGTTTGTAAAAATAGTTTGTACAAGAGTAGAGAAAGTCATGTGAGTGTAACACATAAGATTTTTTACTTTCTCTGCTATTTACATGCGTATACTAAGGAGAGGAAGTATTGTATTCCACCCAAAAATTTGATTCCGAGATTTCACAGGAAATTCTACCCTTCTGAGGCTCCCCGAGTCGAAAAAAAGCGTTTTTAGAAAAGTTCTCTCTCTGTCTGTCTGTCTGTCTGTATGTATGTATGTATGTATGTATGTATGTATGTATGTATGTCTGTATGTCTGTCTGTATGTATGTATGTCTGTATGTATGTATGTATGTATGTGTGTATGTATGTATGTCTGTATGTATGTATGTGTGTCTGTATGTCTGTCTGTATGTATGTATGTGTGTATGTATGTGTATGTATGTATGTCTGTCTGTATGTATGTATGTATGTATGTGTGTATGTATGTATGTCTGTATGTCTGTATGTATGTATGTATGTATGTGTGTATGTATGTATATATGTATGTGTGTATGTATGTATGTGTGTATGTGTGTGAACAACATAACTCGAAACGAAAAGTTTGTTAAATGCGAAAATTGATATTCAGCCTCTTCCAAGGATGTTGAAAGGGGATATACCACATATATATGTTTATATATAAGTATATATGTATGATGATGATGAGATGCGGTTTAAGGGCGCTAAACTACTAAGGTCATCAGCGCCCTTACAAAGTATATATGTAGACGTATAACTCAATATAAAACAAGAATTGTACATAATAATATAATTCAGCAAGAATATTTAGCAGCCAAGAGATGTACAAAGCAGATTGTAACTTAGATAAGTAAGGGACGACCGAGCTAGCTAATTCTAGGTAGAGTCCACCACCTTTCACCAAGCTAATGAGCAAGGAACTTGAAGGAATGATGAGAAATAGAAAGAGACAGATATCATTGAGTTTAGGGCGCGTCACTGGGACGTATGTGCGAAAAGTTTTGGAGCAGAATATTTTCATACATAATAAGGTAACGTGGTCTGAGGACAAATTAGAAATGTCGTTACATTCTAAGGCACGAAGGAGAGCGTCACTAGGTTTGGGTATAAAAGGGGGAAGCAGGCCCCAGATTTTCACTCTCTTATACAATTTCTTCGACACTCAGTTGTACTCTCTGGTCGACGGATGCACGTGTGTGCATATGGGTGGTGAAGCATGTGCAGTTAGATTAGGCTCCTAATTTACTATGATGGTGGGAATTGTTATAAATGGGAAAAGCTAGCCGCCCATAAGTATTTTATTGATAATAAATCACATTTTAAGGGAAATGCAGTGTATTTTAATTTGCCTCACCTGCGAAAACCTTGAGATCAGTGAAACTAGTTGTATAGGTAATTTATTAGGAATGGAGAAATCATCAGCCGCTGAACAGAGATAGCTGGAGACCAGAACACTGCAGTAGAGGTCATGAACCCAGAGGAGCTAAGTTTTCCCGCAACAATGTAGATCCCATTAAGGGCACAGTTTACGTGAAATAAGATTTCTTTGTGGTGTTAACCATTTCCGAGATATTCTTTTTTATTGGTTTGAATTTTTGGATACTTACCAATAACTTTTTCAAGTGGTAAGTCGCCATTCCTTTTTGTCCTGATGGTCATGTAAAGAGAACTGAATTTCAAATCTGTCACATAGGGCGGGTTTAACTATCGCTTTAGATTACTGTATTCCCTTTGCAACGAAATCTGTAATAAGCCATTTATACAAATGTTTATCTGTTATCATGAACCAGATAGAAGAATAAGCATTTGCAAGACAAGTTTAAAGAAAGGTGGTTAGAGAAATTCATGTGAATGTACATACGATTTTTAATATTATGCTTACAAATTATTTACTTTTGCACTTCCAGAAATTAACTGATACTTTCATTATATTCATAAATATTTTAATAAAACCGTTACATCCCTTAGGTTTTCCTTAAGAGCGTTAGCTTGCAGTTAGTTATTTGTATTGAGAAATATACATTTGCTGGTTAGAACTTAAAACGGTTTTAAACCAGAACTGGACAAAGTTTTATGTGCTCGAAGCCTCCTTTATGCAGCGGCAGAATGCCGAAACAAGCATATTACTGCTTCCGGAACGTGTACAACTTACATACTCTATTTTATTTTACGTCGCTTTTACTCCTTAGTCATATCGCGACGGATCTGTTGGTGGATATCTCTTAGAACGATATGTGATGGACAGTTAGCCTTCTAGGTCTCATCCCTGTAAATGAGACCCTAGCACATAACTACCGAATCTTCTACTCCGTGCCGTGCAGACGGCATTAGGGTGCCGTACAGTCCAACCGCCGCCCCCGTATAAAGGCGGACAGTTAGCCTTCTAGGTCTCATCCCTGTAACCACTTGCTTCATGGCGTGCAGATGGCATTAGGGTGACGTACAGTCCAACCGCCGCCCCCGTATAAAGGCGGACAGTTAGCCTTCTAGGTCTCATCCCTGTAACCACCTACTTCATGCCGTGCAGATGGCATTAGGGTGCCGTAAAGTCCAACCGCCGCCCCCGTATAAAGGCGGGCAGTTAGCCTTCTAGGTCTCATCCCTGTAACCACCTGCTTCATGCCGTGCAAATGGCATTAGGGTGCCGTCCAGTCTAACCGCTGCCCCCGTATAAAGGCGGACAGTTAGCCTTCTAGGTCTCATCCCTGTAACCACCTGCTTCATGCCGTGCAGATGGCATTAGGGGGCCGTCCAGTCAAACCGCCGCCCTCACAGAGAAAGGCGGACAGTTAGCCTTCTAGGTCTCATCCTTGTAACCACCTGCTTCATGCCGTGCAGACGGCATTAGGGTGCCGTACAGTCCAACCGCCGCCCCCGTATAAAGGCGGACAGTTAGCCTTCTAGGTCTCATCCCTGTAACCACCTGCTTCATGCCGTGCAGATGGCATTAGGTGCCGTCCAGTCCAACTGCCGCCCTCACACAGAAAGGCGGACAGTTACCTTCTAGGTCTCTTACTTCGTCAAGTGCCCACATGGCAGCCAGATCTTCCGTTTCGTGCCGTGCAGATGGCGGTAGGGTGCCGTCCAGTCTAACTGCTTACATTGTCTGTGGATAGGTGGCATAGCATTCGCTATTACGACTTTTTTTTCATTTTACTATTGTTTTAGACTTAAGGTGGAACTTTGGGTCGTGGTATTAAATATCCAATCCGATATTTACCTTGGCAACCACGAAAAAACTTCAGACAGATTGGTCGGCCCACGGGATTTGAACGCGGGACCTCCCGAATGGGGCCACAGACTTTATCGCCTGAGCCATCCCGCTCGGTGTACAACTTGAACTGTGTATACATTATTATTATTCATACAAAATTTATAATTAATCCCTCTAGTGTTATTGATATTTGTATATTTAATAAATAATTGCGTACAGTGGAAAGCAGATGCATGAATTTGGCAAATGTTGAACTATTTCTGTTACATTCACACCATGCTGCCACATTCTTACTTTTTCAATACTTTTAGCCGAAATTGGATCGTACATGATGAATACTGATTAACAGCAAACAGTTTTTAAACGATTTTAAACCATTACGTACGATACTTTAACTGCTTAAAAATATTTAAAATACAGACTTACTATTTAGGTTGGCTTCCGGAATACTTAAAAATAATCCTTTTTTTTTTTTTTTTTGTCTATTCGTTCACGACAGCTAGAAATACATGTTTTTGAAAGTAAAATCGTGGTATGTGTATTGAGGGAAGGTATTTTCAGTTTTCCAAAGGTTTATCAGGCATTATCAGAGGTTAGAGACGAGGTGCGAAACTCGATGGAGGGGCAAAAGCGGAGACGAAGGCAGATTCTCGTTCCTAAGTACACGTGCAGGCTGTGACATCATTTTCTTGCGGCATCAAGTGAGTGGTGAATTGTGTTATAATCGGCGAAACAGTTCTAGACACATGAAAATCTTAATGAGAGCTATGATGCGAGTTGCTTACCACATCAGGTGGTGACCGGTCGACTGCATGCTGCAGGAGTGCGTGGGACAGTCATCGTCAAATATCCACAACGGTTATGCACTGTGTTGCGCTGATAAACTTAGTTACATACAGTATATTAAAATCCACGCTGTAAAAAGCGCTTAATATAAAAAACGCTGTCAATCATTGCCTCCAATTCTTCCATATCTAACAACCCTTCCTCTTCTGCGGAATCACTCACATTATTGCCGTCATCACTGCTGTCACTACTTTCTGCACCATTATCCTGCATGAGAATTATTTCTGTTTGATTTTCTGCAATTCCGTATTTTTCGGAATAATGATTCTTAATTTATTCAGCATGTCGCCATACATTTTCCCATTCTGGCCTTCCAATTTCAGCAAATTGCTGGCGTTATAACTGCTCCACATATTTTAATTTAAAAGTGATATTTCTGCACGCCACCCATTTTTTGACATCAGCCCAGATTAATTCGATTGGGTTTAGATCTGGGCGATACGATGGCAGTCTAAGTATATTATGGCGATGTTGTATTACTATCTGGTCAAGTATGTATGACTTCTGAAGCTGTTTGTTGGCTTTAATTAAGTTATATAGCTTTGTTTTACTCATGCTTTCATCTAAAGCTATATTATGTCTAAGTAACCAAGCTCTCATTTCTTCTTTCAAGGAAGTTGAGGTAGATGGTTTGTGAATTTGAGTGTTGACGCATTGTGAAGCATTGTCGATGACCAGAACAGACCCAGCAGGCATATTAGGTATCAACATGGCGTTGATTCACTTCATGTAATTTTCTGTATTCATTTCTTGATGAAAATCTCCTGTTGTTTGTTGCGAATTGTAAAAGAAGGACATTTGGAACGAAGCCGATCTTTCCAACACTGAACGATAATAAGTATTTGCCCTTTGGCAACAGGTGCCTGCAAACCTAATTCGCTATCGTCACTCCAACTTTTAGATGCTTTATGACTGCTGTGTATGTATGACTCATCTTCATACATTCTAGTATTTTTCTGAAATTTGTAGCACCACCTTGAAAATTGATGCTGATATAAGTACACACTGATATAAGTACATATAAAATTATAGTCATTTGGAAAGGTAGAATCAGACTGAAAAATTAAATACCATAGCCGGGATTTGAACCACGGATCTTAGGCTTTCCGTGCCGTTGCTCTAACCGACTAAGCTATCATGGCAACATTTACTTTTTATTTTTATTTTTTTATTTTATTATTAATTTTTATTTTATTTATTTATTTTGCTTTTCTGTTAGAACTCTTCTATTTGATTTCGGTTTCTTCCATTTGAACCCTAAATCTTTAATAATTTTTCTGAGATTTGTAGCACCACCTTGAAAGTTTCTGCTGTCTTTCAGCTGGATGAGCAATCTGCTTATTGTTAGCACAGTTTTTTCTTCCACATAGGAATTGTGAATCGTGCGCAGAATGACGCATTCGAAATCGTCTATTTCTGTAATACGTTTAGGGACCTTATGTTTCTTCCCAGGTGTGTCAAATGGTACTCTTTCATCCATATGTTTTTTTCTCTTATCTTTGAGAACTCTGGAAACGGAACTCGGTGAAACACCAGTTGCTTTGACTACTCTTTCTTTCACTCTCATAAGGCTTTTGTGGAACTCGGATATAATTTCTTCCTTCATCTCTGCTTCTTGCTTCATGAAGTCGATGACATTTACAATTATTTCCCTACTTTGACTATGTAACACCTTACCACTTAACTTTGAAAACATAGGAGCCATGGTTATAAATATAACAAATATAAAATAAGTACTATTTAGATACTGCAGCTCTCTTTAAAATTACAACCAGATGCAGACACTTTCTATGCAGACTGTATGTGTTACGCACTGTGAGTAAGCAAAGGTATTATATCGCTTTCGTTGATAAAGCTAAACATAAACCATTCCTGGGCTCGGCAGCTGGCATGGCAATCAAGGTCACGATTCCAGAAGTTTTGCGCGAGTAATACCAGCCACTCACGACATGAGTGCGCCTGGAGGAAGGCGCCACTGTTTTTGTTGACAATACGAAACATCATCAATGCTTGGGATCAGAAGGGAGTCAGGGGCAAGGCGAGAGTGGAACGTATAGTTGCATACTGAAAACTGTACATTTGTGGACCTCAGCCTGCTAGTACAGAGTAAGCCAAAAGACTCCGTACAGCCTGCGCGGTGTTTTTCCTATCCGCGTCCTGGACGCTCGATGTCGTCTGCCACTATCACAGAAAGGCGCGGATGAAACCATACATGTTTAAAACTACTTTTAAAGGCTTTACTTACCAACTTTATGACAGGAGATGCTGAAAGTGGCCACCGTCGTTGTTCATACGTTTTTGGCACCTCTTTAGGAAATCATGGAATTTTTTTTGGGGGGGGATTTTCCAAACGATGACCGATGTCGTCTAATGTTCTTAGGTAAGAACCGAATGCCGTCTTTTAGATTTCTTAGCCTGAACACTTCCTGTGGCTTGAAATTTACCGTAAAGTTCATGGATTGTTGAACGGTCTGGAACTTTTACACCTGGAAATCTTTCTGCAAATCGTACTTTCACTTGGCGAGCTTACCGAGTTAACACATACGAATTAAAAATAAATACACGCGGTGCAGTAGAAAATACATACTGAGTCATAATATGCAACGATATTATGGACAAAATAATAAATAACTCGTAATAACTGAACTACATCACATCACCGTCAATTCAATACTGCACTTCACGCTGCAAAGCTAAACCACACCGTGACTTTGTTTATAGCAGCAGTACGTTATCATGTTTTTATCATATTTCCACACGCCCAGTGGAAAAACACCGCGCAGCCGGCAATATTGTTCATAAAATACCCCTCCGGGATAACATAAAACATAAAGTGTACAAGACAAACCCACACACCCTGGAAGAATTAAAACCAAATATCCGCCAGGAAATTTCTCAACGTGAACTACGGCGAGTGATGGATAGTCTCCTAAAGAGGCGCCTTTCTATGATAGCGGCAGACGGCAACGAGCGCCGAGAACGCGGACAGGAAAGACACCGCGCAGGCGGTTCGGAGTCTTTTGGCTCACTCTGTACTAAATGCAATTTGGAACTGGGGATGTTTTCTTTACTTGACTGTCCTTCCGATACCCCGCCGATTTGTTCCGTAGCTGTTAAACTCCACTTCCCACCGAACGCACTCATATCGTGGCCAATTAGTACAGTTCTGCATTCTTGGATAGGAAGCAGGGCTGGTTGAAGGCGAATGTTGTACCGTTATAGCATCATTGGAGTAACTGTATTTTTGTCCATGTATTTTTAACGCATTGAATATCGCACAATGTGAAAAAAAAAGGTAAGGCGCTGAGACAAAACTTGCTTTTTCTGAAGAAGATGCCAAGTTTTTTTTTAAGTTATATCGGTTTAAGTTAAGCTTAAGTTATATCGGACAATGAATGAATGAAATGGGTGAAATTATGCTCAAATGAGCCCAGAGTGCTTAGTTATGCGATATCCGTCTTCTCGGTAGGGAAAACCCCAGAATAACCTAACCAAGATTCGAGCTCGAGACTTCTTAAATGTGAGACAGACACGCTATCACCACACCACAGAGGGATGCCAGGAATTGTCTGAATGTCTTTTGACTCTGCAATGCAGTAACTCATTCAGTATGGCATAGGAAGAAATGGTATCACACATTTCACATTAAACCTCAATTTAAAAGGTAGTACCATAACGAAAGGTATGACTCCTTATCGTATCCTCAAATTAATGTTGATACCGCCATCCTTCCTCGTGGCATTAAAAAAGCTTAATGCCCTGTTCAGGATTGTTGATCAATCAGCTCAAATTGACGCACCTTCACCCATTTCGCATATTAAGTACGATGCACGCGTAAACATGTGCAAAAGGAAACTGGAAATTTCATATCTCCAGCTGATCGCTGGCAGCCGTATACAGAGTTGGCGCTGTTATGCCTTGCTTCCTACCCCGCCCAATAATGGTTACTCCAAATATTCTGTGACACGTCACGATTAATTTCGGTTTGGTGGTCTGTAGAAGTTCAACCTGCCGTTGTAATAAATGAAACCAACACAGAGAACCAATACTCTGTGGTGAAACGTTACATAACATTGTTACCAACCGTGGGAACTGTGTGCGTGTGTGTGTGTGTATTTATATGAGAAGTACAAAGCCCGCGATGCGGGTGTTTCATTATCTCTAATCGTTCCTGCAACACCATCTAGCACAGTCAAATCCCCAGAAAACGTCATGTTCAGAACTTAAGACTGCATACTGATAAAGCATGCAACTTTGTAATCTCAATAAATGAATTTTGATACTATTAATATGTACGTGGACATATAAGAGCTGCAACAAGTTCTTTATCGGAAATTCGACCGAATTTCTCCACAGCAGAGTAACTGAAAGATTTTATTATAACTATTGCAAAGTGGCCGTCTCTCACGGACATTATCATACACATATGTACAGTTGAGCGCAAGGAAACGTGTTTCCTATAGTGATTTTCTTTATATAATGTTGGCAGCAGCACTGGATGAGCCAAACTCTTATTGGTTTGAATTCAAGTCCGACACACACGCATTAGTCTTACAATCACTAGGAATTAGAAAATGTCAAAATAATTCAAATGCTTTATTTTCTGATGCGCAAGGATTAATTTTAATGCTATTATAAAACCACATTATGTTAACAATAAAACAATTAATGTCTTCAAAACTACTGATCAGAGAATGCTGAAACTCTGCATGATAGTTTAATAAGGCAACATATGTGTGCAAAGTTTGAATGCAATAGGTATAGAAATATAGAAAACAGAAATTTCAGTCCCGGTGTCCCTTAACTAAAACAGCGCTTGGAAAGGGGATCCTAACAGCGTTTGACATGTTGCAACCACGTATCACATTCTGATATGTTCACCCAACCGCAACTGGTATCGAATGTCACCAGATACTGCACGCTGCCACCAGGAGAAGTCTAGAGCTGAAAATGGCGACTGAGGAGGCGACACAACTGGACCACCTCAGCCTATTCATCTTGCACGAACCGTCGCTGAATGACAAATAACTATAATGCGAGATAGCTGCGGATGTTGAGAAGGATTTCCCGATGAAACTTTAGAGATCCATCTTAAAAGAATTCCACTAGCTGAAACGCGGGATTTTAACACTTTATTCGAAGTCTGTTGCATCTGTATCATGGAAACATTGTACGAGGGTAAACCAAAAAGCCCCAGACGTTTTGAAATAAACAATTAACAAAATGCAAATATCAACGTTTATTACCTGCATTTGAAAGGTACACTATTATGCTATTTTTCTACATAATCACCATTCAAATTGAGGCATTTATCGTACCGTGGCACAAGTTTTTCAATGCCCTCTCTGTAGAAATCTGCCGCCTGCGACTTCAACCACTGGTTTACACAGGCATGTAGTTCAGCGCCAGTATCAAAGCATCAATTTGATGCACCAAACTCCGTGAAATTTGGGGGAAATGTTCCGAAAGTTCTGTAATCGTGAAACGACGATTTTCACGAATTTTGTCATTGATTTGCATTGACAGTTCATCAGTCATAACTTAATTAGATATTAAGTATAAGTGTTTAGTTGGAGCTTATATAAAGCAGACAAGCAACATTTTGTCAGAATTAGGGTGCAGGCGAACCGACCTGTAGGGGGATGACACAATAGCAAAACCTTTAGTCATTTTGTAGGAGAAAGTCACCAGCTAGCTCAACGTATATTTTTGAAGAGAGGTCACATGTCTGGAAACAGCGAATGATAAGCCTGTTAAGCATTTCGAGAACGTTCCAAGCTGAAGGAACGAAGCCAATAAGATTTTAAGAGGAATATGTTTTAAATGTTTAAGTTTAGGAAGTTAGTGATAGGGTCCCCAAGTCTAAGTCAGTTGGATGTAAAGTGCGATATGTGCAGACCACGTGTAATCTCTCCGAAATCGGAGTTAATAATTACCTCACATAATATAATGGGAACTCAAAAATATCTAAATTTAAAAGTGCAAGTTACTACAAGGGAAATGAGGTATAATTTAGGCAAGTGTGAGAAATACTTGTATTATTAATCGAGCACTTATAAAAATATTCCGTTGATTGCTAAGAGACCTAGCTAAGGAATTTTCTACAGCTCCAACAAAATCAGTTATTACTAAAGTAACTGTGTAACGTCTTACTACAGCATATAATACGTGCGTAATTCAAGTATTGTGTTCCTCCACTGACTTTTTCATGTGTTAGTGTTGTTACTACACACTTTCCTTCCCATACCAGACCCTGATAACTTATACATGCTCTATCATAAACCCACACAACAGCAGCCGTGGCAAGATGGAAACAGAGCACCATTGACCATTTATTAGATAATCATTAGAGATAATATAGTACTTCAAATATTAATATATCAACCTGCGAACCTACTGCGAGTTAGGCTACCAGTAAAGAAGAGTCTACCCCAAGGTGATGACCAAACCTTTGCACCGAAGAAAAGAATATTAGAGAGCAGTATGTATGATATGACTATGACTCATAATACTAGCAGAAGACCGAAATTATGCGTATTTTGTAAATAGGTTGTCTGTAATTTGACTCAAGTTAAAACGTTGACTGCCCTGACATGCGGAATCATCCATATTTGCTTTTTAGTAATCTGAGTTAAGCTGCCTCCCCTCTAAAAATTCTAGAAGTTTGCAATGTGAACTTCTGAACGCATATGGTTAATAGATAGATTAGGAAATCATTTGATTGGCGTTGCGGATGGAAGGACGAACCCGACAAACGTACAATTTTCCCCGTCTCAGCTCATTGAAGAAATAAGTTTGAAGAACTAAAATATATTTACATGGTTATTCAAAAAGAAGGAGCAGATATTAAATATTAATTTCTAATGAGCGATAATAAATAGGGATACATCACTGGATAGAGGCAAGTTCAAAGTTTCAAGCCCTCACCTTTTAGTTCCATTTAATGCCTACGGCGGCGCTGTGGTTTGTGTACGACGAAATGGCGACGCCACAGGAAAAGCCGTTTTGTGTGGTTGCAGTATGCAGAATGAATCCAGTGTTGCAGTGTAGCGTGCATTTCGTTGTAAATTCAACAGAGATCTGCCTCGTCATAAACAGATTTACAATTTCTAGAAGAGATGAAGAAATTCCTGGTCGTCCTCGCATAAATGGTGCTCATGTTGAATGCTTAAATAAACCTCAGAACCTTCTTTTATCCAATGATGTACCGTATATGTGTCTTCTAATGTCTGCTCCTACTTTTTTAATAACCCTGTATTTAAAATGTTGATTTTGAAGAAGATATGGTTGCTTCACGTATGGAAAACCAATTTGAAGTAGGAGTTGTACTGTAGTTGAACTGTTGGGGAGCGAACTTGAAGTAGTTGCAACCGCACGTATGGTACCCAGTAGCCTTCGTCCAAAATTTAAAAATATTAACTTTGTAATTTGACTGTTTCTTTAAATACTATATATTCATGTTTGCCTCGGCTGCGTCAGTATTATTGTTAAGACATGGATTTCTTTGCAGGGAGTAGTGCGGCTAAGAATGTAGGCTTACACAGATTATAATTTTACTTCACTCCTTTTATTAATGCTTGATACGATTTAAATAACACTTCACTGATATAGAGAGCTGTGGGATTCTTTTATTAATTACTTGCACTTTTTAACACGTAAACTATTTTCGTCTCACACGAATAGGTATTAAATTTCTGAGGACGCATCTCGCGCCCGATTAGGAACACTGTCTACAAGCAATTGACTTCTTAATTTGTAAATTTTGCTATATTTCAGTTAATGATTGGCTAATCCTACTCCAATAGAATACCTTCATTTAACTAAAGATTTCTCTGGTTGTTGATTGGCTGTTTATAAACTATCTCAAAATTTATATTATTGTTGCTTCAATAATGACTAATAGCATTAAACTTTCAAATTCATTGTTACCTCATTGTTAGCAACTTTTAACCTATCATTCTCACAGCTCCTACATTATTAAATTACGTAACACATTCACATAACATTATTGCATGCATACAATAATATAAACATATACAATGACTGTAATATACACTTTTTATATTGTTACATACACATATTGCTGTAAGGCGGGATGTTATTATATTTTTTTATTATATAATTTGACTGAAATCATTTAAGTGTTAAAAACACTGCCTCAATTTCCACTTGCTTATGAGTATAATGATGTAACAAAGACATTTATTTTGACGAGTTCTTAGTCTTTTTCTTAAACAACACCTTATGTCTGGTTCACCCCTAGGACTGCAAAGCGTCATATTATGTGATACAGATTTATGATAGTTTAGCTATAACGTCCGTTTCATGTGTGATAGTTTTAACAATATGTCCAACATAAAATGAAGTGAATCTCTGTTATCTCGCACCTGATCCGCGCTAGTGGTGATCTTGCTACGTTAGAGCACATAACAACTCGAGCTGCCCATAAAAAAGTACTGATAACCTTGCTTGCTAAAGCTATCAGTACTCTTTCTTGCTACAGAACAGCAGAAATGTCGCTGTTGGCACGGAAATCCAAGTTCTTTAACACGAATCGCATAAGCTGCGTTTTCGGACATATTAAGGGTATCTAAGCTTCTCTTGCAGTAAAGTTTAGTATTTTCACTTCATGGTCATGGATAATATACCTCTTTATTACGGAAGTTGGGTTAGTCCACGAGTGGTGTCCATTATCTGCTTTCATGACTGCTTGTATCAAGCCGAGTAATTCATTCGTTTACATTTCCCTGCCGCTTCTGTTCTTGTTTTTATGGCAAACGTTCTATCAATCTTAATCACGGATGTTCTTGAATCTCAATAAACGTGTGCATATGCAAGGACATATCAGTCAACAATATTGCATATTTAATTTGTATTCACATGAGTCTCCATACTCACTCGTCTATTCTTCCAAAAGCTAATTTTTCATAGGTGACATTTCTAAATGTTGCAGTGTTTATCAAAATGTTTCCAAAATACTGTCACATACTGCTCTAATGTATTTTTAAAACAAATTATTTTCTTTGTATTATGCTAATTAATTAGGTATTTCACACGATGCAGAAATCGTAACTTTGAAAAAATAAAAATAGTACCAAATTTTGGATGAATTAATTATGTAATTTCCTGAGCAATTTAAAAGGTAGCAAAAACCATATACCAATATTTTAAATTCATTTTCTCTGAGGTTTTGCTTAGAATTTGATCAAGATTGGAACATTTTAATGCAAAAACATAAGACAAGTCAGGCATTGGAAGTAAATACAAGTCATTACAGCATGTAAGGTTTAAGTTGAAACATGACCATTTTGACGCTACCTGACCGGTCTAGGAGAGAGGCTAATGACGGCTCCAGTGCTAGGAAACCCTGTCATAGTCACCCTTCACTGCCTAGTCTCCCAGTAGAATTGCACTTTTGACAGTGAAATAAGGAAAATATCGTGATATATTTGGCCGTCCTTGCTTCGCTGGCTTTCGTATTTTTACAAGTGGCTGTTGGTTGTTCTCTTCTAAATTTCATGTTTCAACCTAGCCCAGATTTTAAATAGTAAGTTTCCATAGTAAAGGTTTTGAGATTAGCAGTTAAAGTTTACCAACTGTCTAGTGGAATATAGTGCTCTTTCTTCCTACTTTCCATGTTTCAACTTAAAGCAAATGCATTATAGACTGTGTGCTCTTGGGCATTTAAATTCTCAGGTATTGAAGTCTTAACGGGCTCTGAGAGCAAAAGACAAGTATATAATTGAAGCTAAAGTACTTTTGGACATAAAAGCTAATTTTTTAAGTTTTCGAAAATTGTGATAAAATATTAACTATGGCTAATCTTAATCCAGATTAACCTTATTATACATTTACACATTTCGTTATGGATATAAGAAGGATACAGAAGGCCAAGGCGACAGCCAATACAAACCGGATCTCTACATATGTGTTGGCTTTGAAATTCCACGCTCTTTGCATGAACCACAAGAAAAAACGAATGGCGACTTTCTAATTGAGAAAAAGTATCTATAAGTATTTGAAAATCCAAACTAATAACAAAGGATATCTCGTAAATGGGGCGGAGCCGTGGCCGAGTGGTTAGACCGCTCGCCTCCCACCGTGGCGGCCCGAATTCAATCCCAGGGACCTGCATGTGGGATTTGTGGTGGACGAAGCGGCGTCTGGGCGGGTTTTCTCCGGGTTCTCCGGTTTTCCCCGCCATTCATTCCACCAACTGCTCCATCACCTTTCCTTTCACCCATTTCACCAACATTTCGTTTCATCTATTTCCTTCATCCCATACCAGGCATCGGGCTGATCACCCATCCTGGATATTCTGTCTGATCCATGAGTGTCTGCTCCTCGACGGGTGTCTGCCTCTGAACCCAGGCACCCGCCTGTAAGTCCTGGGGGGTGTAAGTCCATTCATTCAGATAATGAATGAATATCTCGTAAATGGCTAACGCCATAAAAATTTATTTTATATGAATTGTGTCTTTAACGAGATCTACATTTTAACTTTCTCTACTACGTAGAGGAAGTATTGCATTCTACGCAAAAATTCGATACCGAGACTTACCCGGAAATACATGTTTTGAGGTGCCCTGAATCCAAATAAAGCATTTTTGGAAACATGTCTCTCTGTGCGTCTAAACGGCAGAACTCAAAAACGAAAAGTCAGATAAACAACAAACTTGGTATTTGAGTTTAATATCTTCTAAGGATGCGGCACGAAGATTTTCAAAAAGTACCCCACCGACCCTTTACATGGAAAATGGTTCTGACGATTTTGATTAAAATATCATGTACATTTCATTTGTCATATAAGTATTTTAAACATATCTTGAATTTTCTGGAAATGTCACCAAAAGTCCTCTTCATTCTGAATGACTTTCACATAACTAGTAAACCGTATGAAATAGATAAAATTTTACTACACAAAAAATGCAGATCTTGTTAAAACACACAATTTATGTCATATACTTTTTTTCTTGTTTGAATTGTCCAATACTTATGCTTTTTCTCAAATATGAATTCTTTATTCGTTTTTTTTTTATTTTTTTTAATATCCTGGACATGCAAAGAGAATGAAATGCTCCGCATAGCAATCTGCTCTTAAAAGTTTGACTATCACTTAAAGCCTACCATATTGCCCTTACACCTATAAGAAAATTAACAATAAGCAACAGCTGGCTACGAGCACAGGACCCGACTTCTGGTTCACTTCTGATTCATCTTCGTTACGGTGTGCTTACCTCCAAGATGACTTTTGAATCAGGGGAACATGTGAAAATCACTTGGGAAAAGATTTGGTGAATATGGAGGACGCGAGAAAACTTCCCAGTTGAATCTTCTGAGCTTCGCTTGAGTCAAGATTCAACTTGGAGGTTTTCTCGCATCCTCCGTATTCACCGAAGCTTGCCCCAAGTGATTTTCACATGTTCCTACAACTCAAAGGTAATCACTTTTAACACCGATGATGAAGTCAAATAAGTGAAAAGCTGGTTGTGTGCACAGGATCCGACCTGGTACAACGCTGGCTTGGAAAAACTAGTGACACGTCCCCAAAAATGCTTGGAAAAAGATGTTAACTATGTAGAAATGTAACAGAAGGGTTGTACAATATAAATAAAATTAATTCACATGATCAATTGTGTGTAATGTTTTTTTTATATAAAATAGGGAATCTTATTTATTGGAGACCCTTCGCATTCACTGATAAAGTGATAAGGGAAAGAAAAAGGTAAAAATACATGAATTGCAATTGACTTATGCTCACGTTTAGAAGCTGACGATTAAGTAGGCATTCGAAAAACTAAAAGTGATTTATAAAGTCAGAGTATGATTTCCAAGAATTTGAAAACTATATCACTTGAAAATTTCTATTTAAAAAAAAACTGTTGGCGTTTAAAGGAAAATAGCTAGTAAGAGCTAAAATGTTGATGAATGATGATTACGTAGAGTGAATTAATGAATTTCAATACTTAGGGTGTAGAATTGTTCACGGATACGATAAAGACAGTGAACATAAATAAATTCCAGGCATTATGTGGTATAATCTGAATGATCTTTGCATATGAAAATATTAAAAGAAACGTAGCTAAATTCTATAAAATAATGGCAATTGCAGTTTTACTTTATGGCTCAGAAGCTTGGGTACTGAAAAACAGAAATTTTAACAAGATCCATTGCTCCGAAATAAAACGCTTAAGATATATAGATAGATTCGTAGTGGCCACAATTTAAAAGTGGCCGGCGCCTGATAGAAGAGCTCAAACCGAGTACTTCGGTGAGCGCACGGAACAGCCAGGTTTTGTTCACAAGACTGCAGGTATTCTTGTAGTAGTTAATAATGGGGAACATCACTATAATCACAAAAGTCTTTCGAAAACACAGCTCATATACGATATATCAGGCAGATGTTTCACAGTATTTCAACACTGAATATTTGTAACAAAACATACTTTATTGATCTATGGTTCTCAAAGTGGAGTTGACTAAAGCTCGTTACACGCTTACTGTAGGACTCTTAGCCAGTGGTTTAGAGATGCCTTACTGAGGTTTGAGGCAGTATTTTTAGCACTTAAATGATATCAGTCTATATAATATATAAATTCAATATCAGCCCGCCTTAAAACAATGTGTATGTAACAATATATAAAAAGTGTATATTACAGTGCCATTGTATATGTTTATATTATTATGTACATGTTTAATAATGTTATGTGAATATATTATGTAATTTAATAATGTAGGAGTTGTGAGAATATAGGCCAAACGTTGTTAACAATGAGGTAACCTTGAGGCAATAATGAATTGGAAAGTTTAATAATGCTACTAGTAATTCTTGGAGCAACAATAATGTAATTTTGAGACAGTTTATAAATAGCCAATCAACAACCAGAAAAAGCTTAAATTAAATAAAAGTATTCTATTGGAGTAGGATTAGCCAATCAAAGACTTGAAATAGAGAAATTTACAGAAAAGTCAGTTGCTTGTAGACAGTGTTCCTAACCGGACGTGAGACGCGTCCTCGAGAAGTTTAATACGTATTCAGTGTGAGACGAAAATTCATTACGGCGAGAATATTATAAAGTTACGTGTTAAAAAGTGCAAGTAATTAATAAATAATCTCACAGCTCTCTATATAAGTGAAGTGTTATTTAATCGTGTGAAGGATTAATAAAAGGAGAAGTAAAAATTATAATTTGTGTAAGCCTACATTCTTTAGCCGCACCACTCCCTGCAAAGAAATACATGGTTTTACAAATTAATACTGACGCAGCCGAGGCAAACATAAACGTATCGCACATGGTTGCAACTACTTCAAGTTCGGCTCCCCAACAGTTGAACTACAATACAGCTACTCGTAAAATACTCCTTCAATTTGGCATTCCATACGTGAAGCTAAACACTTCTTCAGGTTGCAAGTTCAAATCTCCATGGAGTTATTCAACTTTTCCTCCCGGTTCATTTTAAATACGTAGGTGAGTAAAAATATAACAAGTTTTCTTCATTTTTATGTATGTGGCGTTTATTAAGTGCTCCGTCATACCGTTAGATGATAAACATGAGAATTTATCAGTCGGGAGGAGGTTTTATAATCAGTCAATTTAATTTTATAATCACGAATTTCCACAATAATTATATTTGTAAGCAAAACGAAGTAACACTAGCAATATTATTTAGCTATATTACTAGCTTAACCGCTGCTCCACGCCAAGCACGGTGTGGAGGTAGCCCAAATCATGTCTTGTGGCTTGTATTATAGTTTGTCAAAGCGGCCCACAGAAGCCGACGGTTTTGAACCGCGCCCTCACTCGAAGTGACTTTAAAAACATTTAACTGCCAAGTTTGCTTTAGTTTCATCGAGAGTACATTGATATTGGATCACGTTTAGAGTTTAGTCCAGTATAAAAATACCTAATGGATATAAAGATATAATTGGAAACGCCATATGGAAAATCTGAATGAAACTAGACTGCCGAAACTAATACTAAATTACTGATCGAGAGGCTGTAGAGAAGTTGGAAGATTACATGCAAAGATAGTTTCATCAGTGAAACCGGAGCAGGTCTCGTACTTAATCTTTGAAGGGGGATGATGATGCTTTTACTACAAGATTTATGTGGTACGTTTAGACATGTGACTCTTCTTTTCTAAGAACTATCTGCTAGTTCTTCTTTGGCCTAATTCTGTTTGCAAGTACAGATCCTTATCGTCTTCTTATTGAAATATTTCAGCACTTACGACGTGACACTATTCTTGTTCCAAATTCTCCTCGTAAGGAGGGGGGGTTCTGACCCCTTCGTCAGCCGTGGCGCGGGCGCTGCGGACCCTGAACACCCATTGTACTTCTGACGTTACTAGAAGTACGCCGGGCTGAACATTCGAGCCACACCCGATAGGGAGTTGTTCGGATTGGGTTGGACTCGGCGAGGCAGTGGTTCCCGATACCCATGGGAGATTGGGTACGCCTGGCTGATTTTCCGCCCAGGCGGGGTTGTGAGACGCCCACTGTTCTCCGGCACCAACCATGAGTGAGAGTTGGTAGACGGTAGCTGGATATACTGTCGACTCCACCGAGGTTAATCGGTAGCCTTCCCTGATAGGGTTTTCCCTATTGGGCTGACACTCGTATGTGGCGTATCCACTTCCGTCCCTGTGCGGCAGGGGTGAGGGGATGATGGTTTCCTTACCAGTCTCGGCCGCGCAGGCGGGGGGGGGGTGTGGTATATAAAATAGGCACTATCTCTAATGGAAAACCCCGCGAGCTTGACTTCCGTGATGTGAGGGCGTGGACTAAGTTGTCAGTCCCGGTCCCGTGGTTATAGTTATCCCAAATTCTATGTAGAGATTCAATTACAACAAATAAAGCTTGTTTGTAATGCACTTACTAACATGACACACATTTTAAAGAAAGAACTTCAATACCATGACATTATTTACTTTCATACTGTATAAAAGGCAGGTATCACTTCAGACTTTGCGCTCGAACCTAGCGCTGAACATGGTTTTACCTCATGTTGTAACCCTGCAAAATGCACTGATGGCCTACATTAAGATCGACGCTAAAATCTATATTGCAAAAAATTGTACTGGTTGAACAAAATAAAAAGCAAAACAAAATCAGAACCATTTGGGGATATTGGGAAGCGAAAAGTAATGGATGGTAAGCGTTAGTCACAAGAGTGGCATATTTTTGTAATTTGGAATCAATTTGGCAACCTGACCTGTGTGCCGCTCAATGAACAGAGGGAGTTATTGACTGATGCATTTAACAACGTTTCTGCATTTGCTCTGTGTGAATACCGAACACCATAAAACTGCCCTGCGTCACGACACGGCGCCATCTATCATGCGAACATAACCTTTCATTTTAAACCGGTGTTGTGCGCATGACAGGCAGGTTCGTGGCTGCTAATCAATTTCGTTTGTCCAGGAAAGCGCACTGCTCTCTATACGCACATCTTGACAACAAGTTTATATCAGAGACAGAAGTAAGACTGACACTCAGAGTAAACATATTCGTTGCAGTAATTACCGCCTACTATTGAACATGTTTGCTAAGAAAACACAAGACAGTTCTCACCTGTATTCTTCGGTATCAGGCATTTCATATTCTCCTTAAACAGATATCTTTAAGGATGAAAATTAGCGTCATTAATGTATACTCCATTAAAGAGGAGCTGCGCACCCAACTTCAAAACAGCTGAATAGCGATGTAAAATGATTCTTAACAATAACCGACGAAATTAATGAAAGTAACGAAACGGTTACACTCACACGACTTTCTCTTCTCTTGTACAAACTATTTTTACAAACGCTTATTCTCCATATGCTTCATGTTAATCAAGATATCGAGATGTTAATCTTATTACTAATTTTCTTGTAGATGCAAGGGGAATTGGTAGGCTTTAAGCGATAGTCAAATATTTTAAGAGCTGGTTGCTATGTGGAGTATTCCATTCTCTTTGCATTACCAGGACAAAAAAATGAATAACGAATTCCCATTTGAGAAAAAGTTAGTATTGGAAAATTTAAGGGAATAACAAGCAATATCTCGAAGATGGTTCACTCAACTAAAAAAATGTATATGACATAAATTGTGTATTTTAACGCGATCTACATTTTTTGTGTAGTAAAATTTTGTCTATCTCTTATGGTTTACCAGTTATGCAAAAGTCGTTCACAATAAAGAATACTTTTGGAGATATTCCCAGGAAATTCAAGATATAAATTTTATTTGTCATAAAAATATCTTAAACATATGATATTTTAATCAAAATCGTTAGAGCCATTTTTGAGAAAATTAAAATTTTCGAAAAATCTTCCATGTAAAGGGTACTCTGGGGTGGGGGGATTTTCTTGAAAACCTTCGTGTCGCATCCTTGGAAGATACTGAACCCAAATACCAAGTTTGGTGTTTATCCGACTGTTCGTTTCTGAGCTATGCTGTTCACAGACACACAGACAGACAGACACACAGACAGACACACACACGGAACTGTTTCCAAAAATGCTTTTTTTGGCTTCAGGGGGTCTCAAAACATGTATTTCCGGTGAAATCTCGGTATGAATTTTTGGGTGGAATACAATACTTCCCCTAGTTACTATACGTAGTAGAGAAAGCAAAAAAGAATGAATAACGAATTCCTATTTGAGAAAAAGTTGTTAGTATTGGAAAATTTAAGGGAAACAAGCCATATCTCGAAAATGGTTCACTCAACAACAAAAAATGTATATGACATAAATTGTGTATTTTAACGCGATCTACATTTTTTGTGTAGTAAAGTTTTGCCTATCTCTTATGGTTTACCAGTTATGCAAAAGTCGTTCACAATGAAGAATATTTTGGAGACATTCCCAGAAAATTCAAGATACACATTTTATTTGTCATGAAACTATCTTAAATATATGATATTTTAATAAAAATCGTTAGAGCTATTTTTGAGAAAATTAAAATTTTCGAAAAATGTTCCATGTAAAGGGTAATCTAGGGTGGGGAGATTTTCTTGAAAACCTTCGTGTCGCATCTCTGGAAGACACTGAACCTAAATACCAAGTTTGGTGTTTATCCGACTGTTCGTTTCTGACACACACACACACACACACACACACACACACGGACATATGTCCAAAAATGCTTCTTCTGGATTCAGGAGGCCTCAAAACATATATCTGCGGTGAAATCTCGGTATCGAATTTTTGGGTGGACTACAATACTTCCCCTACTTACTATACGTAGTAGAGGAAGTAAAAAGTTAGGGAAGACTAAGTGGCGAAAATTGCTTCAAATTGAATTTTTATGCAGTCTCATAAATTTGAATTTCCTGTTTAATTTGATGCACATTTTTTTACTGTAGGCACAATACTTATGTTTTTTCAAAACATTACTGCAACTTTCATTTTGTACTGTGAATTCTGCACGCTGTACAGAAAACGATTAACTCCTAAACACTTTTGAGAAGAGGGGTAAGGTTTAGCCTATCTTTTAGGGGAAGCTGTGCTCTGCAGAGCAAAACCTTTTGATTTAACTACTGTTAAGTTTGGAAGCTTCTGTGTACTCAAGCCAATCAATAGCTTCTTTTTTGAAATATATGCGAGTTTGTATTCTTCATTTTTGCTTCGAATATCTTTTTCTGAGAATGGCATTTTCTGGTATATATGACCCATTTTCTCAGAAACTATTGAAGACAGCTAAATTAAATTTTAGGATTATGAAAGTAACTTCTAAGTTGTTGATTTACTTTGGTGTTAATATATTTGGTTATTTTATTAAAGAAATAATTGGTGATAAATTTGAATCAAAAGATAGTATAATTTAGAACAATTCTGTCTTGCTTAATAAACAAACCTATTAATAAACGTAGGTCAGTGAACTTAGAAAGCATGTATCTGCAGCCTATAAAATTCAATCTGAGATCTTAAACATGAGGCGGTATTTTTATCCCTTAAATAATATCAGTCTAATATAATAAAAAAATATAATAACAGCCCGCCTTAAAAGCAATATGTGTATGTAATAATATGTAAAATGTATGTAACAGTCATTGTATTAATGTTTATATTATGTACATGTATAATAATGTTATGTGAATGTATTTCGTAATTTAACAATGTAGGAGCTGTGAGAATAGAAGCCGAAAGTTACTAACAATGAGGTAACCTTGAGGCAATAATGAATTATAAAGTTTAATAATGCTACTAATAATTCTTGGAACAATAACGTAATATTTAAAACAGTTCATAAATAGCCAATCAACAACTAGAAAAAGCATAAGTTAAATACAAGTATTCTATTGGAGCAGGATTAGCCAATCAGAGACTTGAAATAGAGAAATTTACGAATTTAAGCGGAAACGCTAGACGCTAGAAGATAGCGTACCTGAGCAGTTCGTTCGCTCGGAACGTATTCAGTGTGAGACATAAAAAATTTATTACGGCGTGAATAATATAAAGTTTACGTGTTAAATAATACAAGTAACAATAATCTCACAGCTCTACAGTAGGATATATCAGTGAAGTGTTATTTAATCGTGTGAAAGATTAATAAAACGAAGTTAAATACCATTATAATTTGTGTAAGCCTTCATTCTTTAGCCACACCACCCCCTGTTAAGAGATACGTGTTTCTGCAAATTAATACTGACGCAGCCGAGGCATACGTATATAATATTTAAATAAACATTAAAATACAAAATTGATTTTTTAAACTTTGGGGCGAAGGCCACCGGAAAAGTGAACGTGGGGCGAAGGCCACCGGAAATTTTGTACCGTACGTGGGGGCGAACACTCCAAGAAACATATCTCCCGCAATACGTGGCGCATCAACTATCTCAAATAGTTTCTGGGATAATGGATCATTAATTTAGCAGACTTAACATTTGAAGGAGGACGCCGGGGCTGCGCAGGGCTCTCGTACTAAGGGTCCCGTTTCGGTTCCCGGAACCGAGGTGACGATTTTAAGACCGACCTATCCACGCCTTCACCTCTGATTTGCTCATGTGAAGTATCCCACGGCCCAACGTGGTTCAGAGTCCATTGTAAAAGCTGTAGGTTCTCTCATTCTACCGCCATCCTCATACCGCCCGCTGGTTGCCTCCACCTTAGAAATCGGTCGTCATCGCTTGGTGGAATGAGGTATCCCCGAAGGTCATAGCCGACATAAAGAGCGTTAGAAACGATAACGACGACGACGTTGGAAGGATAGGGCTTTTAATCTCCCCTTAACGATCAATGAAAAACAGAATCTTATAACACCGAACTATAAGCATCCCGTTTTATTTGGAAAAGCAGATTTGCTTATAATTTGCGCATCTGTTAGTATCGGTATTCTTCATGGCAGTGAACAAATACGACTTCCCCAAAACTAACACTTGCAAGTTAAGACACCTTGTGTCGATAAATCTCGCCGCGGGCATGTGTACATTTGCAGTATCGCGTACTATTAGCTGAGCCTGTCAGAGCATCTGCCCCACTTTAATGCTGCTTCACCATGCCCTAATGCTCGATACAGTACGCTCGAATTGTCAGCTATTAAAGCGATACATCAGAGTATTTGGCTATGTCTCCTTGGAATGGGGACAAATCCGCTTTCTGCCGCTGTGCAAACAAGTAGATGTGTAACGTGGGGGATTTCTGGGCTAGTGGGACAAAGGGCTACTGTGCGATAACGGCTCCGGCTGCTTGGAAAGGCAAGCTTGGGTGTTGACTTGCATTCAACGCGGCGAGCCAACCGCGAACCAGCCCCAGAATGCTGCACATTTACTCAATGCTAATATGCAGACAGAGCGTATGTACGCGGACAAAAATGGTCTCCATTCGAATTCACCGACGCGAATGGAAGCCGAAACGCTGCGACAAAGCCCCTGGGTGATCCTCTTCGCCCACGTTCCCGGTGCATCCTGATAGGAACCGGAAAACTGAAATGTATGCACCTACGCCAAAATGTAAGCGCACTCAAGCAAAGCAATCCAGCATGCTGTAATTCATGCATCTCAATAATAAAGCAATGCTGGAAACCAAATAAGTTCGTAGAACGTGTGAGAAGTAAAATAGGCTGCCAAACGCAACCGTACATTTACGATGTAATTTTGAAACAAATGCTTAAAACATTGCCATGAGGACGTTAAGCCATTAGTGCTGTATTTATGCTACATAACTGTCCTATTTGAAAACCGAAGGCACTCAAACTTCAAATGTATATGTTGTATTTCTGTCTTTGATTTTGAAGACATTTTCGACCGGGAAAACAGAAACCTTTTGAACATTAACGGAAGACGAGTGTAACTGACAAACCGGGTGGTTTATTTATTTATTTTAGCTCTTATACGCAAGAATGGTATGAATATCGCCAAACTCAAAGGAAAATGTGTCCATTGCGATAAACCCCTCCAATAACAGTAAAAAAACCACATCTACCATTCTTTAACTTCCAAAACGTAAGGCATTTATGCGCGATGCGATACATTTACATTCCTTTCTCTATCCTCTGTCGTTTATTAGTGAGTATAGAAGTTATTCTTATTAAAGTTTATTTTCCTATCTACTTCATTTTAATCCAGATAAATGTTTCCGAAAAAAGCTACATTACACATTTCGTTATAGATACAAAGAGAATGGCGATATTCAAACTGGATGCTACAACAGTTTTAAAATTCCATGCTACTCCCATGATATCCCAAGAAACAACTGCAAATTTACAGGACTAAAAGAATGGCTATGTATACACAATTCCAACCATTAATACAATGAACTCGAAAAACGTAACAAAAAAAAATCCGATGTGTTACACTCACATGACTTTCTCTACTCTTGTACAAACTATATTTACAAACGCTTATTCTCCATATGCTTCATGTTAATCGAGATATCCAGATGTTAAACTTATTGCTTTTCTTGTAGATGCAAGGGGAATTGCTAGGCTTTAAGCGATAGTCAAATATTTTAAGAGCTGGTTGCTATGTGAAGTATTGCATTACCAGGACAAAAAAAAGGATTAACGAATTTGAGAAAAAGTATAAGTATTGGAAAATTTAAGTGAATAACAAGCAATATCTCGAAAATGATTCACTGAAAAAAATGTATATGACATAAATTGTGTATTTTAACGCGATCTACATTTTTTGTGTAGTAAAATTTTGTCTATCTCTTATGGTTTACCAGTTATGCAAAAGTCGTTCACAATGAAGAATACTTTTGGAGACATTCCCAAAAAATTCGAGATATACATTTCAATTGTCATGAAACTATCTTAAACATATGATATTTTAATCAAAATCGTTAGAGCCATGTAAAGGGTAATCTGGGGTGGGGGGATTTTCTTGAAAACCTCCGTGTTGCATCTCTGGAAGATACTGAACCTAAATATCAAGTTTGGTGTTTATCCGACTGTTCGTTTCTGAGTTATGCTGTTCACAGACACACACACGGACATGTTTCCAAAAATGCCCTTTTTTGGATTCAGGGGGTCTCAAAACATATATTTCCGGTGAAATCTCGGTATCTAATTTTTGGGTGGAATACAATACTTCCCCTACTTACTATACGTGGTAGAGAAAGTAAAAGTTATTTTAAGGAAATCGTGTGTTTTAAAGAGATCTACATTTTTTGAGTAGTACGTTTTCGTCTATTGTTAACGTTTATAATTATACATGATTACACAAAACTCCTCCCGAATGAAGAGCACTTCACAGAGACGCACGGAAGACCCTAACAATTCCTGACTCGAAGACACGTTACACTGCTGGAGCTGCTCCGAGAGGAATAAACGACTGGTCCACCAATGAGCCCTCTAATGTTCACGGGAAGGTACTCTTTCCTTTGGGCAAACACCTGCGCCATCTGTCCGGCACCGCCATACGCCATGCAACCTAGAAGCACATCTGAAAGATGAGAAGGAAAAAGAATAAAAGGGAAAATGATGGAAAAGAAATCGTGGTAGATGATAAACTACCTTAGCATTGGCCTAATGACCACGAAATACCACAAACCTAAGGTCAAAGTAGGTGGTCGACAGGAATCGAACCCAGGAGCTGCGAGCCTCACACATTACCGCGGAAACATCTTGCTCGGTCTATAAAAATCACAGTAAAACATAAAGCATTAGTTAACTATAATATTTACGCAATTGCTAAAAATTGCACAAAATATTCGAAAGATGAAAGGAGCTTTAGTTCAGCCATCTGATAAAGCAGAAAGCCTTGCTAAGTAGAGGGTCTTTCAACAAGAGTCTCCTATCTTTGAACTTAATAAAACACGTTCTATAAATGTTAGAGGTTTATTTATTTTTTTTTTTGCAATACAATTAATGTCATTACGTATGGAAGAGAACATCAGTTAAGTGACCCCCGCGACTTCGTTGGATTGCGCGTATACTGTTGACCCAATTTTCAATAACAGAAAAACGTAAATTAGGTCCAACTTCATGAATAACACGCGTGATGTTATTCATAAGATCATTTACTGTTTCTGGCTTGTTGACATAAACTCGAGATTTAACATAACCCCACAAGAAGTAATCCAACGGCGTTAAATCACATGACCTCGGGGGGAGGTTAACATCACCATCACGGGAAATTATGAAACCTCTGAACTTCTCCTTCAAAAGATCGATTGTTTCGAGAGCAGTATGACATGTGGCACCATCTTGCTAGAACCAAATGTTTCTGAGATCCATACCATCCAATTGAGGCCAAAAATAGACCCTTATAAGAGCCCGGTAACTTTCTCCATTGAGAGTTAGAGCTTTTCCATCTTCATCTTGGAAAAAATATGGACCAATGATTCCACCATACCAAAATCCACACCTCACAGTAACCTTTTGTGGATTAAGTGGTCGTTTTTGAATCTGCATTGGATTGTGATTGCTCCAATAGCGGAAATTGTGTTTGTTAACACAACCATCCATCCAAAAGTGGGCTTCGTCGCTGAAGATGATTTTTCGACAAAAATCCGGTTCAGCTTCCAATTGCTCCATAGCCCAGTCAGCGAGTACACGGCGCAACCCATGGTCGTTGGGTTTTAGTACTTGAGTTAACACCATTTTGTAAGCGTGAAACTTCAAGTCCAGATGCAGAATTCGCCAAGTTGTGGTCGGCGAAAGCCCCAATTCTTGCGCCCGACGAGCTATTGATTTGTTTCCGTTCTCGCGTACACTCTCACGAACGGCGAGTGTTTTCGTTGGAGCGCTTACGTCGATTACGTACAGGCGTTCTTTGATCGCTGACAGAACCACTTCTTTCAAATTTATCGACCAAACACCGAATCGTTCTCTCGCAGGGACGACTATGCACACCGTAAACTTCATACAATACACGGAAGGTTTGGCGAACACATGATCCATTTTGATAATAAATTTTCAAAATTTCTACGCGTTGCTGAATGTTGTAACGTTTAATGGCTATTTGTCAATAACAACTGTAACCACATGAAAAAAAATGACTGCTGTAACTCAATAACAACGGCAGCTATCACATGTTAAAGATAGGACACTCTTGTAGCTTGCAGAGGGATTAGAGAAGATAGTCCATACCATAGCTGGTGCAATAAACTGGTCTACAGCTGTAAAATTTGGTTTTAAAGCTGCCATATATGCAAATGAATATCTAAAATGCTGTGTGCTAGAGTCCGTGTGTATAACAGCGAAACCGTGGAAGACTGTGTTTTGAGGTACGCACGTATAAACGCTCATGTACATCAATTATGGGTCCATTAATACATACTGCATGAAGTGCAAAGCAAATTAAACTCGTATTAGCATGTACGTCAGCTGGAACCTACTGATTGTCAAGGCATTTAACCTCTAACGAGGCAGAACTAAATGGTAGCACGCCCTCGCTCCCAAACCACTGCATATACAGTGTGCAGTCGATTAAAGCGAAAAACTCCTAGATGGCGAAATAGTAACACTGGATCCTTCAAAACTACGAGCACTCTTTCATTGTAATTATTTAATGCCATTAAAATTAGGAATGTAATTATGGAATGTTCACTGCTCTGCCATAATGAATGTAGATATGCATAATGCAGTCGTAGCTGGTTTGATTAGAATACCAAACCGTGGGAGGCAACGTGCTTGTGCAACAATGTATACCATAGAAAATGTAACTATTGGCAACACGGAAACAGAGTGCACGGGGGCATGGAATCTCAGCCCTCTCGCCTTTCCCTTTTCGTTTTCGTTACCCTTCCGACCCGGTCTTCCAATACAATTTACTGGGATATAAATCAATTCGAAACACAATCTCTTACTCCCCCTTTCCTCTTGTGAATCACTGCTAGCTATATGTTTACAAATGGGAGGAGTTAATAATTTTTCAGAATGGGAGAATGTGGGGCAGCGATAAATCATTACCTCGTCTGAAGAGGAAGATCTGCGGTGTTTGGGAGATAGGCCCATGGGCTACACAGACCGACATGATTGGCATTCTTGCGGTCGGTTCAACTGACCCCCGTCGATAATTTACCCTCTGTAGGTATCCTGTACCTTCAGTGGTAACTGAAAATGGCCATCGGGAACCTGCACTCCTCTCCATTATTCAAGATTGCTATGTACAACCTTTTTGGAAAGAATGAGAAGCTAATGATACGCTTTATGAATATCTGAATCCTTGAAATCGATGTCACAAGTGCATTTGACCCTGCTAATTACAATTCTATTCCCAGGTATGTACATGAGCTCTTTTGTACTTACTGTTCATTTGCACATCGATCGTACATTAGTCGTGCAAGGAAAAAAAATCTGACTTTCTCTACTCTTGTACAAACTATTTTTACAAACTCTTATTCTCCATATGCTTCATGTTAATCGAGATATCCAGATGTTAATCTTATTGCTAATTTTCTTGTAGATGCAAGGGGAATTGGTAGGCTTTAGGGGATAGTCAAATATTTTAAGAGCTGGTTGCTATGTGGAGTATTCCATTCTCTTTGTATGTCCAGGACAAAAAATAATGAATAACGCATTCCCATTTGAGAAAAAGTATAAGTATTGGAAAATTTAAGGGAATCACAAGGAATATCCCGAAAATGGTTTACTCTAACAAAACAAATGTATATGACATAAATTGTGTATTTTAACGCGATCTACATTTATTATGTAGTAAAATTTTGTCTATTTCTTATGGTTTACCAGTTATGCAAAAGTCGTTCACTGTGAAGAATACTTTTGGAGACATTCCCAGAAATTTCAAGGTATACATTTTATTTGTCATGAAAGTATCGTAATCTGGGGTGGGGGATTTTCTTGAAAACCTTCGTGTCGCATCTCTGGAAGATACTGAACCTGAATACCAAGTTTGGTGTTTATCCGACTGTTCGTTTCTGAGTTATGACAGACACACACACGGACATGTTTCCAAAAATGCTTTTTTTGGATTCAGGGGGCCTCAAAACATATATTTCGGTATCGAATTTTTGGGTGGAATACAATACTTCCCCTACTTACTATACGTAGTAGAGAAAATAAAAACAAGCTAGTTTAATAAAGAAATAGCTATTTGTGTATTGCATCTGATAAAAATCGTACCTACCGTTGATGAATACAGGGAGTTCTTGTAAATACAATGTCATTCTCTCAGTTTCTTCATCCAGCAAATGTAAAAGCTACACACTGTGTAGTTATGTAGACAGGATCGTTCTGTCTCTCCCCTAGCACACATAATGTGTCCCACGAAATATAAAAACTGCTTATTAGTCTCATAAATATGGAAACTTAACAGGAAAATAAATCCTTAATGTATATAGCATACTCCTGTTACATGTATACATATTGTAACTTTGTCAAGTTTTTCAATTATCACTTCTCTGAGTTCTCACTGTTACTGTTTTGATCTAGTTCTTCTTTCACTGGGAACTTGACTTAATTCACACTGTCACTTCACTAACGTGAACTAGTTCAATTTACCCGTACTCCACCTTCTTCGTGACGTATTCTCTTCTTCCGGACGGTTCTGTCACTGGAAGTCGAACACAAGACTTCTACAATCTCTCGCTCCGCAGTAGCACTCGCTACACGTCACAGCAGTCGTCAGCAACTCGCTCGGAGAACCGCACTTTAAGCTGCAGCAGAAACGCGCTCACCAACTCGCTTGCTCACTCACTGACCGACTCAACTGACTGACTTGCGAGAACGCTCGCTTATATAGTCAATGGAACATTCTAGAACTATCTGGAGGCGGGGGGAAAGTAACTTCCAGAAGATTATGGTTAACTGGCGATAGCTCTTTAGGCATTTGTGCCTGGTGAGAGCGCAGATTATCTTTGTTTATCTCCGAATGCTGGCGCCGACCTACCGATAACTTTTGGCTATAGCCCCTGCGTCAGAATATGTTCACTTTTAGTTTACAGATTCCTTAGGGTTATTGAACCCCCTAAACAATAGCGTTTCATATGAAATTAATTGCTCCTAGTTGATACCTTCTAGTGATATGCAGAAGTGATTTGAATTTCCCTTGCCCCTTACTTAGTAGCCTAACTTGCTGGATTTTCGCTTTCGCCACCCCGCTTAGTAGCCACTGCTAGACGTGCAGAGATTCTATCTACTTCAAAATTGCTTGCCGCTAATTATTTGGCAACAAGCAAATCAAATGAGTTTGCTCAACCTATTGAGCCGGTAGTGAAGCTGTGATATTATTGTATTGTAACTAAATAGCGATGGGCTGAAGAAACAAGGAATATCCTACCAAGAACGCTTACTTTAATGTTTTTCTTTTAAAACTAAAATCAGCACATTAGAAGTAAACACTGCTAATGGAATTCATCAGTATAACTGTCTCTTCAAAACAGTAAAGAGTCCAGGCTCGTTGAGTAAATTAGAAAGGTGGAATGTGTTCAGAGAAATGGTAATACAAACAAAGTATGGAAAATTCCATTCTCTGGGCAACAAGTGACTTTACTAGAAAGTGCAAACAGGGACGTATCGTGGGCGTGGTCTCACGCGTATTGAGAAGAGATTGCCTGTGGAATTCGAGGCCAGGAGGTCGCATCAGAAACGCAATTCCGGGCATTTACTTCGAAATGTTGCCTAGAGAATAGAGTTGGATCGAGCGATTCTTTTGCAGTAATCGATTCATGCGATTCGTTCACGGTTCGTGAATCGATTCATACGATTCGTTCACGATTCATGAATCGTCCTCTTGCTACCTGACCGCTAGTCTCTCCTAGCGCACGATTCGTTCATGAATCGTCACTTTGTCTGCTGGTCTAACCTAATGCACGATTCAATCATGAATCGTACCCTTGTCTGCTGGCATGCCCTAGTGCACGATTCGTTCATGAATCGTCGCCTTGCCTGCCGCCTATTCTCACTCACGATTCTTATATGAATCGTCCCGTTTGTACTTTGCAGTTTGCAGCCAAAATACGCAATCAGGACTTTTTGTTACGATGGGGGCTATGATATTTTCTCTTTGGCATATAAAATACAATGTATGTAAAAGCGCTTTCCGCGTTATTTTGGGTAATAAACTTGGAGTTTCCTGAATTTGTCATAAAATCAACCTGTGTGATTCCACTAAAGTTACCATTACATAAGGTATTATGCAAAGTAATTATGAATATATTATTACTATTATTATTATTATTATTATTATTATTATTATTATTGTCATCATCATATTCTTCATTTCGATGGTTAGGCATTCCACCTGTCTTCGATTCTTTACTTTACTCCTCCCTTTTTCTGGGGTATACGATGTCTCTTTTTCCTGACGGTTTGTATTTATTAATTAATAGTGGTATTCTTTGTTCAGTCATGTGGTTCATATCGATTTCCAGTTAAGTTAGTTTTCTTCAATTTTATCATATAATTTATGAATATTCAGTTCTCTAATTTTATTGTTTCATTTCTTATTAGGTCTAATCTAGTGCATGCTCAAGTTCTTCGTAAAAGTCTCATTTCCGCTGTCTGAATTTTACTTTTGTCCAATTTTATTATTATTATTATTATTATTATTATTATTATTATTATTATTATTATTATTACTCGTCACTACTATCGAAATTGCACGCGGAAATAAGGTATATAATATTTATAAATACGTGAAAAGGTGTAAGTCCGGTATGCAGAGAATAATAATTTTTTACATAAATTTTACATCAGCATATTCGAAGTACTTTTAATACATTAGAATTGGCTTAGTTATATCGATGCATGTTCTTATACTTTTAAATTATATAATTTTAAAATGTTATTCAAACCAAGAATTCAAACATTCCCTATTTTTCCTCCATTTTGCATATATTTTGGTATTGTACATTACAACACTTACTACACTGTAATCATGCAATACTGTGTATCAGATCTCACAGTAAAGTACTGAAAGTTACTTCTTTTGTTTATACCACGTGCTGCAGCCTCCGTCCATCCATTGGCAATGCTTACGATTCACTTTACTGCGCTTTACAGCTATTTAGGCAATTTGTTTTTAAGAATTAATCTTTCTCGGCTGAACTCGATACTCCTAGGTTATGCCATCAGCATCTCAAAGAATCGGGTTGATCTACAAATTCACATTATACATTCTAACGAATCTTTCAACCTGTGCAATTCACTACTACGAATCGACAGAACTCGGCAATATATATTATTGCGGTGCTGTTCTGTATTCGTATACTATGATATAGCATCACAATGCTTGGTAACTTCCCTGCTTATCATCGTACTCACTCGGTAGCATTCGTCCGGGCTCGGCTTGGAAGCCAAAGCTAAGAGTGAGTAGTAAACAAAGCGCAAGCGAGAATGAATCGAGAATGTCCCGATCACGATTCTTTTTGAACGACGATTCATGCACGATTCTTACGATACATTTTGAACGAAGATTCATGCTAAGACTGACACGATTCATGCTATTATTTCCTTGTAATCGTTCATGAATCGCCCCATGTCTACTAGAGAACATGAAATGTAAACATGTGTGTTCGACTGGATGTGTCGCATAGATGGCTTGGTGCGATGTGATAATCTCGCAGTAAATAAAAGTGTTAAATTTACAGGATGACGGTCTCATTCTTCACTGCACCCACGACCCTGAGATTCACGAACGCCCATTGAAACACTGTGGACCTAGCCCCGTATCCGTAGCCTTGATAGCGACCCGAATTGGGTTCTCTTAACGCCAGTTTCGCGGGATCCGTTCGATTGCCGAGCCTGACTGGAGCGTACTGAAGTATAATATTTATGTGGCGTCGTAGTGTCACTCTATGTTTGTGTATTTGGCTCAACACAGTTCAGAAGGCGACACAGGAGCAAATAACAAGCGGAAAATAAACTTGTACAGAAACAGGGCTTGAGGTCCAGCATGGAAAAAAGCTTGCATACGTCTACGAGCAAGTATCAAGTAAGCAAACTGTTTTCTCTCTCTCTCTCTCTCTCTCTCTCTCTGGAACGTTTCTGATGGCATTCCCAAAATAATGAATCCTTTTTACTTTCTCTACTATGTATAGTAAGTAGGTTAAGTATTGTATTCCACCCAAAAATTCGATACCGAGATTTCACCGGAAATATATGTTTTGAGACCCCCTGAATCCAAAAAGAGCATTTTTGGAAACAGGTCCGTGTGTGTATGAACAGCATAATTCAGAAACAAACAGTCGGATAAACACCAAACTTCGTATTTAGGTTCAGTATATTCCAGAGATGCGACACGAAGGTTTTCAATAAAATCCCCCACCCCAGATTACCCTTTACATGGAACATTTTTCGAAAATTTTAATTTTCTCTAAAACGGCTGTAACGATTTTGATTAAAATATCATATGCTTAAGATATTTTTATGACAAATAAAACGTATATCTCGAATTTTCTGGAAATTGTGAACGACTTTTGCATAAGTGGTAAACCATAAGATATAGACATAATTTTACTACACAAATGTAGATCGCGTTAAAATACAAAATTTATGTCATATACACTTTTTTTGTTGAGTGAACCATTTTCGAGATATTGGTTGTTATTCCCTTAAATTTTCCAATACTTATACTTTTTCGCAAAATGGGAATTCGCTATTCATTTTTTTTTTGTCCGGGCAATGCAAAGAGAATGGAATACTCCACATAGCAACCATCTCTTAAAATATTTGACTATCGCTTAAAGCCTACCAATTCCCCTTGCATCTACAAGGAAATTAGCAATAAGATTAACATCTCGATATCTCGATTAACATGAAGCATATGGAGAATAAGCGTTTGTAAAAATAGTTTGTACAAGAGTAGGGAAAGTCATGTGAGTGTAACTCATCAGATTTGTTTTATAATGTGACTTGATTTGGAGCTTTAAATTTAAAGCTATATAAGCGTCTTATCCATCGCGACTTTCGTATGGCATTAACTGTATTCAAACCTGAGGCACATAGCGGACCCGAAAAGAACGTAACAATAAAATGAACAGAAGTGAAGCTCACTTATTGGGCACAAAATTGGAGCCCTTTTCTGTGTTTAACTTGGACCAAGCCACCTAATGAGCAATCTGGGCACGCCGTTTAGTTTATGAGTCTCGTGGGACTGGAAACTTCTTGCGCTCGGTTCTTAAGAGGGGTGAACTACTGCATAAATGTTGTATTACTTGCACGAAAATAGTTGAACGCGGAGAGAAACTTCAGAACTTTAACTAAGCGATAGAGGAGAATGCTTCTTTAAGCTGAAAACTCAATCGAGAACAAACTGTAATAATAAAGTCAATCTATTAGAATTAAAAGAAAATCAGGCTCATAGCTGATTAGCAAAAACAGAATGGTGGTAGAAATAAACCTTATGAAAGTGTTATAAGCACATATATTTCCGGTGAAATCTCGGTATCGAATTTTTGGGTGAAATTCAATACTTCCCCTACTTACTATACGTAGTAGAGAAAGTAATACCAGAGGATTAGGCTACAGTCAGTATTGGCGATAGCTGCGAGCGCTCACGGCTGCACAAAAAAAAAAGAAGTGATAACGTGCCAAATATTTTATCGTTACTTAGTTACGAATGCTCGATTTATTTGCCCTTATTGTTGTAGCTTTATTGAGTAACTGGCCCGAGCAAGTGTCATTTTCGTACTACACCTAAACGGAATCAGAGTGAGGGACCCAGAGCGACATTCCACTGCAAGTCAGTGATTTCCATTGTTGTTTGTGGTATCATTCTGCGTCCATAGCGTCAAGATGGTTATCTCATCGAGCTAGAGTAGGTAAAGATAGTTTTGATACAACGAAAAACCTATCTCTAATCAACTGATGGTTGATTTACTGCTGGCAGTTGTACCTGAATCTGAGTGTGCACTGTTGCAACGTATTGTGATGCAGCGGCTACGCCCAAGGTTATCGTGAAGTCGGCGCTAGCCAGTCGGAGATAACCAAAGATAAGTTGCGCTTTTGCCCAGCATAAATACCAGAAGCACTATCGGCAGATAACTAGAATCTTCTGGAAGTTTCCTTCCCCCGCCTCTAGAACGTGTGTCCAGAAAGTTCTAGAATGTTCAGTAGAAGCTTCCATTAGCTATGCAAGCGAGCGTTCTTGCTAGTGAGAGTCAGTTGAGTTGCTCAGCAGTTGGTGAGCGAGTAAGTGAGTGCGACGAAAAGTGCTGTTCTCCTAGCGAGTTTGTGACGACTGCTGCTTCCGCGAGATACTGGCGAAGTCTTGTGTTCGACTCCCCAGCGAGTGAACCGTTCAGGAGAAGAGGCTACGATGTGCGTATTTCATTTCGCCGCTACGTCACCAAGAAAGCGTATTGACGGTGAATTGAACTAGTTCATATTAGTGAGGTGACAGTGTGAACTAAGTGAAGTCCCAGTGAAGTTGAACTAGATAATAACAGTGAAGTGACATTGAGAACTCTAAGAACTGACAGTGGAAAAACTGGACGTCACAGTTACGTCATGCGTTACCTAACGGCCCCACGGGGAGGCAAATTTCATAAATACGAGCCTTGAATAAAGTGCTACATTTTGTTCTGTATTTTAGAATAGAACTGAATTACGTTTTGGTCCAAAATATTCATTACAAATTGCAACAAAGGGCTATATTTGTTTTGTACAAAGATTTTCGGCTCGATTTATGATACTACAATATTATTATTATTGTTTTTTTTTGTTTTGTTTTTAGTCGGATTACATTGAACTTTGAACAAAATGTCACATATAATGCAATAAACAAAAAAACTAACAAACAAACACTAGCAACACCAACTCCTTTTTAACATCAGGGGGAATATATTTAAATTTTTCATTTGAAGCGGAGCATTTAACAGCATTCTTTACGAGCAAGAAAGGCGATAATCGCTTAATTTTGCAGAAAAGTCAAATAAGCCATAAGAAAAAAAAATCGTAAAAGTTGCCTCATTTTCCAGTATATGTGGCGGTGAGATAATAAGCAGAGCCATAAAGAAAACTTAATCTGCATTTTCTTCAGCGCTTTCCCCAAGCAAAGAGGTAAAATACAGTATCTAAGATGAAGGAAAATGCCTTCATTTAACCAATACATTACATGCAATGATACAACACGCTGCTTTTGTTGCAAAACCAGCAAAGAGAGGGAGAGAGTTCGACCTCACGTAATCGATACATCACGCACAAAAATGCCCTTTAGCTCCAAAAATGAACACAAGTTGACGAGTCCGTACTACACTTATTAGAGTAAAATTGGAAAGATATCTCGTTCATGGAGTATATGCTACACAAGGTCCACTCTTATTTTATGGGATACCACAGAATTTGTGCACTAGTTATCCAGGATGGTCCTCTAAGAACAAAGCGAAAATAAAAATGTTAACTTAAGCGGAGACTATATGGTGCCATTCCTAAGAAAATACATTTTTAGTTTTTGGTGCATTTCAATTAATTGAAATTTCCTCTTTACTTTGAAATACAGTTTATCATTTCAGACACAATATTACATCTTAAACATATTTTTGAAAATAGTACTCTATCTGCAATTTTGTACAGAAAGAAAAATTATAAAACCTACTCACATTGGAGTAGAGTGGTAAATTTTAGCCCAGAGATGGCGAAAACGGGACTCGCGAGGCATTTTGACTCGTCGGCGCCGTTCCCTCTCTGCCATTGTCCCTTTGTTTTTCACATGCTACTGAGTGATGCAGTGCGTGTTGAAGAAGTTATGATGTTCTTCAATTTGCTTACGTAAATATTATTATTACGTAATATTTGCAAAAGTGTTGTTATGCAATTATTAAGCTCCACGTTGAGGAACGCCACTTTGAGAATGTTATTGTTAATTCCATTAATCGACCTAATAGGATTAATGGAATTTTTTGTTCTTTCACACATGCCGTGGTTGAAACTAAAAGCCCGGGACTTAAGTACTTACAAAGAATGTAAGTCGCCATTGGGGTATGACATCTCAATACAATTTGAGATCGCCTTGTGGTTTGCCGGGAAAAATGCGAGACAGCTGGATAATTTAATGACGTGCCGGCATGTTGCCATGGTAGCTCAGTGGTTAGAGCAACCGGACGGAGACCGGGAGATCCGTGGTTCAAATCCCGGCTATGGCATTGAATTTTTCAGTCATCTGATTCTACCTTTCCACCCTGTCCAACAAACGGCTTGTGTGAAACAACAATTAATTCTATAGAGGATAGTTTAGTATACATACACTGTAGCTCTCTTTAAAATACACAATTTACTTCAAATAACTTTTTGTAGTAAAAGCCATTTCTGAGATAGATGTTATTGATGGTTCGAATTCTTCAATACTTGGTCATTCTTTTAAAGTCCTGTCGATTTTCAGTTGTTTCTTGCGACTGAATGGAGATACGCATATACCGTTCTGTTCTTAAACATTTGACTATCCCTGTTTCCTTTATATCTAAAACGAAATGTGTAATATAGCTATTTCTGCTATCTATTTATTTGGACTAAAATGTAGCAGGTAGAAAAATAAGCTTTAGCAAGAATAGTTTCTAACCCAATAATGAACGATAGAGGGTACGGAAAGCCATGTGAATGTAACACATAAGATTTTTATATCTCTTCCGCACATTACAATGTTTATTTTTCTATATACTTTAAGCTAATTGAGATACGAAGGGCACTATTTATACTTTGAGCCTTGGCAACCCTGAATGTTGTAGGTGCCATCTGACGTTTGCAATGGAAAGTTTGACGTTTTTGACCATTGACCATAATCTGCTTCAAACATTTTGTCAATAGAGCGTCATTTGTTTTGTTTACACTAACTTGAAAATTGTGTGTCAACAAAAACATGGAATTAACTCGTGAAAATGTTCATGCAATGATTTATTACGACCTTGGACGTGGATTATCAAGACAAGAGTGCATCGATCAACCAACTTCCACATTTGGCGACGAAACTCCATCCTTTGCCACTATGAAACGCTGGTATAACGAATTTAATCGCTCAATGATGAAGTTCGTGATGGTCGTCCAAAATCAGTTGTTGTGCCAGAAAAAATTGATGCTGTAAAAAACTAATAATGAAAGATCGTCATGCCACATATTGTGAGATTGACGCATCCCTAGGTATTAGTTCCACCAGCATATATAAAATATTGCATGATTATTTAGCCGTTTGCTCTCGTTGGATCCCACATAATTTGATGCAATCTCAAAAAGATACTCGTGTCGATTGATGTACAAAAATGCTCAAGAAATACAATGGCGCTGCCTCAAACGATGTATATAAGATTGTAACAGGTGACGAATCATGGATCTATGCGTATGAGCCGGAACGTAAACAGCAGTCGACTGTATGGGTGTTTCAAGATGAAGCAAATCCAACAAAAGTTGTGCGCACTCGAAGCACTTCCAAGCAAATGGTCGCCTCTTTTTCAGCAAAACTGGCTATGTGGCAACAATGCCTTTAGAGGAACGTAAAACGGTCAATGCCGAATGGTACACAACCATTTGTTTGCCGGAAGTCTTCGGTGAAGTAAGGAAAACCAACTAGAACCGTAGGATCGTTCTTCATCAAGACAATGCGAGCGCACACTCATCTCGTCTAACAACAGAGTATTTGAAGGCTCAAAAACCCGAATTGATGGGTCATCCACCATACAGTCCTGTTTTGACACCAAAAGACTTATTTTTGTTCACGAACATCAAGAGTAAATTGCGTGGACAACGATTATCTTTGGCGGAAGAAGCCGTTGATGCCTTCAAAAACCATGTTTGGAGATGTCTCAAGAAGACTGGAATAAATGCTTTGACAAGTGGATAAAACGGCTGCAAAAGTGTATTCATCATAAAGGAGAATATTTCGAAAAACCATAAAGCAGTTTTCAATAATAAATTGCTTTGTTTTAATTATTAGGCTCAAAATATAAATAGTGCTCCTAGTAAGGTTTGCAGGAATGGTTTCTTTACATGTAATTTAGTTGTAGGTAACACATATGTTTGTTTCCGTTTCATTTATATAGATCCCTTCAACTTCTGTGGTCATATCGGAGCCATACATGCTTTCAAACTAACTAAACATCTCGTTTACTTGATAGAATGCAATGAATAAGGGACTTCAGAAGTTTATTTAAAGTTACCGAATGTGTTTTTATTTTGATATAATTTCTTGCAGTGTGTTAAATAAGTTTGTAACATCCCAGAGCCAGATTGCAAAAAGTTTTTATACTGGTACACCAAAGCGATTAACCGTAAAGGTTTGCTGATTTACACACCATTTGCTATGACGTTAAACAGTGTAACTGCTTCCCGGTGCATTCGCCGCTTACCGTGGGCACTCTATCTTCTTAATTGTGCTGTTTCATTACTCCTGTGGTTTTCATTTAACAAATCCATGCACCTGCACACCCTAGATGCAACATAACTGTTTTAGATCCATTAAAACAACACTCAATTTGTATGCCTCCTAGGACTGTAAATGGGCTTTAATTAACTCCATATAGGCACATTATTTAATACAAATAAATTCGACAATTCAAACGCAGTTAAAAGCCGTGTATGTCCGCATATCGTTGCCTATTCTACATCCAGGAAGTAAACAAAAAGGGACTTTTGTTTGTGCTTCTATTAGCAAAGCTATGTTCAAATGTACTTCGTTTGTGCTTGCACTGCAGTATTTAAACTCGAGCTAGTAAACTAGCTTACAAGATACTCAAGGAGCAAGTTGTCTTGCGTGATGTGGTAATCGTGCTTGCATACATATATACACGCAACACAGTTTACAACCTTGCAGGAGTAGTTGCCGCATCATTAAGGAAAAACACACTGTAGCCTTACATTTTTACTTTCTCTACTACGTATAGTAAAGTAGTGGGAGTATTGTATTCCACCCAAAAATTCGATACCGAGATTTCACCGGAAATATATGTTTTGAGACCTCCTGAATACAAAAAATCTGATGTGTTACACTCACATTACTTTCTCTACTCTTGTACAAACTATTTTTACAAACGCTTATTCTCCATCTACTTCATGTTACCCGAGATAAACATTTGCAGACTCTATCTTATTGCTAATTTTCTTGTAGATGTAAGGGGAATATATATTTACAAGGGCAATAGAGAAATACAGTAGCCTTTAAGCATATACATATCTCTTAATAGCTGGTTGCTAGGTGCAGCACCATTCCCATTGCCAATGATTAATACTCTTTGCATATCCAAGACAAAAAATGAATAACGAATTCCCATTTGAGAAAATAAGTATTGAAAAATTTAAGGGAATAACAAGCGATATCTCGAAAATGGTTCACTCAAAAAAAAAATGTATATGACAAATTGTGTATTTCAACGCGATCTACATTCATTGTGTAGTAAAATTTTGTCTATCTCTTATGGTTTACCAGTTATGCAAAAGTCGTTCACATTGCAGAATACTTTTGGAGACATTCCCAGAAAATTCAAGATATACATTTTATTTGTCATGAAAATATATTAAACATATAATATTTTAATCAAAATTGTTAGAGCCATTTTTTAGAAAATTAAAATGTTCAAAAAATGTTCCATGTAAAGGGTAATCTGGGGTGGGAGATTTTCTTGAAAACCTTCGTGTCGCATCTCTGGAAGATACTGAACGTAAATACCAAGTTTGGTGTTTATCCGACTGTTCGTTTCTGAGTTATGCTGTTCACAGACAGACACACACACACACACACACACACACACACACACACACACACACAGACACAGACACACACGCACATTTTCCAAAAATGCTTTTTTTGGATTCAGGGGGTCTCAAAAATGTATTTCCGCTGAAATCTCGGTATCAAATTTTTGGGTGGAATACAATACTTCCCCTACTTACTATACGTAGTAGAGAAAGTAAAAAAGCATTTTTGGAAACATGTACGTGTGTGTGTGTGTGTGTCTGTGAACATCATAACTCAGAAACGAACACTCGGATAAACACCAAACTTGGTATTTAGGATCAGTATCTTCCAGAGATGCGACACGAAGGTTTTCAAGAAAATCCTCCCAACCCACACTACCCTTTACATGGAACATTTTTAGAAAATTTTAATTTTCTCAAAAATGGCTCTAACGATTGTGATGAAAATATCATATGTTTAAGATAATGTCATGAGAAATGAAATGTATATTTCGAATTTTCTGGGAATGTCTCCAAAAGTATTCTTCATTGTGAACGACTTTTGCATAACTGGTAAACCATAAGAGATAGACAACATTTTACTACACAAAAAATGTAGATCGCGCTAAAATACACAATTTATGTCATATACATTTTTGTTGTTGAGTGAACCATTTACAAGATATTGCTTGTTATTCACTTAAATTTTTAAATACTTATTTTCTCAAATTGGAATTCATTATTCATTTTTTTGTCTTGGATATGCAAAGAGTATTAATCTGTGGCAAAGAGAATGGTGTTGCACCTAGCAATTAGCTATTAAGATATATGTCGATGCTTAAAGGCTGCTGTATTTCTATATTGCCCTTGCAATTACAAAACAAGGGGAACATAGTACGCCTTAAGTGATAGTCAAATATTTTTAGAACGGGTCGCTATGTATAAAATGTAATTCTCTTTGCATGTCAAAAGATCGTTTCTGCAAATGTTTATCTCGATTAATATGAAATAGATGGAGAATAAGAGTTTGTAAAAATAGTTTGTACAAGAGTAGATAAAGCCATGTGAGTGTAACACATAAGATTTTTACTTTCTCTATAACGTATAGTAAGTAGGGGAAGTATTGTATTCCACCCAAAATTTCGATACCGAGATTTCACCGGAAATACATGTTTTGAGACCCCCTGAATCCAAAAAAAGCATTTTTGGAAACATGTCCGTGTGTGTGTCTGTGTGTGTGTCTGTGTGTCTGTCTGTGTGTGTGTCTGTGAACAGCATAACTCAGAAACGAACAGTCGGATAAACACCAAACTTGGTATTTAGGTTCAGTATCTTCCAAGGATGCGACACGAAGGTTTTCAAGAAAATCCCTTCACCCCAGAGTACCCTTTACATGGAAGATTTTTCGAAAATTTTAATTTTCTCAAAAATGGCTCTAACGATTTTGATTAAAATATCATATGTTTAAGATAATGTCATGAGAAATGAAATGTATATCTCGAATTTTCTGGGAATGTCTCCAAAAGTATTCTTCATTGTGAACGACTTTTGCATAACTGGTAAATCATAAGAGATAGACAAAATTTTACTACACAAAAAATGTACACCGCGTTAAAATACACAATTTATGTCATATACATTTGTTTAGTTGAGTGAACCATTTTCGAGATATTGCTTGTTATTTCCTTAAATTTTCCAATACTTATACTTTTTCTCAAATTCGTTATTCAATTTTTTATGTCCTGGATATGCAAACAGAATACAATGCGCCACATAGCAACCAGCGCTTAAAAGATTTGACTATCGCTTATAACCTACCATGTTCCCCTTGCATCTACAAGAAAATTAGCAATAAGATTGACATCTCGATATCTCGAGTAACATGAAGCATATGGAGAATAAACGTTTGTAAAAATAGTTTGTACAAGAGTAGAGAAAGTCATGTGAGTGTAACACATCAGATTTTTTGTAATGTATCGCAATGTAATGTATGCTTGTTACGAGCACAGGACCCGACTTCTGGTTCACTTCTGATTCATCTTCATCACGGTGTTAAAGTGCTTACCTCCATGATGACCTTTGAGCCAGGGGAACATGTGAAAATCATTGGAAAAGATCTGATGACTATGGAGGATGCGAGAAAACTTCCCAGTTGAATCTTCTGAGCTCCGCCTGGGTCAAGATTCAACTTGGAAGTTTTCTCGTATCCTCCGTATTCACCAGAACTTGCCCCAAGTGATTTTCACATGTTCCTCCAACTCAAAGGTAAACACTTTTAACACCGATGATGAAGTCAAATCAGTGAACAGCTGCTTGCGAGCACAGGACCCGACCTGGTAAAATACTGGCTTGGAAAAACTTGTGTCATGTCCCCAAAAATGCTTGGAAAAACATGTTGACTAGATAGAAAAGTAACAGAAGGATTGTACAATATAAATGAAATTAATTCAACATGATCAATTGTGTGTAATGTTTTTTATAAAATAGGGAAACTTACTTATTGGACGCTCCTCGTATAATGCTTTGTTTTTAAGGTTATTCTGCACTTTCACACTTCCCAGAATGGAACAGAACAAATATGATTAAAATCGCCAGTACAGCCTAGCTGCACGTGGAAAGGCACTCCGCTGTCCTAACCGATTTTATTCCCGTTCCGTGTGCCGGCTCATCAGTTACGCGACGTCTGTGCTGGAAAGAGATTGATACGTTGTGAGATCGTGTGTTCCGGAGTTATGAGGATTTACTGTTGTTATAATGCCGAAAAGTCCGTATACTTTAGCACACAGAATCTTCATGTATGGTTTCTATGCGACAATAAGCTCTTGTAAAGATGTGAGACGGAGATTTATACACAGATTTCCTGCTTCTCCTGCACCTCACAGAGAAACGGTTCGTGATCTTGTGAGGAAACGGAATCTATTCTTGACGAGAAACCGAAAGTAAACCGCCGTGTTCTTATAGACGAAAACCTGGATAACATCGGAGAAAAGTTAGACCGAATTCCAAAGAAATCTCCGAGAAAATTTGAACAGGAATTATATTTTCGCATACCTCGGCTTGGAATGCTACTAAACTTTTAAAATTAAAAGCGTATAAGATAACTGTAGTTCAGGAATTAGGACCACTTGATACTGTGAGCAGAGTTAATTTCTTCAATTGGCTATTGGATAATGTCAATGATCACTGTATTGAGTCCCATTTAATTTCCTTAATAGATGAAGAATGGTTTTATTTACATGGCCAGAGGATATGAGAGAGTTGTGGCGGCACAAGGACATCATTTCTAACGACGAAGGTACATATGTGATTATTGTAGTTATAATTTGAGGCAGTATTTTTAACACTTAAATAATTTCAGTCAAATTATATAATGTGTAAATTCAATAACAGCCCGCCTTAAAGAAATATGTGCATGTAACAATAGAAAAAATCTGATGTGTTACACTCACATGACTTTCTCTACTCTTGTACAATCTAATTTTACAAACGCCTATTCTCCATATGCTTCATGTTAATCGAGATATCGAGATGTCAATCTTATTGGTAATTTTCTTGTAGATGCAAGGGGAATATGGTAGCTTTTAAGCGATAGTCAAATATTTTAACGCTGGTTGCTATGTGGCGCATTTCATTCTCTTTGCATGTCCAGGACATAAAAAAAATGAATAACGAATTTGAGAAAAAGTATAAGTATTGAAAAATTTAAGAAAATCACAAGCAATATCTCGAAAACGGTTCACTCAACAAAAAAAATGTATATGACATAAGTTGTGTATTTTAACGTGATCTACATTTTTTGTGAAGTAAAATTCTGTCTATCTCTTACGGTTTACCAGTTATGCAAAAGTCGTTCACAATAAAGAATACTTTTGGAGACATTCCCAGAAAATTCGAGATATACATTTCATTTCTCATGACAGTATCTTAAACATATGATATTTTCATCAAAATCGTTAGAGCCATTTTTGAGAAAATTAAAATTTTCGAAAAATGTTCCATGTAAAGGGTAGTCTGGGGTGGGGGGATTTTCTTGAAAACCTTCGTGTCGCATCTCTGGAAGATACTGAACCTAAATACCAAGTTTGGTGTTTATCCGACTGTTCGTTTTTGAGTTATGCTGTTCACAGACACACAGACACACACACAGACACACACACAGACACACACACGGACATGTTTCCAAAAATGCTTTTTTTGGATTCAGTGGGTCTCAAAACATGTATTTCCAGTGAAATCTCGGTATCGAATTTTTGGGTGGAATGCAATACTTCCCCTACTTACTATACGTAGTAGAGAAAGTAAAAAATGTATGTAACAGTCATTGTAAATGTTTGTATTATTGTATCCATGTGTAATAATCTTATGTGAATGTATTACGTAATTTAATAATGTAGGAACTGTGAGAATAATAGGTTAAAATTTGCTAACAATGAGGTAACAATGAGGTAACCTTGAGGCAATAATGAATTTGAAAGTTTAAATGCTACTAGTCATTATTGGAGCAACAATAATGTAAATTTTGAGACAATAGCCAATCAACAACGAGTAAAAGCTTTTGTTAAATGAAGGTATTCTATTGGATTAGGAATAGCCAACCAGAGACTTGAAATACAGAAATTTACAAGTTTAGGCGGTTGAAATAAATTCAGTTAGTTGCAGACAGCGTTACTAACGAGACCAAAAAGTGTCCTCAAGGTATTCGTGTGAGACGAAAAATAGATTATGTGTTAAAATGTGCAAAATAATAAGTAAAAGAATCTCACAGCTCTATATCAGTGAAATGTTATTTAATTCGTATCAAGGATTACTAGGAGTGAAGTAAAATTATAATCTGTGTAAGCCTACGTTCTTAAATCGCACCACAACCCTGCTAAGACATCCATGTCTCCAAAATAAATACTGACGCAGCCGAGGCAAACATAAATATAATATTTAAAGAAACAGTAAAAATACGGAGTTAATATTTTTTTAAACTTGGGGCAAACGCCACCTGAAAGTACATTTGGGGCGAAGGCTGCCGGAAACTGTTTACTACATGTGTAGTTACAAACAAACGAATTTCAAGTTCGGTTCCCCAACAGTTGAAATATAATACAGCTCCTACTTCAAATCGGCTTTTCCATACGTAAAACAATAACCTTTTTTAAATTTGCAAATAAGGAAGTAGAAGAATACACAGTTTATATATTTGTTCATTTATTTATTCTCTGATTTAACTCATCCCGTGAATGCAGTTTAACATATTTAAATAGAACAAATTATATTAGGCATATATGCGTGTGCTAGGAATAAATCACAAGCTTTATATTCGTAACTACATGTTAAGTCACATTCAAATTAGTACATCGTTCCATACATAAAGATATTTTTCTTCAACAAACGTATGAAACAAATCCCCATACGCTATAAGAACTAAAAGAAAACATCAGGCAAGCGATTCATTCAACTCTCGAGTGAGAATGAACATTCCTGAGACGATGTCAGAAATGTATGGACAAAGAACATTTCCAGCATTTCTTATGATAAGGTATGTGTGATGTTAACTGTAATTATGAGAACGTGAGGCGGTTGCGGGGATATTATAACTGTTTCGGCAGAGTTCGTTGCTACTCAGACTCCATGCAGTAGGAATCCATTCATATCTAACTTTAGCCAGCAATCAGAATATCCTCCCCACGTGGAGTAAACTAACTGGTAGCAGTTGGTTTCGCTTTACTGCTGTGAGCACCTTAGTTGTGATGTCATCCAATTATAAAATGAACTATACGCACCTGCCAGGATTTGAAGCAAAGACCTGCCTTCCGGCTTTGTCTTAACGACCTCGGCTACCCACGTCGATATTATTACAACAAGTGAAATAACTGATGATACTCTTGGTGAAGTCTATATACTACCAAATTACAACTCTTAAGGCTGGTTCACAACCAACGAGAACGAGAAAGTTGAAATACATGTATTCAAATGGGAGTGTTCACAACCGACGGGGAGCCTTCCCGGGCCCCGGGAACGGGAAAGAAGAGTTGCCCAAATTTTAACTTTCTCGTTCTCGTTCCCGGGCACGGTATATTAAATCCCTACTGTGCATATTAGACTCTTCACTCTAGAGATTATTCTAGGCGGCCGTGGCATGAAACAGCCACTAGTGCTCTCTATAGTCGCAAGCTGGAAACATGAAACCGGAAGGAATTAGTATAAATGTGCTACCTAACCTCATCCCGATACCCGCAAATCTAATCAGCGTTGGTTCCTCTTGTGAAGGGATCATTTGTAGTTTGTTTATATGCAACTCAAAACTGGCTATTACCTAAAAAAACAATGGCCAAAACTACAAAGAACGGCTTAACCGGTGGAAATGAAAAAAGAACAATAAACAATTTTAATGTATGCCATTAAATAAAGGAATGAAAGCTTGGCATAAGTAGAGGGATCGGAAATGTAATGTATATGCATTTAGATAATGTTTGCTCTATCGAATTTTGACGTTGGCTTGGCTAAATTGGATGTAGGTGAAAAAATGTCATTGGTCAGTAAAAACAAATGAAATCCCAATGCGCAAAATCGACTTTCACAATGTGATCGATATACATTCCCGTTCTCGTTTCCGTTCTGGTTACCGTTCTCGGGTGGTTGTGAACCAGCCTTTAAGAATACACAGTTTGCCGGAAACTAGATTCGAAGCAAATACTCGCAGATTATTAAAACTACTGGAGTGACGCTAAAAAGAGACATTTTAAAGGGCAAATGTAATCTCAGTGGCAGAATTAAGCCAATGGCCATCTTCAGCCACATAATTTTACTCGCTATAAGGAAGTAAATTAAGGCGTGATTGTCACGGTGCATGAGCTGTGTGTGTGTGTGTGTGTGTGTGTGTGTGTGTGTGTGTGTGTGTGTGTGTGTGTGTCTGTGAGATGCGGTCCCTGACTCGGTTAACCTCAATTAGCAGATTTATGCGACCCATGGGAGACTCCTACCGCCAGTCCAGTATAATGATTTATTGTGGAGTCCGTAGAACGTACACACAGCCAGGAATTAATACATCGTCCTCCCGCAAACCCTTGCCGAGACATGCCTCGCCCAGTCTACTTCTTCACTTCTAGCTAGGCCCCTCTCTTCTGCTTCGTCTTCACAATCCTCTGCTGATAACAATCCTCTGCTCGGTATGTAACTTTAGGTGTCAATTATTTCAAATATGTATTAATTCGTTCACGTCCACCTATAGGATCAAGTTTAAAACAACATAGCATCGTCAAAAAACAGTTTTCATTGCGTTTTAAAAGCAAAAGGTAAAACCACCAATTAAAACTATTCTATGCTGCACGTATTATTTCAACTAAATTTACGCATGGAGAGAAAAACTAAAGGAATACAATAAAACTATAAGTCAGAACATTAGGACTATGTTTTTCGGTTGCAGAAAAGGAAAATGTTTTTACGAGGCGTAACTGGGCAGAGGCGTAACTAGGGAGGGGCGTTGGAGGTTAGAAAACCCTTGCTAAAAAAAAGGTAAAAATTAACAGCAAAAATCTTATGTGTTTCACTCACATAACCTACTCTACTCTTGTACAAACTATTTTTACAAACGCTTACTCTCCATATGCTTCATGGTAATCGAGATATCCAGATGTTAATGTCATTGCTAATTTTCTTGTACGTGTAAGGCAAATATGGTAGGCTTTAAATGGTAGCCAAATCTTTTAAGAGCTGGTTGCTATGTGAAGTTTTCCATTCTCTTTGCATGTCCAGGATAAAAAAAAGAATAACGTATTTCCATTTGAGAAAAAGTATAAGCATTCGAAAATTGAAACAAATAACAAGGAATATCTCGAAAATGGTTAACTCGAAAAAAATGCATATGACATAAATTGTGGGTTTTAACGAGATCTAAATTTAATGTATACAAAAATTTTATCAATCTCTTACAGTTTACCCATTCACAATGAAGAAGACTTTTAGGGACATTCCCAGAAGATATCTTAAACATATGACATTTTAATCAACATCGTTAGAAGTATTTTTGACAAAACCAACAGGAAAAAACCTTCCTTGTTAAGGGTAGTCTGGAATGAGGGATTTTTTTGAAAGTCGTCGCATCCTTGAAAGATACTGAACTAAATGCCAAGTTTGGTACTTATCCGACTTTTCGTTTTTTTTTCTTCAGTTATGCTGTTCACAGACACATAGACGCATCTTTTTATAAAAATGCTTTGTTTGGATTCAGGGGACCTCAAAACATGTATTTCCGGTGAAATCGTGGTATCGAATTTTTGGGTGGAATGCAATACTTCCCCTACTTACTACACGTAGTCGAGAAAGTAAAAACAGCTTCGTTAAAATAATAGCATCCTTCTAGGTTGGCGGGAAGCAAATAGTTGCTAATTATATCAACGGTAGCGCTAAAATTACGCTGCATGTCTCAGACAACATCGCCAAAGGTGACAGCAGCAGAAACGTTACTTTAAATAACATCTGTACAGCCATGTTATGATATCGGGGACATGTTTTCATTCCGGTGCTAAATTTGAGTGCTTTCCAAATGAGTACCCTATCTCTCAGTTTAGAACATAACTAGAAACCCTATTTTATAGTGTAATAAAATGACCTGAAGCCGCAATATAAAATACTTCACAGGACCATTAATTTTCATTTCACAACACATTTGCGCTTAGAACACGCAAAACATCCTATTCTAATTTTAATTCCAATTCCTGTACCTTAATCTGTGAATATAAAATCGATTTATTCCAATATTTTAACTCCGGATTATTCATGTTTATCGTTTGAAAACTTGACAAAGTGTTTAAAAAAATCTGATGTCTTAAACTCACACAACTTTCTCTACTCTTGTACAAACTATTTTTACAAACGTTTATTCTCCATACGCTTCATGTTAATCGAGATGTTAATCTTATTGCTAATTTTCTTGTAGATGCCAGGGGAATTGGTAGGCTTTAAGCGATAGTCAAATATGTTAAGAGCTGATTGCTATGTGGATTATTCTATTCTCTTTGCATTACCAGGACAAAAAAAAATGAATAACGAATTCCCATTGAGAAAAAGTATAAGTATTGGAAAATTTAAGGGAATAACAAGCAATATCCTTAAAATGGTCCACTCAACAAATAAAATGTATATGACATAAATTGTGTATTTTAACGCGGTCTACATTTTTTGCGTAGGCAAATTTTGTCTATCTTTTATAGTTCACCAGTTATGCAAAAGTCGTTCACAATGAAGAATACTTTTGGAGACATTCCCAGAAAATTCGAGATATACATTTCACTTGTCATGAAAATATCTTAAACATATGATATTTTAATCAAAATCGTTAGAGCCGTTTTTTAAAAAATTAAAATTTTCGAAAAATGTTCCATGTAAAGGGTAATCTGGGGTGGGAGGATTTTCTTGAAAACCTTCGTGTCGCATCTCTGGAAGAGACTGAACCTAAATACCAAGTTTGGTGTTTATCCGACTGTTTGTTTCTGAGTTATGCTGTTCACAGACAGACACACACACGGACATGTTTCCAATTTTTACTTTCTCTACTACGTATAGTAAGTAGGGGAAGTATTTTTTATTTCAGGGGGCCAAAACATATATTTCCGGTGTTGGTATCGAATTTTTGGGTGGAATACAATACTTCCCCTAATTACTATACGTAGTAGAGAAAGTAATACCTTTTCCTTTACATACATTTGTTACTTATTCATATTTCATTTGGAAGAAGGAAGTAAACGACATTGTTAATCGATAATGCATTTTGTATGCAAAATTGAAGTGCATGACTATGATGTTACGTACTGTATATCTGCTTATTCAGCTCGCCTGTTACCTCCAGACTTTACAGTTCGAACGTATGCTTCTATATTTACACTTACTGGTTAACATCAGCCCGGTCAATAACTGTAAGGCATGGTAATGGTTCCGTAAAATACCTCATCATGACCACTACTACCAGCACCGTGATCGTTACTTACATCGCTGTATGTTAAAGTTTCGCGTGACCCACTTTAGAAGGTTAGTCATTTATTCCATCAGGGAAATTTCCCTAACGACCATTAAGTGTTTTACTGCTAGCTCGAGGGAATTTGCAATGGCCTGCAGGTTAATTTTTTCTCTGCCCCAGAAGCGCATAAAAGATTCTTACGTACAAGACAGAATTCAAGAAACAACATACAATTTCTTGAAGCTTGAGGCAATATTTTTAACACTTAAATGATTTCAGTCTAATTATATAATATATAAATTCAATAACAGCCCGCCTTAAAACAATATGTGCATGTAACAATATATAAAAATGTATATTACAGTCATTATATATGTTTATATTATTATGTACATGTTTAATAATGTTATGTGAACGTATTAGGTAATATAATAATGTAGGAGCTGTGAGAATATAGGTCAAAAGTTGCTAACAATAAGGTAACCTTGAGGCAATAATGATTTGGAAAGTTTAATAATGCTACTGGTAATTCTTGGAAACAATAATGTAATATTTTTTAAAAACAGTTTATAAGTAGCCAACAACCAGAAAAAACTTAAGTTAAATAAAAGTATTCTATTGGAGTAGGATTAGCCAATCAAAAACTGAAATACAGCAAATAGTACAATTTCAGGCGCCAGTTGCTTGTAGACAGTGTTCCTAACTGCACGCGAGACGCGAACTCGAGGAGTTTAATACGTATTCAGTGTGAGACAGAAACAGTTTACGTGTTAAAAAGTGCAAGTAATTAATACATAATCTCAGAGCTCTCTATATCAGTGACGTGTTATTTAATCGTGTCAAGGATTACGAAAAGGAGTGAAGTAAAAATTATTACCTGTGTAAGCTTACATTCTTTAGCCGTATCACACCCTGTTAAGAGAAACATGTTTCTACAAAATTAATACTGACGCAGCCGAGGCAAACCTAAATATGTAATATTTAAAGAAACATTCAAATTACAAAGTTATTTTTTTAAACTTGGGGCGAGGACCACCGGAAACTTTGTACCATACGTGGGGCAGTTACTACATCAAGTTTGGCTCCCCAACAGTTGAACTACAATACATCATCTTCAACCTAACCTTCTCGGAACGCATATATTAGAATCTACGTCTTCACTGTGGATGGTATATTCCAGCAAGAAAGAAAAACTGCGAATGAATCAATTTTTACTTTCTCCACCAGGTATTACATTCCACCCCAAAAATTCTAAACCGAGAATTCACCGGAAATACATATTCTGGGGACCCCTGAATAAAAACAAAAAGCATTTTTAGGAAAAGGTGAGAGCGCGCGTGTGTCTGTCTGTGAACAGCATAACTCAAAAACGAAAATTCGAATAAGTAACAAACTTGGTATATAGGCTCAGACTTTCCAAAGATGCGACACGAAGATTTTTAAGCAAATCCCCCAACCCAAACACCCTATTCATTGAGCACTTTTCGACATTTTTTATTTTCTAAAAAACGGTTCTAATATATTGATTAAAGTACCACATGTTAAAGATATTTACATAACAAATCAAATGTATAACTTGAATTTTCTGGGAATAGTTGTAAAGTCCTCTTGATTCGGGACGAATGTTATATAATTTTGTTTCACTAATAAACGTTAAGCGATAGACGAAAACGTACTACACAAAAAAAGAAGATGTAAATCTCTTTAAAACACACAATTTATGTCAAATAACCTTTCTTGTGGTATAAGCTATTTCTGAGATATCCGTTATTAAAGTTTCCAATTGTTCATTTCTTGGTCATTCTCTTACACGTACTGTCAACATTCAGTTGTTTCTCGCGATTGCACAGAAATGGGTGGTGGGATTTTCTTGAAAACCATCGTGTCGCATCTCTGGAAGATGCTGAACCCAAATACCAAGTTTGGTGTTTATCCGACTGTTTGTTTCTGAGTTATGCTGTTTACAGACACACACACACACAGACATGTTTCCAAAAACACTTTTTTTTTGGATTCAGGAGGCCTCAAATATCGGTATCGCATTTTTGGGTGGAATGCAATACTTCCCTACTTACTATACGAAGTAAAAAGTAACGGAGTTCGTCTAAGAAAAGTAAATGGGTAACTTAGTATTCTCCCAAACTTTAAATGAAGAACCCAATTGTTCATAGTTAGGTATATGAATATTTGTTAGTATTTGTTAATGTTCAGAAATGAAGCTGCACAATATGCAATTTCTTAGGATTCACTACACTTTTTAGATTAACATTATCCTAGCGGGGATAGGCGCTGACGTCAGCAGCTTATCCGTATCTCCCTCTTAAGCTAAAGAGGGAACGGAAGCGAGCTCCATAAAAAACAAAACATTCTATAATGGACGAGCGTCATAAAATGAACCAGCATGTTGCCATTCTCGAACAATAAACAGCACGCCATTAGTATACTCAGGAAGGGCTTTTATAGCATATTATGGCTAACTGGACACAGGAGGGAACGTATGTATAGTGCACTTTAAGCCCCATAGAGCCGACTCCATAAAAAGAAGTTGGGTTCTCCGCAACATGTCACTCAGCATTTTGCTGTAAAGTTCGTTGTGATGCTATCCACACAAATCAGTTCTGAACGGAGCAATCAATGCTGGTTTGAGACATTAAATTATCTGAAACTAGTCAGAGGGTGCATACGTACATATGTATCTATACAGAGGTCTCCAAAAAAAATCATAGATTTGTGCTACATTCACATAAATTTCTTTACTCACTAATCTTATTACTTTCTCTACTACGCATAGTAAGTTGGGGAAGTATTGTACTCCATCCAAAAATTCGATACCGAGATTTCACCGGAAATACATGTTTTGAGACCCCCTGAATCCAAAAACAGCATTTTTGGAAACATGTCCGCGTGTGTGTATCTGTGAACAGTATAACTCAGAAACGAACAGTCGGATAAACACCAACTTGGTATTTAGGTTCAGTATCTTCTAGAGATGCGACACGAAGGTTTTCAAGAAAATCCCCCACCCCAGATTACCCTTTACATGGAAAATTTTACGAAAATTTTAATTTTCTCAAAAATGGCTGTAACTATTTTGATTAAAATATATATTTAAGATACTTTCACGACAAATAAAATGTATATCTTGAATTTTCTGGGAATGTCTTCAAAAGTATTCTTCATTGTGAACGACTTTTGCATAACTGGTAAACCATAAGAGATAGACAAAATTGTACTACACAAAAAATGTAGATCGCGTTAAAATACACAATTTATGTCATATACATTTTTTTGTTGAGTGAAACTTTTCGAGATATTGCTTGTTATTCCCTTAAATTTTCCAATACTTATACTTTTTCTCAAATGGGAATTCGTTATTCATTTTTTTTGTCCTGGTAATACAAAGAGAATGGAATACTCCAATAGCAACCAGCTCTTAAAATATTTGACTATCGCTTAAAGCCTACTAATTCCCCTTGCATCTACAAGAAACATATCAATAAGATTAACATCTCGATTTCTCGATTAATATGAAGCATACGGAGAATAAGCGTTTGTAAAATAGTTGTACAAGAGTCATGTGAGTGATACACGTTGATTTTTTAATCAAAGGATGGTATAATTAAGAAAATAATCCTTAGTAAATAACGTTATTGTATAATAGTAGATGAGTGAATTTAAAAGGCATGCTTCTATATCCTGCAAAAGTTTCAGCTTGATAGTTTCTGAAGTAATGGGTCGTGAATTTAGCGGATTTAACACTAGCGTGAAAGGGCTTTTAAACTTAAAGACGTATAAAATAATTGTGGCACATACTCTTCAATCAGCTGATTTTTAAAGGATTTTGGATAAACAGACCCACAGTTAATATTCTTCTCGGAAATTCATGGTTATGTGTGTACTCAAAAGAATCGTTACTGGAGTGCGTTATACCTGACTTTGTTAATGAAGTGGCCCTTCACGGGCCGCGGAGTAAAGCGTATCTGACCACTGTGCAAATTTTAATTTCATTTGAGGCTTTTTTCCATGGTAATGCTTCAATAAAGGAATCCATACGAAGGTTCCTTATCGTTATTTACATCATAACCATTCAATTTTAATTTTAGGTGCATACCCTTTCTCTTCTAAATACGGTATACTATTTTCAGCACTGCGCACACGAAGCAAGGCGTATGCGTTATGTCTCTCCCGTTAAACAAACACCGCTGGGTGATAGTTCCCAAGCTGGCAGGTGGCGATGAGTTTTTTTCGGGCGTAAACATCCTTTCGTATGGCTTCCTTCGAAGGTAGGTAAAGCCGGTGGTCCGTGTCGTAGATTTACGGCGCGTATAAGAACCCCAAGCCTGATAAAGAGGCCTCTAGGCAAAATTACCGGTCTTTCACGTCCAATATAAGGAGCAAAGCAGTTAAAGAGCGTCCATAAATAAAACTCGTTTTAATGTTACCAATGGGTGAAGATTATTTTCAATCTTCTTAACTCGTAATATTAAGTATTTCTTAAAATTCTCACTTGAATAAAAAGATTTATCAAAATAGCTTTTATTTTCTGCCACTGTATATCAATGCAACGTGAACCCGAAACTTACACAAACAGGCTGAAAGTTAATAAGAATAAAAAACAAACGGAAACCGAAGTCAAAATCCGTTGAATTGTCTTCACGTCTATAACCATTACGCCACCGAGGCGAGCAACTTGGGTAAGTGGTTTCATTAATAATCCCTTATCTCCTGTGATGTTCAGTAGGGGAATATTCCCGCCTGAACTTTGTGGGAGCAATTAAACAAAAACATCACGGCAAGCGAAATGGAGTCTCGCCCGCATGATCAGACCCTCATTCAGAAAACTGAACTCCGACACGGCAAAATGTATGTATGTATGTGTGTTGTTCGACGCAGCTCCATGCTTGCACAGTATATGAAACGGAGCTAAAAGGGTTTGCTTTTTGGACGCGAACTTGGACGAGTTTATACCTCGAGAACGGGCGAGCAATTACTCTAATGGACAGGGATGGCAAGGGCGTATGTCTGGGCTACAGCCAAGGCACGAGGAGTGCTACTGAGCACAATGGATCAACGGGATAGCGCTTCAGATCCACCACCTGAAATTCATAACACATTATTCCAGAATTACATTTATAAAAACATACTCTATAATGAGTCTTAAATATGTGCATCACATCAACTTTCAAAAACTGCAACTGCGAAGGGGTATTCCCTGTTCTAATATTACCAGCTGAAAAGTTATAGGGTCTTTCAACAAGAGTGTCCTATCTTTAACATGTGATAGCTGCCGTTGTTATTGAGTTACAGCAGTCATTTTTTTTCATGTGGTTACAGTTGTTATTGACTAATAGCCATGGAACGTTACAGCATTCAGCAACGCGTAGAAATTGTGAAAATTTATTATCAAAATGGATCATTTGTTCGCTAACCTTCCGTGTATTGCGTAAAGTTTACGGTGTGCATAATCGTTCCTGTGAGAGAACGACTCGGCGTTTGATCGATAAATTTAAAAGAAATGGTTCTGTCAGCGATCAAAGAACGCCTGTACGTAATCGACATAAGCGCTGCAACGAAAACATAGGCGCCGTTCGTGAGAGTGTACGCGAGAACGGAAACAAATCAGTTGCTCTCGAGCGCAAGAATTGGGGCTTTCGCCGACCACAACTTGGCGAATTCTGCATCTGGAGTTTCACGCTTACAAAATGGTGTTAACTCAAGAACTAAAGCCCAACGACCATGGGTTGCGCCGTGTATTCGCTGACTGGGCTATGGAGCAATTGGAAGCTGACCCGAATTTTTGTTGAAAAATCATCTTCAGCGACAAAGCCCACTTTTGGATGGATGGTTGTGTTAACAAACAAAATTGTCGCTATTGGAGCAATCACAATCCAGTGCAGATTCAAGAACGATCACTTCATCCTCATAAGGTTACTGTGTGGCGTGGATTTTGGTATGTTGGAATCACTGGTCCATATTTTGTCCAAGATGACGATGGAGAAGCTCTAACTGTCAATGGAGAAAGATACCGGGCTCTTATAACGGACTATTTTTGGCCTCAATTGGATGGTATGGATCTCAGAAACATTGGTTCCAGCATGATGGTGCCACATGTCATACTGCTCAATAGATCTTTTGAAGGAGAAGTTCAGAGGTTTCATCATTTCCCGTGGTGGTGATGTTAACTGGCCCCCGAGGTCATGTGATTTTACGTCGTTGGATTACTTCTTGTGGGGTTATGTTAAATCTCGAGTTTATGTCAACAAGCCAGAAACAGTAAATGATCTTATGAATAACATCACGCATGTTATTCGTGAAGTTGAACCTAATTTAGGTTTTTCTGTCATTGAAAATTAGGTCAACCCTATACGCGCAACCCAACGAAGTCGCGGCGGTCACTTAACTGATGTTCTCTTCCACACGTAATGACATTAATTATGTTCCAAAAAAAAAGTAAGCCTCTATCATTTATATAACGTGTTTTATTTAAGTTCAAAGATAGGACACTCTTGTTGAAAGACCCTATACTTGCAATAAATAAATGAATAACAGGACGAATCAAATACACTGATTTGTTAAATATGCTCTAAAATGTCAGGAAATGCTGCTTTCAGTGGATAACAACCTTGCTAAAAAAATTTAATTCTGATACATGCAATAGAAGTATCTTATTTTTCAGTGAAAATAATTCTCATATTTAAAACCAATAGTTTATATGTCCAAATACTAGTTTTTTAAAAGAAATATCTGATGTTACGTTCACTTGACTTTCTCTACTCTCTATCGCTTATTGTTATAGAGCTTCTACAAACTATTCTTATAAACGTTTATTTTTTGCTTACCTCGTGTTCATCGAGATAAATCTGTGCAGAAACAGTCTTATTACCATTCTGTTATACGAACGATAAGAGGAAGAGAAGAAAGCGAATCGATAGGATTTAAAACCAGGTCGTTGTATGTTGACCTTAAAATTCTATACTCTTTCTAAACATCGCGAGAAACAAGTGAATAACGACACCACTTTTTAAAAAATGACAATGTATTGAAACATTCCAATCAACAATAACGGATATATCGGAAATGGCGGATGTCACAAATATTATTTGAAATAAACTGTGCTTTAGGGGAGCTCTATATTTTTTGCGAAGTAAGTTTTAGTCTCTTATGGTTTACCCGTTATACAAAATTATACAAAAATTCCTTCCGAATAAAGAGGTCTTCACAGGCTATTCTCATAAAATTCAAGCTTTAACTTTTATTTGTCATATAAATATATATTAAATCCATTTTCGAGATATTAAAAACATATATTATTTATATTACGTCTTCACAGACACGAACGTTTTTCTAATTTCTTTTTTACTCAGGAGGTTTCAAAACCTGTATTTCCGCTGAAATCTCATATTCCAATACAACACTTCCTCCATTTACTACAGGTAAATGGCAGAAAAAGTAATAATCCACTTTTGGAATGGCTTTGGTAAAATAAGCACAACTTTCGCCAAATTTAAGATCATTATAGTCGGTGTTCGATAACAATGTTAATTAGGAAAAATAAAGGAAAATTTCTATTCAAAAAAGTGTTCAGCTGCTTTAATGATGTAACATTCATCTCATAACAACTATTTAGAAACATCCAACTGAACAATAACATTGGATCCCAATACGAGCTTCTGTGATTTTATCAAAAACATCCCTTCCTTGTCATTTTTAACACTTTCGAACCATTAAAAGTTTGTGCTAGTGGGATCTATGTTTTCAACAATATGCCATAACACGTGTTTCACGACTTAAAATGTATGATGTTCTGCGGTGGAAAACCCTGGAGTTGTTAACAACAGAGGCAAGGGACGCCATTGGGAAGCTAGGGGTGACAAATAACAACAACAGCAGGTTTTATAAAAAGCTATGGCTAGGCCATTTAATTAAGCGAGTTGAGGACTGCGGGCCCTCTATCTGCGGTGCAGGATACATATCACAAGGACTTATCTGAAGATAGATCTGGTAGGACGTGATTCACTTAGTAAAAAGTGCTAGGTCGGGGTTTAACGCAGAAGCGTTTCTGCTAGCGGCAGTGTGACAATTGAGAGACTGTCCTAAATACGTGGCCAATAAACACAATTCGCTATGCAACCTCAGCAACGTGTTTTCCCCGTTGCAGGGTTTGTTCCAATTACGCCACTTTATAAAATCTGATGCAAATTCCCGGTTGTGGATCGAATCCCACGAAGGGTTCTTACAATACCAACTGATTCTTAAAGCTCATTTTTCATCTTTTCATTCTTTCTTAACCACGAGTGTCCCTTATAGCATAAGCCAGATCGGTGTACAGTATAGTATCAAACTATTTGTTATGGGGGGGGGGGTCGTATACTTTGATTACGTATGCATATGGAAACCTAAAACAAACAAGGTTTGTATACACCTGTTACAATGTTAAGTTTCTAAAAACCCCAGCAGTATAACAAGAATCAAAACTGTGAGGCAGTATTTTTAACACATAAATGACATCAATCTATTTATATAATATAAAATACAATAACAGCCCGCCTTAAAGCAATATGTGTATAAAATATATAAAAGTGTATGTAGCAGTCATTGTATTATGTTTATATTATTATGTACATGCATAATAATGTTACGTGAATGTATTAAGTAATTTAACATGTAGGAGTTGTGAGAATAGAAGCCAAAAGTTGCTAACAATGAGGTAACCTTGAGGCACAATAAATTAGAAAGATTAATAAAGGCTACTAGTTATTGTTGGAATAATAATGTAATATTTAGAACAGTTTATAAATAGCCAATCAAAAACTAGAAAAATTTAAGTTAAATAAAAGTATTCTATTGGAGTAGAATTAGCCAATCAGAGAGTTGAAATAGAGTAAACACACAAATTTAATCAGTAGACGCCAGACGTTACAAGATAGCGTACCAAACCAGACGCTAGAAGGCAGCGTTCCCGAGCAGTTTGCTCGGTACGTATTCAGTGTGAGACATAACAAATTCATTACGGCGTGAATAATATAAAGTTTACGTGTTAAATAGTACAAGTAACAATAATCTCACAGCTCTACAGTAGGATATATCAGTGAAGTGTTATTTAATCGTGTGGAAGATTCATAAAACGAAGTTAAATACCATTATAATTTGTGTAAGTCTTCATTCTTTAGCCGTACTACCCCTGCTAAGAGATACATGTTTCTGTAAATTACTACTGACGCAGCAGAGGCATACATATAGTATATAAGTAAACATTTAAAAATAAAAAATAATTAATTCTTTAAACGTGGGGGCGAAGGCCACCAAAAATTAAAACGTGGAGCGAAGGTCACCGGAAAGTTTGTATCGTACGTGGGGTGAACACTTCAAGAAACGTATCTTCCGCAATACATGGTGTAACCACAACAAATAAACAACTTCAAGTTTGGCTCTCCAACAGTGGGGCTAAAACCACAGCAATGACCCTCTCAAATTGGCGCCCAACGTGGGGCTCGAACTCACAATGTTAAGTTTCTAAAACCGCCAGCAGTATAATAAGAATCAAAACTGTACAAATTACAATAGTACGCATCACCAGGTCTATGCAGAGGTCCGTGGATCGCATTCTTAAACTATTGTATTAATGAGTATATGCTAGTGTAGTGGAAAAGTTACGGGAAAGACGTAAAATGCTTTCTCTGATATTAAACTTTGAGCAATAGAGCCCTGTTGTTTCCCCAGCAATTAAAATCATCGCCTAAAAAGGCGGAATCTGACGCATGTAAATTGGGAAAGTGGACATGAAGTAATAATCTTCCAATAGAAATGGCTGTTACTAGAACAGCATTATTGTTCCTACATTAAATCGACACTGTAGCGTGTACAATGTTACTTACATATAAGGTTATTCCTCTGACTGTCGCAATTGGTTGAGCGCTGTCATTCTGTGCCCGAGGTTGGAGGTCGATCTCGCTCCAAGACAATACATTTAAACGTGCTTTTCAAATATTTACATCTAAGGTGTTTTAGACACAATATTTGTAGACTTTTTTTTCGGAAAATAAAACAGTCCAAGAGTCTATAGGGTACATATATGCCAACATACAGATTTGTATAACACGAAGTAACATGAGTAATATGAAGCTTAAAAATCACGCCCACAAGTACTCGTAAACGGAAGTTTTTTTTTTTCTTTCTTCGAAGACTTTAAAGAAAAAGGTTTTAAAAACGGGAGTGCTCGCCTCATTGATATGTTTATTCATTCATTCCGAAATGATCTACCCAGTTAAAGGACGCTAAACTAAAATTAAATAAAAAAAATCTGATGTGTTACACTCACATGACTTTCTCTAATCTTGTACAAACTATTTTTACAAACGCTTATTCTCCATATGCTTCGTGTTAATCGAGATGTTAATCTTATTGCTAATTTTCTTGTAGGTGCAAGGGGAATATGGTAGGCTTTAAGCGATAGTCAAATGTTTTAAGAGCTGGTTGATATGTGGAGCATTCCATTCTCTTTGCATGTCCAGTACATAAACAAAATCAATAACGAATTCCCAATTAAGAAAAAGTATTGGAACATTTAAGGGAATAACAAGCAATATCTCGAAAATGGTTCACTCAACAAAAAAAAATGTATATAACCTAATTGCGATCTACATTTTTTGTGTAGTACAATTTTGTCTATCTCTTATGGTTTACCAGTTATGCAAAAGTCGTTCACAATAAAGAATACTTTTGGAGACATTCCCAGAAAATTCGAGATATACATTTCATTTGTCAGGAAAATATCTTGAACATATGATATTTTAATCAAAATCGTTAGAGCCATTTCTGAGAAAATTAAAATTTTCGAAAAATGTTCCATGTAAAGCGTAATCTAGGGTGGGGGGATTTTCTTGAAAACCTTCGTGTCGCATCTCTGGAAGATACTGAACCTAAGTACCAAGTTTGGTATTTATCCGACTGTTCGTTTCTGAGTTATGCTGTTCACACACACACACACACACACACACACACACACACACACACAGACACACACACACACACACAGACAGACACACACACGGATATGTTTCCAAAAATATGTTTCCTTTTTTAAATTTTATTCTCCAAAATGCCTTCTGAACATGTAATGCTACAATATTTTTTGACGATCGTATACCTACTTTGAAAACCATAAAATGCTTAAACACGAACTAACTCATATTAATGGAATGCACAGCTTAAAGAAAGAAAAGAATAAAAAATCTGATGTGTTACACTCACATGACTTTCTCTACTCTTGTACACACTATTTTTACAAACGCCTATTCTCCATATGCTTCATGTTAATCGAGATATCGAGTTGTCAATCTTATTGGTAATTTTCTTGTAGATGCAAGGGAAATATGGTAGCTTTTAAGCGATAGTCAAATATTTTAACGCTGGTTGCTATGTGGCGCATTCCATTCTCTTTGCATGTCCAGGACATAAAAAAATGAATAACGAATTTGAGAAACAGTATAAGTATTGGAAAATGTAAGGAAATAACAAGCAATATCTCGAAAACGGTTCACTCAACAAAAGAAATGTATATGATATAAGTTGTGTATTTTAACGCGATCTACATTTTTTGTTTAGTAAAATTTTGTCTATCTCTTATGGTTTACCAGTTATGCAAAAGTCGTTCACAATGAAGAATACGTTTGGAGACATTCCCAGAAAATTCGAGATATACATTTCATTTCTCATGACATTATCTTAAACGTATGATATTTTCATCAAAATCGTTAGAGCCATTTTTGAGAAAATTAAAATTTTCTAAAAATCTTCCATGTAAAGGGTAGTCTGGAGTGGGGGGATTTTCTTGAAAACCTTCGTGTCGCATCTCTGGAAGATACTGAACCTAAATACCAGGTTTGGTGCTTATCCGACTGTTTGTTTTTGAGTTATGCTGTTCACAGACACACACACACACGGACATGTTTCCAAAAATGCTTTTTTTGGATTCAGGAGGTCTCAAAAAATGTGTTTCCGGTGAAATCTCGGTATCGAATTTTTGGGTGGAATGCAATACTTCCCCTACTTACTATACGTAGTAGAGAAAGTAAAAATCTGATGTGTTACACTCACATGACTTTATATACTCTTGTACAAACTATTTTTAGAAACGCTTATTCTCCATATGCTTCATGTTAATCGAGATATCGAGATGTTAATCTTATTGTTAATTTTCTTGTAGATGCAAGGGGATTTGATGGGTTTTAAGCGATAGTCAAATATTTTAAGAGCTGGTTGCTATGTGGAGTATTCCATTCTCTTTGCATTACCAGTAGAAAAAAAATCTGATGTGTTACACTCACATCACTTTCTCTACTCTTGTACAAACTATTTTTACAAACGCTTATTCTCCATATGCTTCATGTTAATCGAGATGTTAATCTTATTGCAAATTTTCTTATAGATGCAAAGGGAATTGGTAGGCTTTAAGCGATAGTCAAATATTTTAAGAGCTGGTTGCTATGTGGAGTATTCCATTCTCTTTGCATTACCAGGACAAAAAAAATGAATAACGAATTCCCATTTGAGAAACAGTATAACTATTGGAAAATTTAAGGTAATAACAAGCAATATCTCGATAATGGATCACTCAACAACAAAAATGTATATGACATAAAATGTGTATTTTAACGCGATCTACATTTTTTTGTGTAGAACAATTTTGTCTATCTCTTATCGTTTACCAGTTATGCAAAAGTCGTTCACAATGAAGGATACTTTTGGAGACATTCCCAGAAAATTCGAGATATACATTTCGTTTGTCATGAAAATGTCTTAAACATATGATATTTTAATCAAAATCGTTAGAGCCATTTTTGAGAAATTTAAAATTTTCGAAAAATGTTCCATATAAAGGGTAATCTGGGTGGGGGAATTTCTTGAAAACCTTCGCGTCGCATCTCTGGAAGATACTGAGCCTAAATACCAACTTTGGTGTTTATCCGACTGTTCGTTTCTGAGTTATGCTGTTCACAGACACACACACACACACACACACACGGACATGTTTCCAAAAATACTTTAAAGGATTCAGGAGGCCTCAAAACATGTATTTCCGGTGAAATCTCGGTATCGAATTTTTGGGTGGAATGCAATACTTCCCCTTTAAAAAAGTTTCCTTACCTAACTAACTTGGTACTATAATGGAATAAAGTGGATGGAGTGATTCCAAAAGTCATGACATTCAGCACACAGATATGTTACTTCCAGCATGTGTCAATCAGATGCGCCAAACTAGGGTTTTTATCGTGCAAAAAGCGTTGATTCCAAGTTCTTAACTATTATTTTATGGGATACAATAAGTTCAATTTGTTTCATTTGATAATAGAAATAAAATCAGAACTTCTTGTGCAAAACAGTAACTGCAGAAGGTGAATACCCTGTCCGCCATTTACTGTGATGGAATGCACTACACCGATAATGACAACTGTCCAGTTTATCACATGCGTGCAAAACGTTTTGTTTCTAGGTTATACAGGAAAGCACGTGAAATTGAGGGACCAGAATAAGTTAGCGCCCTTTGCTTTGAGATGGTTGTAGCCCCACGTTTAGATGCCAATTTGAAAAAGGTTTACTTTGAAGGAGGAGTTGTATTGTAGTTCCACTGTTGGGGAACCAAACTTGATGAAGTAACTGCCTCACGTATGGTACAAAGTTTCCGGTGGCCTTCGCCCCAATGTTTAGGAATCAACTTTGTATTTTTATGTTTCTTTAAATATTTTATATATATATATATATATATATATATTTAGGTTTGCCTCGGTTGCGTCAGTATTAATTTGTAGAAACATGTATCTCTTAGCAGGGGGTGATACGGCTAAAGAATGTAGGCTTACACAAATTATAATTTTTACTTCACTCCTTTTATTAACCCTTCACACGATTAAATAACACTTCACTGATATAGAGAGCTGTGAGATTATTTATTAATTACTTGCACTTTTTAACACATAAACCTTATAATATTCTCGCCGTAATGAATTTTCGTCTCACACTGAATACGTACCGAGAGAATGAACTGTTTAGGAACGTTGTCTACTAGCGACTGGCTTTTACCGCTTAAATTCCTAAATTTCTCTATTTCAAGTCTCTGATTGGCTAATTGTACTCCAATAGAATACTTTTATTTAACTTTCAGCTTTTCTAGTTTTTGATTCGCTATTTATAAACTGTTTTAAATATTACATTATTGTTCCAAGAATTACTAGTAGCATTATTAAACTTTCTAATTCATTATTGCCTCAAGGTTACCTCATTGTTAGCAACTTTCGGCCTCTATTCTCACAGCTCCTACATTATTAAATTACCTAATATATTCACATAACATTATCATACGTGTACACAATAATATAAACATAATACAATGACAATACATACATTTTATATATTGCACTTTACACATATTGCTTTAAGGCGGGCTATTATTTTTTTATATTATATAATTATACTGAAATCATTTAAATGTTAAAAATACTGCCTCAGCTTCTGCACCCTATAGGAGTTATTGGGGACGTGGTAGAGAAAGGAGAGGCTATGTGCACTCCTAAATGTTAACATTATTGCCTGTGAATTTATAGTGAAGTTCTGTAATGCGCTTTTTAACTTGAGCAATTAGAATAAATACCCCTGTATATATGGAATTAAGGCTAAAAATCTGTTGTGGTACATTCACACGACTTTCCCTGACTTTGATCCTTTCACAGATATCGATTACACAGTATTATCCTATTCAAATAAAACGTTATTCTTCTATTTATAAAGTCAATTGCCTAGAAATGACTTCAAATTAATTCATATGGTCTTACATATTTTATCCTTCCATGATTGCATGTAAAATATGGAAATGTTAATTTGCATTGCACCAGCTCTCAAAAAGATGAATTTGTACTTTCTCTTATATTCCACATAAAAATTCGACACAGATTTCACAAGAAGCAAAAATAAGCATTTAAACTGAAACATTACATGGGCAATTGTTCGCTATGTTAGGTAAATTTCCTTTAAAAAATGCTCCTAACGATTGTAATTAAAATGTCATGTGTTTAAGATATTTAGTTGACTATTGGTTGAGCTGTTAAAACAGCGACTACTGTTAATTTTTTTAGGGCTTCCAGTTAAGCCCTCTTCATGCAGAAAGAATTTTCTATGATTTTGTATAAATGATAAGCCATAGGAGACAGACGAATACCTACTGCACGTAAAATACATAGACCTCGTTGAAGTATAATGTTTACGTGAAACAGATTTTTTTATAATGTTAGCCCTTTCAAAGTGTACCTTGTTGTATACTTCCTTTACACTAGTTGAACTGTATGCGACATTCATACAGAATTTTACACGATTCTTCTCCACATGACTTCCTCTACCCATGACAATTACATGTTAAAATTTTGTTACGTATGTATTAGATTGTGGCCACGAGTTCTTGGAACAGTCAAATTATGATTGTCCGTGCTCACTTGTTACATTGCTGTCTAGATGGAACTCAAGACTTGGAAATTTATGTGACATGGCATATTTTGAAAGCGGCTGAAACTACTAAAATTTTTATTTTATACAGTTTGTGTTATTTTAATAAGGCAAGATTTTTTCAGTAATTTATGATTTTTCAGTTACGCAAAATAATACAAAATTAAATCACAGTGAAGAAAAATTCACAGACTATTCGCAGAATATTTACGATATGGTTTTCATTCCTCCTAGCACACACAGAGATACCCACACACAAACATTTATACACAAATATATATTTACACATACACGAGGGTTGTCCAGAAAGTAACCTCCGTTTTGAAATAAACATGAAACCGGTATACATATAAACGTTTTATTGTATACATCTGAAAACTACAGCTTTTCTCTACTTTTCTCCATACAGATTCAAGCACTTGTCATGTCTTTTCGCAGTCTTTGAAATACCTCTGCATAAAATTCTGCCGCCTGTGAACTAAGCCAACCTGTCAGGCATTTTGAAGCTCTTTGTCATCGCCAAAGCACTGAGTTGCAAGCCACATGTATGGGAACAGATGGAAGTCGCTAAGTGCCAAGTCCGGGCTGTACGGGGCATGCAAAAAAAGGTGTCACTTGAACTTGGCCAAAAATTCACTTGTGTCGTTTGCTGTGTGATGCCGAGCGTTGTCATGCAAAAATACGACACTAGACGTCAGAAGATCACGACGCTTGTTTTGGATTGCTCTTCTTTTTACGTTTCAAACTTGGGGGGATTTGTTATTTCGGCGCTCATGTTGTTAGGTTATAAGTAACAAACACGAAAGAGTACAATGCTCCACCTTGCACAGCTAGAAGCGTACTGAGACACTGCCCGAAGCCCGAAGCATGTTGGCAGAATGAGGGCAGCCCGAAGAAGTGTTATTAAAATGTACCAACCCTTGTTAGGGTTTAACCACTGGTAGGTAGGATTGGGGTTTGCAGGATGGCGGTTGAGATTGAGGTAGTGAGGGTGATAGGAGCTAGCAAACAGCTCCTCGACGACTGCAGGTCAGGGTGCAACGGCCCTACTGCGCCGCTGGTGGATGATTTTATCAAAATTGTTATGGTTGTAATTTAGAAATTACCAAGCAACTCTTGGTAGCACTATGAAGGAGTTCAGCTTTTGCTGCTGGTTGGAGTAACTCCTTTGTTACCGGGGGTGCCCGCAAGCCATGCGGCGTTCTCTGGGGCTATAGTCCCCTAGAGACCGAACGAGGGCACTCCGAAGACAACTGGTCGTATAGTTTTCTAGCCCGGCGCCTAATTTCATCCTCCAGATATGGAAGTAGTCTCACGGGGAAAGCGCGGCATACAGAGGCCCCTATTCTGCACCCACTGCAGTGGAGCAGACAGGAGTCTGCGGCCATGCCCCAGATCTCACAGGTGTAAAGCAGGGCAGGGACTATAACTGCTCTGAAGCGGCGCAACTTAAGAGGTATCGGCATCACGGATCCTAGCATGGTGTACAAGGAGGCCATAGCCGCCATGCCCCGACGCGAGGGATCCGCGATGTGACCCCGGAAAGTTAGACGCCTATCTAGACAAATAGGAGATGGAATTCGTCCACTCTATCCTACGTCGGAGGTAAGTAAATGAGGGGAAATTGGCGGGGAAGCGGCGCTGTGCGAAGAGAATGGCGTGGCTTTTCTCCGGATTGATGGAAAATCGACAACGCCTGCATCACTTTTGGATGAGGCGGAGTGTCTCTGAATTGGATTGAAGGCTCTGTTAGAGTTCTTGTTTGTGCAGTATAGCAGCACGTCGTCAGCATACTGGGCTATATTGACGTGCTGCTCTGCTGGTATGTCGGCCACATACACGCTGAAGAGCGTAGGGGATAGTACAGAGCCTTCGAGGACTCCGCCTCGTATTGGCCTGTGTGTTGATTTGATCCCCCCAATTGAAACAACAAAAGATCGGTGTCTGAGGTATGAATGTAACAGGTGTATGTAGTGTGGTGGTAGTTCCAGCTGAATAAGCTTGTATACGAGTCCCGCATGCCAGGTCGTGGAGAAGGCCTTCTCGACGTCCAGAGATACCGCCGCAGTAAAAGCCCTGTCCTGGAAGCCCAGGGCAGCGGCCTCCAACACTCGCAGCAGCTGCTGGGGCGTCGAGTGCACTGCGCACGCTGATGTCGAAATATAGGCGCTAACTCCACCACTTCTCATGCTATGCATGGACGGAGGTTACTTTCTGGACAGCCCTTGTGTATACATATTGTGTGTGTGTACTGAATCAAAATCGGTAGAGTCATACTGTTTCATAAAAAGGGAAGTTTGAGGCTAGTTTCTAGAAGAGTGGAGGGAGGCTAAACCTAAATAGCAGCTTGGTACTCAATACTAGTTTTCGTTTTTGAGCTATGCTAATCACAAGCGGCAAATTTTGATGCGCACGCTCTCACACACATGCGCGCGCGTCCTTTTTCTAAAAATGCTTTGTTTTGGGTTCAGAGGATTTAAAAATCTGTACACATAAACGCCATCATTTTGGGACGAGATCACAGACTCTGGGTAGGACAGACAGTGCTAAACAAAATGCGCCATACAACCCGACCTGTGAACACAGAAAGCTTGGAAATGAAGGGAGAAGGCGAGATTGAAGGACAATAAAACAGAACGTTTAACATCAATGTAAGTGACCAAATTAAACACAATACTTCGTGACATATAACAACAAACTGACTTCAAATTTCATTGGTGCGAAATATTTAATAACACTAGTCTGCATGATATCGGATGACTGAAAACTAATAAGTGATTCTGACTCACTTTTTTATGCTGATTTCAGAACTGCTTTTAGTTTGTTTTTTTCTATCAAGTACAGTTTTTTCACAATTTCACTTCAAAAATATAGAGATATAAAGATATTTCTTCCGCCACTACACATAAAATTGGGCTTAATGAAGCAATTTGCAAGGGCTATACCACAGGATGGACCCTGCTTCAAGTACCTTCCAAGAAATTTCCCTTCATTACACAAGACAAATTAAAGGCTGGAATTTTTGTTGGTCCTCAAATAAAGAAATTGATGAAGGATGAAGATTTTGAGAAGACAATGAATGAGAGAGAAGCATGAACCGCCTTCCAATCAGTTACTGAAAACTTCTTAGGCAATAACAAAGATCCTAATTACAACGCTATTGTCGAAACAATGTTGGAAAATTTCAAGAAGATGGGTTGTAACATGAGTGTAAAGGTGCATTTTCCGTATTCACAAATCGACTACTTTCCAGAAAATCTGGGACATTATAGTGAAGAGCAGGGTGAACGTTTTCACCAAGATATTAAGGAAATGGAGAGGAGGTAACAGGGGAGATAGAATGACACTATGATGGCCGACTACTGTTGGATGTTGAGGAGGGACAGTCATCTTCAAGGATCTGCAAGGAAGTCAAAGAAGAGAAAGTTTGAAAAAAATTAAATGAATCACATTGGCTTCTTGTTTTGTTAAAATGCAGTCATGAAATAAATTAGGGGATCTCTTGAGAGTATTCTTAAAATGTTTCTTGAATAAAAACGTACCTTGTGTGAAATGGTATTTGAATACTTTTCTACGCTCATTAGTAAAATTGTCAAAACATTACTTCTTATTTTGTGTAAAAACCTGACGTGATAGAAAAAAACGGGAGTTATTTCTGGAATCAGCATAAAAACTTGATTCAAGAACACCTACTTTTAAAAAATCTTCTGACAAAAGGTTTGAAAATGCAGACTAGTGTAATAGTTCATTTGTCAATGACTTACACATACTGCATCATTTTAGAATTTATCAGTTTTTGCTTTCTCTACCACATACCTAGTGAAAGTATTGTATTCCATTCAAAAAATCTATACTGACATTTCACCACAAATATATATTTTCTGGCCTCAAGAATGAAAAAAGAAAACCTTTTTTAGAAAATGGTCTAGTGTGTCTGTAAACAGAATTCAAAAATGAAATGTTGGTATTTAAGTTCAGTGACTTCCAAAGATTTACAAGGAAAATTTCTCCACCCCAAACTACCCTTTACATGGGGACCAACTTTCATTATTTATTAGTTTCTCAGAAATAGCTCCAAGTATTTTGAAAAGTTCTACATTTTTAAAAGATATTTACTTGACAATTAAAATGTAGATCCTGCATTTCCTGGGAATGACCTGTGAAGACCTCTTTATTCGGAAAGACTTTTACGTAATTTGTAAAGCTGGTAAACCATAATAGATAAAACACTTTTACTGCACATAAAATATAGATTTCTTTAAAACAAGCAATTAATTTCAAATAACGTTTTTGTGTAGCGTCAGCTACTTCCGCGATATCCATTTTCATTGTTTTGAAATATTTCACTTTTAAAGGTGGTCGGTATTCGGTTGTTACTCGCGAAGTCGTGCAAAGAGTATGGAATTTCAAGGCCAAATACGGTGACCTGCTATTAAAAATTTGAAGCAGTTCCCTGTATACACCTTTTACCTACAAATAAATTTTTATAAAAATAGTTTGAAGCTCTATTAAAATAAATTATACTGGGTAGAGAAAGACGTATGGATGCATCACATAGACTTTTTTATATTATGGATATCAAATAAAATTAAAATCTTGTCTTTTGCATTGATTTTTAATATGCCTCTCACTAAAGGATTATTATACGACTTTTTTGGAAAATAAGAAGGAGTTAGCTGATTTAAATCTGTAGTACGACTCTGAAGTGGAAAGTTTGGTTTAAGGAGATCGGAGAGAACCGTTTAAGAACTTGTAGGATCCTGGAAGTGGGGTGGAAGATATGTGGCCTCCAGTGTCCTAGAAACGAATAAGGAGAGCCGTATATCAGCAGTAGAGTTGCGTTAAAAGAAGAGGACCCAACCTACGCCTCTTTAACAGGAACCAGGGTCATTTTGCACTGTTTTATGTGGCAACCGTTTTTAGGGACGCGCAGTAACTTTTTTCTCTTAAGTTAAACATACACTATGTGATCAAAAGTATCCAGACATCCCACAAACATACGTTTTTCATTTTAGGTGCATTGTGCAGCCACCTACTGCCTGGTACTCATTATCCGCAACCTCAGTAGTCATTAGACATCGTGAAACAGCAGAATGAGACGCTCCGTGGAACTCACGAACTTCGAACGCGATCAGGTGATAGGTGTCACATGTGTCAGAAGTCTGTACGCGAGATTTCCTCACTCCTAAACATCCCTAGGTTCACTGTTTCTGATGTGATAGTGAAGTGGAAACCTGAAGGGACATGTACAGCACAAAAGCGTACAGGCCGACCTCGTATGTTAACTGACAGAGACCGCCGACATTTGAAGAGGGTCGTAAAGAGTAATAGGCAGACATCTATCCAGACCATCACACAGGAATTCCAAACTGCATCAGGATCCACTCCAAGAACTATGGCAGTTAGGCGTAAGGTGAGAAACCTTGGATTCCATGGTCAAGCGGCTGCTCATAAGCCACACATCACGCAGGAAAATGCCAAACGACGCCTCGCTTGGTGTAAGGAGCGTCAACATTACACGATTGAGCAGTGGCAAAACGTTGTGTGGGGCGACGAATCAGGTACACTATGTGGTGATCCGATGGCAGGGTGTGGGTATGGCGAATGCCCGGTGAACGTCATCTGCCAGCGTGTGTAATGCCAACAGTGAAATTCGGAGGTGGTGGTGTTATGGTGTGGTCGTGTTTTTCCTGGAGCTTGCACCCCTTGTTGTTTTGCGTGGCACGATCACAGCGCAGACCTACATTGATATTTTAAGCACCTTCTTGCTTCCCACTGTTGAAGAGCAATTCGGGCATCTTTCAACACGATCGAGCACCTGTTCATACTGCATGGGCTGTGGCGGAGTGGTCACACGACAATAACATCCTTGTAATGGACTGGCCTGCACAGAGTCCTGACTTGAATCCTATAGAACACCTTTGGGGTGTTTTGGAACGCCGACTTCGTGCCAGGCCTCACAGACCTACATTGATACCTCTCCTCAGTTCCGCACTCCGTGAAGAATGGGCTGCCATTCCCCAAGAAACCTTCCAGCACCTGATTGAAAGTATGCCTGCGAGAGGAATGCTGTCATCAAGGCTAAGGGTGGGCCAACACCATATTGACTTCCAGCATTACCGATGGAGGGCACCACAAACTTGTACGTCATTTTCAGCCAGGTGTCCGGATATTTTGATCATGTAGTGTAATAATCCGAAGAAACTGAGTTCTATATATGCCGCGTTCATGATATGGTTAAGAAAGATAAATACTAAAAAAATGAATAGATTCATAGGGAGATGAGGCATACCTATACTGTGCATTGCAAAACACTGACATCGCTTAGTGTGCTGGTCATGACATTACAGTGAACATTTTTCAAGGGGAGCCCTGATTTGGACGTTGGTGCGTAAAAGTTTCATCGGAATGTTGTGGGTTTCCTAATGTAGTTATGCAACCCTTTCGCGTAAGGTGGATTGACGAACTGTGTCTTAACTTCCCTGCCCACGCACTACATCCATAGTCCAAGGTTCGCATCCTAATAGGGTAGTTTGCGTTGTGCACCAATGCAGTAATGTTATTATCTGTACAAAACGAGAAGGAATCTGAGGCGGAGATAGATAACGCTGGTGAAAGTCGCTCAGCCAATAGCGCTAGAACCAGGTTGCCTATTTCAAGTGGCACGCGGTCTCGCTGTAGGCTACAGTTTCTATTACTTTCTCTACTACGTATCGTAAGTAGAGGAAGTATTGTATTCCACCCAAAAATACAATACCGAGATTTCAACGGAAATACATGTTTTGAGATCTCCCGAATCCAAAAAAAAGTATTTTTGGAAACATGTCCGTGAGTGTCAGTGTGTCTGTCTGTGAGCAGCATAACTCAGAAACGAACAGTCGGATAAATACCAAACTTGGTATTTAGGTTCAGTATCCTCCAGAGATACGACACGAAGGTTTTCAAGAAAATCCCCCCACCCCAGATTACCCTTTACATAGAACATTTTTCGAAAATTTTAATTTTCTCAAAAATGTCTCTAACGATTTTGTTTAAAATATCATATATTTAAGATACTTTCATGAAAATAAAATTTATATCTCGAATTTTCTGGGAATGTCTCCAAAAGTATTCATTGTGAACGACTTTTGCTGAACTGGCAAACCATAAGAGATAGACAAAATTTTACTACACAAAAATGTAGATCGCGTTAAAATACACAGTTTATGTCATATACTTTTTTTTGTTGAGTGAACCATTTTCGAGATATTGCTTGTTATTCCCTTAAATTTTCCAATATTTATACCTTTTCTCAAATGGGAATTCCTTATTCATTTTTTTTTGTCCTGGTAATGCAAAGAGAATGGAATACTCCACATAGCAACAGTGCGACCAGCCTCCCGCATACCCACGATGTGTCCACGAGTAATTTCGCTAGTATACGGCATGACTGGTTCTGAGACAATAAACATGTTTTGGTTTCAATAACACCAGAAAAAGCAAAGGGATCAACCTCCCTTCTTTTCCCCCTTATTGCTGTATTATCAAGCCACCACGCTATGCGGTAGAGATAGGGTGAAGGACGCGCCTCAAAAGACCCTAGAAAACGATACAAAATCCACCGAAAGTTGTCTTTGGTGCTGTTTGTACAGGAATGTCCAAAGGTAATGTTGATAGTGGTTGCTAGGAAGTTATGAATACATTTGTACTGACATACTGTAGCTCAGTTTCTCATATGTTGACCTATTTTTACTTTGTCAACTACGTATAGCAAGTAGGGGAAGCATTGTATTCCACAGAAACATTTGATACCGAAAGTTCACCAGAAATACATGTTTTGTGGCCTCCCTGAAACCAAAAAAAAAATCACTTCTAGAAAAAGGTCCGTGTGTGTCTGTGTATCAGTGTGTTGTCTGTGAACAGTATAACTCAAATAGAAAAGTAGGATAAATACCAAACTTAGTATTTAGCTTCAGTAACTTTCAAAGATGCGACACGAAGATTTTCAAAAAAATCCCTCGACCCCAGACTACCCTTTAAATGGAACATTTTTCTAAATTTTGTATTTTCTCAAAAATGGCTCTAACAATTTTGATTAAAATATCATATATTTGGGATATTTTGATCATAAATAAAATGTTTTTGGAAATGTTCCCAAAAGTCCTCTTCTTTTTCAGTGGCTTTTGGATAACTGGGAAAATGTAAATTTTTGTGTAGTGAACCATTTCCGAGATATTCCTTGTTAATGTTTTGAATTTTCCATAGCTATACTTTTTCTGAAATGGGAATTCGTTATTCATTTTTTTAATCTGCTGGACATGCAAAGAGAATGGAATGCTTCACACAGCAACCAGCTCTTAAAATATTTGATTATCGCTTAAAGCCTACCATATTCCCCTTGCACGTAAAAGAAAATTAGCAACAAGAGTTTCTGCAAATGTTTATCTCGATTAACATGAAATAGATAGAGAATAAGCGTTTGTAAAATGTACAAGAGTAGAGAAAGTTATGTGATTATAACACATCAGTTTCTTCTCCACGTAGTTCCACATTTCATCAAGTATTCGCGCTTAGAAATTAATTGCCAGTTAATTATAGAGGTAATTACATTTTATGAGCGTTAACTATTTGTCTTTTTACTTTCTCTACTACGTATAGTAAGTAGGGGAAGTATTGCATTCCACCCAAAAATTCGATACCGAGATTTCACCGGAAATACATGTTTTGAGACCTCCTGAATCCAAAAAAAGCATTTTTGGAAACATGTCCGTGTGTGTGTCTGTGTGTGTGTGTGTGTGTCTGTGTGTGTGTGTGTGTGTGTGTCTGTGTGTGTGTCTGTGAACAGCATAACTCAAAAACGAACAGTCGGAGACGCACCAAACTTGGTATTTAGGTTCAGTATCTTCCAGAGATGCGACACGAAGGTTTTCAGGAAAATCCCCCCACCCCAGACTACCCTTTACATGGAAGATTTTTCGAAAATTTTAATTTTCTCAAAAATGGCTCTAACGATTTTGATGAAAATATCATATGTTTAAGATAATGTCATGAGAAATGAAATGTATATCTCCAATTTTCTGGGAATGTCTCCAAAAGTATTCTTTATTGTGAACGACTTTTGCATAACTGGTAAACCATAAGAGATAGACAAAAGTTTACTACACAAAAAATGTAGATCGCGTTAAAATACACAACTTATGTCATATACATTTCTTTTGTTGAGTGAACCGTTTTCGAGATATTGCTTGTTATTTCCTTAAATTTTCCAATACTTATACTTTTTCTCAAATACGTTATTCATTTTTTTATGTCCTGACATGCAAAGAGAATGGAATGCGCCACATAGCAACCAGCGTTAAAATATATGACTATCGCTTAAAAGCTACCATATTCCGCTTGCATCTACAAGAAAATTACCAATAAGATTGACATCTCGATATCTCGATTAACATGAAGCATATGGAGAATAGGCGTTTGTAAAAATAGATTGTACAAGAGTAGAGAAAGTCATGTGAGTGTAACACATCAGATTTTTTAAAATCGAAACTAAGTAAAAAAACTCCGTTAGTGTACACAAAAAATGCTGTTAATTATTGCCGCATAATCATTGAAGGCGGGGTTTCTTTTTAATGGGGATAACAGAATTAGCATTAAAGTACCCTCAATCATCCAATTGAAGTGCTACTGTAAGAAACATTAAATTAGTAGCCATTTTTGGTGAAGTGCGTTTTCGTCTATCGCATAACGTTTACTAGTTTTACAAGATTCTACAACATTCCTTTCGAATGAATAGGACTTCACAAGCCAGTCCCAGAAAATTCAAGATATACATTTTATTTTCATGTAAATATCTTCAATATGAGGCGTTTTAATCAAAATCGTTAAGAGCCATTTTTGAAGAAGAAGAAAGAATTTCGAAAGATGTTTCGTGTAAAAGATAGTTTGCGGTGGTGGATTTTCTTGAAAACCTTCGTATCACATCTTTGCAAGGTTCTGAACTTATTTTTCTGACTTTTTGTTTTTGAGTTATGCAGTTCACACACACACACACACACACACACATACACACACACAAACGTGCACACGCACCGTTTTCTAATTTTTTTATTGGGGGGGGGGTTTTCAGGAACCTAAAAACATATATTTGCTGTGAAACCTCGGTGTAGATTTTTTTGGGTGTAATGTAATACTTCCTCTACTTGCTTTACGTATAGAGAAAGTAATAGAAATTTATTAAATGAGTATCTAGAAGACGTGACAGCACAAATAAATAAACGGTGTGGTAGTGATAATTTTGTTCCTAATTAGTTAGTTAATTAATAAATAATAATAATAATAACTCCGAAAATATTACCAGTCTTAGCAGAAGTAATTTAATATACTTACTAGATATTCATTTTGAATAATTTAATTTGGCATAGTCACATAAACTTCATTACAAAGAAAATATGCAAGGTTATTTTTATGTTAAGATGCTTAAGAACAGTATTATCAACAAATTCACTCTTAGTGGTATATTATAGTCATACATTTTCTGATTTAAACTATGGGGTCTTGTTATGGGGCTTTCTGCTCCTCTCTTTTTATTCTGCTGTAAGGTTGTAGACCTCTGTTTGGTCTCTCAGACCTTACCATCAAAGTTTGTTCTGGCCCCTTTATATTAGAAGTAATACAGATAAATTTACAATTTGTTCATCCGTTTATGTTTAAACCTACACATGCAAACTCTGATTTCTATATAAACAAATGTAAGTATAATGCAAAACAAAGCAAATTTATAATAGTATGTTTAAAATCTCTACTATTCTTATTCGCAGTTTCTTCTTTTAGCATTTAGAAGGCTTTGAGAAGCGTTTTTTTAAACCCTCTATATAAAGTTGACGAATTTTATAAAATGAATGTAAAAGCAAGATTTTAATATGATTATAACGATACCCTACATTATATTTATGTCAATTTTATGCATAAATTATTTATGCTACTGAAGCCGTTTCTGATAACTTAACCTAATAACCTCATGGCAACGTATCGACCTCCTAACTACATGCAAACAACGCCCAGTCCATAAAGCAAGAACGGCTGTGTGACTCCCGAGCTATGGACTCTCATTAACAAAATTATTAATAGAGTATATCCAATAAACAATGCGTGGAAGTGCATAATACTGCACATTTGAAGGAGTAATTACTCAGCACGCTTGAGTTCGGAAGCTTCTCGAACACATTAAACAGGATTAACGAATTTCAAATTTCACAAATAACTAAAAGGAACAGAGATATAGGACTATCCGCAAGAGGAGGTTCGCAAGAGTTATTCGAAGGAATAAAAATAAGGTTCCAGGTGTTTAAATTCAACGACGGTGCTTGCGTGCTGTAAGATACAAGATTAAGTTAAGCAAATGAAGGTTAGAATAAAGCAATAAACTCAGAAATTTGGAACATTTTGTTTTTGGTTCCCTTTCATAAGGGAATTTCTAGTCATTTGACATTAAAAAACTTTAGTAGACAAAATTTGAATGTCAAAATAAAGGGTTTTTGTGGATGATGAGCCCTATGGGACAACTCACACACACAATTATATATATTCGTAGAAGATTGGTTGCGTATGCAAACGGAAAAGCACTGGTCGTCCTCGCATAACAAATGGTGGTCATTTTGAACACATAAAATAAAATTTTGAACTTTTCTCTATTCAGTGATTTTAAAATCTGTTCCTTCTTTTTGAAAACCCTGTGTGTATATATATCAGCGATATTTTTGGTGGAATATTTTTGTATTTAGTTTTCTTGTTTACTCTTTACGAATAGTCTGAAAAAATCAAATATGGAATCTTTATTCGGCGCTCTGTCCTGGATCGTTGAAAATTCAGTCTTTATCATTAAATAAAGTTTGTTGTGGATCTACTACAGCAATTATCTTGTCAATTGTTTTAGTAAGTACAGGGCAGTAAACACAAAACGGAGGGGTGTGTGGCGTTTAAATATGATAAGAGGAGGGCAAATGAATTTATTTAAATATGACTTTCAAGATGAAAGTGCATTTGGCATGCTGCATTTCACAAAGTTTCTTAAGAAACAAGGATTGATAATAACTTATCTATCACCCAAAACGGTTCAAGATAAATTTACGCCTCGATGAAGCGTCGTGAAAAACAGATTTGCATTTCGACTAAACAGTAGGGAAATGTTTTGTACGTAGAATTATTTTGTCACTTCAGTTCCCTATTGGACATGCAAATCTGTCATCTGGAGAGTAGGGGACGGAAACTGTAGAGTGAGATCCGTATGTATCCTCCCATGGGGATTCCGGACCTTCCAGCCGGCAAGGCAGGAGGTTTGGGAAATGGAGAATAAGCGCTCTTCATTTCTACCAGATGTCGACCCAGACCATGCAATCCTTCAGATGCGCGACATTCTTTTCCTTGTCAGGCAATTTCTTTTCTATCTTCTCTCTGGTTTACTGCTCTTCTAAAAGAAGAAGAAATAAAGCACCTCGACAATACAGTTACGCTGCAGAGTCGTCCACACTATGGCACGAACAGTTCGCTCAATACTGACATTATAACGAGGTCTTAAGATATACTCTCCATTAAAACATTTATTAAGGCTCCAATTTTAACTGATTTACGCATTCAATATTCGTGCCTATCATTCATTTATGTGGACAATTTATTCATGTAGCAAGCTTTAGCTGAAACCCAGTCGTTTTGCGAAAATCCCAGGCAGATCATGAAAAGCAGGCATATGCTCAACAAATGCGAAAGTACATGTTCTGCCGCGATTCTTTGAAAGAGGTTGTGTTGTAGTTCCACTGTTGGGGAGCCAAAACTTGAAGTAGATTATCTTTAAATTATTCTTTAGCACCACGCTTTGAGCACCAAACTTGAAGAATGTAGGCTTACACAAATTATAATTTTTAATTCACTCCTTTTATTAATCCTTCACACCATTAAATAACGCTTCACTGATATAGAGAGCATTTATTAATTACTTGCACTTTTTAACACGTAAACTTTATAATATTCTCGTCGTAATGAATGTTATATGTCTCACACTGAATACGTATTGAACTGCTCAGGAACGTTGCCTTCTAGCATCTGCCGCCTGAATCTGTTAAATTTGTAAAATTCTCTATTTCAAGTCTCTGATTGGCTAATCCTACTCCAATAGAATACTTTTATTTAACTTAAGCTTTTTCTGGTTGTTCATTGGCTATTTATAAAATGTTTTAAATATTACATTATTGTTCCAAGAATTACTAGTAGCATTATTAAACTTTCTAATTTATTGTTGTCTCAAGGTTACCTCATTGTTAGCAACCTTCAGCTTCTATTCACACAGCTCCTACATTATTAAATTACATAATATTCACATAATATTATTATATATGTACACAATAATATAAACATAATACAATGACTGTTACATAATTTTATATATTATATTATACACATATTGCTTTAAGGCGGGTTGTTACTTTTTTATATTATATAATTAGACTGAAATCATTTAAGTGTTAAAAATACTGCCTCACAAAGCGAGAGAGAGAGAGAGAGTGTGTGTGTGTGTGTGTGTGTGTGTGTGTGCTATGGCGAAAAGTAGAGAATGTTTTGAAGTTTGGAGTACAATAAACTTGTTTATACAATTTATTTAATTGATCATTCGTTTTTAAAGCAAAACGGTGGCAAAGTTTGAGTTGTTTACAAACTGATAAGGTCATTTCATTCGCCGAATAAGAGTAAATATGAAAGCACAAAACGTATTCCTTTTCTGCCGTCTGAACAATAGTGTTATCCACGATTAGCACAAACAAGAACAATTTATCTGTTATGTCAAACTGTTCTACACTTAATAGCAAAAGTCAATGAAACTCCTTCATTTTTAAGATCGTTTAATTTATATAGCCGCTTTTAACTACTCTTTAGAAATAATTACTTGCTGTTAAGTGGTGACAATATCTTCTGCATTGCTTCATACTCTTTTCTACTATTTTTTACTTTCTCTACTACGTATAGTAAGTAGGGGAAGCATTGTATTCCACCCAAAAATTCGATACCGAGATTTTACCGCAAATACATGTTTTGAGATCCCCTGAATCCAAAAAAAAGCATTTTTGGAAACATGTCCGTGTGTGTGTCTGTATGTGAATAGCATAACTCAGAAACGAACAGTCGGATAAACACCAAACTTGGTAATTAGGTTCAGTATCTTCCAGAGGTGCGACACGAAGGTTTTCAAGAAAATCCCTCCACCTCAGATTACCCTTTATATGGAAGATTTTTCGAAAATTTTAATTTTCTCAAAAATGGCTCTAACGATTTTGATTAAAATATCATATGTTTAAGCTATTTTGATGACAAATAAAATGTATATCTTGAATTTTCTGGGAATGTCTCCAAAAGTGTTCTTCATTCTGAACGACTTTTGCATAACTGGTAAACTATAAGAGATAGACAAAATTTTACTACACCAAAAATGTAGATGGCGTTAAAATACACAATTTATGTCATATACATTTTTTGTTGAGTGAACCATTTTCGAGATATTTCTTGTTATTCCCTTAAATTTGTCAATACTTATTTTCTGAAATGGGAATTCGTTATTCATTTTTTTGTCTTGGATATGCAAAGAGTATTAATCTGTGGGAAAGGGAATGGTGCTGCACCTAGGAGCCAGCTATTAAGAGATATGTATGTGCTTAAGAGCTACTGTATTTCTATATTGCCCTTGTAAATATATATTCCCCTTACATCTACAAGAAAATTAACAATAAGATAGAGTCTGCAAATGTTTATCTCGATTAACATGAAGTAGATGGAGAATAAGCGTTTGTAAACATAGTTTGTACAAGAATAGAGAAAGTTATGTGAGTGTAACACATCGGATTTTTTTCTTTGGAATCTTTATAGTTGCTTTAACATATTAGTCATATCGCTACTTTATAACTTTTATTTAACAATAAAACAATGGGGTTATTTAACATATTGGCAGTTTAGAGCCATTACAATGAACTAGTATAAAATTGTGACACTATAATTAATCAAACTGATTGAACTGTATATACTTTTATATAAATTTATGCTTTTGAAGAATTCAACTATCTTAGGGTACATCGAATAGTTGAATGCTGTTTGTAAATCATTGGGTATCTGGTAGTGTTGTCTCTATTGATCGTATTGTGGACATTCTACGATTATGTGTTTCGTTGTTATCAGTATGTTACCTTGGTGGCAGATGGGTGGTTGGTCCTTTGAAAGAAGATAACTGTGTGTGATCTTGGTATGGCCCATTCTCAGTCGGGATATTAAAACCTGACCTTGTCTGCAAAGAGAATTATTGGGAAGATGTGTCAAAAAGGACGATGTTATATCACGGAGTTTACTTCTCGTGGAGTCAAGCCATCCTGTCTTCCACTGTTGGTAGAGCTTCTTTTTGATGGTTGAGATAACATCATGGGCTGGTGTAGTTATAGTTGGGTCACTTAGTGGAAGTTTAGTGGCTTCTTTAGCTGCCTGATCGGCCAATTTGTTGCCTTGTATTCCAAAGTGAGATGGAATCCATACTAGAGACACTTGTTTTTCTTGCTTATTGACTCTATGAAGTAGTGATTGAATTTCTTGTGTAAGAATATGGGTTGATGACGGATTGTTTATTGCAAGTAGTACACTTTTAGAATCTGAGTATATAACAAATAACTTTGAGCATCGAGTATTCAAAACATTTGTTTCTAATATATTCTATATCTCATTCATTCTTTCTCGTATTCGTACTTCCAGATTCCACAGAAGGTAGGAATGATTCTAATTAAAGACAAACTCCTCAAATCAGTAGGAAATCGAAACCCGTACCTGTGAATAGGAAACTGGGACGCCGATCACTCGACCGCAGACTGCCAGAAAAATGATTTTGAAAAATCATTGTTATACAACATTTTTCACAAAGATCATTTATGATATTGTTTTGTTGGCGTATAAATCTTTCTGGGGAAAATTTAGAAAGATTATCTAATTGAGATGTAACCTATATTATAAACCAAGTTTCACAGCAATCACTGGGTTATAAAGTGGCATAAACACACACGCGCGCGCACGTATACACAGTTTTAAAATATTTATTGGCTCTCAGCGTGGCCAATATGTAAATACGGGTTAACTGGCTATTTATTCAAAATCTAAAATATCAGAAAGGTGAGAATCGTGTTTTATATATGCAGATATGTTCTGTACCTACTTGTAGTGTAACCCGACTCCCTATTATTCATGGATAGGTACTGTTAACAAGCCAAAATATCAATAATTCTCTCAGGAATTTCATATCCTCTGTGTTATATTTCACAGCAGATATCATAAAACTTCCTCAATTTCGCTTTCAGCTCGACCAGAGCAAATGGCACGGTAAAAAGTTGACTTTTAACCATATCTTCCACTTATTGTTACGATCATTTCGTGATCACATAGAATCACCAGCGATAATATCACATTTTATTCTTTCCAATCCGGAGAGTCTGGAAGTATGCATGTGGAAGTAACGTGCGTTTCAAGAGAAATTACTAAACAAAATGTGTTACATTCACATGACTTTCGCTACCCTCTATAACGTATTAGTGTATATACACCTGAGGCAGTATTTTTAACATTTAAATGATTTCAGTCTAATTATATAATATAAAATATAACAGTCATTGTATTAATGTTTATATTATTGTGTACATGTTTAATAGTGTTATGTGAACGTATTATGTAATTTAATAATGTAGCAGCTGTGAAAATATAGGTCAAAAGTTGCTAACAAAGAGGTAACAATGAGGTAACCTTGAGGTAATAACGAATGCTACTAGTAATTCTTGGAAACAATAATGTAATTTTTGAGACAGATTATAAATAGCCAATCAATAACCAGAAAAAGCTTAAGTTAAATGAGAGTATCTATTGGAGTAAAATTAGCCAATCAGAAACTGAAATAGAGCAAATTGTACAAATTCAGGTGCCAGTTGCTTGTAGACAGTGTTCCTAACTGGAGGCGAGACGCGTCCTCGAGAAGTTTAATACGTATTCAGTGAGAGACAAAAATTCATTACGGCGAGGATATTATAAAGTTCACGTGTTTAAAAACTGCTAGTAATTAATTTAATAATCTCACAGCTCTCTATATCAGTGAAGTGTTATTTAATCGTGTCGATGATTAATAAATGGAGTGAAGTAAAAATTATAATTTGTGTAAGCCTACATTCTTTAGCCGTATCACACCCTGTTAAGAGAAACAAGTTTCTAAAAATTAATACTGACGCAGCCGAGGCAAACATAAATATATATAATATTTAAAGAAACATTAAAATACAAAGTTGATTCCTAAACTTGGGGCGAAGGCCACCGGAAAGTAAAATTGGGGCGAAGGCCACCGGAAACTGTGTACCATACGTGGGGCGAACACTCCAAGAAACTACCTACATCAAGTTTGGCTCCCCAACAGTTGAACAACAATACAACTCCTCCTAAAATTAACCTCCTTCACACCTTACCGGAAATACGTACCTGCATTGCACATTTCGTTATAGATGCAAAGGCAACAGCGACAGTCAAATGTTTTAGAAGTGGACACTATGCTGGCCTTAAGATTCCTTACTCTTTCCATGGCATTGTGAGAGACAACCGAAAATCGACAAGACTTAATAATGACAAAGTATCCATTAATAACGGATATCTCGGAAACGGTTGATGGCACAAAAAATGATTTGAAATAAATGATGTGTTTTAAAGAGATATATACTTCTTCTGCAATACGTTTTCGTCAATCACTACACAAGATTATACAAAATTCCTTCCGAATGAAGAGGGCTTCACAGGCTATTCCCAGAAAATTCAAGATATACACCTTATTTGTGATAAAAATATGTTTAATAAATAGTATTTTAATGGATATTATTAGAAGCATTTTTCAGAAAATTAAAAAATGTTTCATGTAAACGGTAGTTTGGGATGGGGGATATTCTTGAAAATCTTCGACGCATCTTTGCACGGTACTCAACTTAAATACCAAGTTTGGTATTTATCCAACTTTTTATTTTTGAGTTATGTTGTTGTTCACAGATACACATATGAACCTTTTTCTAAAAATGCTTTTTCTGGAATCAGGGATGGAATGTAATACTTTCTATAGATACTATGCACATGGTAGAGAAAATATGAGGGTCGTGCAATAAGTAAGTTTTCCTATTTTATAAAAAACATTACACACAATTGACCATGTTGAATTAATTTTATTTATATTGTACAACTCTTCTGTTACTTTTCAGCATAGTCAACATGTTTTTCCAAGCATTTTTGGGGACATGACACAAGTTTTTCCAAGCCAGTATTTTACCAGGTCGTGTCCTGTGCTCGCAAGCAGCTGTTCACTGATTTGACTTCATCATCGGTGTTAAAAGTGTTTACCTTTGAGTTGGAGGAACATGTGAAAATCACTTGGGGCAAGCTCTGGTGAATACGGAGGATACGAGAAAACTTCCAAGTTGAATCTTGACCCAGGTGGAGCTCAGAAGATTCAACTGGGAAGTTTTCTCGCATCCTCCATATTCACAGATCTTTTCCCAAGTGATTTTCACATGTTCCCCTGACTCAAAGGTCTTCTTGGAGGTAAGCACTTTAACACCGTGACGAAGATCAATCAGAAGTGAACCAGAAGTCGGGTCCTGTGGTCGTAACCAGCTGTTCACTTATGATTGACCTTCGTCACGGTGTTAAAGTACTTATCTCCAAGGTGACCTTTGAGTCAGGGGAACATGTGAAAATCACTTGGGAAAAGATCTGTGAATACGGAGAATGCGAGAAAACTTTCCAGTTGAATCTTCTAAACTCCGCCTGGGTCAAGATTCAACTGGGAAGTTTTCTCGTATCCTCCGTATTCACCGGAGCTTGCCTCAAGTGATTTTCACATGTTCCTCCAACTCAAAGATAAGCACTTTTAACACCGATGATGAAGTCAAATCAGTTAACAGCTGGTTGCGAGCAAAGGACCCGACTTGGTACAACACTGGTTTGGAAAAACTTGTGTCACGTCCCCAAAAATGCTTGGGAAAACATGTCGACTGTGCAGAAAAGTAACAGAAGGATTGAACAATATAAATAAAATTAATTCAACATGGTCAATTGTGTGTAATGTTTTTTTTATAAAATAGGGAAACTTGCTTATGGGACGCCCTTCGTCGTACTGGGCACTTCAAGCAACAACTCTTCACAATGGAAAGTGCTGTGAGTTTATTGGAAGTTGCTTCAACTAGTGGCGTATTGAGTGGGGGCAATAACGAATTCCAGGAACTAGTTGCGCGAGTGAGCCACTGTAGGCAACGTCACCCCACAACCCAACAGCAGTTAGGGCTAATTTAAAACAATGCTTTGTTAAAAGTTGCCACAATCGATTGCCACCACCAGTTGCCTCGTATGAAAGCAGTCTAACGTGGCACATTGAAATGGAACATGCATCAAAAGCTTATCTTTTGTGCAACAGATGCATTTATGTTGCACTGTACATAATCCTTCAGGTGTTCCTAGAAGCTATGAATATCATTAGAGAGCTAATGAATTCATAATTCACACCTTTCTTCGAATGCCTGCTGGAAATTATCGTTCAACAGAAACGGCCAAGCTAGAGTGCATCCGTTATTAACATGAGTGCGTGAACGTGTTCTATAGTTAAACGAAACACAGGCCGGGGGCTACCCACATCTAGTTCATTGCGAAACATAAACAATACGTGCGCATCCCCATTGGCAACTATTTTCATCATAACGCGAAGGAGCATTTATAAAGCAACGTTTCCATTTTCTGATATTTACTGCAAAAATATACCTGTAAAAATTTAAAAGTTCCTGCTATGAGGGGTAAAATCGCAATGAAGGCAATGCTTATATTGGAGATACAAAACAAATGCTATACGTACAACTGTGCATATGCCAAGCAGCCCATCAAGTGTTACTAGGAACAACATTGTAAAATACATCAGCTGCTTTCACTCAAGTACCTCAAATTTCGGAACATAAGATCTCCGCACGAAGAAAGAAAAATGAAAGTACAGTAACAAAATATCTTATGTGTTGCATTCACATCACTTTTTCTACTTTTACGAATGCGTGGCTTTGAAATTCCACCGTCCTTTAAATGAACATGAAAAACATAGAAAAAATAGCGATTTGCAGTTTGAAAAAATCTGATGTGACACATCCACATGACTTTCTCTGCCCTCTATCGTTTATTACTGGATATACAAACTAGACTTACTAAAGCTTATTTCTTTCTCTACTACGTATAACAAGTAGGGAAAGTATTTTATTCCACCAAAAAATTCGATACCGAGATTTCACCGCAAATATGTTTTGAGGCCCCCTGAATCCAAAAAAAAAAAGGATTTTTGGAAACATGTGTCTGTGAACAGCATAACTCAGAAACGAACAGTCGGATAAACACCAAACTTGATATTTAGGTTCAGTAACTTCCAGAGATGCGACACGAAGGTTTTCAAGAAAATCCCCCACCCCAGATTACCCTTTACATGGAACATTTTTCGAAAATATTAATTTTCTCAAAAATGGCTCTAACAATTTTGATTAAAATATCATATGTTTAAGATATTTTCATGACAAATGAAATGTATACCTCGAATTTTCTGGGAATGTCTCCAAAATATTCTTCATTTGAACAACTTTTGCATAACTGGTAAACCATAAGAGATAAATAAATTGTAATGCACAAAAATGTAGATCGCGTTAAAATAATACACAATTTATGTCACATACATTTTTTTTGTTGAGTGAATCATTTTCGAGATATTGCTTGTTATTCCCTCAAATTTTCCAATACTTATTTTTTTTTTTTTTGTTATTTGTTTTTGTTCTGGTAATGCAAAGTGAATGGAATACTCCACATAGCAACCAGCTCTTGAAATATTGGACTATCGCTTAAAGCCTAGCAATTCCGCTTGAATCTACAAGAAAATTAGCAATAAGATCAACATCTCGATTAACATGAAGCATATGGAGAATAAGCGTTTGTAGAAATAGTTTTTTACAAGAGTAGAGAAAGTCATATGAGTGTAACACATCAGAATTTTTTTGTCCTGGTAGTGCAAAGAGAATGGAATACTCCACATAGCAACCAGCTCTTAAAATATTTGACTATCGCTTAAAGCCTACCAATTTCCCTTGCATCTACAAGAAAATTAGCAATAAGATTAACATCTCGATATCTCGATTAACATGAAGCATATGGAGAATAAGCGTTTGTAAAAATAGTTTGTACAAGAGTAGAGAAAGTCAAGTGAGTGTAACACATCAGATTTTGTTTATATCTACTTCATTCTAATCCAAATAAATTTTGTAGAAACAGCTCCATTACACATTTCGTTATAAATACAAAGGGAACAGCGATAGTCAAAGTTTAAGAACTGGACGCCATATGCTGGCCTTAAACTCCATACTATTTCAATGGAATCGCAAGAAACAACTGACTGTTGATAGGACTTTCAAACAATGGCTAAGTATTGAGCAATTCGAACCATTAATAATGGATATCACGGAAATGGCCGATGCCACAAAAAGTTATTTGAAATAAATTATGTTTTAACCGAATGAAGAGGACTACAAAGGCCATTCTCAGAAAATGCAAGGCATGCATTTATTTTTCATGTAAATATCTTTAATATATAGTATTTTAATAAAAATCGTTATAGACATTTTTTAGAAAATCAAAAATTTGGAAAAAGGTTTCATGTAAAGGGTAGTTTGGAGTAGGGGGATTTTCCCGAAAATGTTCCTGTCGCATCTTTGGAAGGTACTGAACTGAAATACCAAGTTTGGTGTTGATCCGACTTTTCTGTTTTTAGTTATGCTTTTCACAAACAGACACACATACACACATGAACGTTTTTCTGAAAATACTTTTTTTATGTATTCAGGGGGCTTTAAAACATGTACTTGCGGTGAAATCTCGGTATCGTACTTTTGGGTGGAATGTAATACTTTCTCTACCTACTAGGTACATAACAGAAAAGTGCAATGTATCTGAAAATTCCAACCAATAACCAAGGATATCTCGGAAATCGTTGACGCCACAAAAAACATTTTATTTTAAAACTGTCAGCTTCGACAAGATTTACATTTCTGTTTTGTGTGTTAAGATGTTGTCTATCATACAGTTTACCAAGTATACAAAAGTTGATCGGAATAGAGAGGACTTAAGAGGTTATTCCCAGAAAAATCAAGATATGCATTTTATTAATCACAAAAGTAGCTTAAACATATGGCATTTTATTCAAAATCGTTAGAACCATGTTTGAAAAAATGTAATGAAAAATGTTGCATGTAAAGGGTAAGTTAGGGTGCAGATTTGCTTATTGTATTACCGACTTTTGTTACTTTCTCTACTACGTATAGTAAGTAGGGGAAGTATTGTATTCCACCCAAAAATTTGATACCGAGATTTCACCGAAAATATATGTTTTGAGACCCCCTGAATCCAAAAAGGCATTTTTGCAAACATATCCGTGTGTGTGTCTGTGAACAGCATAACTCAGAAACGAACAGTCGGATAAACACCAAACTTGGTATTTAGGTTCAGTATCTTCCAGAGATGCGACAGGAAGGTTTTCAAGAAAATCCCTCCACCCCAGATTGCCGTTTACGTGGAACATTTTTCGAAATTTTTAATTTTGCTCAAAAATGGCCCTAACAATTTTGATTAAAATATCATATGTTTAAGATATTTTCATGACAAATGAAATGTATATCTCGAATTTTCTGGGAATGTCTCCAAAAGTATTCTTCATTGTGAAAGACTTTTGCATAACTGGTAAACCATAAGAGATAGACAAGATGTTACTACACAAAAATGTAGATCGCGTTAAAATACACAATTTATGTCATATAATTTTTTGTTGTTGAGTGAACCATTTTCGAGATATTGCTTGTTATTCCCTTAAATTTTCCAATATTTATACTTTTTCTCAAATGGGAATTCGTTATTCATTTTTTTTGTACTGGTAATGCAAAGAGAATGGAATACTCCACATAGCAACCAGCTCTTAAAATATTTGACTATCGCTTAAAGCCTAGCAACTCCCCTTGCATCTACAAGAAAATTAGCAATAAGATTAACATCTCGACATCTGGATTAACATGAAGCATATGGAGAATATGCATTTGTAAAAATAGTTTGTACAAGAGTAGAAAAAGTTATGTGAGTGTAACACATCAGATTTTTTTTTAGTTATACTGTTCAAGACAGGCAGACGGACAACGCATGCACGCACACGCGCGGAGCCTGTCTAAAAACTATTTTTTTAGCATTCAGGGAGCCTCAAAACATGTATTTACGATGAAATCTCAGTATTGGTTGGAATACAACTCCTCTACTTACTGTAGTTAAGTGGTAGAGAAAGTGAAAAAGACACCAATTTGAACACAAGTTTCCAAAATCCTGTGCCAAATCAAATATATTTGTACTAATTGACTAGTTTCGACAACCCTGGAGACTATGTTGGGAGCGATAATAACCAGCCCCATTTCCGCACCACTTCAACCAGGGTTGCAAATCGTTTTGATAAATTGTAAAGCATCTCATGTTAGAAATGCTATGTTCAATCTAATTGGTTATCATTTTATTAATTTCCTACCGAACGTTTAATTAGTTGGTTGTTGTGAATCAACTTAAAAGGTGATGGTCAAGATTTGTTCAACAATTTTTCTTCCGTAATGGCCCAATGGGTAGTACTTAAGCAGAAGAGTCTTGGTCTACTGGTAACTCTTCTGAACATTGAGAGTCAAACAAAGATGTACTAGAATTCATTTAGTGGCAATAATTTTAACGTATTTAAATTGAAATAATTTTGAACTTACTTTCTAATTAACTTTGTATATCAAAACTTACTATCAGCTGGTTTTACTGTAAAGATAATTATTTAATTAACATGTACCGGGTGAAGAGAAGTTAGTACATTAATTTAAACCAGTTACTGATCTCATTATTTGGAACACATTTTGCCACTTCATTATTTTTTCTGACATTTACTGTGGAGATATTTTAGGTTTTCCGAGAACATAATACAGACATGCTGGCAACGTTGTAGGGCTGTTAACCTAGTAGCGTGATCGTCACTTTCGCTTTCAAAACCAGTTGGAGGACACCATGTAAACAGATTTTACTTTCGCTTTCAGAATGGCGTGTGTATCATGAGACAATGTTTCGTGTCTACTATCTCCTAATAATTGCATATGAATCTTCTACCTAACCATTTTTATGACATTTAAACACAAAACAGTGACCGCGAAACGCTCATTGGACGTTAAAGGCATTCCTTCCATGTTACATTAATTTGCACTTGTTATTTCGCCTAAAGATTACATCAACCCTTCGTCGTATTTGTTTGGATTAAGGGACGAGTGGAAAAGGAGTCACTAAAAAATTAGTCACCCTTCAGGTAAACCAGAGGAATGAGGTTCACTATGTTTTGTTTACGTCCGGAAGACGGTTCAGATCGCGTGACACACCTCAACTGTTTGCAGTGTTGGCGATTTCTGGAGCCACATTACGTCTGCAAAAAGTTGTTCGGAATATACTTTTAAGTGATTAATTATTTCAAAACCCTGCGTGATGTCACGTAGTTACTACCGAAACCATGTCATAAATAGGTTACTCTATTCATCTTACATGTATATCGTTTAAAGAAACCTAATTTGGAAAAAAAACGTTTTCTTTTTTTTGAAAACGGCTATCAAAGAACAAAATGCTATTATACTTATTTGTTTGTAATACTTCTCTGAAGTACATATTGGAACAAATGTAAGAAGCTACCTTCCTTCCACTTGGTATATTTCTATTTAAAGTCCTCAATCCTTTGCTTTATGCACACAATCATTCCGCATTTTACAGAATATCCCTTTATACCTTCCACTACCGTTTTTCCTCAACTAAGTTTCATCTCTAATTCCTGATTTAGTTTTTTTGTGATTGTGATTCAGTCTTTAGCTCGGGAATGAAGATTTCCTGATGCGACTATACGGCCGCCATGGATTATTTTTTATTTCCAAGATGACTTCAGCACTGATTCTATTCTTCCACTAAGTTGACCAGGATTTCCAAAAGCCCCTAGGGCAATAGCCCATCTCATATCTGGAGCCACGTAGCGTAATGCAGTTTCCTTCCATTGGAGATTCAATTGCTATCCTTGCTCTCCAGGAGGCCGCAATTGGAAATCGGGATTAAAGGACGTTCCCAGAAAGTCCGACGACCAAGACCAAATATATTTATGCTCTGAAAACCAATAATGCAACAACAAACTTGAAATGTGCAATTGTGGTATGAAGATAGTGTATTTGCTTATACCCTAAGACAAAGATCAAGGAAGGAACTATTTGAACGTATAGGGTATAAACCATAAAGAGAACAGACAAAAAAACTGAAGACAAGAGCACAATAAACCTTTTACCCCTCCCCTTTGGGGTTGTTTGGTTTGTGTAGGGATTGATTCTGGTTAGAGAAGAATTCTCCGCCCCCGGATCCTCTGGTGTCTACGTATTCGTTTACTAAGATTGGTGAAGAGGATTAACATTGAAAAATGTGTCCACATCAAGATTAATAAACTAAGCTCATAAACAATGTTAACCAACAAAATTAGCAAACTTTTGTTGACAAACCTCAACATTCTAATCACACCGAAGCAAGCTGTTGTAAGGTTAGAGTGGATGGTATCAGAAGAAAATGCTGGTGTTACATTCGTTATTGTAGACCTCGGTTAAGTATAAGACTTTGTATTTATGTTAAGGACCTTGAGGCAGTATTTTTAACACTTAAATGATTTTCGGTCAAATTATATAATATGTAGATTCAATAACAGCCCGCCTTGAAGCAATATGTGTATGTAATAATTTGTAAAATGTATGTAACAGTCATTGCATATGCTTATATTATTGTATCTACGTATAATAATGTTATGTGAATATATTACGTAATTTAATAATGTAGGAGCTGTGAGAATAATAAGTTATACGTTGCTAACAATGAGTTTAAATGTTATTTGTGATTCTTGGAAGCATTAATGTAATTTTAGTGACAGTTTATAAACAATAGCCAATCAACAACCAGAAAAAGCTTTAGTTAAATGAAGGTATTCTATTGGAGTAAAATTAGCCAATCAGAGACTTGAAATACAGAAATTTACAAGTTTAGATGGTTGAAATCTAGTCAGTTGCCTGCAGGCAGTGATAGTAACCGGATGCATGATGCGTCCTCGAGAAATTAAATACGTATTCGTGTGAGACGAAAATAGTATATGTATTAAAAAGTGCAAGTATTAAATAAAATAATCTCACAGCTGTTGATATCAGTGAAGTGGTATTTGATTTGTGTCAAGGATTAATAAAAAGGAGTGAATTAAAACTTAAAATCTGTGTAAGCCTACATTCTTGTCGCATCACGCCCTGCCAAGACTTCCATGTCTCTAACAATAATACTGACGCAGCCGAGGCAAACATAATTATTTAATACTTAAAGAAACAGTTTAATTACAAAGTTAATACTTTTTTTTAAACTTGGGGCAAAGACCACCTAAAAATACATTTGGGGCGAAGGCTACCGGAAACTGTTTACTATACGTGCGGTTGCAACTACTACACGTGTTCGGCTCCCCAAAAGTTGAAATATAATACAACTCCTTCAATACAAACTACTTCAAATCGGCTTTTCATACGTATCAGCAAACAACGTAACAAACCACCTACTTCAAATTGGCGTCCATACGAGGAGCTAAATAAATAAACATCTCCAACGTAAATAGAATACCTTCTTCAAATTGACGCCCAAAGCGTGGTGCTAAAATAACAACGTAAAAAAATTACTTCAACCTCCCATGGATGCAACATGAAGATTTTGAAGAAATTCCCCAAGCTCAAACTACCCTTTACATGGAAAATGTTTCGTAATTTTTTATTTTCTCAAAAAATAGCTCTAACAATTTTGATAAAAATACCTTATGTTTAAGCTATTTTTACGAGAATTAAAATATATATCTTGAATTTTCTGGGAATAGCCTCTGAAGGCCTCTTTATTCAAAACCACTTTTGTATGATTGGTAAACCGTAAGAGATAAGACAAAATCTTACTACGCAAAAAACGTAGATCTCGTTAAAGACACAATTTATGTCAAACATAAATGTTTGTGGTGTTAATAATTAACAAGACATTCTTTATTATTGGTTTGAATTTTCAAATACTTTCTACTCTTCTCAAATGCAAATCCTAGTCTTTATTCTTTCTTTTTCGTGTTCATGCAAAGAGAACACAATTTTAAAGCTATCGCATAGCGACCGGCTTTGAAAAGATTTGACTATCTCTTTAGCTAATTGTATTCTCCTTATACCTACAACGAAATAAGTAAATGAGTAATAAAGGTTGTTAGAAGAATAGGCTTTGTAAGAATAGTTTGTAGAAGAGTGAGTAGAGAAAGTCATTTGAATTAAACATTAGAAATTTTTTTACTTAAAAGTTTACGCAATATGAGTATTATTTGTAACAGCATGCCAACTAAGCATGCTAACAAAAATTCATCTACTATTTGTTATTCTGTTATAATGAGTATACAATATTTCATTGATTTATATCGAAAAATACACCGTGTGCAGCAGTCAGAAAATGAGAATGTGCCGACAAATGAAAACAGGAGTAAAGAGTTTAAGAATGAAGCCCTAAGTGATACAGTTTATGGCTTTTGAAGAAGTTGTTTTTGTTGTATTGTTATTTGCCCCACGTTTTGGGAGCCAATTTCAAGAATGTTTGTTGCTGCTACGTATGGAAAGTCAGTTTAAAGATGATGTATTATAGTTCAACTGTTGGGGAGCCGAACACTTGAAGTTCGTTGCGACCGCACGTATAGTTCCCACTTTCCGGTAGCCTTCGCCCCAAATGTACTTTCCGGTGGCCTTTGACCCCCAAAGATGTTTAAAAATATTAACTTTGTAATTTGACTGTTTCTTTAAATATTATATATTCGTGTTTGACTCGGCTGCGTCAGTATTTATATATATATATATTTTTTTTTTTAGAGACGTGAATATCTTAGCAGGGAGCGTTGCAACTGAAGAATGTAGGCTTACACAGATTTTACGTTTTTCTTCACTCCATTTATTAATGCTTGACACGATTTAAAAAATACTTCACTGATATAGAGAGCTGTGAGATTCTTTGGTAATTACTTGCACTTTTTAACACGTAAACTATTTTTTCACACAAAATACGTATTAAATTTCTCGAGGACACATCTCGCGTCCAGTTATGAGCACTGTCTACAAACAACTAACTTTATTTCAACCGCTTAAATTTGTAAATTTCTGTATTTCAAGTCTCTGATTGGCTATTCCTAATCCAATAGAATACTTTTATTCAATTTAAGCTTTTTTCTGGTTGTTGATTGGTTATTTTATAAACTCACAAAAATTACATCATTGTGTTATTCCAACAATGACTAGTAGCATTATTAAACATTCTTACTCATTATTGCCTCAAGGTTACCTAATTGTTAGCAACTTTTAACCTATTATTCTCACAGCTCATACATTATTAAATTACGTAATACATTCACATAACATTATTACATACATACAATAATATAAACACATACAATGACTGTAATATACACTTTATATATTGTTACATACACATATTGCTTTAAGGTGGGCTGTTATTGAATTTATATATTATTATATAATTAGACTGAAATAATTTAAGTGTTATAAATACTGCCTCGCTTTGTGCTGTTTAAAAAGTATTTAGTGCATATAAAGGCCCTCCTTCGTTTTTTATGCTCCTACGCAGCTAATTGGATATGTGAAGATTCCTGAATGGTTTTTTCACTTTAATGTTGGCAAAACCGATTGTTTTTACTACAATTTTAAAAGAAGGTAGGCTTACATGGAGGCATTTAAATCGTTATGACATCGTAGGGCTATACAAGCTGCATAAAACTACCTAATGTAGAAGGTTTGTAGTGTTTAATAACACTAAAATTCTTACTTATGAGTGGAGAATCATCTTAAGCCCCTGATATGCAAACAACCTCTATGCTTCATCTGTGCAGCAGGCGAACGGATAAGTGGTACACCACTGGAATGAACCGGCTGCCAGTTCAACACTGCGCATGAGTATTGCGCATCAGCACGTACGCACCAACTCAGCAAAATGAAAGCAGCTTCTTTCTTGTAGCATCTCAAATGGATTAGACTGCATTACTGCGAAGAGTGTTGTCACAACCAGTAGTGTAGTTGCATCAGGTCGAATACAGCAATAGAGGTATTCAGAAGGCTGCCACAGTGAGGTATACTTTGCTCCGAGCAATAGGTCGAGTATAAGAATCTGAGCATTGCAGAGAAGTTGTGTTGTTTCGCTCTGCCACCAATAATAAACAGAATGGAGTCTCGGGTCAGACAGGTCTAGTGCGGTGCAGTATATCGCCTGTAGATGGCGCCCGAGGGTACTTTAGAAACATAAGCGTCACCGGGGCACCGTAAACCCCCACTCCGACCTTAAGGGAGCTTGGTGCTGGCTAACGTCCCTTTTCCGCTCGCCACCCGTGATCCACAATCGAATGCCCACCAGCGTATCACTAGACCATTACTATTCTCTGCTACTACATCAGTTTTAAATATTATGTAACTGAAATTATTTTTACTTTCGCTACTACGTACAGTAAGTAGGGGAAGTATTGTATTCCACCAAAAACTTCGATACCGAGATTTCACCGCAAATAAGTTTTGAGGCCCCCTGATTCCAAAAAAAAAAAAAAAAGCATTTTTGGAAACATGTCCGTGTGTATCTGTGAACAGCATAACTCAGAAACGAACAGTCCGATAAACACCAAACTTGGTATTCAGTATCTTCCAGAGATGCGACACAAAGGTTTTCAAGAAAATCCCCCCACCCCAGATTACCCTTTACATGGAACATTTTTCGAAAATTTTAATTTTCTCAAAAATGCCTCTAACGATTTTGATTAAAATGTCATATGTTTAAGATATTTTCATGACAAATGAAATGTATATCTCGACTTTTCTGAGAATGTTTCCAAAAGTATTCTTCATTGTGAACGACTTTAGCATAACTGGTAAACCATAAGAGATAAATAAATTTGTCATATACATTTTTTTGTTGAGTGAACCATTTTCGAGATATTGCTTGTTATTCACATAAATTTTCCAATACTTATGCTTTTTCTCAAATGGAAATTCGTTATTCATTTTTTTTGTCCTGGTAATGCAAAGAGAATGGAATACTCCACATAGCAACCAGCTCTTAAAATATTTGACTATCGCTTAAAGCCTACCAATTCCCCTTGCATCTACAATAAAATTAGCAATAACATTGATATCTCGATTAACATGAATATGGAGAATAAGCTTTTGTAAAAATAGTTTGTACAAGAGTAGAGAAAGGCATGTGAGTGTAACGTATCAGATTTTTTAAAGTGAAATTTCTTTCCTAATAGCAGTAAAAAGCAGTCAAACATTGTATATAGTTTAATAAATGTCAAACGTAATTCAGTGTTCGATGCCTATGAATCACATCAGGTGTCAAATAATTAAATGTTTCACAAACAGCACAAACAGCCAGAAAGGATGCAAAGAGCAGAAGAACTAAGGGTGGTAGCCCCGGAAAAACAAAAGCGTTTTGGCTAAACCTTTGGAATGCTGTTTCCCCCAGTCCATCCAAAATCAAGACGAACGCAATATATACAACTAAGTGCATTAGAGATAAAATGTAACCTCTCGCCCTTTAGTATCGAGGGTTGGCTGCGCCACTCGAAGAAAACTTCCGTTACTGACCGTACTATCGATCCATCGAGGAGAAAGTTACGTTCCAAAGTCCAGGAGTGAGAGACAAACTCTGGAGTGTTGTTAACGTTTCCAATATTATTTTCTACACAGAATTTATAATGCCAAATATATCAGCAGTTTTACGAATAGAATTACGCAAGCAACATGGTTAACACTGATCTTTCTGTTTTGCTTTCTTGTTTCTGTTTCTAATTAGATTTATAATCATCTTAAATATTATCATCATCATTGAATGTTACTAATAGGATATCCATTTGGTCATTAAGCAGAATGACAGAAGAGTTGTGGGTAATCACGGAATTAGGATTTCGTATCAGGATCACTAACATCACACATTACTGCCCAGTACTTGTTTCAGCTGTTGGTTACAACAGTTCAACGTAGAACTTCAGAAGGTATACTCGCTCGTAACCACTGACAATAGAGAAGGTGAATGTCCCCGATTGAATGATGTCAGAATTCACTGCTTGCCGAGTCCGAGTTTGGCCAGTTTGGGTCAGTCAGTGAGCGAGTGATCTGTTCCTTACATGCACCTGTGCGTATGCAAACGGCAACAGCTATCATTTTTTATTTCTCTGTGAATTCTCCAAAAATATATGTGTGTGAGTTTGTTTTAGGTCTAATATTTAAGTTTCAAAATGTATTTCAATGAAATAATAATAATAAAACAAATAATAATAGTTTACTAAGATTGTCTCCGAGGTCGCAATAATAATAATAATAATAATAATAATAATAATAATAATAATAATAATAATCAGCTTGGCCTCCAAACTAGGGACATTATTCTTTATCCGGGTAGCACCTCCGATACTTAACAAATTCCTACTAACCGTAATATACCCCACCTGGTAATCCTGTTCCCTTATAAAGTACTCATAAGTAATTAGGAATCATAATCAGATAATTACTGAGGGTGTTTAGGGTCATTTATGAAACATATTGCCAATTTTTTTCACTTATCGCACGATACACAGCATCTAGCAGAACTTGCATCTCAGACGGGACAATGATGGTGGCGTTGCAGTCGTCGTGATTTTACTGTCAACATGCCACTGCAAAACTAGCAAAAGTGAATCTGTGCTGGCAACATCTTATAGGGAAATAAGGCTCTACAAACAATGAACCTGTTTAGTACTTACACCAAGAGAAAATACACTTAACCCAAATAGTAGTATTCCGCACTAGCGTGCGTTTACGCTACTACCTCCTACTCCTGTAAGAAAACGTTTAAACCTGCAAGTGATTTTAGTCTGGTAGTTTACAATTAGAAATAAACTGTAACCCCAAGAAAATCTATGGTTAATTTTAGATTTGGAAGGAATAGTCGATACTAACGTATATAATAGTCTACCTGCACCTAAAATAGCATTTTTCACAGCGGTTTTAATGGGGTGCGGAATAAAAAGATCTGATGTGTTGCACTCAGATGACTTTCCCTACTCTTGTACGAACTATTTTCCACCTACTTCATGTTAAGCTAGATAAACATTTGCAGAAATTATCTTACTGCTAATTGTCTTGTAGCTGCAATGAGAATATGGAAATGCTGAGTAAGATTTAAGCGATAGTCAAATCTTTTAAGAGTTAGTCACATTTCTGACACGTTATCATATTACCGGTTAGTAATGGGGTATTCCAACAAACCTTACCCACGCTCTTTGTCTCATGCCCATTTAGCTGCTTCTGCATTGATTCGCGAAATTCCGTTGGCCACATTTCTTTTCCTGAAGTTGGCAATCACCACTTACAACATGTCTGCCATCGCATAGCAGACGACGGGAGTTTTTTTAATTATACAAAATAAAAAAGGTATTTCTGATTGATTTTTGAACGCTGCATATCTCGTAATTATACGGTAACGTCGAAAAACGAATGTTCTGTAATTTTCATAACCCTTCTCCTACCCGGATAAGGGATAATGTCCCAAAATAGTATCAATATTTTGTAATCGATGATGATAATTCACTAGAGAACCGCTCTGGGGTAGCAAGCAAACCACGGTGTGCTATGGCGCCCCCTGCACTAGATCCGAGCTATGAGTAATTGACAAACGAAATATCGGTATTCCGTATAACTGCACTGACGATGTCACCTACTACTTACTATTACAGTTTTCCACCCCTGCATGTCATTTACTGGATCCAAACTTTGACATAAGCTCCGCTCGGCACTTAAGCTCGAGACTGTATAGTATTAATAACGGTATAAAAAGAAATGACCTTGGAGCGCCAGGTCTCATATTCAAGTCTGAAAGAATACAAACCACATCGAAAAAACAGATTCCAAAATAGTGCTTGTCATCAACGGAACAAATAAACTGCTTTCCTCCTAGGTTTATAATTGTATTGTTTAAATTTCGTCTGAAACAGCAAAGACCAAAATATGTGTTACACTCACATGACTTTCTCTGGTCATGTACGAGTACAAACTATTTATACAAACGCTTATTCTCCATATGCTTCATGTTAATCGAGATGTTAATCTTATTACTAATTTTCTTGTAGATGCAAGGGGAATATGGTGGGCTTTAAGCGATAGTCAAATCTTTTAAAAGCTGGTTGCTATGTCGCGCGTTCCATTCTCTTTGCATGTCCAGGACATAAAAAAATGCGTAACGAATTCCTATTCCAGAAAAAGTATAAGTATTGGAGAATTTAAGAGAATAACTAGCAATATCTCGAAAATGGTTCACTCAATAAAAACATGTATATGACATAAATTGTGTATTTTAACGCGATCTGCATTTTTTGTGTAGTAAAATTTTGTCTATCTCTTATGGTTTACCAGTTATGCAAAAGTCGTTCACAATGAAGAATACTTTTGGAGACATTCCCAGCAAATTCAAGATATACATTTTATTTGCCATGAAAGTATCTTAAACATATGATATTTTAATCAAAATCGTCAGAACCATTTGTGAGAAAATTAAAATTTTCGAAAAACGTTCCATGTAAAGGGTAACCTGGGGTGGGGGGATTTTCTTGAAAACCTTCGTGTCGCATCTCTGGAAGATACTGAATCTAAGTTTGGTGTTTATCCGACTGTTCGTTTCTGAGTTATGCTGTTCACAGATATACACACGGACATGCTTCCAAAAATGCTTTTTTTGGATTCAAGGGGTCTCAAAACATATATTTCCTGTGAAATCTCGGTATCGAATTTTGGGTGGAATACAATACTTCTCCTACTTACTATACGTAGTAGAGAAAGTAAAAAAAAGAAAGAAAGAATGAAAGAATCAGCAACAAACTAATTTTCTCTGAAGGAATGTTAACTTTAGTGTTTAATCTGAGGCCCAAAGCTCTTTCATTGAAAATTGCTACAATACTTACTTCAGATCTTATCACGTTTTCTTGTAGCAGTAGTCAAATGCAGTGTACAGAAGAATAGGTATCTGTTTCACCTGCCCTGATGGGTTTCAATTTAATGAGAACATGTGTCTATAGTGCTTAACGACTACGAGAGAGACGCACATATGCGATGCAGCCGCCCCAATCAGATTTAGTGGTTTTGAAAATCACACCAAACTATTATTAACAGCTATCCGTCGTGTGTTCCTGGCCGTGATTGGTTGTACCCCCTTCTACCCCACCTGCTAGCCTCAATTCCACGCGGTTATCGGATTATCAACCAGGTTTTCAAGCATTCCAAATGACTCCAACTATGATTTTTTTCTCATTTTTCTACATTATGCACAAATTCTAAATAAAATGTCCTTCACGATTTTAACAGCACTTTTGCATGTTAACAAACACAGAGAGTGTACGTCGCCTGCCTCTTCATTGATTTATCTTTTACACCTGTGGTTGCGTTGCTTTTATCTAGTTAAAACAAAAGAAAGACTTCGGTAAACATCGGCAGCAAAATTTCCACGCCACCACATGTAAATTATGAGGATATGAAATTTTATAATAGCCAACGCCATCTGTCCAGTTTTCTCCAGCTGTGGGCCTCTGAAAGAGCTAAAAATCATTAAAGCAATGATCTAACGGTAAAATAATGTGTGATAATCACATGATAATTAATAGTTCTTACACACATGACTTTTGTAGGGTAAGCTAAGGTTAGAAAGGTGGAATCAGACTGAAAAATTCAATCCCATTTGATTTGGGATTTGAACCACGAATCTTCAGCTTTCCGCGCTATTCTCCATTCAACTGAACTGCAATGGCAACATGCAGTACGATAAATTCCCAACTGTCTAGTGTTATTCCCGGTGACTCACAAGCCATATCTAAATTCATTTTTACTTTCTCTACTACGTATAGTAAGTAGGGGAAGTATTGCATTCCACTCTAAAATTCAATACCGAGATTTCACCGGAAATATATGTTTTGAGACCCCTTGAATCCAAAAAAGCATTTTTGGAAGCATGCCCGTGTGTGTGTGTCTGTGAACAGCATAACTCAGAAACGAACAGTCGGTTCAACACCAAACTTGGTATTTAGGTTCAGTATCTTCCAGAGATGCGACAGGAAGGTTTTCAAGAACATCCCCCCACCCCAATTACCCTTTACATGGAAAGCATTTTTCGAAAATTTTAATTTTCTCAAAAATGGCTCTAACGATTTTGATTAAAATATCATATGTTTAAGGTATTTTTATGACAAGTGCAATGTATATCTCGAATTATCTGGGAATATTTCGAAACGTATTCTTCATTGTGAACGACTTTTGCATAAATGTAAACCATAAGATATAGACAAAATTTTACTACACAAAAATGTATATCCTGTTAAAATACACAATTTATGTCATATACAATTTTTTTTTGAGTGAACCATTTTCGAGATATTGCTTGTTATTCCATTAAATTTTCCAAAACTTATACTTTTTCTCAAATGGGAATTCGTTATTCATTTTTGTTGTTGTCCTGGTAATGCAAAGAGAATGAAATACTCCACATAGCAACCAGCTCTTAAAATATTTGACTATAGCTTAAAGTTTACCAATTCCCCTTGCACCTACAAGAAAATTAGCAATAAGATTAACATCTCGATATCTCGATTTATATGAAGCATATGGAGAATAAGCGTTTGTAAAAATAGCTAGTACAAGAGTAGAGAAAGTCATGTGAGTGTAACACAACAGATTTTTGAGATTACATACTCCTATGGCGACTTACAATCTCGTAACTACTGAAGTCCCAGAATTCATAACTAACCTACTACTAGGTCAACCAATGATAATTAATTATTCTTTCAAACAAGCCGTGTGTGAACTAACATTAGAACGTATAATCAGACTGAACAATTCAGTGCCATAGCCGGTATTTGAACCTGAGATCTTACGCTTCCCCTGCTATTGCCCTAACCAACTGAGTCACCATTGCAACATGCCATTACGACAACTATAGCTATAATAGCTCAGTTGGTTAGGGCAGCGGCAGGGAAAGCGGAAGATCTGTGGTTCAAATCCTGGCTATGGCACTGATTTTTCAGTTTGACTCTACACTTACAATAATTACCCTATTTCCCCAACATATTTGATTCTAGAAGGACAAAGTACTGGCTCAGACTTGTTGCTATTACTGTTGTGGTGTGAGAGACCAGTTGAACATCGATCGCTCGCACGTGGAGCAGGTGATACGTCCAACTTGTGATTCCTCCTCAGGATAATTAAATGCCTGCTGGCCATCGATAAGGGACATTACCTTAGCACCTTGCGTTACAATAACACTAGTCTGCATATTCAAACTTTTTGTCAGATGAATTCTTAAAAGTAGGTGTTCTTGAATCAAGTTTTTATGCTGATTCCAGAAATAACTTCCGTTTTTTTCTATCACGTCAAGTTTTTACACAAAATAGGAAGTAATGTTTTGACAATTTTACTAATGAGCGTAGAAAAGTATTCAAATATCATTTCACACAAGGTACGTTTTTATTCAAGAAACATTTTAAGAATACTCTCAAGAACTCCCCTAATTTATTTCATGACTACACTTTAACAAAACAAGAAGCCAAAGTGTTTCATTTAATTTTTTTCAAACTTTCTCTTCTTTGACTTCCTTGCAGATCCTTGTCCCTCCTCAACATCCAACAGCAGTCGGCCATCATAGTTTTATTCCATTTCCCCTGGTACCTCCTCTCCATTTCTTTAATATCTTGGTGAAAACGTTCACCCTGCTCTTCACTATAATGTCCCAGATTTTCTGGAAAGTAGTCGATATGTGAATGCAGAAAATGCACCTTTACACTCGTGTTACAACCCATCTTCTGGAAATTTTCCAACATCGTTTCGACAATGGCCTTGTAATTAGGATCTTTGTTATTGCCTAAGAAGTTTTCAGTAACTGATCGGAAGGCGGTCCATGCTTCTATTTCTCTCTCATTCATTGTCTTATCAAAATCTTCATCCTTCATCAATTTCTTTATTTGAGGACCAACAAAAATTCCAGCCTTTAATTTGTCTTGTGTAAGGAAGGGAAATTTCTTGCAAAGGTACTGCAAGTAGGGTCCATCCTGTGGTAGAGCCCTCACAAATTGCTTCATCAAGCCCAATTTTATGGGTATTGGCGAAGCAATATCTTTATATCTCTATATTTTTGAAGTGAAATTGTGAAAAAACTGCACGTGACAGAAAAAAACTAAACGCAGTTCTGAAATCAGCACAAAAAAGTGAGTCAGAATCACTTATTAGTTTTCAGTCATCCGATATCATGCAGACTAGTGGAATGTATGAGCGTTACTTCTCATAGAGGCCCGTGACAAAATACTGGGCTATAACTGAACGTATCACATCTGGGAAAGTGCAAAATTTCGGAATATTTATACGGGATTTTTAATAATTAAAGGAATAATCAAATAAAACTACAATTAACTCTTTTTCTGAAAGGTCTAGTGTGATACATTCACATGACTTTCTCTACCATCTATTTCTTATTAGTGGGTATACAAACTGTTCTTAAAGCTTATTACTTTTATTTCGCTCTATTACATTTAATCCAAATAAACATTTTCAGAAATAGCTACATTACACATTGCGTTATAGATTCAAAGGGAACGCTGTAGCTATATGCTGGCCTATGCTGTATGTTTCCATACAATTATGAGAAACAACTCAATGATTAAAGAATGACCAAGTAATGAACAATTCGAACCTTTAATAACGGATATCTCAGAAATGGCTTATTCCACAAAAAAATCTTATTTGAAATAAATCGTGTGTTTTAAAGAGATCTACATTTTTTGCATAGTACGTTTTCGTCTATCGCTTAAGTTTAGCAGTTGTACAAGCTTATACAAAATTTCTTCCAACTGAAATGGACTTCACAGGCTAATATACAGTTTATTTGTCATGTCAATGTCTTTAATATGTTGTATTTTAATCAAAATCGTTTGAGCCAATGTTTAGAAAATAAAAACAATTCGAAAAATGTTCCATGTAAACGGTAGTTTGGGGTGGGAAATTTTCTTGAAAATGTTCGTGTCGCATCCTTGGAAGGTACTAAACCCAAATGCCAAGTTTGGTATTTATCCGACTTTTCGTTTTTGAGTTATGCTGTTCACAAACAGATACACACACGCGCGCGGACCTTTTTCTTGGATTGAGGGTCCTCAAAACATGTATTTCCGGTGAAATCTATGCATTGAGTATGTCATCGACATAACGTTTAAATAGCAACATAATAACTTTTGGATTTTTCTGTAAGGTCTTATAGAGTTACATGAAGAATTTCATTTGTACCTAGCGAGATGGCCCAGGCGGTAACGTCTGTAGCCCGTATTCGGAAGGTCATTGGTTCTAATCTCGGGGCGGACCAATCTGACTGGGTTTTTTTCGTGATTTCCCCCAGTGGCCAAGGTGAATACCAGATTGGATATGTAATACCGCGACCCAAAGTTCTACCTTAAGTCTACAACAATAGTAAAAATGAAAATGGATGGCAATAGCGAATGCTCCGCCATCCGTCCACAGATGACTGGTAGACTGGACGGCCCCCTAATGCCATCTGTCCGGTATATGTATAAGTAGACATACAATTGCCTGGTACTAACGTCTCTGTGGACACGTGTCGAAGCTACCATCTGTCCGTCACAGAAGCAAAGGTACAGTTGCTAGCAGTAATACTTCTGTAGACACGTGGCGAAGCAAACTGGTATGGTATAAGGATGAGACCTAGAAGGCCGCACACACCGATCCACTACGTATCTCCTAACAGATCCGTCGCGATATGACCATGTAGTTAAAGCGACATAAAATAAATACAGAAATAAAGTGTGTCATGCAAAAGCCTTGGTTGCTATGAGAACAGATCTCACCCCATTTGATTACTTTGTGTGGGAATATTTCAAATGTAGAGTCTTCGTACGAGACTGCTAATGTGGAAGAGTTAAAAATAAGGACCGTAAAAATGCAGAGACATATCAGCGGCAATGATTGAAAATATTCAACAAGAATTCACGCTTCGACGTAGCCACTACCAGAAAGTAAATGGTGAGCATTTTGAACACCTTATTAAATAATTAGAATTTCACTTGTTAATAGTGGAGAAAAGTTTTAAACAAGTCATTAAGCTGTTCCCATTGCGATCAAAATTTTTGTATGAAACAAATTAAATGGTTAATATAAATAAATAAGATAACTATCTTTCAGAAAAAAAATATTTCGTTATTTAAAATTTAGTCCATTACGTCACAACCTGTACAATAATGGCCAAGAATTCGATTACTGTTTTGTAACATTTTCCTTTCAAAGCATTAAATTTGAGATGTCAAAGCATTTTTTAAAAAAAGAGTTAATTTTGGTTTTATTTTTATTATTCCATACTTATGACTATTATATAGGTTTATGAATTTTGGATGCCATACAAAGCTTTATTCCAAGTGCAGAAGTTTAAACTATATTTTACAACCATTGAGAATGTAGTAACATCGTGGTTATCCCGTGTTTACAACAGATAAGGTTTACTTCAAATAGCTCAGAAATTAATTTAAAATTGCAGCGCTTTTTCATTCAACTAAGTTTTAATTATCCAAAACAGACTATTGTCATGAAGTTTATTTGAGGTATCTTTGCAAAACAGCTTTTAAATAAGATTTTTATAATTAGTTTCGCAGAAGTGTGTTTTGGTGTACATTCGGTAAAGAGGGAAAGTTTTGGATCTATGCAGGTAGGGAAATTTGCTTGATGATAAGCCTTTGTTTTGTATGGAAAGCAATCACCCACGCTGTCTCCCAATTGTTCTTGCTAGCAGGGAAGAAGCTTTGTTTTCTGTAGAGAAACGAGTAAGGGAGAACAAAAATATCATTCAAACTGAGAGTAATAGTTTTCGCAAGTATAAGTGGCAGTTCAATGACACTGAAACTCACATCTGGAACTCGAAATTCATATACTGTGTTTCGTTAAATAAATAGTTCACATCTATAACTTACTTGAAATGATAATACTAGGAACGCTGCGATAATTTCTATACGAATGCCTGTCAGTTACATCTATTTTCGATACGAAAGTTGCTTGGTTAATGCCTCTTCCTTTGTTTTCCTTCAGTTCTTTATGGGGTTTGCTTCCCCTGCTAAGGAACACGCAGTATTATTTCTAAAAATTACAGATTTTGTGCAGTAGTGTTTTTAAGAAATAATTGTGCATACATTAAAACAGTAAAAGCCCCAACCAAAACAGGAGTGCAGCTCTGAAGTATTAAATCACCTCTCTCCCTTTAAGTAATTTCTTATCTTCGTTATGTTTTTTTCAGTGTTCATTACATTCAAATAGCTCCTTGCGTTGCCAACTTTTAGCGATTATCTTAAAAATCTCACCAAAGTTGCAGTTATTGCTGGAAATTTTCAAGCAAGTAAAAATGACGAAGTGTATACCTTTAGAAGTAAATTTTATTAATTAAAAAGCATAAAAAGCAAGATGTACATAAGTTTGAATCTGTTTTCTGAAGTAAATAATTCTTATTTGCAAATAATGGAACCAAAATGCGCTTGAAGCACAAAAATGAAATTTGGTTCCATAATTTTGAAAATGACACCTCACAGAGGTATTCTTGTAGAACATTAATAAAGCAGAAAAATATCTGATAAAACAATGAAACGTGAAGAAATAATACAGAATTTCCAAATTATGCACGTTGGTCCCCTTAATCACTAGGGTCTAAATATCAATTGCAAGAAAACTGTGATTTCTAATTGAGCAAAGCGAGACCAACATTTGACATTTGAGGCAGCAACCTGAGAGAGAAAAAAACACTGTTTCTTATAAACTTACCCCACTGGCATGTATTCTTCCGTGCTCCTTTGCCTTTCCTTTTCCCCTGACTGGCTAAGTACACCTTTGAACAACGTTGAGCTACTGCCGTGCTCGAGGTCACACTAGCACATTGGAGGTAATAAATAACTGACGAACCTCTAGTATTGTCGTCGAAAGTTAATTAATTTTGCCACATTACCTGGATGATCGTGTCTTCCTCAGCTATCCTCGTCAAATTCTTTTGTAGATGCTGGATTCCGTCGTCTTTGGCTTGCCTAAACCTGTCGTCGGAATTGAGAAATGAGACTAGTCGGAAAAATAAATAAACTGAGCTTTATTTAACTGCTGTGATTCTTAGCGCCCCATTCTATATTGGGCGTGAAAGACCGGAAATTTTGCTCAGAGTCCTCTTTATCAGGCTTGAGGTTCTTTTACGTGCCATAAATCTAAGACACGGGACCACCGGCTTTACTTCCCTTCCGAAGGATTTTTCCGCCCGAAAAAAACATTCGCCCTCACCAGGTTGGAACCCGCGACCTTGGGAACTAGAGGAACATGCCACCCCTAGACCACAGAGACTAGTCATAAATCAAAGGGTGAGGTACGGACAAAGTAAGTATATACATAGAAGTGACTAGAAATTAATTTGTGAGAACAGTTTATGTCACTCTCCGCAGTACTGACACTGAAGTATTAACACGAAAGCGCTTTACAATTAACGTAGAATTTTCTTTGTTATCGAACTTCCACTGCTCGTAAATTAATTACACCAAAGTTAATAGTTAATGACTTTTCCATGCCGTCACTGATTAGATAAAAATTTACTACCAATTGTTCTTTTGGCGCGGAACTATTCACACGACAGACGTGGATTTGTCTCACAGTTCAAGACATACTAGTGACGCTGAATCTTTCTACACTCTGCTAGTATAGTACAATACCCTGGCACTCTTCGAATTATTTCTAACTTTACTATTGGCTATCCATGACAGGGCTCTTCGAATTTTGGTAAAATCAGAAGCTTTATACTTCCTCCTGATTCGTTGTTACGGAGTCATGTGATTTTGCACAACAGAAAAATCCCTTGGTACTCTCTTATTCTGGGGTTCCTAATGCATCGTGTAGTTGAGTCTTTCTTTAGTGAGAGCTGCAGCAAACTTTCTCTTCGTGGCTTTGTGTTGTTAAAGTCTAACAGTGGAAGATTCCTATACATGTTACATGAGTTACAAAAATCTAAAATAACATAAAATAAAATACACATAATATTTGTATTATTATAGAATCTTACAGTTGTAACTAAAATAATAACATTAAAACCTGCATATCAATGAGGTAGGGATAAATACCGTCTTAGATGGACGACAATCAAGTGCTGTGCAATGCAAGGTCTGGTGATAAAAGCTATAAAAAAAGCACTGCCATGATAGATGCACTAGCAGGTTTAAACCGAAGGATCCTGTTATATATGTGTGTGTGTTTCACTAATTTTAGTGTATTAATTAGTCTAATTAATATTCCTACAATGATTACCGATAAAGAAAAACCCCTCCCAACATATTTATACTACAAAATTTGAACGCAATATAACAAAAAGTGCACCGTATAGAACATTTTGAACGTGTCAAAATGTAACTAACAAAATAAAACAGAGAGAGAGAGAGGGAGGGAGAGAGAGAGAGAGACTTACAAAATTTGCTTTGGAATTCTAAAGGGCTATTTGGCCTTATGCGCTGGTATATTTAAAACCTTGTGGCAGTAATTTGTATCACAATAATGTAAATGCCAGAGTGATTGTAGTGTAAATAAGCATTATTGTCTGACATTGATTTGAGATGTTTGTTAATTATATACATTCTTAGGTAATAAGTTTACACGACCTCACTGAAACTGACAATAAGAGTGGATAACAATGAGCGAGGGGGTGAGTTGAATATTAATTAGAAGAGACAAACAAATGACGTCAGATTGGCGCGCTTTTCTTAGAAATAGCGGGAATATTTTCCCTAGAGCATTTGTGTTCGTAATTTTGATTGGATATAAAAATAGACGCTAATGTTGGCGCGTTTTATTAACCCAATAGCAGCTCTGTTATAATGTTTAGGCATATTAGGGTGTGGAAGTATAAAAAGCTAAAGCCAGAGGCAAGTATTGCCCAGTTCAACAAAAGCATCCACGCGTTACACGTCGCTAAGTCCAACAGAATCATTCAGAAGTTAAACGTCGCGTAGTTCATCAGAATCGTTTGCGGGTTACACGTCGCGTAGTTCAACGGAAGCATACTTAAAGTACACGTTACGCAATTCTACAGAATCTCTCTCGTCGTAAAGTTAGTTATAAATGTGAAATACGCGAATTAATAATGTGCAGCAAATAAGTGATTATAGTGATATTAGAAAATATAACAGTTTCAGTCTGGCGTGTATCACGAGTCAATATGTGAACTTAATTAATTGTGACGGTAATAAAAGTGTAAAAACAAATTCTTTTATCAGTGTTATCTTTGAGTAACAAATCCTTTCCGTTTACACACCTTGTTTAAGAGATTTGCTTGACCGAGAAACAATAACTAGCCGGAGGACAATGAACCCAACATTCAAAGTAGTAAAACAATAACAGGCGCTCATAAATAAGATAACACGAAGTGACCGCGACAAATTGGCTTCCATACGTTGTGCAGATAAACATGAAGCATCTTCCAACCAACTACAAATATTCCCACTTCAAATTGGCGCACAAACGTGGGGCTAACAAATATTCATACTACAACCTGATGTAAAATTATTTGTAATTATCAGCAATACAGATTATTAAACCAGAGGATTCATCCTTAATAATACATCTATTAAGGAAAACACTGATGCGTTACCCTCGCGTGGTTTTCTCTGTCCTCTATCACGTATTAGTGGATATACAAATAATTCTTACGAAAGTTTATTTTCCTATCTACATCAGTTTAATGGCTAAACCTTCCAGAAAAATTACACATTTCATTATAGACATAAAGGGAACATCGATAGTCAAATATTTAAGAACTGGACGCTATACGGCAGCCTTAAAATCTCATACTATTTCCATGCCATCGCGAGAAACAACTGAAAATCGACGATTTATAAAGAATGAAGTATTGAATAATTTTTTTTATTCTATTTTATTTTACGTCGTTTTAACTCCTTGGTCATATCGCGACGGATCTGTTGGTGGATATCTCTTAGAACGATATGTGATGGACAGTTAGCCTTCTAGGTCTCATTCCTGTAACCCCTGCTTCATGCTGTGCAGATGGCATTAGAGTGCCATCCAGTCTAACCGCCGCCCTCACACAGAAAGGCGGACAGTTAGCCTTCAAGGTCTCATCCCTGTAACCCCTGCATCATGCTGTGCAGATGGCATTAGACGCCCAGTCTAACTGCTTACATTGTCTGTAGATAGATGGCATAGCATTCGCTATTACCACTTATATTTCATTTTACTATAGTTTTAAACTTAAGATGGAACTTTGGGTCGCGGTATTAAATATCCAATCCGGTATTTACCTTGGTGACTGAGGAAAACCACGAAAAAAACCTCAGACAGATTGGTCGACCCACGGGATTTGAACCCGGCACCTCCCGAAGGCGAGCCACATACTTTACCGCTTGAACCATTCCGCTCGGTCATTGAACCATTAATAAGGGATATCTTGGAAATGGTTAATGCCACGAAAAGAGCTATTTGAAACAAATTGCGTGTTTTAAAGAGATCTACATTTTTGTGCAGTACGTTTTCGTCTATCGCTTAACGTTTACCAGGGTACAAGGTTATACAGAATTGCTTACAAAAGAAGAGGTCTCCACAAGCTATTCCCAGAATATGCAAGATCTTGAATATTGGTAGTTTAATCAATCGTTAGAGTCATTTTTATAAAATAACAAATATCTGAAAATGTTCCACGTAAAGGGCAGTTGTGTTATTGAACTTCAATACCAAGTTTGATATTTATCCGACTTTTCCTTTTTGAGTTAAGCTGTTCACAGACATACACTTACACACACACACTCACACACTGTTTTTTAAAAACGCTTGATTTTGGGGCCTCAAAACACATATTTCCGGTGAGATTTCGACATTGAATCTTTGAGTGGAATACAATACTTTCCCTACTTTCGATACGTAGGAGAGAAAGTAAAAACGGGCTTTTTGAAGCATTTCGCTCAATCTTTACACAAAGCTTGCTAATACATGCAAAAAAAAAAAAAAATCTGATGTGTTACACTCACATGACTTTTTCTACTCTTGTATACAAACTATTTTTATAAACTCTTATTCTCCATCTATTTCATATTAATCGTGATAAACATTTGCAGAAACGATCTTTTGACATGCAAAAAGAATTACATTTTACACATAGCGACCAGTTCTAAAAATATTTGACTATCGCAAGGCGTACTATGTTCCCTTGTTTTGTATTTGCAAGGGCAATAGAAATACAGTAGCCTTTAAGCATAGACATACTTCTTAATAGCTGGTTGCTAAGTGCAGCACCATTCTCTTTGCTACAGATTAATACTCTTTGCATATCCAAGACAAAAAAATGAATTATGAATTCCCATTTGAGAAAATTAGGTATTGAAAAATTTAAGGGAATAACAAGCAATATCTCGAAAATGGTTCACTCAACAAAAAAAGTGTATATGACATAAATTGTGTATTTTAACGCGATCTTCATTTTTTGTGTGGTAAACGTTTGTCTCTCTCATGGTTTACCAGTTATGCATATGATATTTTAATCAAAATCGTTAGGGCCATTTTCGAGAAAATTAAAATTTTCGAAAAATGTTCCATGTAAAGGGTAACCTGGGGTGGGGGGATTTTCTTGAAAACCTTCGTGTCGCGTCTCTGGAAGATACTGAACCTAAATACCAAGTTTGGTGTTTATCCGACTGTTTGTTTCTGTGTTATGCTGTTTTCACACACACACACACACACACACACACACACACACACACACACACACACACAAACGGACATGTTTCCAAAAATGCTTTTTTGGATTCAGGGGTCTCAAAACATATATTTCCGGTAAAATCTCGGTATCGAATTTTTGGGTGGAATACAATACTTCCCCTACTTACTATACGTAGTAGAGAAAAACAAAAGAATCTATGAGGAAAAAAGTTTGTATTTGGGTTTTCGTTTCGCTTTATATCGCGAATCCTTATTCATTTGAAATGACCAACAGCCGGAAACACCTTGCACTTATGCAAACGTTCACAAAGCATTAAAATTAACCGTAGGAACTGATATGAGGTATCGGAGGCAATGATGCTGCAAGTGCATATGAACGCCAGCCAACACGTACATTTTATTCACGTTCTTCAAAGGAAAGCGTTTGCTATAGCAGATAGATCTGTATGCTTGGTTTGCCTTACTTCAGGAACGAAGAGGAGATTTATTTTTGAGGTCTTCTTTCAGTAATTTTGCTTTGCGGCTTGTTCTGTGTATTATTCATGAGAAACAGTATTTTTTCCTCGTGCCTGGCAGCCATGACTTTGAAACAAATGACGACGGTCTTGTTCGTAGAAGAGGCGTAGTGTTTTGTTCTCGCTTGATATTCACTTGATTAATTATCCCTTCACAGGAGTCCGCAGTCCGAAGCCTGCCTCCGCCTTTTGACGGCAACGTGATGGAATATTTTTTCCCGCTTTCTCTATCTAAGGAAAGGTGAGTCTTCCTTTGAGGCAGTACATGCAGACACTCTAATTATGTTTATGCCCAAAAGCACCAATTCAAGGTTTATACCAAAAGGAAACATTAGCTTCTGGCACATGAGATAGAACAAACAGGCACCTATCCGTTTGGATAAGTGTTTAATTAGCGTCTGTTGCGTGTTTTTAATTGTTCTATCAAGAGACTATCTCGAAAAGTTTATCTACTATTATATTTACTCCTATCATCCATTAATATTATTATTGTTCTTATCTTTCAAGGTTTTGAAACTGCCTGAAACTCTGGACCTTTATCCTTCAATTCTATTAAACAAATGTGTGTTTAATGTTTTTTTTATTTTATTTTTAGTTTAGCGCTCTTTAACCGTTAGGTTCTACCGTATGATGAATAAAATGGGTGTCCACAGAGCTTAAAGTAACTCGACATTCATCTTTTCAGGATAAGGGAAAACCTTATCCGGTAACTCAAAACCAAGATTGGAACTCGAGACCTCATGAATGTGGGGCAGGCGAGCTACTCTCACAAGTTATTTATTACCAACAATGTAATATGCACAAAATTTAATTACCGAGGAATGTACGCTATTTTCTCCAGTTTGCTGGAAGTAATTACTTCTGTTGCTGGCTGGAGCACTGCCGATACAAATATAATACCCTGGATTTATCACTAGGTGGCATTGCCATAATTAGTGAACACCCTGAATATAAAGCACCAGCTTCACCAAGATTTTAGTTCCTCGGTGTCATATAAGAAGCTCTAATCGCTAGTCTTCCAATAAAGCATAGCAGAAAGTGAACCTACCGAATTCAAACCCTTAAAGCTAACTCTCGCTTCCCTGTAAGTTGTAAATGCTTTGGCATAATCTGGCCTGTATGAGGGAATTGGTCGGAATAGTGCTGAACATTTCGTTTTCAGATTTTACACTATTTTTATCTGCTCAAATAAATTTCTACGTTCATTACAATTATTTGAGTAAATGGCAATTACATTAATGTAAATTTGTCTATCAAGACAGAAAAAGGATTAAATAAATCGTGATATATTACTTGTTTGCCATGTTTTTACATCTATAACAATTATAAAAATAATAAAGAAAAGAAAACAGGAGTGAAACTACTTTACTTACCTTCTTATTAATTTGGTAAACAATGATGAAGGAAAGGAAAATTGATATAGTGAAATCTCTATCCACCCCACCATTCTATTTTAAGGCAATTTCTTATAGTAAAACCATCGCGATGTCAACAAATTACTCCATTTTCTTAATGCTGCGCATGCGTAGGGGATACTGATAACCCAAACACATTGATGTAATCCACGAGAACAGCACTATTAGAGCTGGCCAATGGCCAATTACTGAATCTAGTTAATATAAACACACTGACCTTACTATTAACCACAGGACACCGTGGTTTCACTGCGACTCGCTACGCCTGACGGGCTACGCTCACTTCATACTCGTTCTACACTACGTGAGCAAAAGTATCCGTACACCTGGCTGAAAATGACGTACAAGTTTGTGGCGCCTTCCATCGATAATGCTGGAAGTCAATATGGTGTTGGCCCACCCTTTCCTTGATGACAGCGTTCACTCTCGCAGGCATACTTTCAATCAGGTGCTGGAAGGTTTCTTGGGGAATGGCAGCCCATTCTTCACGGAGTGCGGAACTGAGGAGAGGTATCGATGTAGGTCGGTTATGCCTGGCACGAAGTCGGCGTTCCAAAACATCCCAAATGTGTTCTATAGGATTCAAGTCAGGACTCTGTGCAAGCCAGTCCATTACAGGGATGTTATTGTCGTGCAACCACTCCGCCACAGCCCGTGCAGTATCAACAGGTGCTCGATCGTGTTGAAAGATGCAATCGCCATCCCCGAATTGCTCTTCAATAGTGGGAAGCAAGAAGGTGCTTCAAATATCAATGTAGGTCTGCGCTGTGATCGTGTCATGCAAAACAACAAGGGGTGCAAGCCCCCTCCAGGAAAAAACACGACCACACCATAATACAATCACCTCCGAATTTCACTGTTGGCACTACACACGTCGGCAGATGACCTTCACCGGGCATTCGCCATACCCACAGCCTGCCATCGGATCGCCACATTGTGTACCGTGATTCATCACTCCACACGTTTTGCCACTGTTTAATCGTGTAATTTTGACGCTCCTTACACCAAGCGAGGCGTCGTTTGGCATATTCCTGCGTGATTTGTGGCTTATGAGCAGCCGCTCGACCATGGAATCGAAGGTTTCTCAGCTCACGCCTAACTGCCATAGTGGATCCTGATGCAGTTTGGAATTCCTGTATGATGGTCTGGATAGATGTCTGCCTATTAGTCTTTATGACCCTCTTCAAATGTCGGCGGCCTCTGTCAGTCAACAGACGAGGTACACTTTTGTGCTGTACATGTCCCTAGTTTTCACTTCACTATCACATCAGAAACAGTCGACCTAGGGATGTTTAGGAGTGTGTGAAATCTCGCTTACAGACTTCTGACACAAGTGACACCCAATCATCTGACAACGTTTGAAGTCCGTGAATTCCACGGATCGTCCATTCTGCTGTTTCACGATGTCTAATGACTACTGAGGACGCGGATGAGTACCAGGCAGTAGGTGGCAGCACAATGCACCTAAGATGAAAAACGTATGTTTGTGGGGGTGTCTGGATACTTTTGATCACATAGTGTATATGTCATTTGTATCTCGCAGTATTGTTTGCTCAAAATTTGGGGGGCATCAGATGAACTCCACGAATTGGGATAGCCACAAAGCGACCACTATTGGCCTAATCGTAAACTAATTAGGGAAGGTAAGTAAGAAAGTATGTCAGAAAATAGGATAAGTAATTGCAATATGCTTTAGTGCTTCACACATGACATAGACAATGCCCCTATTGCTCTACTGTAGAAAGTTCAGTTCACTTTCAAATACATCTGCTCTTTAAAAGGCAGATTTACAACACCGAACGTTAGAAAATACAAATAATACTATCGATGCTAAGTCATTAAGTAATAGACTAAGTACCCATTTCTCTTTTCTGCGAAAAGCAAATTACAATTTCTACCATACACAGCGCATAATAAGCCCGGGTAGTTTTAACACAGCGGATATTGCTATTTCTAATTGTTTACATTTTGGAGCCGGACGAGCGTTGCAGACTAATTTGAAAGTTGGGATCATTCTGCAGCTGTTGGCATTATCAACGCTGAACTGCCAGTGAATAAGGAAGCCAGTCACAACGGGCCAGAAAGACGCCGTCTTGAAAAGGAAGGAACAATTCCTGCTTTCTTTTTTTGGGAGGGGGTGAGGAGAAGGGGTTGATATTGCATCCCAAGCTGGCGCCGCACCCCAGGGGGCTGCTTCTGGCATTAGTACCGCATCAACTGTCCTTAATTAAAATATAACACCAACCCCCTCGCACTGGGGACCAGTTATTATCTCCATCTCTTCCTTATCTACCCGATCTTTCCGTACAAAAGAGAAAAAAAGGCATGCCAAGGAAAAAGGAGACGGTAAAATTTACCTGATATCAAAGAAACGGCTGAAATCCTTGAAAATTGCTTCGTGTATGTCGTCTGATTCAATTGCCGCAGGAAAGAATATTAACTGAGACATCTTTAAAGGCTAGGGAATTTTCCTCGTTTTATTGCATTACTGAGCCAGGAAATCAATTCTAATAATTTCAGTAAAAGGGTAGATACAGCAGATATCGGAAGGAGCACGAGACCAAACACCATTAATCATAATATGATTGTCAGTGGTAGCTTTTTGTGTGTTTTTCTTTTTAAAAAATCGTGAAAAATATATAAAATGTGGTATTTATAGTTTAAAATATGGTAATTTTTATGGTAAAATATGGTTTTCGTGGTAATTTTCAATGTCATAGGCAATGGTTCTCATTGTCGCAGCTAAGGCGTGATGTTTTTTTAAATTGAACTGGAGAAAAGCTTCGAGTCGCTGCTATCGATTGTTGATCATGTGCTCTACTGATGGTCGCATTTCCGTTAGTTATTATTATTATTATTATTATTATTATTATTATTATTATTATTATTATTATTATTATTATTATTATTATTATTATTATTATTATTACTCTATTTATTTCACGTCGCTATAACTACTTGGTCATATCGCGACAGATCTGTTAGTCGATAACCCTTAGATCAATGTGTGGCGGACAGTTAGCCTTCTAGGACTCATCCCTTCCCTTCGTCACGAGTACACAGAGACCCTAGCGCATAGCAGCCGGATCTTCTGTATCGAGCCGTTAGGGTGCCGTTCAGCCTACCTGCTTTCAATGTCCGTGGATAGATGGCACAGCATTCGCTATTACCACCTATTTTTCATTTTCACTATTGTTTTAAACTTAATGTGGAATTTTGGGTCGTGGTATTGAATATCCAATCCGATATTTACCTTAGTTACTAAGGGAAACCACGAGAAAGCCTCAGTCAGATTAGCCGGCCCACAGGATTTGAACCCGGCACCTCCCAAATGCGGGTCACAGACGTTAACGCCTGAACCATCCCGCTCGTTATTTCCGTTAGTCTCCACGCGGTCAATTATTTTTCCGCTGCAATCACTTCAAGGACTTCAAAACGAAAGTACTTCTAATGGAATGTTCCAAAGAGCTCAGAAAAAACCTGTCAGCTGACATGGATGGGCCTGCAGGTCATAAAATAGAATAATAACAGTGTAAATTTTCGGGTTAATGTATCATTCAAAAATGAACTGTCATTCCTTTGCAGCCAACATCTTCAAAATTACCGAGCGGGATGGTTCAGGCGGTAAAGTCTGTGGCCCACATTCGGGAGATCCCGGGTTCAAATCCCGTGGGCCGACCAATCTGTCTGAGGTTTTTTCGTGGTTTTCCTCAGTCGCCAAAGTAAATAGGATTAGATATTTAATACCACGACCCACAGTTCCATCTTAAGTCTAAAACAATAGTAAAATGAAAAATAAGTGCTAACAGCGAATGCTATGCCATCTATCTACAGACAATGTAAGCAATTAGACTGGACGGCACCCTAATGCCATCTGCACAGCATGAAGCAGGGGTTACTGGGATGAGACCTTGAAGGCTAACTGTCCATCACATATCGTTCAAAGAGATATCTACCAAACGATCCGTCGCGAAATGACCAAGGAGTTAAAGCGACGTAAAATAAAATAGAATAAAAAAAATCTTCAAAACGAATGCATTTTTTCGCTTTTATCGTGAACAAAGATTTCCGCAGAAACTATCATTCTTTTGTGAAAATTCGCGACAAAATTATAGCCATAAAAAGGCCACATTTATCATAAGTCATGCATGTACATCTTGTAGCATCTTTCCGTTAAATTTCGCGATTATCGCTAATGAAAAAAATCTGTTGCTCACATGACTTTCTCTACTCTTGTAGAGACTTTACAAGACTTTCTCTACCATCTATCCTTTATTAGTGGGTGTACAAACTAATGTTACAGAAGCTTATTTTACTATCTACTTCACTTTAATCCAAATAAACTTTTGTAGAAATAGCTACATTAAACATTTCGTTATAGATAGAAACGGAATAGCGATAGTCGTATGTTTAAGAACTGGACGGTATATGCTAGCCTTAAAATTCCATACTACTTCCATGCAACCGCGAGAAACAACTGAATGTTGACAGGGTTTTAAAAGAGCCATTTTTTTAGAAAATTAAAACTCTCAAAAAATCTTCCATGTAAAGGATAGCTTGGGGTGGGGCGATTTTCTTGAAAATCCTCTGTCGCAACTTTGGAAGGTACTGAAATAAATACTAAGTCTGGTGTTTATCCAACTTTTTGCGTTATGCTATTCACAATCACATATACACACTTTTTTCCAAGAATGCTTTTTTGCGATTCGTGGGACCTCAAAACGCGTATTTCCGTGAAATCTCGGTATCGAAGTTTTGATGGAATGCAAAACCTTCTCTATCTACTATGTAGATGATAGAGAAACTAATAAACTTCTGTAAGAATCATTTGTATACTCATTAACATACAATAGAGGGTAGAGAAAGTCATGTGAATGTAACATCAGATTTTTATGAGTATCAAGCTGCCATTTTCAAAGTACCCAGATGTGTTTATCCTTATAAAATGCAATAATCGAAATATTTTAGTCCTTGAATAGTTTTGCTGCACCATTTCAATGAATTGCAAGGACTATTCAAATCTTAAAGTGCTCTGGCTGGTTTTCGGGACACTATGTTACCACTTGGGGCCGTCGAAATATTCTATCTATTCTATTCTATCCCCGTGTCTCAAAGGACAACTCATGTAAAACTGAAATACAAGTTTGAGAGTTTAAAATATCTAAATTATTATATTTTTCAAGGCTTATATTCAGTGTTACTTATTGTTTGAGATTATTACTGCAAAAAGAGAAACACATATAGTTACTGTTAAAATAATTTTCTAACTAAAATATCAAACTCTCTAAACTCTGACTCAATTAAAGATAATTATCCATGATCATGGCTCTAAAAGATTTGAAAAATTACCTAAAAGTTTTAGAAATGACATAATAATTAAAACATCACTTAAATCTGAGATTAATTTATTAAAATTAGTAAACAGAAAGTTATAAGTTAATTTATGCATGGATGCAACTTTTATACAAGTAGAAAAAGTAGATATAAAATGAGTTAATTTAGGAAATTATTTCAAAATATATTTTTTCCATGTTATTGTTAGAAGAATAAAAAAAATTAAGAAAATCGTTTTTGAAGCGGGTCTTACAAGAGTTAATTGTAGCGTTAACTCTTTCAACTTCTCAGATTACGTGCAGAAAATTCATTGCAAATGAGAACGTCACAGTTTATATCACACAGGGACAAGGACAACAGCATCCCGAATAAATGCAGTATTAACCAAATAAGGGAAAACTGGCCTGTCCCATCCATAATTTGGGACATAGATTCATAACAATAATACCTAAAAATTAAAACAATTAAATTAAGTTGAGTTTTATTTATGAAAGCTCTTTAACTACTATGGTCCTAGCGTTCCATTCTATATTGGGCGTGAAAGACCGGTAATTTTGTTCAGAGTTCTCTTTATCAGGCTTGAAGCTCTTTTTCGTGCCGTAAATCTAGGACCATTTTTTCATCCAAAAAATCCATCACCCTCTAACGGTTTGAACCTGCGACCTCGGAAACTAGAACCACTACACTACGGAGGACGAGGTAATTATACCTGCTCCCCTAAAAATAGTCACTCCTCTTCCAGGAAGTAGCCCTTTCCAAAGTAACCATTAAATAGGAAATATTTTTTTCTAAAGTTACGTTACTCTCATTTCTCAGTTGAACAGACATTTCTGTAATTTGAGAAGTTATCCTTATATAAAACGTTGCAAGAAAATTTTTACATAAAGAGGTAAGGGATATCCTGACAAAATAATATTGTAAAAATGAAAAAAAACCTGATGTGTTACACTCACATGACTTTCAGTACTCTTGTACAAGCTATTTTCACAAACACTTATTCTCCATATACTTCAGTTAATTGAGATATCGAGATGTTAATCTTATTGCTAATTCTCTTGTAGATGCAAGGGGAATTGGTAGGCTTTAAGCTGTAGTCAAATCTTTTAAGCGCTAGTTGCTATGTGGAGTATTCCATTCTCTTTGCATTACACGGACAAAAAAAATGAATAACGAATTTGAGAAAAAGTATAAGTATTGGAAAAGTTAAGGGAATAACAAGCAATATCTCGAAAATGGTTCATTCGCCAAAAAAAAAAATGTATATGATATAAATTGTGTATTTTAACGCGATCTACGTTTTTTGTGTAGTAAATTTTTTTCTATCTCTTATGGTTTACCAGGTTTGCAAAAGTCGTTCACAATGAAGAATACTTTTGGAGACATTCCCAGAAAATTCAAGATATACATTTTATTTGTCATGAAAGTATCTTAAATATATGATATTTTAATCAAAATCGTTAGAGCCATTTTTGAGAAAATTAAAAACTTCGAAAAATGTTCCCTGTAAAGGGTAATCTGGGATGTCACATCTCTGGAAGATACTGAACCTAAATACCAAGTTTGGTGTTTATCCGACTGTTCGCTTCTGAGTTATGCTGTTCACAGACATACAGACACATACACGGAATGTTTCCAAAAATACTTTTTTTGGATTCAGGAGGCCTCAAAACATGTATTTCCGGTGAAATCGGTATCGAATTTTTGAGTGGAATGCAATACTTCCCGTGCTTACTATACGTAGTAGAGAAAGCAAAAATAAAATAAAAATGGCATAAAATAAACAAATATGTATTTTCATCTGGGACAAATGATAAGGATTTATGTACAGATTAGCAATGCTTATTATGCAACAATTAAGAGATGCCGTACCATCATATTCCGGGCGCTGTTTATGGTATGACTATTGTATTTTGTTAATATTTTATCAGTGTTCGTACACTCGAAAGCTTTAGGTCCTCCTATTTAGTATTAGCTTCCTATTTTCATGTACTTTAGTAAAATCAGGTAATTAAAAAATTATTGTTGCAGTTTCACTGCGTGTGAGAATTTATGTGCAAAAAACATTTTTCTGCGGCAGGTGAAAGTTCGCTACCAAGTTGACACAGCACCCATATCGCCACGCACATCTGGAAGAGACATTCGTGCGAAACAACCTCGTTCATTCACTGAGCGCGGTTTCATTAACTTATGAACTACACTTCTGCATATCTCCGAAATTGCGTTTCTTCTTGGATGGTCTACTGGGACTCACTAAACCAACTCCTCTGTCTTTCCAACCCTCCCCTACCAGAGAAATGAGTATCAGAGGTCACTGGAGCGTGGGGCAGGAGTTAACACAATTCAGAAATACATTCACATAGAATTTCTTTCCGCTGTTTTGTAATTAAAAGAGTAGTTCATGAGATAGAAACAAAGTAAGTTTCGGACGAACAATAGGCATGGTTAAATTTAAATTGAGTTTTATTTATGGACGCTCTTTAACTACTATGCTTCTTAGCGTCCCATTCTATATTGGGCATGAAAGACCGGTAATTTTGTTCAGAGGCCTCTTTATCAGGCTTGAGGTTCTTTTACGTGCCGTAAATCTACGACACGGGACTACCGGCTTTACTTCCCTTCCGAAGGAAGCCATGCTAAGGATTTTTACGCCCGAAAAAATCCATCGCCCTCCGCCGGTTTTGAACCCGCGACCTTGGGAACTAGAGGATAGCACGGTACCACTAGTGGTGACGTGGAGGACGGCATGGTGACTAACATCCTCATATGATACTGTTAATTATACAGAGTAAGCCAAAAGACTCCGAACCGCCTGCGCGGTGTTTTTCCTGTCCTTGTCCTCAGCGCTCGTTGCCGTCTACCGCTATCACAAAGGTGCGGATGAAACCATGCAACATTTTTAAAACTAGGTATTTTTAAAGGCTTTACTTACCAACTTTACGAAAGGAGATGCTGAAACTGACCGCCGTCGTTGTCTATATATTTTTGGCACCTCTTTAGGAAACTATCCATCATTCGCCATAGTTTACGTTGACAAATTTCCTGGCGGATATTTTATTTTAATTCTTCCAGGGTGCGTGGGTTTGTCTTGCACACTTTATGTTTTTAGTTACCCCGGAAGGGTATTTTATGAACAATATTAGCCGCTGCGCGGTGTTTTTCCACTGGGCATGTCAAAATATGATAAAAACATGATAACGCACTGATGCTGCAAACAAAGTTTATATTATACACACAGCGTGTATTTATTTATGATTCGTATCTGTTAACTCTGTCAAGTGTCAGTTCGCAAAGTGAAAGTACGATTTGCAGAAAGATTTTCAGGTGTAAAAGTTCTAGGCCGTACAACAATCCATGAACTTTACAGTAAATTTCAGGCCACAGGAAGTGTTCAGGCTAAGAAATCTAAAAGGCGGCGTTCGGTTCTTAGCTAAGGAACATTAGACGACATCGATCATCGTTTGGAAAATTCCCTCCAAAAATTCCATGATGGATAGTTTCCTACAGAGAAACCAAAAATGTATGGACAACGGCGGTGGCCAGTTTCAGCATTTCCTTTCATAAAGTTGGTAAGTAAAGCCTTTAAAAGTACCTAGTTTTAAAAATGTTGTATGGTTTCATTCACGCCTTTCTATGATAGCGGCAAACGGCAATGAGTGCCGAGGACGCGGACAGGAAAAACACCGCGCAGACGATTCGGAGTCTTTTGGCTCACTCTGTAGATATGCACGCGATATCTTACGCGGCCTGTTTCCTGATGGAACATGCTCTCAGTTACCTGAGTTTGTAAAAAAAACCTCACATTTCCGAAAATTTTTACAAATTAGCCAAGAGAAGTGGTTGTTACACTTATACGGCAAAAGCCTGCTTTATTTCCGAGGGCATATAAAAGTAGAATCTCACCTCGATCGATTCCCACAACGGGAAAGTACAAATGGATTATCTCTTTTGTTATAAAGAGTTTGGAATTGTTTTTGTTCTGATGTAATAAAATAGCATGCACGCAGAAATTTCCACAATGGAAATTTGGGTACAAGCATGAGCCATATAACAATAGTTCTTTTGTCAGGAGACATTAATACTTCGGAAATGTTGAGTGTTGCTTTTCATAAACAAAATATAAAAGTAACAAGTGCAAAAAATAATCTGGATTTGCTAAAGCCATATTCAAATTTTTAAGGAAGGGCGCTATGATATGGTTTTGAAATTCTGTTTTCTTTTAATGACCTCCAGAAAAGAAAATAGCGATTTTGCTGTTCGCAATTCAAAAACTATCTTGCAAATGGCTAGTGCCACAAAAATGTTTATTTGACATAAATTGAGTGATTTAAAAATATCTGCATTTTTTTCTGTAGTACATTTTTTGTTTCTCTCTTACGATTTGCAAGTTATAACAAAATTTCTTCCGGTTAAAGAGGATTTCGCAGGATATTTACAGAAAATTCAAGATATGCATTGTATTTGTCATGCAAACTTCTTAAACCAAAATCGTTAGAACCATTTTTGGGAAATTCAAACATAATGAAGAACTTTAATTTAAAGGGAATTTGAGATGGGGGATTTTCTTGATAATATTCATGTCGAATGTTTAGAAGATACTGATCTTAAACACCAACTCGGTTTTGATTTAGCTGTTCAAGAGACACACATACACATACCTATGCTTTTTACTTTCCCTACTACACATACTAAGTAGGGGAAGTATTGTATTCCACCCAAAAATTTGATACCGAGATTTCACCGGAAATACATGTTTTGAGGCCTCCTGAATCAAAAAATAAAAAACATTTTTGGAAACATGTCCGTGTGTGTGTCTGTGAACAACATAACTCAGAAACGAACAGTCGGATAAACACCAAACTTGGTATTTAGGTTCAGTATCTTCCAAAGATGCGACACGAAGGTTTTTAAGAAAATCCCCCACCCCAGATTACCCTTTATATGGACATTTTTCGAAAATTTTAATTTTTTAAAAAATGGCCCTAACAATTTTAATTAAAATATCATAAGTTTAAGATACTTTCATGGCAAATAAAATGTAGATCTTGAATTTCTGGGAATGTCTCCAAAAGTATTCTTCATTGTGAACGACTTTTGCATAACTGGTAAACCATAAGAGATAGACAAAATTTTACTACACAAAAAATGTAGATCGCGTTCAAATACACAATTTATGTCATATACATTTTTGTTGTTGAGTAAACCATTTTCCCGATATTGCTAGTTTTTCCCTTAAATTTGCCAATACTTATACTTTTTCTCAAATGTGAATTCGTTATTCATTTTTTTTTTTTTTTGGTCCTGGTAATGCAAAGAGAATGGAATACTCCACATAGTAACCAGCTCTTAAAAGATTTGACTATCGCTTAAAGCCTACCAATTCCCCTTGCTTCTACAAGAAAATTACCAATAAGATTAACATCTCGATATCTCGATTAACATGAAGCATATGGAGAATAAGCGTTTGTAAAAATAGTTTGTACAAGAGTAGAGAAAGTCATGTGAGTGTAACATATCAGATTTCTTTCACACTTATAGGCTAAAGTTGGATCACACTTATAGGCTAAAGTTGGAGTGGTGGAATCAGAGTAATAAATTTATAGCCATAGACGGAATTCGAACCTCGGATCTTTAGCTTACCGTGCTGCTGCTCTAACCAACTGAGCTATTATAGAGACATGCCGGTACGACATTAAATTTAGCAAAACAGTCAAACTTTGCTTGTAAACCACAAGACGTTTACAAATTCATTTTAAGATAACATACTCCAATGTTACCTTCCCAAATTTAGACCAGACACGGCATGTGTGAAAGAACAATTACCCTAGTCTGCATGATAACAGATGCTGAAAACTAATCAGTGATTCTAACTCAATTTTTATGCTGATTTCAGAACTGTTTTTAGTTTTTTTCTATCACGTACAGTTGTTTCACAAGTTCACTTCAAAGATATAGAGATATAAAGATATTGCTTTCGCCATTACCCATAAAATTGGGTTGAGGAAACAATTTGTAAGGGCTCTACCACAGGATGGACCCTGCTTCATGTACCTTTCCAAGAAATTTCCCTTCATTACACAAGACAAATTAAAGGCTGGAATTTTTGCTGGTCCTCAAATAAAGAAATTGATGAAGGATGAAGATTTTGTGAAGACAATGAATGAAAGAGAAATAGAAGCATGGACTGCCTTCCGAACAGTTACTGAAAATTTCTTAAAGCAATAACAAAGATCTTAATTACAAGGCCATTGTCGAAACAATGTTGGAAAATTTCAAGAAGATGGGTTGTAACATGAGTGTAAAGGTGCATTTTCTGCATTCACATTCGACTACTTTCCAGAAAATCTGGGACATTATAGTGAATAGCAGGGTGAACGTTTTCAACAAGATATTAAAGAAATGGAGAGGAGGTACCAGGGGAGATGGAATGAAACTATGATGGCCGACTACTGTTGGATGTGGAGGAGGGACAGTCATCTTCAAGGATCTGCAAGGAAGTCAAAGAAGAGAAAGTTTGAAAAAATTAAGTGAAACACTTTGGCTTCTTGTTTTGTTTAAAATGTAGTCATGAAATAAATTAGGGGAGATCTTGAGAGTATTCTTAAAATGTGTGAAATGGTATTTGAATACGTTTCTACGCTCATTAGTAAAATTGTCAAATCATTACTTATTTTGTGTAAAAACCTGACGTGATAGAAAAAATCGGAAGTTATTTCTAGAATCAGCATAAAACTTGATTTAAGAACACCTACTTTTAAGAAATCATCTGACAAAAAGTGACTAGTGTTATCAGTCTGTTAGAAGTATAAAACTATTGGATACCAAAAATCATCAGGATATATAGGGCATCACAGAGCGAGATGGCTCCGTGTGTGAGACTCGCAGATCCGGGAGATCCCAGGTTCGATTTCCGTCGACCGCTGAATTTCAACTTGAGTTTTTCGTGGTTTTCCGTGGTCGGTTGAAAATGTTGGACTGGTTTCTCATCTTTCAGGTTGCTTCTAGGTTTCTTAGCGCATGGCGGTGCCGAACAGATGGCGTGGATGCTTGCTCAAAGGAAAGGGTACTTCCCGTAGACACTAGAAGTCTGATCGGCCAACTGGGTCGTTCATCGCCCTCTCTAGGCAGCTCTTACAGCCTGCAACTACATACATGATCAAAAGTATCCGGACACCTGACTGAAAATGACGTACAAGTTCGTGGCGCCCTCCATCAGTAGTGCTGGAAGTCAGTATGGTGTTGGCCCACCCTTAGCCTTGATGACAGCGTTCACTCTCGCAGGCATACTTTCAATCAGGTGCTGGAAGGTTTCTTGACGCCCAATCACCTGAGCACTTTCGAAGTACGTGAGTTCCACGGAGGGTCCCATTCTGCATTTTCACGATGTCTAATGACTACTGAGGTCGCCGATAATGAGTACCAGGCAGTAGGTGGCAGTACAAAGCACCTAAGATGAAAAACGTATGTTTGTGGGGTGTCCGGATACTTTTGATCACATAGTGTATTAGTAACTTCCGCGCGTCTCTGTGACCTGTCTGCCTACGCCCTGAGGCCTTCTGTGTTTCCTTCTCTTCATTCCTTCCTCCTGGGACCGACAGCCACAATAGATCTATGTAGGTCGCAATGCGCGAGTTCCCCCCCCCCCGTTGTATAACCTATACCTATGCCTATACCTAGTGTTCTCCTTTTACATACCTGGTTAAATTTCTTTCATATTCTGTGTATGACGGAAATCCCTCATGTTTCATATAATTCACATATTACTCTCGTGCTCCAGTGTAATGTCTGCCAATTTATTCTCATTGTATGGCACAGCTGTTGACCCGGCAAAACAACTTCATTTCCACTCAAAAACCTGCCATTTTAAATAGGATGTCACGAAAGTGCATCAAAATCCCTTGTGCTAAGGAAAATATTTATGAAACCACAAACCGTAGTAATCGGATTACCCGTTCGATCTACAAAGGGATTTCATAGCAATTCATTCGATGAATATTGCCCAAATTCAGCTGCAAGCGAACGCCACGCTGGGGTGGGATGGTGGCTTAAACCCTCATGTTTTGTCCCGCTGAATATTTCATTCTTCCAACGCCATCAAATTTCGGACCATCCATTATACCAGGATTTCGGACAGATTATTTGTTACTTTCTCATTCTCGCTGTCATTATAGCAAGACCTGGTGCAACTTCGACTTGCCTTTCTATACAGAAGTGTACACAGGCAGAAAACAGACGGTCATTTTACATTGGAGAACTAAGGACAGCCCCCCCCCACAAAAAGAACTATTGATGCGTTACGTGCACGTTAATGTCTCTACCAGTGTTGCCAACCAAAAGCACTGAATCTCGCTATAGATCGAGCAAAATTCCACTACGTTCCACTATGTTCCACTACAAATATACATTATATCATTACTATAATTCATAGAAAAAATATAAACAAATTAAGTTACTAATCACCTACTTGAGAAATATTTGTGTTGTTACTATCTATTAGATTCTTCAGTCTTTCTAGCTTTCACAGTGTTTCAAAAGAACAATGCTTTTTGCCCCCAAAACAAAATTATATGCTCTGCACTTTGCTTTTGCACCGTGTTCTATAACTGGTTGTAACCGTTTTGAAAAAAAAAAAATCTCCTTTCAAGCACTTATCTGAATACAGCTGTTTTCTCACTTTTCGACAATTCTCCGCGGTATTCCCTCTTTTTTATTCCGGGTGGATTACCCCTACTCATTTTTATATAATTGGTAATACTTAAAATAGCTAAATTAATTTTGTATAATATAATTAAAGCTTTTTACTTTATTCTCTACCCACACTATAGTTTATTTATTTATTTTATTGAGCATACTATAATACGCTGATTATATGTGACGTAACGCAACTGTTGTGGCATTTATATTGCTTCGAATCATTTTGATCTTCCTCGGCGGCCGCGCAGCCCATACCTTTTAAAACCATCAAAGCAGCAGTCCCCTAGGATCTATTCCCCAAATGAAATAAATTCTATTCATTGTAGTTTTAATATTAATTTTCTCTATTTCAATACGTCTTTCTTTTACGTTACCTGCAAAAAATCAATAAACACGGCATGGACTCGACAGTACTGTCATTTGTTACACTACTCTCAAAAACGCTGAAGGTCTGCCATCCGATTAGCATTTAATTACACATAGTTAACAAGGTAAGGTCTTTTTGTGAAAAATTAGGTTCTGAAATAATAGTGTGGTCGATCAAAAACTGTCATATGCAACTTGACTAGAATGGTAATTAAGACGCTCGTATGAAAATTATGAAACGAGCGATACCCTGTTTATTAAGGGCGTAATTAAGACGCGACATACTCGCGTCTTAATTACTACCATTATGGTCTTGTTGCACAATATACTAAGATGGCTTCTACAGACTGTTCCAACAAAAGCTTAGTTTTCTACCTATTTCATATGAATCATTTCATGGCATACTTCGTTGTAGATGTAATTTAGAAACCGACGCGATAGTAAAATTTAAAAGCGGGTTGCCCTTAAAACTCCACACTGTTTCAATGAAATCGCGAGAAACAACTGAATGATGACCACTTTGAACATGTATTGAAGAACTCAAACCAATACCAGCGGATTTCTAAGAAATGACTGATACCCCCAAAAAATTATTTGAAAAGAACTAGTATGTGTTTTAAACAGATCCACATTTTCTGTGTACAAAGCTTTGTCTATCTCTTATGGTACCCGTTATGCAAAATTACATAAAATACCTTCCGGATGAAGAGGACTTCACAGGACGTTTCCAGTATATTCAAGATATACATTTTATTAGCCAAGTAAATATCTTCAATATATGGTATTTTAATCCAACGTTTGAGCCGTTTCTGAAAGAAAAATTGCGACAAAGTTTTCTTGTAAACGGTAGTTTGGAGTGGGGTGATTTACTTGGAAATTTTCATCTCGCATCTTTGGAAGGCATTCTTCTAAATACACTACGTGACCCCCTCAAACATACGTTTTTCATCTTAGGTGCATTGTGCTGCCACCTACTGCCTGGTACTCATTATACGCGACCTCAGTAGTCATTAGACATCGTGAAAATCCAAAATTGGACGCTCCGTGGAACTCAGGACTTCAAACGTGGTCAGATGATTGGATGTCACTTGTGTCAGAAGTCTGTACGCGAGATTTCCTCACTCCTGAACATCCCTAGGTCACTGTTTCTGATGTGACAGTGAAGTGGAAACGTGAAGGGACATGTACAGCACAAAAGCGTACAGGCCGACCTCGTCTGACAGAGACCGCCGACATTTGAAGAGGGTCGTAAAGAGTAATAGGCAGACATCTATCCAGACCATCACACAGGAATTCCAAACTGCATCAGGATCCACTCCAAGTACTATGACAGTTAAGGTGTGAGGTGAGAAACCTTGGATTCCATGGTCGAGCGGCTGCTCATATACCACATATCACTCAGGAAAAGCCAAACGACGCTCGCTTCGTGTAAGGAGCGTCAACATAACACGATTGAACAGTGGCAAAACGTTGTGTGGAATGACGAATCACGTTACACAATGTGACGATCCGATGGCAGGGTGTGAGTATGGCGAATGCCCGGTGAACGTCATCTGCCAGCGTGTGTAATGCCAACAGTGAAATTCGGAGGTGGTGGTGTTATGGTGTGGTCGTGGTTTTCCTGGAGGGTAATTGCACCCCTTGTAGTTTTGCGTGGCACGATCACAGCGCAGACCTACATTGATATTTTAAGCACCTTCTTGCTTCCCACTGTTGAAGAGCAATTCGGGGATGGCGGATGCATCTTTGAACACGATCGAGCACCTGTTCATACTGCACGGGCTGTGGCGGAGTGGTTACACGACAATAACATCCCTGTAATGGACTGCACAGAGTCCGGACTTGAATCCTATAGAATACCTTTGGGATGTTTTGGAACGCCGACTTCGTGCCAGGCCTCACCGACCTAGATCAACACCTCTCCTCAGTTCCGCACTCCGTGAAGCAGTGTTGCCATTCCCCAAGAAATCTTCCAGCACCTGATTGAAAGTATGCGTGCGAGAGTGAACGCTGTCATCAAGGCTAAGGCTAAGGCTGGAGGGCACAGAAAATGACTGACGATTCTGGCAGGAGAATCTGCCCATTCTGTGATTTGGATGAGGACTGGGTACATATTTTGGCGGAATGTGCACAGTGGGTGAACCAGCGAACAATTAAACTTAAAGAAAACTTCTTAAGTCCGTCAAGAAAGAGTTTGGCATGTTGGGATCTACTAGCTGACCAGAGGAACTGACAAAACATGGGCAACTTCTTGGCTAAAGTGCGCGAAGCAAGGTCAAATTTGTTTATTTAGTCAAAGGTAATTTACCTCTATTTTCCTATTTCTTGTTCTTTTTTGTTTTCTTTTCTTTTTCTGTTAGTTTATTTTGTCACCATACCTTGTATCTTAAATATACATGTACGGTCACTGACCCACTACACTAAATACTTGTGTAATAACTTGAATAATTTGAAACCAATAAAGGTACCTAATCGATCTACTTGATCCATACGGTTATGAAAATGTAAATTTGACAGTTCTCTTCGAAAATATTACTATAAATTACCAGGTTTGTATCGCACAACCTATTTGACAGCAGCCATCGAGAAGTGACTAGAGCGTGACATACGGTGTAAAGTTGCATGGAACAGGATTTTGACATTCATAATAGACAAAGTGAACTGTATGAGAATTAGACTAATAATAACTCTGCCTTTAGCTAGGGCTCTTTCTGGGATTTGTGACGTGTTTCCGGAATGCTCGCCTTCGAGAGCAATGATGAATGCGTGCAATCGTATGCAAGCTCCTAGCTGAGAGGCACAGAGGAAAAGAGCTCCCAAGTTCTCGCAGTGATATTTTTGCCTCGCTGCGACGGTGCCTTGCGCCAACTTTGCCACAGTAAAGAGAACACCATTAACTAAACCTGTTTAATTTATAGGAAAATGTGATTTTACGGTCCATTGCCAGCTCTGCGCTGCCACAATGAAACGCTCTTCAGGCCGACTGCCTCTCTCTTCCTTCTCAGGGAAGGCATCCGTCGCGCCAAATTGTTAGCAAGTGTGTGCCCTGTTTTTTCTTTCCTTCCTTTATTCTGAAGAGAGAAACAAATTGTGAAACTCTACGGTCGGCATTTAATTGTTTAGAATTCTCTATGGTGCTCCTAATTCTTATTCATGATTCATGCTGCACTTCTCTTCTCCGCTTGTCGCTTCTGGAGCGCAAAACAATAAAAATGGAAATCTGTTCCAACGCAAAATATAAATTCTTTGGTATGTAAAAAAATGTAATAACCAAACATATTGTAAACTAGTTCATGATATGAGCTTAACAGTGCGCTCTTTATTAAAATACAAAAGAAATAACTGCACAAATATAAACATAAGACTATTAAAATACGTGCAAAGGATTCCACGGATGGAGTTAATTGATAAAATATTAAAACTTTCCGGGCTGGAAGGTCGTGGTCTAAGGGGAAAACTATTTGTACCCGACGTTTCGGTCAACTATTTGTTGTTAAGAGGGTCGGCAGTTATTCTTAAGCTGTCCAGGGTGTATCTCACCAAGGGTGTAATCCCAAGGAACCGCATGTGGGACTTGGGTGGACAAAGCGGCGTTTGGGAGTGTTTTCTCCGGGTTCTCCGGTTTCCTCTGCCATTCATTCCGCCAATTTCTCCATCATCACCTTTCCTTTCATTCATCTCATCGCCATTTCGTATCATCTTCTTCCTCGCTTCCATACCATGCTTCGGGCTGTTCACCCATCTGGTTGTACTCTCTGATCCATAAACTGTGTTCCCCAGCAGACGCAGGCACCCGCTTTTAAGTCCTACAGGTGTAAGCCCTAACAACGGGGAGAGTATACAGAGAAAGAAGAACAAGAAGAAAAATTAGAGTGAATAAAAACGTAATAAAAGCATCACAAGTGCACAAGTAAGTTTATGATAACCTGTCAGATTCGCATACATTAGCGGTGAATTCGACACATTTGCAATGGCTCTCGGATCAATGGGGGGCCTGTCCATTTTTACTTTCTCTACTACGTATAGTGAGTAGGGGAAGTATTGTATTCCACCCAAAAAATTGATACCGAGATTTCACCGGAAATGTATGTTTTGAGACCCCCTGAATCCAAAAAAAAGCATGTCCGTGTGCGTGTCTATGTATCTGTCTATCTGTGTGTCTGTCTGTCTGTCTGACTGTGTGTGTCTGTGAACTGCATAACTCAGAAACGAACAGCCGGATAAACACCAAACTTCGTATTTAGGTTCAGTGTCTTCCAGAGATGCGACACGAAGGTTTTCAAGAAAATTCCCCCACCCCAGATTACCGTTTACATGGAACATTTTTCGAAAATTCTAACGATTTTAATTAAAATATCACATATTTAAGATATTGTCATGACAAATGAAATGTATATCTCGAATTTTCTGGTAATGTCTCCAAAAGTATTCTTCATTGTGAACGACTTTTGCATAACTGGTAAACCATAAGAGATAGACAAAATTTTACTACACAAAAAATCTAGATCGCGTTAAAATACACAATTTATGTCATATACAATTTTTTTTGAGTGAACCATTTTCGAGATATTGCTTGTTATTCCCTTAAATTTTCCAATACTTATACTTTTTCTCAAATTCGTTATTCATTTTTTTGTCCTGGTAATGCCAAGAGAATGGAATACTCCACATAGCAACCAGCTCTTAAACGCTTAAAGCCAATTCCCCTTGCATCTACAAGAAAATTAGCAATATGATTAACATTTCGATACCTCGATTAACATGAAGCATATGGAGAATAAGCGTTTGTACAAATAGTTTGTACAAGAGTAGAGAAAGTCATGTGAGTGTAACACATTAGATTTTTTCTATACATCTGTTTTTTCAGGTGGCCTAACGGTACATTAACAAAGCGTATTCACTTCTCACTATCCGTAGTTAAAGCTCTAACGACTCCGGGCTCATTTGAGCATCATTTTACGCATTCCACTTATTCATCGGACAATATGACCTACCAGTTTAAATGAGGTTAGAGAAATTTAGGTGAATGTAACACATTTTTTTTTCTCGTGATCATAGAACGAGTAAGGAATTCATTTTACATTCTTAAAAAATCTAACGTCTTACCTATGTAATGTGCAATTGTGAATTGAAAATCTATCTGAATTAACAGTTCTTTTGTAAGAGTAATTTGTCGAAAGGTGAATAGAGAAAGACATGTGAATACATTTCTCGTGAATTGCAAAGAGCATGGAGGTTGAAAATCATCACAAAGTCATACGTTTTTTAAAAATCCTAATATTGTTTATCTTTTATTTATTTAATTATTTTTGTATTTAAGCTTTGGTATTTGTTCAAGGAACAATTAGCTATACTGTATTCTTCCCAGACCAGGAGAGAACAACGTTGTCCGCACAGGGCCTATATTGTAAAAGTAGGACTTCTAGATGTCCTCTTCACCGTTCTGCTAGCAACAAATCTTGGACGCTAAGAGTGCGGACTACCGGTAACATGACGTCATATCCGAGCATTGCCATAATTTTACCTAGCACGGTCGGAAGCTTGAGAATATATTATTACCTTTTTATTAAGCAGAGTAACACAAAAACTCGAGAGGGAGAATAAAAGCACTTTCTGCAGCTCAGGACCGATGGCTGAAGAGAATGGGAAAAATACTTAAGACAGAAATCATTATAAAAATGGCAGTGGAGGGAAAACTTGGTACGGAGAAAATTGCATTTGTATGCTTATATGTATATAGGTACCGACATACAAAACACCAACAACAATGTAGAAAAAAAAGAACAGCCTGCAGAGGCTGGAATCTTGTCTCTTTTCGGTTCTCTTTTGAATCGCGTGGAAAACGAGGGTAACGGGAAAACGGAAATAAAAATGCAACTGTAGGAACTAACTTTGAAGTGGAGGAGGGGGCGACAAAAGTAGTACTTGGGGAAGTAGAAAAGGGTTGGGAGGGCAAGAAATTGCTGGCAATTTGGTGGCGGTCCCTAGAAATAGTTCCTTGGGCCGTGTAATCGGAAAGCTCCCGAGTCGGCTTCCATTCGTTTTCTTCCCTGATGCCTTACTTTACCGTGAAGACAGCTTCCCGGGGGATATACCCGCTTCAGATCCGTATAAATAAAGCTCCAACATGAATTATATCAATGTATGGGACCTGTGAATTTTCTAAATCCAAGTAAAATGGATAGAGGGAACCTCCTAGAAACCTAGCAGATTATAAACCTCATCTTGTCGTTGTGGTTGTTGGCTAGTCACTGTGTCCTCAATTCTCACTTTCAGATTTTCCGAGAAAAACTTAGAATCGTTTCCTTATGCACCTGAAAAAGCTGAAGGTGTCTTTGATCTGCCTAAATCTATAAGCATTGAGACTCGCGTGCTGTTTTGTAAGGTTGGCAGTCATACTTGACTCTCGCTGACACTAGTGGTGATCAATGCGCACTCTCTGCACAAGAGCACTCTCGTTGCAGTATCCTTATTTTATAAAAAGCATTACACACAATTGATCATGCTGAATTAATTTTATTTATATTCTACAATCCTTCTGTTACTTTTCGGCATAGTCGACGTGTTTTTTCAAGCATTTTTGGGGACGTGACACAAGTTTTTCCAAGCCAGTGTTGTACCAGGTCGGGTCCTGTGCTAGCAACCGGCTGATCACCGATTTGACTGGAGGAACATGTGAAAATCACTTGGGCCAAGCCCTGGTGAATACGGAGGATGCGAGAAAACTTCCAAGTTGAATCTTGACCCAGGCGGAGCTCAGAAGATTCAACTGGGAAGTTTTCTCGCATCCTCCATATTCACTAGATATTTTCCCAAGTGACTCTTGGAGGTAAGCACTTTAACACCGTGATGAAGATGAATCAGAAGTGAACCAGAGTCGGGCTCCGTGCTCATAACCAGCTGTATTAATTCCCTACATGCCGGAATAAATGTTGCGGTTGGTCTGGTTAACCTGTATAGTATATATATACTACGCTTAACTATATTGCTAATAAAGAACATTATTTTTACTTTCTCTACTACGTATAGTAAGTAGGGGAAGTATTGTATCGATTCAGAGATTTCACCGGAAATACATGTTTTGAGACCCCCTGAATCCAAAAAAAAAACATCTTTAGAAATATGTCCGTGTGTGTGTCTGTGTGTCTGTGAACAGCATAACTCAGAAACGAACAGTCGGATAAACACCAAACTCGGTATTTAGGTTCAGTATCTTCCATAGCTGCGACACGAAGGTTTTCAATAAAATCTCCCTACCCCAGACTACCCTTTACATGCAAAAGTTTTCGAAAAATTTAATTATCTCAAAAATGACTAACCATTATGATTAAAATATCATACGCTTAAGATATTTTCATGACAAACGAAATGTATATCTTGAATTTTCTGGGAATGTCTCCAAAAGTATTCTTCATTGTGAACGACTTTTGCATAACTGGTAAACCATAAGAGATAGACAAAATTTTACTACACAAAAAATGTAGATCGCGTTAAAATACACAATTTATGACATATACATTTTTGAGATATTGCCTGTTATTCCCTTAAATTTTCCTATACTTATACCTTTTCTCAAATGGGAATTCGTTATTCATTTTTTTGACCTGGTAATGCAAAGAGAATGGAATACTCCACATAGCAACCAGCTCTTAAAATATTTGACTATCGCTTAAAGCCTAGCAATTCCCCTTGCATCTACAAGAAAATTAGCAATAAGATTAACATCTCGATTAACATGAAGCATATGGAGAATAAGCGTTCGTAAAAATAGTTCGTACAAGAGTTGAGAAAGTCATGTGAGTGTAACACATAAGATTTTTTCACATCTCAGCTCCTAGAAAACAATGCACAGCATTTTGGTTATGATGAGAGAGCGCCTCACAATTGTCTGACATGTTTTCACTCTTCGAAAATATGTTTCATAACGTTTCAGTTTTGAAGTCACGTTATACACAGAAACACAACACACTGCTCAAAACTATATAGCGATTTTTAGAAGACATGGAAAATGCTTGTAGTATAAAGAATTGTTTGGATGAGAGGAGGTTTCTGAAAATCTTTACTCTCTTTTTAAAACGTGTAGTCTTCAGTATGAAATGTGTTAGGTATAAAGCTCGACTTCAATATGAACTGTTGTAAATATGCAAATTAATTTCTGAATTATGCTTTTCACAAACAGACAAAAGCACACACATGGATTTTTTTAGTTTTTACTAAGGGTGCCTCACAGCTGAGGTTTCCAATGTAATCTCACTATTGAATTTTTGGGTCAAATATAATGATTCTTCGATTTTAAGGCTGCTGTAGATAAAGAAAAACCTGATGTTACATTCCCATGACTTTCTCTACCCTCTATCGTTTATTAGCGGGTACAAAAATTATTATTATTATTATTATTATTATTATTATTATTATTATTATTATTATTATTATTATTACAAAAGTTTTTTTCCTATCTGCTTAATTTAAATCCAGACAAACCTTTTCGGAAAGAGCTGCATTACACACTTTGTTATAGATACAAAGAGAATATTGATAGTCAAAAGTCTTAAAAATCCATATATTTCCGTCACAACGCGAGAAATAATGGAAAATCGACAGGACTTCAAAAGAACGGCTAAAATTGAATAATTTGAACTATCAATAACAGATATCTCATAAATAGAAGTTATTTAAAATAAATTGTGTGTTTTAAAAAGACCTCCATTTCTTGTGTAGCACATTTTCGTCTATCGCTTAAGGTTTACTAGTTATATAAGAATATAAAAAATTCCTACCGAATAAAGAGGACTTTACAGGCTATGCCAGAAAACTCAAGATATACGTTTGTTTGTCATGTAAATGTATATTAATCAAAATCGTTAGAGCTCTTTTTCAGAAAATAAAAAATTTCGAAAAATTTTCGATGTAACTGGAGGGGTGGGCATTTTCTTGAAAATCTTAATATCGCACTGATTTATGCTGTTCACATGCGCGCGCGTACATTTTTTCGGATTCAGGGGTCCTCAAAGAATGTATTTCCGCTGAAATATTGGTATTTCATTTTTGGGTGGAATACAATACCATGAATGAGCACAACCCAACACGTTTAACTAGCGACTTGCAGTTGTTTTCAAAGTATTCTTCCTTTTCTGGAGTTATAATGTATTACTCTATGCAACGAAATTGTAGGATAGTACTTCTAGAAGCCATGACGTGACACAAGTCATGCTTAATCGCCATTGCCGACCACGATGCTCGATAACGCAGATCGATTAAGTAATACAACATAATGAAACCACCATATACATACCACCCAGAAGTTTCTCCCGAAAAAAATCTGGGCTATTACATGCAACGTCGTAATTAGATATGACTCAGATAAAGTATGTTATCCCAGAGTAATTTTCTTCCTAAGGGTGATTAGTTTATCCATGTACATTTTTTTCAGCATAGGATAGTCCGTTCTTTGTGCATTCCCTAGGCGGGCGTGGTTGAAATGCCTTTATTTCTAGACAAAGGAATATATAGCGCGTATAACCTCAATTTTGTTTTTCAATTCAAATATATGGAAATCATACCGACGCCGGACAGAGGAAGTTCAAACACATTGCGAGACATCTTTTATCCAAGCCTAAACTCTTAATTTTACAACATTTGTTTTCTGCAGTATTGATTATAATTTTTTTTCAGCAAAGTGTTAACCAGCATACTTAGGCATTAATTATTTATTGCTAATATGATTGTTTATTTGTTTCTTTAAAGATTCATGCCTTTTGAACAGTATAGTTTGGTCCATACATTGAACGCTTATGACGGAATGCATACTGACAAGAGAAGTGGATTTTACGAATATAAGATGTTGCTCTACACAGAACAACTATAAAGTAAAAAAAATCATATAAGGAAAATGGGATATTAGATCTTGAGACTCAGGACTCAGCAAGAATTAGAACGCGAGCGCCTTTCAGCCAATGCACGGTCAAAATATGTGTCACAATCGATAGTTTTAAAGCCTGGTGGTCAAAAACTAATAACTGATTTTTCTCCTACAGTCATTTATTTTTATTTCTATAATCTCAACCTCGATTAGAGTAGGGACCTACGAAGCATATTCTCATCCATTTTCCTGTTCACTATTGGCAGTTGGTAAAAAATGTAAAAATGCAAGCATTTGGTGATCTGCGAATTCAAAACATAAAAGAAGCTGTACAAGATGCAACGCCGCATAATACGAGATGAAACAAGCAAGCCACTTCAATCATTACATCAAAAGTACGAAAAAAAATTCTGTGTTAAACTCACATGACTTTTTCTACTCTTGTACAAACTATTTTTACAAACGCTTATTCTCCATATACTTCATGTTAATCCAGATATCGAGATGTTAATCTTATTGCTAATTTTCTTGTAGATGCAAGGGGAATTGGTAAGTTTTAAGCTATAGTCAAATATTTTAAGAGCCGGTTGCTATGTAGAGTATCCCATTCTCTTTGCATTACCAGGACAAAAAAATTAATAATGAATTCCCATTTGAGAAAAAGTATAAGTATTGGAAAATTTAAGGGAATAACAAGGAATATCTCGAAAACGGTTGACTCAACAAAAAAATGTATATGACATAAATTGTGTACTTTAATGCATTCTACATTTTTTCTGTAGTAAAAGTTCGTCTATCTCTTATGGATTACCAGTTATGCAAAAGTCGTTCACAATGAAGAATACTTTTGGAGACATTCCCAGAAAATTCGAGATATACATTTCATTTGTCATGACAATATCTTAAACATATGATATTTTAAACAAAATCGTTAGAGCCATTTTTGAGAAAATTGAAATTTTCGAAAAATTTTCCATGTAAAGGTAATCTGGGGTGCGGGGATTTTCTTGAAAACCTTCGTGTCGCATCTCTGGAAGATACTGAGCCAAAAACCAAGTTTGGTGTTTATTCGACTGTTCGTTGCTGAGTTATGCTGCTCACAGACACACACACGGACATGTTTCCAAAAATGCTTTTTTTGGATTCGGGGGGTCTCAAAAAATGTATTTCCGGTGAAATCTCGGTATCGAATTTTTGGGTGGAACACAATACTTCTCCTACTTACTATACGTAGTAGCGAAAGTAATGAATAACGAATTCCCATTTGAGAAAAAGTATAAGTATTGGAAAATTTAAGGGAATAACAAGCAATATCTCGAAAATGGTTCACTCAATTAAAAAAAACGTATATGAGATAAATTGTGTATCCTAACGCGATCTACATTTTTTGTGTAGTAAAATTTTGTCTATCTCTTATGGTTTACCAGTTATGCAAAAGTCGTTCACAATGAAGAATACTTTTGGAGACATTCCCAGAAAATTCAAGATATACATTTTATTTCTCATGAAAGTATCTTAAATATATGATATTTTAATCAAAATCGTTAGAGCCATTTTTGAGAAAATTGAAATTTTCGAAAAATGTGCCATGTAAAGGGTAATCTGGGGTGGGGGATTTTCTTAAAAACCTTCGTGTCGCATCTCTGGAAGATACTGAACCTAAATACGAAGCTTGGTGTTTATCCGACTGTTCGTTTCTAAGTTATGCTGTTCACAGACACACATACACAGACAGACACACAGACACACACACGGACATGTTTCTAAAAATGTTTTTTTTGGATTCAGGGGGAGTAGAGAAAGTAAAAATGAATAACGAATTTGAGAAAAAGTATAAGTATTGGAAAATTTGAGGGAATAACAAGCAATATCTCGAAAATTCTTCACTCAGCAAAAAAATGTATATGACAAATTGTGTATTTTAACGCGATCTACATTTTTTGTGTAGTAAAATTTTGTCTATCTCTTATGGTTTACCAGTTATGCAAAAGTCGTTCACAATGAAGAATACTTTTGGAAACATTCCCAGAAAATTCGAGATATACATTTCATTTGTCATGAAAATATCTTAAACATATGTTATTTTAATCAAAATCGTTAGAGCCATTTTTGAGAAAATTAAAATTTTCGAAAAATGTTCCATTTAAAGGGTAATCTGGGGTGGGGGGATTTTCTTGAAAACCTTCGTGTCGCATCTCTGGAAGTTACTGAACCTAAATACCAAGTTTGGTGTTTATCCGACTGTTCGCTTCTGAGTTCTGCTGTTCACAGACAGACACACAAAAACGGACATGTTTCCAAAAATGTTTTATATGCATTCTGTGCACCTCAAAACATGTATTTCCGGTGAAATCTCGGTATCTAATTTTTGAGTGGAATGCAATACTTCCCCTACTTACTATGTGTACTAGAGAAAGTAAGAAAGTACTGAAAAACGAAAATACCGATTAAATAACACTAGATGCTGGGGTCCGACACGGATTAAATTGTTATGCTTAACGAATAAATAGAAATATTTCCTTTGTCCGAGATGCTAGCTGATAACAGTAAAGTATCTCGTGTTTCACGTTACATAATCTATTATTCTTAAAAGAAACTGATATGCCACTACGTCTTGTTAATCGTGATAAACCTTCATTACACATTTATAAATGTGTTATAGTGTAAAAAGGATACAGTAAGCTAAAAGGTATAGTCAGATTGTTTTAAACGCGGTTCGCTATGTGATGGCTTTGAAATTCCATGTTCTTTGCATGACCATGAGAACAAACGAAACGCTGCTTACTACTTGGAAAATATATTTGTTCGGAAATTCAAACCAATAACAAAGAACATCACGCAAATGCTTAACGCCACAAAAAAATGTTATTATATATATTATGTGTGCTTGAAGGAGATCTACATTATTTGTGTAGTAAGATTTTGGTTGTCTTTTACGGTTCACCAATTAAATCAATGTCATTCAGAACGAAAATGGGTTCACAGATTATTCCCAGAAAATTAAAGACATACATTTTGTCATACAAATACATATTTTAATCAAAATCATTAGATCCATTTTTTTACAAAATAAAAAATTTCCAATAATTTTCGTAAAGGGTAGTTTGGATTTGATTGAAAATCTTCCTATCATATCCAGAAAGTCATTACATTTAAATAATAAGTTTGATATTTAACCCACTTTTTTGAGTTATGCTTTTCACAGACACAGACACACACGCTCGTATCTTTTTCTGAAAATTCTATTTTGGATTCAGGGAGCCTCAAAATATGCATTTCCGGTAAAATTTGGATACAGAATTTTTGGTTGGAATGTAATACATTCTCTACCTTCTAGATACATGGTAGAGAAAGTAAAAATGGAATGTTGTAGAAGATACATCTCAGCATATCGAGCTCTGCTTTGCTGCATTTGCTTCTAGAGCTTAATCGCATAAAAACTATTTTATCGGTCTATCCTTCTTACATCTAACAGCAGTGTACCAGGGCAGATTGATAAGTCCGTGACTTTGACGAGAGATAGCGTTCTAATCACAGGTTTCTTGTTTGCACCCAAGTCTTACATCTATACGGGATATAATCGCAGAAATTCGTCGACATTTGTTTCTTAGAACGTTGAGAGCACCTAAAATAAGCAGATGTGTGTTGCTTCGTAGAAAATGGAGGAAAGTGAATTTCGTGTTCTGATAAAGCACTACTTTTTGCGTGGTAGGACGGTGAAGGAAGCAGAAGAAAAGCTGAACAAGTATTATGGGGACTCTGCTCCACCGCGTGACATGGTTCACAAGTGGTTCACAGAATTTCGATGTGGCCGTTCGAGCACAAGAGATGCCGTGCGCACAGGACGGCCGGTTGTCACAACAGAAGAAATGGTGACAAAGCTCATGATATTGTGTTGGAAGATCGCCGAGTAAAAATGTCTGAGATAGCTAACACCGTAAACATCTCGAGTGAACGGGTGTATAACATTCTGCACGGATTATTTGGTATGAGAAAGCTGTCAGCAAAATGGATCCCGCGACTGCTCACATTTGAGAAGAAGCGGTATCTGTGACCATTTCACAGGGATTTTTCAACATATTCTAACGCAACCCAAATGAGTTTTTGGGCGTTATATTACGGTTGATAGAACCTGGATCCATTACTATCAACCTAAAACCAAACAACAATCAAAGCAATGGATTTCCTTGGCGAACCTGCTCCAAAGAAAACGAAAACCATTCCATCGGCAGGAAAAACATGTTAGCTGTCTTTTCGGATTCACAAGGGGTGATAGACATCCACTACCTGAAAAAGGTTAAAACGATTACAGGTTCATATTATGCCACAATGCCGGATCAGTTTCACAAGGAATTGTTAAAGAAACACCCTCATTTGGTGAAGAAAAAGGTTCTCTTTCAGGGATTACGCACCCGCACACAAGCCAGCCATTGCCATCGCAAAATTTATGGAATTGGGCTACGAACTGCTACCTCACCCACCATATTCTCCAGATTTGGCTCCGAGCGACTTCTTCCTCCCCACAAACCTGAAAAGTTGGCTCGCTGGGAATAAATTCACGTCCAGTGAACACATCATGGGAGAAACAACCTCGTGTTTTGTAGACTTCGAAAAAATTATATTTTTAAAGGGTTAAAAAAATTGGAGAAACGTTGGACAACGTGTATTGAATTGAAAGGAGACTATGTTGAGAAATAAAACTGATTTTTGGAAAACTTTGTTATTTTCTTTAAAAAGTCACTGACATCAATCCCGTAGCTTCATTGTTTACCGCTGATCATGCTTTACTAGGTTATGTAAAAGATAGCCACACGTTCACTGGAGCCGCGTTGTGGCCTTCAAACGAAGCACTCACCTAGTATTTAGTAATTGATTTTATGGAGCAACTTGAAGCAATATCCGACTAGCAGCTGCTAGCTCGTTTAAATATACCACGAAAACTATTCAAAGAGCCCATCACAAGAAGTGCTTTATAAAATCCTTGGAGAGAAAATTAGCTGTTAATTTTCTCCTCTTCTCTACCATCTGGGGAATTTCCCGGGTGCGTGTGGATAAATTAAGCGAATGGTAATGAAGGGGGCGGGGGAAAAGACAACAAAAGCTTGATGTGCAAAAAACTGGAGGGACTAAAAGCGCGGTTAGGCAAATTATGGAGCGAAAGATGCTCTGGGCATCAAAGAATGTAATGGTACAACAATAATAAAGAAAATATAATAAAATAACAAACAGAGGTTGGCAGTACGAACGACATGCCTACAGCATATAGTTTCTATTTGCTATGTTGTTACACGAACGAGGAGGTTCTCGTGAAAAGCAATAATTTCACTGGTTTTTCACTAACATTAAAGTGAACTAAAGCGGACAAACAGTGATGATGTGAAGAAAACAAAATATTAAACACGATAGAGCATGAGGGAGGTACATATTCCATAAAATACCAATTCCCCCTTCACTAAAGGCTTTCTGTACAACGTACGTTTTATTCCTATTTTTTTTGATGGAACAGAACCGTAAATGAAAACAGTAATTCATAACAAACCATATCCATTGGTTCTCATTGGAATTTGTATTGCTACTCTAAATTATTTCAACGTTTAAAATAATATTGGTTATTACTTTGAATTATATTTGATTTGATTGTTTTGTTTTATAACATTTCAAGTTCAATTCCAGATGCATTTATTCAACGTGGTTTGGTATTCCAGAACGCTTTGAGCCTCATAATAGAATTTGCGATGTTTACGTGATTCTTCCAAGCTTTTGTATTCTAGTATTGTTTTAGCTTTGCAAAGCATATGTACGCTGGAACGTCAATGATTTTATTCAGATTTAGAATTGGTAGGATAGATAAACTGCCTTCTAGGTGATTATATTCTGCATTTTTGTGTCTGCATGCGGAAAAACACTGAAATTATTATCCCCTATTTTAATTCTCGAAAATGCGTTTGCTTTAAGGTACCTTCATATACTGGCAATGAAATGTGTGAATCTGTAATAAAGTTTATCTCAATTAAAAAGAAGCAGATACAAAATAAGCTTTTGTAAGAAGAGTTTGTAGAAGACTGAATAGGGAAAGTCATGTGAATGCAACACATCGTATTTTTCCTACGCCTATCTGATGATAATGGCATTCTAGAAATTAGCTAATTCTAATGCACTTTAATACTGTGAACCAAAAGGTCAGGAAATACTGATGGTTTGTTTCTTTGAATGGAATTTGCAACCATGGATTCCTTGTTTATTGTCCAATTGAAATCTAAAAAAAAATCTATCATTTATTAGTGTGTAAACAAACTATTCCTACGAGAGCTTATTTTTGTATCTACTTCATTATAATAAACAAGTGTTTGTAGAAATAGCTACATTAAACATTTCGTTATAGATACAGAGAGAATAGCGATAGTCATATGTTTTAGAACTGGACGCTATGTGCTGGTCTTAAAATTCCATACTCTTTCCATGTAACCACGAAAAACAACTGAGAAGTCGACAGGACTAGAAAGTATTGAGCATTTGAGAAGATGGTTTGTTGTATTGTTATTTGCCCCACGCTTTGGGAACCAATTTGAAGTAGGTTGTTGCTGCTACGTATGGAAAGTCAGTTTGAAGATGATGTATTATATTTCGACTGTTGGAGAGCCGAACTTGAAGTAGTTGCAACCGCACCTATGGTAAAAAGTTTCCGGTAGCCTTCGCACCAAATGTACTTTCCGGTGGCCTTTGCCCCAAATGTTTAAAAAAAATATTAACTTTGTAATTTTGACTGAAGAATGTAGGCTTACACAGATTATAATTTTACTTCACTCCTTTTATTAATGCTTGACACGATTTAAATAACACTTCACTGATAAAGAGAGAGCTGTGAGATTTTTTTAAATTAATTACTTGCACTTTTTAACTCGTAAACGATTTTCGTCGTACACGAATATGTATTAAATTTCTCGAGGACACATTTCGCGTCAGGAACACTGTCTTCAAGCAACGCGTCCAGTTATTAGCACTGTCTACAAGCAACTGACTTCTGTAGTTGTAAATTTTGATATATTTCAGTTTCTGATTGGCTAATCCTACTCCAATAGAATACCTCCATTTAACTAAAGCTTTTTCTGGTTGTTGATTGGCTATTTTATAAACTGTCACAAAAATTACATTATTGTTGCTCCAAGAATCACAAGTAGTATTGTTAAACTTTCTTACTCATTATTGACTCAAGGTTACCTCATTGTTAGCAACTTTTAACCTATTATTTTCACAGCTCCTACATTATTAAATGACGTAATACATTCACATAACATTATTACATGTATACAATAATATAAACATATACAATGACTGTAATATACACTTTTTATATATTGTTACATACACATATTGCTTTAAGGAGGGCTGTTATTGAAGTTATATATTATATAATTAGACCGAAATCATTTAAGTATTAAAAATACTGCCTCACAATTGAATCATTAATAGCGGTATCTCGGAAATGGCTGAAGCCACAAAAAAGTTATTTGAAATAAATTGTGTCTTTTAAAGGGATCTACATTTTTTTGTGCAGTACGTTTTGGTCTATCCCTCAACGTTTTCCAGTTATACAAGATTACACAAAACTCCTTTCGAATGTTTAGGACTACACACGCTACTCCCAGAAAATTCAAGATATACATTTTATTTTTCATGCAAATATTTTCAGTATATATTTTAATTAAATTTGTTTCCTCATCTTTGAGAAAATAAAAAATTTCGAAAAAAATGTAGGTATAAAGTGTATCTGATGTGAGGGATTTTCTTGAAAATCTTTGTGTCGCATTTTTGGAAGGTACTGAACATAAACAACAAGTTTAGTACTTATCCGACTTTTCGTTTTTGAGTTATGCTGTTCTCTCTCTCTCACACAGCACACACGACCTTTTCTAAAACTGCTTTTCTTTATTCAGGGGCCTTAAAACATGTATCTCCGGTAAAATATCGATATCACATTTTTGGGCAGTATGCAATACCTTCTCTACCTACTGTATACGTGATAGAGAAAGTAAAAAGGGTATTTTATTATCTTTGTCTACCCCATTATTCCCCCAGGTGATACTACAATTTTTCATTTCCAATGATGCAAAATTATAGTGCTTTCAGATTACTCATTTGTTTAACTAGTTCATGAAGGCTATAAATTTGTTTTTCTTTGGAGTAACTATGATAACGTTCTCCGACCTCAACATCGGTAGCCACATTTTTTGTGGATTTATGCTGGAAAATGTTTCGGAATTTTTCCCCTTGTCAAGCCATTACACCGGGAACATCTGTTCAAAATATATTAAGCCCAAGTAAAATCAGAGGCTAAACTCAATTTGCATAGCAGTCGTGACAGTTGGGTTAATATGCAGAACAAATTATTTTGCGTGTCATCTGGAACTTAAAAAAAATTAACAGTTTTGTCAGTTTTACATGTTCAAATGTGATTTAAGCGCAATGCCTGTCTACCCATTCGATTGCGTATTCCAGGCATGCGATTTCTCTTTTTACACGGGGTTTAACAGCAATAAAAAAAATGGGAATCCTTTCCATTTTCTCCCTTCTCTTTCGCCTAGCTCATAAATCAAACCTGCCATTGAATTTCCAATCAACGGTTAGTGCTCGAGTTTTCTGCAGATTTTAATTAGAGGCACAGTCGTAGCGTTAGGGTTCAATTACGCCCCTAAGCTAGCTTTAAGGGACCGCATGATGTTTTGTTTAATTAGCTATTCACTCGCTGAAAATATCGTAATCAAAACATCCCATCAAGCTTTAAACAAGAGAATGTTGCACTAAACAACTCGACACTTCATTTCCATTCTCACTTATGCGCTGAAAAGCATCCAACATAAATCCCATTGTTTCTATACCTGAGTTACTTAAAGCATTCGATGAGAGCAGTTTTTTCACGCGTCAGCACTCTCTCTTGAGGATTCTTATATTTTGATTGAGAACAAAGGTTTAAAACATTTACATATTTGAAATATTAAGTCCCCAGGGACCCGCATGTGGGATTTGTGGTGGACAAAGCGGCGTCTGGGCGGGTTTTCTCCGGGTTCTCCGGTTTCCCCCGCCATTCATTCCACCAACTGCTCCATCGTCACCTTTCCTATCATTCATTTCGCTGTCATTTCGTTTCATCTGCTTCCTTCATCCCATACCAGGCATCGGGCTGATCACCCATCGTGGACATATTGTCTCTCCATGAGAGTGTCTGCTCCTCGACGGGCCTCTGACCCCAGGCACCCGCCTGTAAGTCCTGGGGGGTGTAAGTGCTACATAAGATGAGGTTAAACAGCGAATGAATGAATGAAATATTAAGTCAATGAGTCATATGACATTGTAAGTCGCCATTGAGGTGTGTTATCTCAAAATGAATTTGAGAACCCGACGGCTTACCAGGAAAAATGTCAGTCAGTTGGAGAATTTAAAGTTGTACCATGTTCCTACGGTAACTTAGTTGGTTAGAACAACGGCACGAAAATAGAAGATTCATGGTTGAAATGCCGGCTAAGGTATTCCATTTTTTCAGTCTAATTCTACCCTTCCACTTTAGAATTGTAGAAGAACAATTAATTATCATTTAAAAATCCATTTGTCATTGCTGTTTAGGAAAATATCAATAAAAATAACTTTTTCTCTGTGACTGATATTGCCTTTAAAGCGCCAGTTAAGGAAATCAAATGAATAAATCGTTATAAATATTCTTGAACATAAAATCTTACCTCATTTAATACAACAAAAATCTGATGTGTTACACTCACATGACTTTCTCTACTCTTGTGCAAACTATTTTTACAAACGCTTATTCTCCACATGCTTCATGTTAATCGAGATATCGAGATATCAATGTTATTGCTAATTTTGTTGTAGATGCAAGGGGAATTGGTAGGCTTTAAGCGATAGTCAAATATTTTAAGAGATGGTTGCTATGTGGAGTATTCCATTATCTTTGCATTACCAGGACAAAAAAAATGAATAACGTATTCCCATTTGAGAAAAAGCATAAGGATTGGAAAATTTAAGGGAATAACAAGCAAGAACTCGAAAATGGTTCACTCAACAACAAAAAATGTGTAGGGTAGGGCGGGGGAATTCGGATAGCGGGGCTTTTTGGATAATATTAAGTTCCCACGCATGCGCTGCCACAACTAAACACATCACAGTCTCACAGCTAAGGACGGAGTCTTATCAACATGTGTGCTTGGTTCTGAATAGATTCTGCTATTAAGAGAGACGTTACGTCAGTTTTTCTAAACAAAGGTAAGGAAGGAATACCTGTACAATACGTAGCATGTTATATTTTGGTCAGCTTTAGCTGGTCTCGTGTACTAGTTATCGTACTGCTCTAAGGAGTGAACGTTTCCTTGGTATTTTGCGAGCCATTATAGTATACGGTGGCGCTATCTGTTGCACAGTCTAAGAATTACGTCGTGACCGGTAACATGTGTTGTGGGGCTATTTCGATAACAATCGGTGGGGTTAATCGGATATCATACATATTTGTTTCTCTGGTATGTAACTTATTTCCATTGGGGCCTATATTTTAAAGTAGTTTTTATTATATTCATTATTAATTATTCCGTTCAAATTTTCAGATGGTACGACATTACAAAAGAAAGAATTTACGGCTACAATGGGACAATGAAGCTACGGAACAGGCAAACTCATCTGTAATAGAGGGTAATCTGTCATTACTAGGTGCAAGTCAAGTGTTCAAGGTACCATACGACCCTGTATACAAAAGTTAAATTAAAATTAAATGAACTGAAACCAATGTTCAAACAGTCCAGCACTTCACAATCCCCTGTGGGTGTAGTGCCTGAAAGAACCGTTCGAGAGGTCCTTCCTAATCCTATAAAGAGTGTGATCAAGAGAAGAGCTCAAACTAAGAAAGGAGCATGCCACAGCACATCACCAGAAAATGTAGCAGTTGTTAAGGCAAAGAGAGCGAGAGAGATGAAATTTCGTGGGAAACAAATTCAGTTAAAAAAAAGAAGAAAGGCAACATTTCAAGGAAAAAGAAGCTAAACAATCAAAGAAATTCATTGACTTATCGTCTAGTGAAGACGATACTACTAATGATTCCAACGTAGATGACTACAAATGTGGATTCTGCAGTGTCAGCTACTACTCGAAGTAGTCGGTGCTGAGAGGTGACTGGATTCGCTGCCAGGTTTGGTTCCATGAGAGATGCGTGGGAGCTGAAGGAAGGGAACAATTTATTTGTGGTAAATAGCGTTCAGAACAGAATTGTTAATCCTTATATTTCTTAGTTTTTTCAATGCTTCACATTTCACAGGAATTAACTCTTCGTAATTACACATTAATATTTTATAATATAAATATATATAATTTTAATTTCTAGAATAAATTTGTTTCAGAATCGAAAAGCCGAGATATTATTTACTGTATTCATTATTATCCAAATTGCCCCACAGTCATATCCAATTAGCCCCTTGGAATTTCTCCATTTACAATTCGGCGGGTAATTCTGATAGCTTTATTTCAGCATTACGGTTGTCATTAATGATAGGGATATTATGCCCACCGTGAGCCATAATAGTGTAGTACTTGTGTGCTTACTTGAATGCTTGGTACATTGTAACATTTTATTTTCAATCAAGAAGTTACGCTAACCTATCGGAATCACCCGCCATTATGACTTAAAAAGTGTTTTGTTTAACACGATTTACATTTTCTGTGTAGTAAAATTTTGTCTATCTCTTATGGTTTACCAGTTATGCAAACGTCGTTCACAATGAAGAATACTTTTGGAGACATTCCCAGAAAATTCGAGATGTACATTTCATTTGTCATGAAAATATCTTAAACATATGATATTTTAATCAAAATCGTTAGAGCCATTTTTGAGAAAATTAAAATTTACGAAAAATGTTCCATGTAAAGGGCAATCTAGGGTGGGGGGACTTTCTTGAAAACCTTCGTGTCGCATTTCTGGAAGATACTGAACCTAAATACCAAGTTTGGTGTTTATCCGACTGTTCGTTTCTGCGTTATGCTGTTCACAGACAGACACATACACGGAATTGTTTCCAAAAATGCTTTATATGCATTCAGTGCACCTCAAAACATGTATCTCCGTTGAAATCTCGGTATAGAATTTTTGAGTGGAATGCAATACTTCCCCTACTTACTATACGTAGTAGAGAAAGTAATAAATCAAAATATAGCATAGCAAGCTCTGAGTGAAACGGAAGAATGATATACGTTATTTTGTTGGAGATAAAATTCTGCCCTTGCTCCTCCACTTGAACCGAAAGATCACATGGAACTACACGTAGTGAATAAATAAATACATGAGCTTCTCGTCCCCTCTGATAACCGAAATTGAAGTCATTGATTGCACACAAAACAAAAAGCACATATGTTCCAGGATTCCTAGCACAAACCGTATTATTACCCGACGGAGGCAAATAGAGACCTCAACGACACACTACAGTAACTGGCCGTGATGGCATCGCAGTACAATGAACCAAACCAAATCCAAAGTTCGACGTTTGGGAAACCACTAAAACAAGATAACCGACGTAGTATTACTAGGACGGTTATACCAGGTCCTCTGAGACAAACGCTTCCTCTCTCATATTGTATTCACTTGAGTTTCCCAACGTGAGATCACTTACCGTGATTAAAAATGTTACTTCCTTTTTACGCCAATATTCGTCAAAAACACTGACACGGTAGCTGAGATCGTTAAGGCAAGGACTCGTGAACGTGAGGTTTTTTGGCAGGACTGCCCTACGTGATTGAGGATTGTCGAGGATTTCCTTCAAATGCCGAGGAGACGTCCCAAACTAAGGGCTGGAACCCTTTTTCCCAAATTTCCTTTCCCAATTATCATTTAATTTCCGGTATCATTAGAGTCCAGCCTGTGGTGTGAGGCAGTATTTTTAACACTTAGATGATTTCAGTCAAATTATATAATATGTAAATTCAATAAGCAATATGTGTATGTAGTAATTTGTTAAATGTATGTAACAGTCTTTGCATATGCTTATATTGTTTCCATGTATAATAATATTGTGAATATATTACGTAATTTAATAATGTAGGAGCTGTGAGAGTAATAAGTTAAACGTTACTAACAATGAGGTAAACTTGAGGCAATAATGAGTTTGAGAGTTTAAATGTTATTTGTGATTCTTGGAAGCATTAATGTAATTTTAGTAACAGTTTGTAAAAAATAGCCAATAAACAACCAGAAAAAGCTTTAGTTAAATGCAGGTATTCTATTGGAGTAAAAAATAGCCTATCAGAGACTTCAAATACAGAAATTTACAAGTTTAGACGGTTGAAATCTAATCAGTTGCCTGCAGACAGTGATAGTAACCGGATGCATGATGCGTCCTCGAGAAATTAAATACGTATTCGTGTGAAACGAAAATAGTATATGTATTATAAATAAAAGAATCACACAGCTCTCGATATCAGTGAAGTGCTATTTAATTTGTGTCAAGGATTAATAAAAAGGAGTGAATTAAAACTTAAAATCTGTGTAAGCCTACATCCTTATCGCATCACGCCCTGTCAAGGCTTCCATTTCTTTAACAATAATACTGACGCAGCCGAGGCAAACATAAGTATTTAATACTTAAAGAAACAGTTTAATTACAAAGTTAATATTTTTTAAACTTGGGGCAAAGGCCACCTAAAAATACATTTGGGGCGAAGGCTACTGGAAACTGTTTACTATACATGCTGTTGCAACTACTACAAATTCGGCTCCCCAACAGTTGAAATACGATACAACTCCTTCAATACAAACTACTTCAAATTGACGCCCAAAGCGTGGTACAAAAGAACTAACAAAGCACCTTCTTCAAATTGGCTCCCAAAACGTAGGGCAAATAACAATACAAATCCTACAACAAAAACATCTTCTCAGGTGCCCTAAGTAATACAAGCGGGCGTTAAACGCTATTCAAAGCAGCAAGAGAACAAAGAAACAAAAAACACAAATTCAGGTTGGAATTACGTTAAACCTTAATACTGTATTAGAGTGTTCTATCGTGCGTACTTGTATTTGAGTGTAATGATACACATTTAAGGCATTTCAATCATATCAGTTTTTCAACCTCAAACAAAGCATTACTCCCTTTGTGATGGACATAACAGATGGCTCTTTCAAATGAGTTTATTTTGAGCTTGCTTTCATACTATACCCAAACAAGAACATCCATAACATTACAGAGCTTAGCCAAATATCCTTGTTCCGCAACTAATAGGAGATTGAACGTTTAAATACGCATATTCCCTGTTCACAATACGTTTTATAAGGAGGCAAATGGGTTAATATCCATTGCAACATAATAATTGCGTTCGAGTGTAACTAAGTTTAGTTTTTAAAAGCATTTGTAAGTTCATGCAATAAACCAAAACTAATGGACATAATGTTTCTTAGATACAATAGTTATTTACATTTTATTCACATGTAAACAACAAGTCTATATGCTTATATGTTATACCAGATTAGGATTAATATTATACGTACAAAACTTATACAATCACATAATCATGAACAGAATAATAAGGCATTTACACAAGTAATTTTAAGTCATCTTGAAGGATTTGACACAACTAAAGGATTTAGGTAAGCGTGAGAGTATTATAATGTGATATTTGGTCATATCATCTCCAAAATTGCTCCTTTGAGATACGAGCATTTTAATTTAAAGATCAGAAACTTGATACACGTGCACATGCAAATGAAAACAGCATACACTACGTGCTGTTAGATTACATTTCTGTGCATAAGTTTTATATACTTTTTGAATAATATACATCGTAGTTGTCCTATCCAAAAATTCTATTTTGGAGTTATCACGTTGACCAAACACCACATATATGTTAAAATGCAGCCATAATAAACTGTTCTATAACGTGGTATGTTGAAATTCGTCTACGTAGATTCGTTCCGTCTGTCTAGTGCTTTTGTGTATTCTAAGAGGTTGTGCAAAGAATGTACAATGAAACTGTAACCTTTTTCCTGGTGAGAATGCAAAGTTATGAACAAGAAAGACACTACTGAACACAAGTTTATAATATTATGTGAAATAAATTATATATGAAGGTAAAATAGGATATATCAAAATGAATTTCACACAAGCTTCATACTTTTCTAATAAGTATTTTTTGGTTATTTAATTTTAGTTTCTTGTTTAAAAACTGTTTTATTGTATTTAAAACATGAAACATATACTATATATAAGAAGTAAATTCAATACTGTGGTGAAAATGTGTAGATAAAATGAAATAAAAATGACAAGGTCTGAGAGACCGATGTTACCTATAACGTCACAATATGTATGTTACCACTTGAGGGTTAATGCGCTTTAAGAAATCGTTAAAAGACATTGTAGTTGGGCGACTGTACGTCAAGCAATTAAAAATATGTATATTAAACTACAGGTTTAGATTATATGTTTTAATGTGTTCTATACGTTTGATGTATTATAACTAAAGCATTACGCAACTTCACTGTATAACATTATCGGCATCTGTATCTGCGAAACTAACAATGGGAGAACTAAATAAAAAAATCTGATGTGTTACACTCACATGACCTTCTCTACTCTTGTACAAACTATTTTTACAAACTCTTATTCTCCATCAATTTCATATTAAACGAGATAAACATTTGCAGAAACGATGTTATGACATGCAAAGAGAATTACATTTTACACATAGCGACTAGTTCTAAAAATATTTGACTATCGTTTAAGGCCTACTATGTTTCCCTTGTTTTGTATTTGCAAGGGCAATATAGAAATACAGTAGCCTTTAAGCATAGACATATCTCTTAATAGTTGGTTGCTAGGAGCAGCACCATTCTCTTTGCCACAGATTAATACTCTTTGCATATCCAAGACAAAAAAATGAATAACGAATTCCCATTTGAGAAAATAATTATTGAAAATGTAAGGGAATAACAAACAATATCTCGAAACTGGTTCACTCAACAAAAAAATCTGATGTGTTACACTCACATGACTTTCTCTACTCTTCTACAATCTAATTTTACAAACGTCTATTCTCCATATGCTTCATGTTAATCGAGATATCGAGATGTCAATCTTATTGCTAATTTTTTTGTAGATGCAAGGGAAATAGAGTAGCCTTTAAGCGATAGCCAATATTTTAGCGCTGGTTGCTATGTGGCGCATTCCATTCTCTTTGCATGTCCAGGACATAAAAAAAATGAATAACGAATTTGAGAAAAAGTATAAGTATTGGAAAATTTAAGGAAATAACAAGCAATATCTCGAAAACGGTTCACTCAACAAAAGAAATGTGTATAACATAAGTTGTGTATTTTAACGCGATCTACATTTTTTGTGTAGTAAAATTTTGTCTATCTCTTATGGTTTACCAGTTATGCAAAAGTCGTTCATAATGAAGAATACTTTTGGAGACATTCCCAGAAAATTCAAGATATACATTTTATTTGTCATAAAAGTATCTTAAACATATAATATTTTAATCAAAATCGTTAGAGCCATTTTTGAGAAAATTAAAATTTTCGAAAAATGTTCCATGTAAAGGGTAGTCTGGGGTGGGGGGATTTTCTTGAAAACCTTCGTGTCGCATCTCTGGAAGATACTGAACCTAAATACCAAGTTTGGTGTTTATACGACTGTTCGTTTCTGAGTTATGCTGTTCACAGACACACAGACAGACACACAGACAGACACACAGACAGACACACAGACAGACACACACACGGACATGTTTCCAAAAATGCTTTTTTTGGATTCAGTGAGTCTCAAAACATGTATATCCGGTGAAATCTCGGTATCGAATTTTTGGGTGGAATGCAATACTTCCCCTACTTACTATACGTAGTAGAGAAAGTAAAAATGTATATGACATAAATTGTGTATTTTAGCGCGATCTACATTTTTTGTGTGTTTATCTCTTATGGTTTACCAGTTATGCAAACGTCGTTCACAATGAAGAATACTTTTGGAGACATTTCCAGAAAATTCAAGATATACATTTTATTTGTCATGAAAATATCTTAAACACATGATATTTTAATTAAAATTATTAGAGCCATTTTTGAGAAAATTAAAATTTTCGAAAAAGTTCCATGTAAAGGGTAATCTGGAGTGGGGGATTTTCTTGAAAACCTTCGTGTCGCATCTCTGGAGGATACTGAACCTAAATACCAAGTTTGGTGTTTATCCGACTGTTCGTTTCTGAGTTATGCTGTTCACAGACACACACACACACACACAAACACACGCAGGAACATGTTTCCAAAAACATGGTCTCAAAACAAATATTTCCGGTGAACTCTTGGTATCGAATTTTTGGGTGGAATACAATACTCCCTCTTCTTACTATACGAGTAGAGAAAATAAAAAAGTACATCGAAGCAGGAGCTCCCATTAAGGCATTTAGTAGCACTAAGACATGAAAAATCAAATACTTCCGTATAGTGTAACTAGCCGCATGTCACGTTTAGTTGTTATATACACGTCCCTCATGGCGAGATTCAATCCTTGCGAGGGGGTTTCCCTCATTTGAAATGTTCGCTGAGTGCGGATCACGTGACCTTTGGATTTGCGTGACGTCACGCGCTGTTACGTTCCCGCTGCGGCTATTTGGACTGGCCATTACAGGAGGGTGGCTTTATCCTCACCCTCCCCACATCTTTGTAAAACCTCCACACTAGCTAATGGACTGTTTTCATGCTCGAGGTATTAGAGTCATGCACTTCTTAAAGGTCATGCAGGAGCACCTGTGCCTGAATGTCCTGCAAGCGTATAAAGATTAGATAACCGACACCCTCCACCACGTTATGAGCGGCCATATCAATAGAGAACCCCACAACTATGCCCACTTTTATCGTCTGTGTTACGATTCCAAACCGCGTAAAGTATAATGTCCTGTTCTGGAAATGGCGGCGGAGATATCTCCACACAGTCGATACAAAAAAAAACTCTCCTGGCGTCGTTTTCGGAAATTTCTTTTTTGAAATCCCTCTAAAGAAAACAAACGAGAAAACTGATGCGGACTTTGGGTGGTAACGCGGAAGTAGCTCAAACACATTTAATGCGATGTTTGGATTTTTCTCGCGCCTTTTAGGGAGAAGAGATTAACTTCGTACGAGAATCTCAATTGCTCTATTACGAACTACCAGCACACAAAAATGCATCACTTATGTAGGATACTAGTCAGTATATAACCTATCCGTAAGAGCAGGCCAAACGTGTAGCACTTGTATTCAAGGCATATAGATAATTCGACTTAAACATCACTTAAGTTGGTATTTAAATGGCTAATACACTATGTGATCAAAAGTATACGGACACCCCCAGAAACATACGTTTTTCATCTTAGGTGCGTTGTGCTGCCACCTACTGCCTGGTACTCATTATCCGCGACCTCAGTAGTCATTACACATCGTGAAACACCAGGATGGGACGCTCCGTGGAACTCACAGACTTCGAACGTGGTCAGGTGATTGGGTGTCACTTGTGTCAGAAGTCTGTACGCGAGATTTCGACACTCCAAACATCCCTAGGTCCACTGTTTCTGATGTGATAGTGAAGTGGAAACGTGAAGGGACATGTACAGCACAAAAGCGTACAGGCCGACCTCGTCTGACAGAGACCGCCGACATTTGAAGAGGGTCGTAAAGAGTAATAGGCAGACATTTATCCAGACCATCACACAGGAATTCCAAACTGCATCAGGATCCACTCCAAGTACTATGACAGTTAAGGTGTGAGGTGAGAAACCTTGGATTCCATGGTCAAGTGGCTGCTCATAAGCCACACATCACGGAGGAAAATGCCAAACGAGGCCTCGCTTCGTGTAAGGAGCGTCAACATTGCACGATTGAACAGTGGCAAAACGTTGTGTGGAGTGACGAATCACGGTACATAATGTGGCGATCCGATGGCAGGGTGTGGAAATGGCAAATGACCGGTGAAAGTCATCCACCAGCGTGTGTAGTGCCAACAGTGATATTCGGAGATGTGTTGTTACGGTGTAGTCGTGTTTTTCCTGCAGGGGGCCTGCACCCCTTGTTGTTTTGCGTGGCAGGATCACAGCGCAGACCTACATTGATACTTTAAGCACCTGCTTGCTTCCCACTGGTGAAGAGCAATTCGGGGATGGCGATTGCATCTTTCAACACGATCGAGCACCTGTTCATACCCCACGGGTTGTGGCGGAGTGGTTACACGACAATAACATGCCTATAATGGACTGGCCTGTACAGAGCCCTGACTTGAATCCTATAGAGCACATTTGGGATGTTTTGGAACGCAGACTTCGTTCCAAGCCTCCCCGACCTACATCGATACCTCTCCTCCGTTCCGCACTCCGTGATGAATGGGCTGCCATTCCCCAAGAAACCTTCCAGCACCTGATTGAAAGTGTGCCTGCGAGAGTGAACGCTGTCATTAAGGCTAAGGGTGGGCCAACGCCATATTGACTTCCAGCATTACCGATGGAGGGCGCCACGAACTTGTACGTCATTTTCAGGCAGGTGTCCGGATACTTTTGATCACGTAGTGTATGTATTTCAGGAGAGTACAGACTGTTTATGTATATTTAGCCAGTTTTACACGGGGCATATAATTTTGCGCTTGGTTTGGTGTCGCTGTTATCGTGTTTACATGTAGCGGCTGGTAATCCATCACTCACAACACGCACGTAAGGTCGTGTGTTCAAACCCGGCGGGGAGTGATGGATTTTTTGGGGATAAAAATTCTTAGCATGGCTTCCTTCGGAAGGGAAGTAAAGCCGGTGGTCCCGTGTCATAGATTTATGGCACGTAAAAGAACCTCAAACCTGATAAAGGGGCCTCTGAGCAAAATTTCCGATCTTTCACGCTCAATATAGAATGGGACGCTAAGAACTATAGCAGTTCAAGAGCGTACATAAATGAAACTCAAGTATTTAATATTTGAAAATTCAAGCCAACAAAAAACATCTCGGAAATGGTTAACGAAACAAAAAATGCTATTTGACGTAAACTGTATGATTTAATGAGATCTACATTTTCTGTGTAGTGAAATTTTGTCTATCTCTTACGGTTCATCAATTATACAAAAGTGTTTTCGAATGAAGGGTACTTCACAAACTATTTAAAGAAAATTCAATATATACGTTTTATCTTAAGCATATGATATTTTAATCAAAATCGTTAAAGCTATTTTTGAGAAAACAAAAAATATAGAATATTTTTCTATGTAAAGTGAAGTAGAATATCTTTACGTTAATAGCACCACGCTTTGGGCACCAAACTTGAGGTAGTTGCAGCCCCATGTACGATACAATGTTTCCGGTGGCCTTAGCCCCAAGTTCACTTTCCGGTGGCCTTCGCTCCCACGTTTAAAAATCAACTTTGTATTTTAATGTTTATTTAAATATTATATATGTATGTTAGCCTCGGCTGCGTCAGTAGTAAATTGTAGAACCACGTATCTCTTAGCAGGGGGTGGTGTGGCTAAAGAATGAAGGCTTACACAAATTATTATATTTACTTCATTCCTTTTTATTAACCTTTCACACGATTAAATAACACTTCACAGATATATCCTACTGTAGAGCTGTGAGTTTTTTTTTATTAATTTCTCTTTTTTAACACGTAAAGTTTATTTTTATTCTCGCCGTAATGAAGTTTTATGTCTTACACTTAACCTGTACCGTATCGAAATACTCGGGAACGCTGTATGCCGTCTACCGCCTAAATTCGTATATTTCCACTATTTCAAGTCTCTGATTGGCTAATTTTACTCCAATAGAATACTATTATTTAACTTAAGCTTTTTCTAGTTGTTGATTGGCTATTTATAAACTGTTTTAAATATTACATTATTGTTCCAAGAATTACTAGTAGCCTTTATTAAATTTAATAATTCATTATTGCCTCAAGGTTAGCTCATTGCTAGCAACTTTCGGCTTCTATTCTGCAGCTCCTACATTGTTAAATTACTTAATACATTCACATAATATTAATATACATGTACATAATAATATAAACATTAATCCAATGACTTACATATACTTTATATATTATTTACACACATATTGCTTTAAGCTGGCTGTTATTATATTTTATTATTATATAATTAGACTGATATAATTTAAGTGTTAAAAATACTGCCTCAAAAGCGTGATTTGGGGTAGGGGATTTTCTTGAAAAATCTTCGTGTCACATCCCTGGAAGATCCTGAACTTAAGCACCAAGTTTGGTGTTTATCTGTGATTTCAATTGTGAGGTCTGCTGTACACACGTACACACACCAACCTTTTTCTAAAAACATTTTTTGTATTCAAAACGCGTATGTGCGGTAAAATATCGGTATCGAATTTTGGGTGGAATACAATACCTTCTCACTAGGTATAGGTGAACAGTAGAGAAAGTAGTAGTGATGTCAAAACTCCCATTTGCATTTCGTTTGCGTCCCAAAACTCTACTTGGCTCACACATTAAATATGCTATTATGTTTCAGATGCTTTTATTATCTTAAGAAGTATTCTGCTTTTTGAGTAATAAAGTTATAATACTGTAAATTAATAGTAAACTAATCATACAAGGGGTAAAATAAGAGTATAAAGATAACAGTTTTTCGCTTTGCTTATCTTTTGTAGCTATTCATATCTTTCAGTTTTAAACTTAGAATTAATAAGTAAAATGTCTATCTCATAAAAACACACCATTTAATCAAAATGGCCTAAGACCATCATTTCGCAATCGTAAGAGCAAAAAAAAAAAAACACTTTTAAAACATGTGATATATACTATTTTTTAGACAGCGCTCGAATTTGTAAAATATCAATAATATTATATTGATTCCTGAAACTAACAGATATTGCGTTTAGAACACCTTCTTGAAACAAGAGAAACTATGTTAAAAAACCTGATGTGTTACACTCGCATGACTTTCTCTACTCTTGTACAATCTATTTTTAGAAACGCTTATTCTCCATATGCTTCATGTTAATCGAAATATCGAAATGTCACTCTTATTGGTAATTTTCTTGTAGATGCAAGGGGAATATGGTAGATTTTAAGCGGTAGTCAAATACTTTAATGCTGGTTGCTATGTGGCGCATTCCATTGTCTTGCATGTCCAGGACATAAAAAAAATGAATAACGAATTTGAGAAAAAGTATAAGTCTTGGAAAATTTAAGGGAATAACAAACAATATCTCGAAAATGGTTTACTCAACAACAAAAAATATATATGACATAATTGTGTATAATAACGCGATCTACACTTTTTGTGTAGTAAAATTTTATCTCTCTCTTATGGTTTACCAGTTATGCAACAGTCGTTCACAACGAAGAATACTTTTGGAGACATTCCCAGAAAATTCCAGATATACGTTTCATTTGTCATGAAAATATCTTAAACATTTGATATTTTAACCAAAATCGTTAGAGCCATTTTTGAGAAAATTAAAATTTTCAAAAAATGTTCCGTGTAAAGGGTAATCTGAGGTGGGGGGGTTTCTTGAAAACTTTAGTGTCGTATCTCTGAAAGTTACTGAACCTAAATACCAAGTTTGGTGTTTATCCGACTGTTAGTTTCTGAGTTATGCTGTTCACACACACACACACACACACACACACACATACACACACGGACATGTTTCCAAAAATGCTTTTTTTGGATTCAGGCGGTCTCAAACATATATTTCCGGTGAAATCTCGGTATCGAATTTTTAGGTGGAATACAATACTTCTTCTAATTACACTTCGTAGTAGGGAAACTAAAAAAGCGAAATTTCACAAGTTTTGATGTTTTATTGATTAGCTAGCAGCCATTTTCAGTCAAAGTATTTTCACCATGTTTTGCCTTATGAAGCGATTAAATGCTATATCATATTTGCTTTCTGGACTTTTTGAACAAGTACAGGGTTATTCAAAAAGAAGGAAGAGGTTTTATATATTTATTTCTAATGAACGACAATAGATGGCGACACATTCGATACATCACTGAATAGATTAAAGATCAAACTTTTATTTTATGTGTTCAAAATGAACACCATTTGTTATGCGAGTACGACCAGCGCTTTTCCGTTTGCATAGGCAACCATCTTCTACGAATTTATTGTATCAATAGTAAATTTTTATGACGAGGCGGCTCGTTGTTGAACTTACAACGAAATGCGCGCTGCAATGAAACAATGGATTCACTCTTTGCATAATGCAGCACACCAAACGACTTTTCCTGTGGCGTCGCTATTTTCTCGTAAACAAACACAGTGTCCTTTTAGTGTTATTCTTTCTGCTGCTTCTGTAATTTCACATCCATTTCATTTTCTTGTGAATTTATAATGTCCGTCATTTAATCATTATGTAGGTTAAATAAATGAGTAACATTTTAGATCAAAGAAAGCTGCCAAAATACGTATCGATTAACTCTAGGACGAATTGCGGTGAACTGAAATATGACCATTTGATTGTGAACAGATAATGGGAGCGCCATGAAAAATTAATCATGAAATAAGACATAATGCAAATTAAAACATAATCAAACCAAGTCGAATTGTTAAAAAGGGTAATTGCCAAGTGATCGGACTTGAAACCAAAGTTGTTTACACCGCAGATTATCGCAGTAGAGCCTTTATCTCGTGTGCTCTGTGTTAGAAGTTCTATTTTTAGGCTATGCAAGCCTAAAAAGGTTATTTTTCGGCCCTTAGCGATTGTTTACTTCTTTACCTTGTGAAACATGTTTGTCCAGTGAATATACGTAAACCTCTATTGGTCAGAGGCACAGCTTTGCCAGGGCAGTACTCGCACCACTGTTTTTACAATGAACGAGTCATATCGTAAACATGTTTTTTTGAGCGTTCTAGCTCAGATGTATCCTTTGCAGGTAAACGCGCATTTTTGCTGTTCAGTACAATTATCGATAGGCAAACTCGAAACTTTCTACAAGACAGAAGGAAATCAACGAGTTTTTTTACTTTCTCTACTACGTATAGTAAGTAGGGGACGTATACATTCCACCCAAAAATTCGATACCGGAAATAAATGTTTTGAGGCCTCCTGAAACCAAAAAGGTATTTTTGGAAGCACGTCCGTGTGTGTTTCTGTCTATGAACAGCATAACTCAGAAACGAACGGTCGGATAAACACCAAACTTGTTATTTAGGCTCAGTATCTTCCAGAGATGCGACACGGAAGTTTTCAAGAAAACCCTCCCACCTAAGATTACCCTTTACAAGGAACATTTTTCGAAAATTGAAATTCTCTCAAAAATGGCTCTAACGATTTTGATCAAAATATCATATATTTAAGATAGTTTTATGAGAAAGAAAATGTATATCTTGAATTTTCGGGGAATGTCTCCAAAAGTATTCTTCATTGTGAACGACTTTTGCATAACTGGTAAACCATAAGGAATAGACAAACTTTTACTCCACAAAAAATGTAGATCGCTTTAAAATACACTATTTATGTCATATACATTTTTGTTGTTGATTGAACCATTTTCGAGATATTGCTTGTTATTCCCTTAAATTTTCCAATACTTTTACTCAAATGGGAATTCGTTATTCATTTTTTTTTGTCCTGGTAATGCAAAGAGAATGGAATACTCCAGATAGCAACCAGCTCTTAAAATATTTGACTATAGGCTTAAAGCCTCTCAATTCCCCTTGCATCTACAAGAAAATTAGCAATAAGATTAACATCTCAATATCTCGATTAACATGAAGCATATGGAGAATAAGCGTTTGTAAAAATAGTTTGTACAAGAGTAGAGAAAGTCATGTGAATGCACCATATCAGATTTTTTTCATGAGAAACGCAACAATGTTTTTCGATAAGTTGCCAGCTGAAACGCATGCTTCCAAATAAAATGACTATATGACGTTAATAAGTATTTTGGAATCTTAATGCAAGCGACCCAGAGCAAACCTGATTTACAAGATCCCGTTTCCTTAATCATTTGTACACATTTTAAGACTGGGCAGGAATATGCCACAGATAGCAGAAGTTATACTTTACCAGAACCATAGACCGGAGACATATTATTGGAAACTATAAAATTGTGGATCAGCAGTAAGTCTCTTTTTTATGGCTATCTGGAGAAGAAAAATCTGCAATTTATTCTCTCCACGCTTAAACTCGCGTACTACTTCAGAGGTTGTAAAATACTTGAACCTCCAGCACCTTCTGGTGAATAACCCCATAAATTGGAACAAAATGTTAACGATAAGGCTCTAATACTCCGGTTATAGTCGATAAATACCTCATGGCTTAATCGCAGGAATCATTTCCAGTGGGCTAATAATAATTTAGTGCCATCACAACTAAGATAATCTCGCTAACGATTTTCTAAGCATACGTTTATTAGAGATAACTGGCCCTGGAGATGTTTTTTTTACAAGTGCCTCTTCACCTCTGGGGTATTTTCCTAATTGAGCATAGAGTGGCTTTCAAGAGTTCGTTCTACCCCCCCCCCCATTGCAGTTGGTTAGTTATTTTTACGAGGGGCGTCCAATAAGTAAGTTTCCCTATTTTATAAAAAACATTACACACAATTGATTGTGTAAAATTAATTTTTTTATATTGTACAATCCTTCTGTTACTTTTCTACATACTCAACTTGTTTTTTCAAGCATTTTTGGGGACGTGGCATAAATTTTTTCGTCGGGTCCTGTGCTCGCAACCAGCTGTTCACTGATTTGACTTCATCGGTCTTAAACGTGCTTACCTTTGAGTTGGAGGAACATGTGAAAATCACTTGGGGCAAGCTCCGGTGAATACGGAGTATACGACAAAACTTCCAAGTTGAATCTTGACCCGGCGGAACTCAGAAGATTCAAATGGGAAGTTTTCTCGCATCCTCCATATTCACCGGAGCTTGCCCCAAGTGGTTTTCACATGTTCCCCTGACTCAAAGGTCATCTTGGACGTAAGCACTTGAACACCGTAACGAAGATCAATCAGAAGTCAATAGCTGGTTACCAGCACAGGACCCGACTGTTTTGGAAAAACTTGTGTCACGTCCCCAAAAATGCTTGGAAAAACATTTTGACTCAGTAGAAAAGTAACAGAGGGATTGTACTATATAAATAAAATTAATTCAATATGTTCAGCTGTGTTTAATGTTTTATTATAAAACAGAAAACTTACTTATTGGATGACCCACGAAAATGGGCCTATAATACTGCAGACTGCGGAAAGGAAAGCGACATACGCTAATTTTTTTCCTAATCACAAGAAGGAGCTACATATACATTTTTAAGTTGCATAGATTAGAAAAAATCAGCTGTTGGCTTCGTTTACTAATCAAGTGATATCTTATCCTTCTTAGCAACATAAAAACTTACCCATAACATCTATGTAGCGAGCACCTCTTATTATCGAATCTAAATTTGTAATACTTGTATCTCTATATTCTAGTTCTGAAAATATACATGCATTAGCTGATACATGGCCAGCATCTCTGCTTATGAAGCTTTTAGGGCAGACTGGGAATTATTCGTTCCTGGTAAAGAAAACCGCCCATGCGTGGTTCAGACAGTTAATGACCCTTTACAACATAACATTTCTCGATTCTGATATCTTAGGCAATCGAAGAAAAACGACATAGCGACTATTGCTTCAAGAAATCAGTTTGATCCTCCACATTGCATAAATGAAAGAGAGAGAGAGAAAGAAAGGAAAACAAAAACACTGCTCTTAAATGTTTTAGATTAAGGAAGTTCGTTGGAAATGTGGGTGAACGTGTATTAACACCTAAGTTAAAAGTGTTATGACAACAGAACGATAAAACTGGAGTTTTATTATAAAGGGTCCTTCAACAAGAGTGTCCTATTTTTAACATGTGATAGCTGCCATTGTTATTGAGTTACAGCAATCATTTTTTTCATGTGGTCACAATTGTTATTGACAAATGGCCATGGAACGTTACAGCATTCAGCAAGGCGTAGAAATTGTGAAAATGTATTATCAAATTGGATCATCTGTTCGCCAAACCTTCCGTGTATTGCGTAAAGTTTACGGTGTGCATAATCGTCCCTGCGAGAGAACGATTCCGCGTTTGATCGATAAATTGAAAGAAGTGATTCTGTCAGCGATCAAAGAACGCCTATACGTAATCGACGCAAGCGCTCCATAGCGAAAACATAGGCGCCGTTCGTGAGAGTGTACGCAAGAACGGAAACAAATCAAGTGCTCGTCGAGAGCAAGAATTGGGGCTTTCGCCGACCACAACTTGGCGAATTCTGCATGTGGACTTGAAGTTTCACGCTTACAAAATGGTGTTAACTCAAGAACTAAAGCCCAACGACTATAGGTTGCGCCGTGTATTCGCTGACTGGGCTATGGAGCAATTGGAAGTTCACCCGGATTTTTGTCGAAAAATCATCTTCAGCAACGAAGCCCACTTCTGGATGGATGGTTGTGTTAACAAACAAAATTGTCGCTATTGGAGCAATCACAATCCAATGCAGATTCAAGAACGACCACTTTATCCCCAAAAGGTTACTGTGTGGTGTGGATTTTGGTATGGTGGAATCATTGGTCCATATTTTTTCCAAGATGAAGATGGAGAAGCTCTAACTATCAATGGAGAAAAATACCGGGCTCTTATACGAGACTATTTTTGGCCTCAATTAGATGGTATGGATCTCAGAAACATCTGCTCCTTGCAAGATTGTGCCACATGACATACTGCTCTCGAAGCTATCGATCTTTTGAAGGAGAAGTTCAGAGGTTTCATCATTTCCTGTGGTGGTGATGTTAACTGGACCCCCGAGTTCATGTGATTTAACGCCGTTGGATTACTTCTTGTGGGGTTATGTTAAATCTCGAGTTTATGTCAACAAGCCAGAAACAGTAAATGAACTTATGAATAACATCACGCGTGTTATTTGTGAAGTAGGACCTAATTTACGTTCTTCTGTCATTGAAAATTGGGTCAACGTATCCGCGCAACCCAACGACGTCGCGGCGGTCACTTAACTGATGTTCTCTTCCACAGGTAATGACATTAATTATGTTCCAAAATAAAGTAAGAAATAAACGTCTTATCATTTATAGAACCTTTTTTATTTAAGTTCAAAGATAGGACATTCTTGTTGAAAGACCTTATATAAGTAACAAATCCGTAAAGTGACAACGTGCTTTAACCCTGTATCTATTAACTGTCGCATGCACTAGCTACCTTGCATTGCCTGCTGTCTAGAACAGGTTGTCCGATACAAACTAGTTCCTTATTTAACAGGATCTTAATATAATCAAGAGAATTGTCAAACTTACATTTTCATAACCGTATGAAAGAAATATATTGCGTAACAGAGTTAATGCATCTCGGAAATTCTTATCAACAAATAGATAACATGGTCCTTCGGTTTAAACCTGCCTCTCAGGATGACGAAAGCACACGAGAGTGTTTCTGTAGCTTATCCCCTGACTTTGCACTGCACAGGGGTTGTGATACATCGCTATTCAAAGGTGTACATTAGCGCATCAGCGGAAAGAGGAAGGGAAAGGAGCGCGGAAGAATACATTTCAGCGGGTCGAGGTTATAAGAAACAGGTTTTAGAATTATATTTGGAGTGCAACCAACCGAGTTTTCAACAATCGTAGTATAGCAAATATCTACGGATTCTTAACTTCATCTTCTAGAATGTTACACCTCTCAATTCCTCTATAGAAGGTTTAATTACAATCTATGAAAGCAAAATAGCATATCGCTGGAACACAAACTCTCTGAAACAGCAATTCTCTGCAGAGATAGGAGTTAGAAACTCAGAAACAGAGATCAATTCATTATTTTGGGCTTGCTTTTCTTTTGTTCTAACCGAACCGTGTAGACCTCAGGGCTGAAAGTCTAACTGCGTTTCGCTGACCCCGAACCCATAACATCAAAACTATCGACCGCTTTCTTGTTTTTCTGTTTCTGTCAACTGCATTGTTTCTCTTTAGAGCCAATTCTGCAGCCAAGTGCGTTGAACGAAAGCAGCTTAAACAGAAATGAAGAGAGCGAGAAGGAGAGTCCACCAGAACTATAACAATGATGATGTACACGTTGATTTAACTATAGAGTGCTAAAAACTTTCTACAATACATCAACATGCCTGTACGCCAGCGCTAATAACCCGGCATTGACCCATACGGTTGGTTTAGATACAAGCTTTTGGAAAATTACATTTTTTCTTTCTCTACTACGTATAGTAAGTAGGGAAAGTATTGTATTCAAACGAAAAATTCAATACCGAGATTTCACCGGAAATATATGTTTTGAGGCCTCCTGAATCCAAAAAAAAAAGTGTTTTTGGAAACATGTCCGTGTGTGTGTCTGTGAACAGCAAAACTCAGAAACGAACAGTCGGATAAACACCAAACTTGGTATTTAGGTTCAGTATCTTCCAGAGATGCGACACGAAGGTTTTCAAGAAAATCCCCCCATTTCTCAAAAATAGCTCTAACGATCTTGATTAAAGTATCATATCTTTAAGATACTTTCATGATAAATAAAATGTATATCTTGAATTTTCTGGGAATGTCTCCAAAAGTATTCTACATTGTGAGCGACTTTTGCATAACTGCTAAACCATAAGAGATAGACAAAATTTTACTACACAAAAAATGTAGATGGCGTTAAAATACATAATTTATGTCATGTACATGTTTTGTTGTTGAGTGAACCATTTTCGGGATATTGCTTGTTATTCCCTTAAATTTTCCAATACTTATACTTTTTCTCAAATGGGAATTCGTTATTCATTTTTTTTGTCCTGGTAATGCAAAGAGAATGGCAACCAGCTCTTCAAACATTTGACTATCACTTAAAGCCTACCAATTTGCCCTGCATCTACAAGAAAATTAGCAATAAGATTAACATATCGATATCTCGATTAACACGAAGCATATGGAGAATAAGCGTTTGTAAAAATAGTTTGTACAAGAGCAGAGAAAGTCATGTGTGTGTAATACATTCGATTTTTCTTCTTATAATTGGAGCTATTTATGTTAACATCAACATTAGGCTTAAATTGGTATAAAATACTGAATTAAATGCTACTAATTTGTAAAAACATTGTTTAAGATACCAAGCAACAAGTCTTCGGGTTGGATAAGCCTAAGGAATAGCTTAGAAACAATGGAGGCATATTTGGGAAAAAAGAGAAACATTAATAGTGATTTTTGGAAAGCCGCAAAAAGAAGATATGAAGTTATTGAGATACAAAAAAATCTGATGTGTTACACTCACATGACTTTCTCTACTCTTGTACAAACTATTTTTACAATCGTTTTTCTCCATATGCTTCAAGTTAATCGAGATATCGAGATGTTAATCTTATTGGTAATTTTCTTGTAGGTGCAAGGGGAATTGATAGGCTTTAAGCGATAGTCAAATCTTTTAAGAGCTGGTTGCAATGTGGCGCATTCCATTCTCTTTGTATGTCCAGGACATAAAATGAATAACGAATTCCCATTTAAGAAAAAGTATAAGTATTTGAAAATTTAAGGGAATAACAAGCAATATCTCGAAAATGGTTCACTCAACAAAAAAAATATATGACATAAATTGTGTATTTTAACGCGATGTACATTTTTTGTGCAGTAAAATTTTGTCTATCTCTTATGGTTTACCAGTTATGCAAAAGTCGTTCAGAATGAAGAACGCTTTTGGAGACATTCCCAGAAAATTCGAGATATACATTTCATTTGTCATGAAAATACCTTAAATGTATGATATTTTAATCAAAATCGTTAGAGCCATTTTTGAGAAAATTAAAATTTTCGAAAAATGTTCCATGTAATGGTAATCTGGGGTGGGGGGATTTTCTTGTAAACCTTCGTGTCGTATCTCTGGAAGATACTGAACCTAAATATCAGGTTTGGTGTTTATCCGGCAGGTCGTTCCTGAGTTATGCTGTTCACAGATAGACACACACACACGGACATGTTTCCAAAAATACTTTTTTTGGATTCAGGAGGCCTCAAAACATGTATTTCCGGTGAAATCTCGGTATCGAATTTTTTGGGTGGAATGCAATACTTCCCCTACTTCTATACATAGTAGAGAAAGTAATAAATAGGAACCGATTGTTAATAGAGGAAAGGAACAATAATTTATGAGTATACACATAAGGTATAATGTAGATTGTAACATATGTTAGATAACCACCTGAACAGTGCTCAGGGACAATATAATGCCATGTAGATAACGTCTTACTACTGCAATAAATTATTATTATTGTAATTAATATTATTAACTTCAAACGGAACGAAATTTGGAATACGAGGGACGGGCAGAGGTCCTGCTAACAGGTGCCACGCTACAATGCATGCACCTAAGAGACATTCGCCTATAATCTAAATATTACTGTAGTTATTTTGTTAGTGCTGCGCAGTGAAACATGTTACAGCGTACGTAACCAACAGAATGCATTGTCCAACTTTCTGATTAGGAAATTACTGTAACGTGGGTACTTTGAAGTAATGCAGAACCCGAGGCGCGCGCACATCGCTATGTAATAGCACCAGGCTCGCACCCTCATGAGTAAACAAAACCAAATTACGCTAACCGGATCATTACACCAACATAGAGAGACACGACGCCCATCAACACCGACCTTCCTTCAGCATGCTACGGACATCGACCGAAATTTCATTACATATTCTAATGGCTAAGTTAGGGAACGCAGCCCCCAACTTCTGCTACAAATCCCTTGAAACGCTTCCCATTTCGATTTGTAATGCCCAGACTCGAGGATGGGGAGATATCCTTGCAGCAGACAAAGCTGGCAATATTTGTACACAGGAGTTAACGTACAATGGAAGACAATGTTGCAGCATCAGCTTTGGTCTTTCTGTTTGTCGGTTACCGAATTGTGCTGTTTGTACCACTAGCCTAACTGAGGAAGTACCACAATCTAGGTATCAACTCAAATATATGAGGTCAAATTAAATCAAATTGAGTTTTATTTATGCACGCTCTTTAACTGTTATGGCTCTTAGTGCCCCCCACTCTATATTGGGCGTGAAAGACCGGAAAATTTGCTCAGATGCCTCTTTATCACGCTTGAGCTTCTCTTACGTGCCATACATCTACGACACGGGACCACCGGCTTTACTTCCCTTCCTAGGGAAGCACTGCTAAGGATTTTTACGCCCGAAAAAGCCCATCGACCTCCGCCGGGTTCAAACTAGAGGTTAACATGGTACCAATAGACCACGGAGGAGACATATATGAGGTCCCCAGTATGCAACAACAATTAAATTTTACTTAAAGGTCAATGCATTTGTGCGTGTGTGCGTGAGAGAGAAAACAACTACGTAACTAAACGACGACACCTTTCTGTTTTGTTTATTGGATAGATTCGTTCAGGATTAGAGATGCTATTCAGAATCAGGATACAATAGGAAATAAACAATAAAATCTAATCTGAGATCAGCCACATGTGGCCTCTCTGGAACCGAAGTTATAGAAGATAATATTGCATATATGGTTCACTGTCAGTCTTCTAATTCGGAATCACTTCCGAAAGAAAGCATCAAGTCGTGGGGGAAACGACTCTTGATCCGGGAAACTGCATCGGTTCTTCGTTCCAAGGACAAATATACTGCTCCAGGTTCTGAGTGAAGGTGCTGAAAAAATGTGAGTGCTGAGAGCGAATGTGTGCAGAGATGGTACTGAGTCCATGTCCATGATGTATCTGGCTATTTGACATACCAAGGTGCTTTCATATAAGCCTTAAAGCTTTATTTTGAAAGACCTACAGGCGATTAATTTTGCTTGCGACTGCACCTCTGCAAATTGGAGTAAAGGGCGAAGTAAGGACTTGTACAAAAGAGAACCATATGGTATTTGCAAAGAAGACTTACGGTTGAGAGTAGGATACAACTTGAGTAATCTGCAGTAAGCCGGATTTAATTTTGAATTAATGTGAGAGTTCCAGGTCAGTGGACGATCAAAATGTAGGCCAAGATATTTAACAGTGTTATCAGCACGTTTCCAGGATATGGAAACAGTTTGTGGAGTAATAGAAGAGGGAACAATGGGAGGACGCAATGTAAAAATCGTGGTTTCACATTCCTTGTAGTTCAAAAAAATTCTTCAGTTGTGTCAATCCAAGATACTAGAATATTAAGAGACGTATATAATCTATAAGCAGCAACATCTAGTTCGTAGTGGGTGGTAAAATGGCGATACCACCTGCTTTACCACATGTTGACATGTGGTAAAGCAGGTATGTAATACGTGAAGACATTGAACAGCACAGGTGCTAAAATGGAACCTTGAGCCACTCAAAGACATGATTGGACGTATAGAGGCTTATCGGTACTTGAAAAATACAACGTGAGAGAAAGCCATCAGTCACATGATAAAGATAATCCGGCAACCCAAAGCTCCAAAATCTGTAGAGCAGACCGCCGTGCTACACTCGATCAAAAGCTTGCTTTAAGTACAGAAATGCTGCGACTGGATGTTGTTTAAGCTAAAAATCGCGAGCAATCGCCTCAGATAACCGTAGAAGCTGATGGGCTGTAGAATGGTGTCTGCGAAAACCAAATTGTTGTGGTGATATCACGAGTTGTCGGTTAGAAATTTGATTAATCGTTGTGTCTGACTTTTTCAAAATGTTTGGAAGTGTAGGTAGGCCTCATATGACGACAACTAGAAGGTAAGCAAGGCGGTAGTTCTAGGTTTAGGAAGAACGATAACCACATGCTTCCATGATAATGGAAGATATCCGAGGAAAAGCAGCATTAAATATGGAGGCCACTTAGGTCAAGGCCAAAGCCTTTGTAGTAAAGTGTTTCAAAACAATATTTGGAATAAGATTGTGTCCTGGGCCTTTTTAGTGGGTAGATTATGAAGAAGCCATCGAAGTTCTCGGGCCGAAGTGCAGATGAGCTGTTCTGGAACCGAGGTAGGTATCAATCGCATTTTCAATACCCTGACTGAACAGAGCATTCCTACTGGGATTGCGCGTGAATGTAGTTTGAAAAATATCCGTCAATAGCTCACATTTTGCAACTTCATGTCATACACACGGTCCTGGAATTTTAAGGGAGACACAACAGTAGGTTCCCGAAACACCCTTTCGGGAACACACATACGGACTTTTTTCTAAAAATGTTTTTATTGGGAATAAATGGGCCTCAGAACGAATATTTCCGTTGAAATCTCGATATAGAATTTTTGGTTGGAATGCAATACCTTATCTACCTACTATGAACGTGATAGAGAAAGTAATAAGCGGATCGCTTTGTGAAGGCTTTGAAATTAATTTAATTCGTTTTATAACCACGGGAGAAAGACGAAGTAAAAGAACAACGGCTTAGGACTAGGGAAAAAAGCTTATGCACTACATTCACATGACTTTCTCTACCCATTATTGTTTATTACGTTCTCTACTACGTATAGTAAGTACGGGAAGTATTGTATTCCACCCAAAAATTCGATACCGAGATTTCACCGGAAATATATGTTTTGAGATCCCCTGAATTCAAAAAACTCATTTTTGGAAACATGTCCGTGTGTGTGTCTGTGTGTCTTTGAACAGCATAACTCAGAAACGAACAGTCGGATAAACATAAAACTTGGTATTTAGGTTCAGTATCTTCCAGAGATGTGACACGAAGGTTTTCAAGAAAATCCCCCCACCCCAGATTACCCTTTACATGGAACATTTTTCGAAAATTTCAATTTTCTCAAAAATGGCTCTAACGATTTTGATTAAAAATCATATATTTAAGATACTTTCATGACAAACAAAATGTATATCTTGAATTTTCTGGGAATGTCTCCAAAAGTATTTTTCATTGTGAAAGACTTTTGCTTAACTGGTAAACCATAAGAGATAGTAAAATTTTTACTGCACAAAAAATGTAGATCGCGTTAAAATACACAGTTTATGTCATACATTTTTGTTGTTGAGTGAACCATTTTTGAGATATGCTTGTTATTCCCTTAAATTTTCCAATACTTATACTATTTCTCAAATGGGAATTCGTTATTTGTTTTTTGTCCTCGTAATGCAAAGAGATTGGAATGCTCGACATAGCAACCAGCTCTTAAAATATTTGACTATCGCTTAAAGCCTACCAATTCCCCTTTCACCTACAAGAAAATTAGCAATAAGATTAACATCCCGATATCTCGATTAACATGAAGCATATGGAGATTAAGCGTTTGTTAAAATAGTTTGTGCATGACTAGAGAACGTCTGTGAGTGTAACACATCAGATTATTTTATATAGCTACTACAAACTACTCCTACAAAGGCTTAATTATCTACTTCCTTTTAATCCAGATAATCCTTTCCAGAAATAGTTGAATAAACAAGTATACCCAAGCTTACAGAGAGAGGAGAGGGTTTCCCTTCCCACTCATTTCCACTCATGTTGCCAAGGACTGAAACTCGATTGGTTGAATTTGTTAGTCTCTTCAAATATTGTAGATGGGGTGAACTATGGACTTTGAACCTTAGCTCTTGAGAGAATAGGTTGGGCTTCACTGTGAATGAGTGATTGTTAAAAGGCACCTGAATCATCAAATTTGTATTTCTGAGTTAACTAGATGTTCTGATTATCTGAGAGTTGATATACATTTTAAGGCTAAAAGGGTCTTCAGGTTGCCTTTCTGACGTGGTTATGTAGATCATGTGTTTCTGTAGATGACTGTAAAAAGTGACCTCAGTGACTGAGCAGAGTCACTGGTAGCATGACAGTACTTGTAACGCTACTGGTCTGTTTCATCTGTGAACCTTGAGATTGTTTATTTTCGCGCAAAGTGCAAAAGTCATTAGTGTTGTTCATTGTTATTGGTGAATATTGGATAACCAGTATTCAGTATGATAGGAAGAGAATGTGGTTCATCCCCCCCAAAAAAGAACAAACTAAAACACAAAGAAAGGCAAAAACATGTTAGTGTCAAAGGAGCGGAATACATTTATCATGGTGATGTAAAACGATCGTCTTGTAGATGTGTCTAATTAAAAATAAACTTGCTTCTCTATAGAGAACTAATTTTATTGATACATATAACACGACTAAGAAAGCACTCTGGTTTAAATTTTAAACGTTGAAGTAGTTATTTTGTATTGTTATTTTATTTTGTCCCACGCTTTGGGAGCAAATTTGAAGTAGGTATTGTCTTTACGTTATTAATATTTGCCTCGGCTGCGTCAGTATTATTGTTAGAGACGTGGATTTCTTTGCAGGGCGTGGTGCGCCTGAAGAATGTAGGCTTACACAGATTATAATTTTTACTTCACTACATTTATTAATCCTTGACACAATTTAAATAACACTTCACTGATTTAGAGAGCTGTGAGATTCTTTTATTAATTACTTGCACTTTTAACACGTAAACTATTTTCGTCTCACACGAATACGTATTAAATTTCTCGAGGACGCATCTCGCGTCCGGTTAGGAACACTGTCTAAAACCAACGCGTCCATTTATGAGCGTTGTCTACAAGCAACTGAACTGATTTCTACCGCCTAAATTTGTACAATTTGCCCTAATTCAGTTTATGATTGGCTAATCCTAGTCCAATAGAATACCTTCATTTAACTAAAGCTTTTTCTGGTTGTTGATTGGCTATTTTATAAACTGTCACAAAAATTACATTATTGCTTCCAAGAATCACCAGTAGTATTATTACTTTCTAATTCATTATTGCCTCAAGGTTACCTCATTGTTAGCAACTTTTGACCTATTTCTCACAGCTCCTACGTTATTAAATTACGCAATACATTCACATAACATTATTACACATGTATACAATAATACATATACAATGACTGTAATATACACTTTTAATATATTGTTACATACACATATTGCTTTAAGGCGGGCTGTTATTGAATTTATATATTATATAATTTGACTGAAATCATTTAAATGTTAAAAATACTGCCTCAATGTCATAAACAATGCTATGGAGAAATTGATGTTGAGAGATTACAAATCCCTGAATATACCTAAATCATAAGACTTACATCTGCAGCGGAAGTGAGAAGACACAGGCCACGATCAAAAAAAAAAAATCCATATTCTAAAATGCATTGCTTATACGTGACGCAAAAGTAGAGGTTTGTAGAGAGATCTTTTTTAGGTTTTACGATATTTTGATAAGCGAATAAGACGTTTGCGAAACCTGTTGTTGGAAGGAAAATCCCCTAAAGATAAGCGAGGCAATCATCAGTCTACTTTGAAAATTGAAGGGGATGATCTTGCCCAAGTACATACGCATACAAGCTCTTCTTCCGTGAAACAAGCCCATTATACTTCAAGCAGTTACAGGTGCCTCGTAACAGAATTTTGTATCTCTAAAATATACAATCTCTTTAAACATACATCCCCTGGATCAAGAAATCAAGATTACCCCTGAAGTACACGTTTTTGGGATCCCTGAACCCCGTTCGTCTACCTGTCTGTGAACAACATAGCTCAAAATTGAAAAACGGAATAAATAACAAACTTGGAATTTAGATTTCGCATTTTCCAAGGAAGCAACACGCTTATCAACAACATTCCCATGCCATGCCACCCTTTATATATATGGACAAATTTTTGTCATTTTTTTATTTTCTCAAAAACGCTGTATCGATTTTTATTTAAAAAATGTGATGTGTTACACTCACATGACTTTCTCTACTCTTGTACAAACTATTTTTAACCGCTTACTCTCCATGTACTTCATGTTAATCGAGATAAACATTTGCAAACTCTATCTTATTACTAATTTTCTTGTAGATGTAAGGGGAATCGTTTAAGCGATAGTCAAATCTTTTAAGAGCTGGCTGCTATGTCAAGCCCTGCATTCTCTTTGCATGTCCAGGACATAAAAAAAATAAAACATTTTTGGAAACATGTCCGTGTGCATGTCTTGTGTGTTTGTGTGTGTGTTTGTGTGTGAGTGTGTGTGAGTGTGTGTGTGTGTGTGTGTGTGTGTGTCTGTCTGTCTGTCTGTGAACAGCATAACTCAAAAACGAAGACTCGGATAAACACCAATAAGGTTCAATAAGTTCCAGGGATGCGACATGAAAGTTTTCAAGAAAATCCTCCCCCAAACCACCCCATACATGGAACATTTTTCGAAAATTTTTATTTTCTCAAAAACGGCTCTAACGATTTTGATTAAAATATCATATGTTTAAGGCATTTTAAGGCAAATAAAATATATATCTTGAATTTTCTGGGGATGTCCCCAAAAGTCCTCTTCATTCTGAACGACTTTTGCATAACTGGTAAACCGCAAGAGACAGACAAAATTTTACTACATAAAAAATCTGATGTGTTACACTCACATAACTTTCTCTACTCTTGTACCACCTAATTTTACAAACGCCTGATCTCCATATGCTCCATGTTAATCGAGATATCGAGATGTCAATCTTATTGGTAATTTTCTTGTAGATGCAAGGAAAATATGGTAGCTTTTAAGCGATAGTCAAATATTTTAACGCTGGTTGCTATGTGATGCATTCCATTCTCTTTGCATGTCCAGGACATAAAAAAAATCTGATGTGTTACACTCACATGACTTTCTCTACTCTTGTACAATCTAATTTTACAAACGCCTATTCTCCATATGCTTCATGTTATCGAGATATCGAGATGTCAATCTTATTGGTAATTTTCTTGTAGATGCAAGGGAAATATGGTAGCTTTTAAGCGATAGTCAAATATTTTAACGCTGGTTGCTATGTGCCGCATTCCATTCTCTTTGCATGTCCAGGACATAAAAAAAATGAATAACGCATTTGAGAAAAAGTATAAGTATTGGAAAATTTAAGGAAATAACAAGCAATATCTCGAAAACGGTTCACTCTACAAAAGAAATGTATATGCCATAAGTTGTGTATTTTAACGCGATCTACATTCTTTGTGTAGTAAAATTTTGTCTATCCCTTATGGTTTACCAGTTATGCAAAAGTCGTTCACAATGAAGAACACTTTTGGAGGCATTCCCAGAAAATTCGAGATATACATTTCATTTCTCATGACATTATCTTAAACATATGATATTTTCATCAAAATCGTTAGAGCCATTTTTGAGAAAATTAAAATTTTCGAAAAATCTTCCATGTAAAGGGTAGTCTGGGGTGGAGGGATTTTCTTGAAAACCTTCGCGTCGCATCTCTAGAAGATACTGAACCTAAATACCAAGTTTGGTGCTTATCCGACTGTTCGTTTTTGAGTTATGCTGTTCACAGACACACACACACACACACAGACACACACACACACACACACACACACAGACACACACACGGACATGTTTCCAAAAATGCTTTTTTTGGATTCAGGAGGTCTCAAAACATGTATTTCCGGCGAAATCTCGGTATCGAATTTTTGGGTGGAATGCAATACTTCCCCTACTTACTATACGTAGTAGAGAAAGTAAAAAGGAGATCTCGATAAAACACACAATATATGTCATAAACATTATTTTTTTTTTTTTGGAAAGCGCACCATTTTCGAGATATTCCTTGTTATTTATTTGAATTACACTTTTTCTCAACTGAGAATTCGTTGTTCTTTTTTTATGTTCTTGAAATGCAAAGAGAATTACATTTTACACATAGCGACCAGTTTGTTGTTGGTAATCTTTACTTTCTCTACTACGTATAGTAAGTAGGGGAAGTATTGTATTCCACCCAAAAATTCGATACCGAGATTTCACCGGAAATACATGTTTTGAGACCTCCTGAATCCAAAAAAAGCATTTTTGGAAACATGTCCGTGTGTGTGTCTGTGTGTATGTGTGTGTGTGTATGTGTGTGTGTGTGTGTGTGTGTGTGTGTGTGTGTGTGTGTGAGTCTGTGAACAGCATAACTCAGAAACGAACAGTCGGATAAACACCAAACTTGGTATTTAGGTTCAGTTTCCTCCAAGGATGGGACACGAAGGTTTTCAAGAAAATCCCCCCACCCCAGAGTACCCTTTACATGGAAAATTTTTCAAAATTTTAATTTTCTCAGAAATGGCTCTAACGATTTTGATTAAAATATCATATGTTTAAGATATTTTTATGACAAATAAAATGTATATCTTGAATTTTCTGGGAATGTCTCCAAAAGTATTCTTCATTGTGAACGACTTTTGCATAACTGGTAAACCATAAGAGATAGACAAACTTTTACTATACAGAAAATGTAGATCGCGTTAAAATACACAATTTATGTCATATACCTTTTTTTGTTGAGTGAACCATTTTCGAGATATTGCTTGTTGTTCCCTTAAATTGTTCAATACTTATTTTCTCAAATGGGAATTCGTTATTCATTTTTACTTTCTCTACTACATATAGTAAGTAGGGGAAGTATTGCATTCCACCAAAAAATTCGATACCGAGATTTCACCGGAAATACATGTTTTGAGACCTCCTGAATCCAAAAAAAGCATTTTTGGAAACATGTCCGTGTGTGTGTGTCTGTGTGTGTGTCTGTGAACAGCATAACTCAAAAACGAACAGTCGGATAAACACCAAACTTGGTATTTAGGTTCAGTATCTTCCAGGGATGCGACCGCGAAGGTTTTCAAGAAAATCCCCCCACCCCAGACTACCCTTTACATGGAACATTTTTCGAAAATTTTAATTTTCTCAAAAATGGCTCTAACGATTTTGATGAAAATATCATATGTTTAAGATAATGTCATGAGAAATGAAATGTATATCTCGAATTTTCTGGGAATGTCTCCAAAAGTAGTGAACGACTTTTGCATAACTGGTAAACCATAAGAGATAGACAAAATTTTACTACACAAAAAATGTAGATCGCGTTAAAATACACAACTTATGTCATATACATTTCTTTTGTTGAGTGAACCGTTTTCGAGATATTGCTTGTTATTTCCTTAAATTTTCCAATACTTATACTTTTTCTTAAATTCGTTATTCATTTTTTTGTTGTCCTGGACATGCAAACAGAATGGAATGCGCCACATAGCAACCAGCGTTAACATATTTGACTATCGCTTAAAAGCTACCATATTCCCCTTGCATCCACAAGAAAATTAGCAATAAGATTGACATCTCGATATCTCGATTAACATGAAGCCTATGGAGAATAGGCGTTTGTAAAAATAGATTGTACAAGAGTAGAGAAAGTTATGTGACTGTAACACATCAGATTTTTTGTTTTGGATATGCAAAGAGTATTAATCTGTGGCAAAGGGAATGGTGATACACCGAGCAACCAGCTATTAAGAGATATGTATGTGCTTAAAGGCTACTGTATTTTCAAATTGCCCTTGTAAATGTATATTCCCCTTTCATCTACAAGAAAATTAGCAATAAGATAGACTCTACAAATGTTTATCGATTAACTGAAGTAGATGGAGAATAAGTGTTTGTATAAATAGTTTGTACAAGGGTAGAGAAAGTCATGTGAGTGTAACACATCAGAATTTTTTTTTGGTCCACGGTGTACATGTACAATCTGAGGAAATAATAAACCTGCTACAAGTAAACTTGTAGGCATATACTGAGGATAAAATAGCGCCTTCCTTATAACTATAATGTAACTAATAAAGCAACCTTAATATACAAAAGCGAGTGGTGGTGAAGCATAGTATGAAGTAGAACAAATGAAAACATTGGATTTTTAAGACCTGTTAAACATATGAATGATTATCGTTACAATTGCCTACCACCATATGTCATGTATTTTCAAATTTGGACGTTAGCAGACTTCCATCGACATCCAATTCATGACAACTCTCCAAATCACCTTTATAAAACCGCGGCCGACGAGAGGATTTGGATTAATGATGACGTAATGATGAGCAATCTAACGGGATTAATGTCTGACTCAATGCGATTGTGCTGCTCCCAATAAGCGGCAGCGGTTGTACCAACAATTTATATACTGTGACACACAAATCGTGATTAACAAGCAAATGATATTAATTATGAATGACAAGGATATCCCATCGAGTGATGCTTTCCTTTGTGGAATCCGCTTGTTAAATATTTAAACGGGCAAGAGAAATGCTGTTAGCGTTACGATTAGCTATGAAGGTATATCCCATAGAGCACAGATGTTGCTTCTGTCATTCTCTTTAAACAAGAAAATATAACTATCGAGCTGTAAGAAATTCAATATCAGATACAAACATGCAGAACTACATTCCAGTTCCGACAATGCAATGGCATTGTTGTATTTGCCATTGTTGAAAATCACGAATAATAACTACCGAAAGTTATTCTTCTTCCTTAGAATTTTCTATCCGTAGCAACCTCCATATCCTTTTATTTGATTTTGCAATATTTATTTTCCCTAATGGTTCTTCTTCCTTAGACTTTTCTATCCGTAGCAACCTCCATATCCTTTTATTTGATTTTGAAATATTTATTTTCCCTAATGGTTTAAAATTCTTAAATTGCATTGGCAGTCTCTCTGTATTCATTCTTTGAAGATGACCTATCGATTTAGTTGTATATTCTTTAAATTTTTTATTCAGATTGTACCACATAGCCCAAAAAAACCGTCCTTTGCAGTTTTATGTTAGCCGCATACATAGGTGCAAAAGAAGTTGCGGCATCACTGCTGATCAAAGGGACAGTGCGGGTACAAAGGAAAGGTCACTCAGGTACTGCTGCTGTCCGCAGGTGTTTATATGTTAGTTTCGTATTGATATGCGTCGCGTGGTCACCTGCATGCAGTTCGAGCCAGGTCATCAAAAAGCTAATGTCACCAATAACGAACACAGAATGGTTACGATCTGTACGGAGACGCACCAAAATACAGCTAAGGCTCGAAGGCTGTGTTCTGATCATTTGGGGGGGATACAGAAATAATATTAAAAATTCTGATGTGTTACACTCACATGACTTTCTTTACTCTAGTACAAACTATTTTTACAAACGCTTATTCTCCATATGCTTCATGTTAATCGATATCGAGATGTTAATCTTATTGCTAATTTTCTTATAGATGCAAGGGAAATTAGTAGGCTTTAAGCGATAGTCAAATATTTTAAGAGCTGGTTGCTTTGTGCAGTATTCAATTCTCTTTGCATTACCAGGACAAAAAAAAACGAATAACGAATTTGAGAAAAGGTATAAGTATTGGAAAATTTAAAGCAATAACAAGCAATATCTCGAAAATGGTTCACTCAAAAAAAATGTATATGACATAAATTGTGTATTTTAACGCGATCTACATTTTTTGTGTAGTAAAATTTTGTCTATCTCTTATGGCTTATCAGTTATGCAAAAGTCGTTCACTATGAAGAATACTTTTGGAAACATTACCAGAAAATTCGAGATATACAATGCATTTGCCATAACAATGTCTTAAACTTATGGTATTTTATTCAAAATCGTTTGAGCCATTTTTGAGAAAATAAAAATTTTCGAAAAAATGTTCCATGTAAAGGGTAAACTGGGGTGGGGTTGTTTCTTGAAAACCTTCGTGTCGCACCTCTGGAAGATACTGAACCTAAATACCAAGTTTGGTGTTTATCCGACTGTTCGTTTCTGAGTTATGCTGTTCACAGACAGACGAACACACACACACACACACACACACACACACACACATACACGGACGTGTTTCCAAAAATGCTTTATACGCATTCAGTGCACCTCAAAACATGTATTTCCTGTGAAATTGTATTGAATTTTTGGGTGGAATGCAATACTTCCCCGACTTCCTATACGTAGTAGAGAAAGTAAAAATGATGGATCATTCCAGGTAGAACGTGGGTCTGAGAGGCCCTTACATCAATTCGTCCACCAAGGCGGGCGTGATTTTGCACATGCCTATTATGAATAATGCACTAATGGAAAATAACTGAATTCAATCGTATCTTTAAAGGGACATAAATATAATAAAATAGAATTTTGTTTAATTTGTTAACTTTGCGGCACCAATTCGTGTCATACAGTTGTACTGGTTGTATAGTAAGTGTCATGGAAATAAATGACGTGTGCTCAGATTTGAATCAAGCGGCAGTCCTGAATTCTTGTTAATGAGCAAATTGCTTATTAAATAACCAATAACACCACCTCCCACACACGCACAAACACACACACACACACACACACATGACTCTCACATTCAAACACCAGACCCTGGGTATACTGTGACACGTTTTTGTTTAAAGGCAACTTTCTGGAGCTCATCCGGGAATCGAACCCGGTATACCTCATATACCATGTAGTTTCTCTACAAAAGAAACTTTGGGGCCAGTAATAGCAGTCAAAGTGTTCGTTTTCAAACACTGGTCTTTCATTTAACGGTCTGCTCTCTGTCGGTATGGAGTCCCCTTTGCAGTTCTGCTTAGGCAAACCTTTTGGCATTCGCGTTATCCGGTATAAATTAACTTCTACTAAGGACGTCTTATATGGGCCACCCGGTATTTATTTTAATTCTTTTCTTACATCTTCATTTATTTTATGATCTGTTCCCTTATATTCTGCCGCTCCTCTTAAAAACTTCATTTCATTTACCTTAAGTCTCCTTTTGTTTTTCCTTGTCATAATCCATGATTCACTCCCATAGGGTAATTCTGATAGTAATATTAATTTTTAAAATCTTATCTATCGAGAATTTATCGGTGTAAATAATTTACTAAAACCTAAAATAAAAAGAAATAAAATACGTTGGATGGTAGCTGCAATCCTCGCATGCTTAGGGTGCATGGGTCATTCTACATTAAAGTAAAATTTTGAAGTACATTTTACAATATTTGCTAGTAGATAAAACTATTTTTGTGTAAATTTACAACCGGTGTTTATACTGGAAGCATCGAAATATTATATTTTATGAAAGTTAATAGCGCATTCATACAGCGTTCTCCATCGGTTTCCTTTGTGTGCTCTAATCATGTAAACAATGATCGATTACCCACTTACATTAATCATAATAACATTTGTTGGCTAGAAACTGCTTCAGATGATGCAGGAACAGACTTGTTACGTAAAACATACAGAAACAACGTTCAGTGGTTTATGTCAGTTTACTTGAAAATGAGAGTGGCTCTTAACGCATATTATTAAATTTCAACAGACTTAAACGTAAAGCTACATTACTGCAACAGTTTTTGTAAAGTAAGGGGTCAATTTGTCACAATTCTATGGTTTAAGTGAGAATAAAGAGGGTTTCATAGACTGTTCTCAGAAAACTCAATATATACCTAGTGTTCTTCAAACAACATCTCAAAAATATTAAAATAATTTAGGTAACTTTTGAGGAAATAAACAAATAACAAACATTTTTTTTTTGCTTATAGGTAAAGGTATTTAGTTGGCTTCTTAGTATTTGGCCTATGCTATCAACAGAAACAGACAGAAGGACAAATGTGCGCGTACACACACACACACACACACACAGACATACATACACACACACAAAATGCTTTTTAGGCAAACACAATCCTTTCTCTACCTTAGATATCCAAACGGTAGGAAATTAAGAATACGTAATACGAGTAGAACAATGAATACTTTATCTGATGCACTAAGATTTATTATTATTTACTATATAATAATACATTAATTTGAAAACGGAATTCAACTCATTCACAACCTTATAGCAATTATGCTAAATGCAGGTATGAAAAACCTTAAAAATCTCCCCATTCCAAACCTTACATGGAAAATCTTCTAATATTTTTTATTTTCTCAAAAATCGCTCTAACGATTTTGATGAAAATACCAAATGTTCAAAATACTTACGTACAAATGAAATGTCTATGTTGAACTCTATGGGAACAGCCGTCAAGTTCTCTTCATTCGGAAGTAATTACTTTCTCTACTACGTATAGTAAGTAGGGGAAGTATTGTATTCCACCCAAAAATTCGATACCGAGATTTCACCGGAAATACATGTTTTGAGATCCCCTGAATCCAAAAAAGTATTTTTTGAACATATCCGTGTGTGCGTCTGTCGGTGAACAGCATAACTCAGAAACGAGCAGTCGGATAAACACCAAACTTGGTATTTTGGTTCAGTATCTTCCAGTGATGCGACAGGAAGGTTTTCAAGAAAATCCCCCACCCTAGCTTACCCTTTACATGGAACATTTTTCGAAAATTTTAATTTTCTCAAAAATGGCTCTAACGATCTTTTTTAAAGTGTCATATGTTTAAGATATTTTCTTGATAAATAAAATGTATATCTTGAATTTTCCGAGAATGTCTCCGAAAGTAATCTTCATTGTGAACGACTTTTGCATAACTGGTAAACCATAAGACAGAGACAAAATTTTACTACACAAAAAAATGTAGATCGCTTTAAAATACACAATTTATGTCACATACATTTTTTTTTTGTTGAGTGAACCATTTTAGAGATATTGCTTGTTATTCCCTTAAATTTTTCAATACTTATTTTCTCAAATGGGAATTCGTTATTCATTTTTTTTGTCTTGGATATGCAAAGAGTATGTGACAAAACAATGGTGCTGCGCATAGCAACCAGCTATTAAGATATATGCCTATGCTTAAAGCTTACTGTATTTCTATATTGCCCTTGCAATTACAAAACAAGGGGAACATAGTACGCCTTAAGCGATAGTCAAATGTTTTTAGAACTGGTCGCTATGTGTAAAATATAATTCTCTTTCCATGTCAAAGGATCGTTTCTGCAAACGTTTATCTCGATTAATATGAGATAGATGGAGAATAAGAGTTTTGTAAAAATAGTTTGTACAAGAGTAGAGAAAGTCATGTGAGTGCAACACATCAGATTTATCTTTCTTCCTTTCTTTTTCGTGAGGGGAGGCTTTTGGTCAAGGACCAATTAGCCATCGCACATAACAGCTGTAACTGGGTGTCTTGGTGAATTAAATTAAAGCATGATAAACTGGTTTCCGAGAAGTAGGTAATAAAGAGCTGACGCTAACAGGATAAGGAACCGATAAGAACTGAAGGGCTTTGAAGAGGGTGGGACGCTGATGCGCATTCTGTGAACACTAAACAGTATATGGTTAAGGTCAGCTCGTTCTGAAGGGTCACAGGGACAGATGGAGAGTAGAATATAATATGTATGTAGTGAATGTGTTGAGGGTGACAACCATAACCAAGTCGCATTCCGATAATGGAGATATGTCGACGTGCAATATGTATCTCTTCCTGAATGGTCGCATAATGTTTCCTTTGAAGCTTTCGTAAAAGACCATTTGTCATTCTAGCATTGAACGTCAACCCTGCGTAAGGCTGGAAACAGATCCTTATATTATAGAAGTCTGTTTCTTTGGAATTCTCCTTGAGTAAATGCACTTATTTAGATACCGAAGCCGATGGAATGTTGCCTTGCCGAACCTACAGGATCTTCCGTCGAGGAAACAGGGTAAATAGTTCTAGTGTTATTCTTTCTGCTGCTTCTTGAAGTAGGTATGTGCCCCACGTATGGGCGCTTGGGAAGCTAACTTGAAGCAGATATTGTCTTTATGTTGGAGTTGTTTATTTATTTATTTAGCTCCACGTATGGATGCCAGTTTCAAGTGGATTGTTTGTTACGTAATATGCTGCTACATATGAGAAGCAGATTTTTGAAGATGATCTTTTTTTTATTCTTACGCTCCAAGTTTAAAAAAATAATATTACCTTTGTTATTAAACTGTTTCTATAGATAGTATTTATGTTTATGTGTTTGCCTCGGCTGCTTCAGTATTACTTTAGAGTCACGTATCTCTTAGATAGGGCGTGGTGCGACAAGAATGTAGGCTTACACAGATTTTAAGTTTTAATTCACTTCTTTTTATTATTGCTTGACACAAATTAAATAGCACTACACTGATATTAAGAGCTATGAGATTCTTTTAATTTAATTCTTGCACTTTGTTAATGCGTATACTTATTTTACGATTCACACGAATACGTAATATTTCTTTAGAGAACACATCTTCCATCCGGTCACTACCAAGGTCTGCAGGCAACTGAACATATTTCAACCCTCAAAACCCGTAAGCTTCCTTATTTCAAGTCTCTGATTAGCTAATTCTCGTCCAATAGAATACCTGCATTTTACTTAAAGCTTTTTCTGGCTGTTGATTTGCTAATTTTTAAACTGTCACAGAATTTACTTTATCATTGCTCTAATAATGACTAGTAGTATTCAAACTCTCAAACTCATTATTGCCACAAGGTTACCTCATTGTTACTTCATTGTTAGCAACGTAAACTTATTATTCTTACAGCTCTTGCGTTATTAAATTACCTAATGCATTCACATAACATTATTAAACATGTTTACAATAATATAAGCATTTGCAATGACTGTTACATACATTTTTACAAATATTACATACATATTGCTACAAGGCGGGCTGTTATTGAATTTACATGTTATATATTTTAATTGAAATTATTCATGTGTTAAAAATACTGCCTCATTCTGTAATATCAGCTGGGTCTTCCATTTCAGTTTCTTCTGAATTCATAACTGCCGTCATTTAATGTTTATGTAGGTTGTACTAGATAAAAGAATAACATTTTTGATCAAAGAAATTACGAGGCTGCACAATATGAGGTAGAGCTTAACTCCACAACGAATTGCGATAAACAAAAGTACGACGATTTGTATTGTGAGCGGATAGTGCGAGCGCCATGAGAAATTAATCACGTAAAAGGACATAATGGAAAGTAAAACCTAATCAAACCAAGCCGAATTATTAATCATGTGCAAATGATTAATAATTGCCATGTGACTGGACTTAGAACCAAAGTTGCTCACAACAGAGTAGCATAAAACATTTAGTGCGATAATGTAAAGCTTTTAGTTCGTGGCACTATGTTAAAAGTTCTACTTTTAGGCCATGCTGCATAAGAAAGTTATTTATTGATAACTCTGCTACACCATCCGACTCTCCACTATTTGGAAACTCCTCTATAAAACAACTTTAACTCCCTTAAAATTCGCTTCAGGATTACAGAGAGAGGCTATTGGAAGCCAGTGATTTTCACAATAAGCACTGCACTGCAGTATTGTCACTAAATATTTCAAATGACAATCAAAATGCAATTACCTGAGTTAAATAAAATATTCAACCAAATCAATGGTAATGATCATGTAATGAACCCGAAATTAATTCATTCCAACACAATTATTTTAATTAATATGTATATCAAGCTAACAGCTTACTGATGTATGAAGTTACGAATAAATTAGAGTGAATCAATACGCTTGATTAATGATCGCGATAAGCCACATACATCATGTATGAAAATTAAGTGTAGCTGCAATGCGCTTATGGGCTAAGAAGGGCGAATAAGACTCAATTACATATGAGATAAAAAAAAGTCCAGTGTGTAACAAATCACGCGACATTCTCTACTCATTGGAGGTATCGCATATACCACTATAGCACACATTCATACTCTAAGAGCCATTTTCCGAAGACTGCAATTCATTTTCGCTGTATGCATGCGGACATTTTATCACAAGGTTTGTTTAATAATGTGGTAATTGTAAAATATTTAAAAAATATATAAATTTCAGGGCAACAAATCTTCAAATTTAAAAATTATATCTCAAATCTATGAACAGCTCTTTAAAAGCCTTCCATTACACCTTCGTATGCCTACAAAGAGTAGATGAAAAAACTTTCGGCTTCCAACACTCGATAATTATTCCAAAAAATCTGATGTGATACATTCACATGACTTCTCTACCATCTATCTTTATTAGTGGCTATACAAATTATTCTTACTAAAGCTTATTACTTTCTCTACTACGTATAGTAAGTAGGGGAAGTAGTGTATTCCACCCAAAAATTCGATACCGTATTTCACAGGAAATATATGCTTTGAGGCCCCTGAATCCAAAAAAAAAAGCATTTTTGAAACATGTCCGTGTGTGTGTCTGTATGTATGTCTGTGAAAAGCATAACTCAGAAACGAACAGTCGGATAAACACCAACCTTGGTATTTAGGTTCAGCATCTTCCAGAGATGCGACACGAAGGTTTTCCCGAAAATCCCCCCACCCCAGATTACCCTTTACATGGAACATTTTTCGAAAATTTTGATTAAAATGTCATATGTTTAAGATATTTTCATGACAAATGAAATGTATATCTCGAATTTTCTGGGAATGTCTCCAAAAGTATTCTTCATTGTAAACGACTTTTGCATAACTGGTAAACCATAAGAGATAGACAAAATTTTACTACACGATCGCGTTAAAATACACAATTTATGTCATATACATTTTTTTTGGTTGAGTGTACCATTTTCGAGATATTACTTGTTATTCCCTTAAATTTTCCAATACTTTCTCTCAAATGGGAATTCGTTATTCATTTTTTTGTCCTGGTAATGCAAAGAGAATGGAACACTCCACATAGCAACCAGCTCTTAAAATATTTGACTATAAAGCCTACCAATTCCCCTTGCATCTACAGGAAAATTAGCAATAAGATTAACATATCGATATCTCCATTAACATGAAGCATATGGAGAATAAGCGTTTGTAAAAATAGTTTGTACAGGAGTAGAGAAAGTCATGTGAGTGTAACACATCAGATTTTTTTAATAAATGCTCCGACCATTTAAATTTGATATTTTGAAAGGATAATTTTACAAAAAGAATTGTTAATCATTACTATACAGGGGTAACGTCATCAACAGAAGCTTTAAATTAAAACACATTATTTTGCTTTTTTTCTGAAACGCGGTTATCTTGTTAGGTTGCATGAACAATTTCATGCTCAGACGTAGGCCATACTGGGAATGCTTGCTAGCCGCAATGAAAGTCATAATTGCGTTGTTAATCAAGACGCTCGATCTACCTGAAAGGAGATATACCATAGACATAAATCAATATCAAACAAGAATTGTATATAATAATGTAATTCAGCAAGAAAGATGTTAGAATATTTAGCAACAAGAATTGTACAAAAGCAGATTGTAACTTAGATAAGTAAGGGACGGGCGAGCTAGCTAATTCCAGGTAAAGGTAATTCGAGGTAGAAGTACACCTTTCACCAAGCTAATGGGAAAGGAACTTGAAGCAATAAGGGGAAATAGAAAGAGATAGATATAGAAAGGAAAGAGACAGATATATTGAATCTGCTTTCATAAGCCTCACTGGGGCGCGTATGCGAAAAGTTTTGGAGCAGAATATTATCATACATAATAAGGTAACGCGGTCTGAGGACTAATTAGAAATGTCGTTACATTTTCAGGCGCGAAGGTGTGCGTCACTATGTTTGGGTATAAAAAGGGGAATAAAGCCCCATATTTTCACTCTCTTATAGAATTTCGTCGACACACAGTGATACTCTCTGGACGCCGGATGCACGGATGTGCATATGGGTGGGAAGCGTGTGCAGTTAGATTAGGCTCCTAATTTATTATAATGGTGGGAATTGTTACAATGGGAAAAAGCTAGCCGTCCATAATTATTTATTTGATAATAAACCACATTTTTTAAGGGAAATGCAGTGTATTTTTTTTGCCTCAGCTACGAAAACCCTGAGACCAGTGAAATTAGTTAGAAAGGTAATTTATTAGGAATGGAGAAATCAGCAGCCTCTCAGCAACAATAGCCGAGGACCAGGACACTGCAGCAGAGGACATCAACCAGAGGAACAATGTTTTCCCGCTACATGCCCATAAGAGACAGACAGCCAAGGAGCTTAAGAATAAATAAATCTAATAAAATTAAACCCATACTGTAGTCTACTATTATACACGACAACTGTAATTACAACTGCACAAAATACTGTTAGATCTTGTGGGCCCCTACGGAGCGACCTTGCTGCTCATTAATGGACCTATTCAGCAATACTGACACATTATGCATTTCTAGAGCTTAGAGAGTCCTAATTAGTTGAGAGGCTTGCATTACATGTCCAGTGGGGAATAACCCTTGGGTTGGGAGTGCGAGTGAGCGGGTAATTGAACTTGTCCTCGCAGGTGATCGGTATCTTCACCTACTAGAGATAACAGGAGGTTAGAGGACAAACTGTTAGGTGAATGTCACCCAGCGCTAGCTTTCCATTATTATGAGATCAGCGAATTTGGTTTCGTCTTCAGCTGTCGCACCCAGCTCTCTGAAACTCGCTCAAGTCATTATACTTTCATAAAAAATATTTTAAAAAAATTGATTAAAAACAGCGTTTTCACATCGTCATTTGTGACGTCCATTCTAAAACCAACTAACTGGAAAGAGAAAAAGTGCTTTAATATTAATAGAAACCTGTAAATATTTGGACACTTTTAAATATACATACTAATATGTGATAAAAACGAAATATTTTCTTACGAGATTTACATAAACGTCATGATTTTTAAAAATGATGCGCGTATGTGTGTGAATATACAACTCAGATATGAACCGTTGAAAAAATCAAAATTTTGAAGCTATGTCGGGGTTCTTTTAAAGATGCAAAAATGCAATTTCTCTTCTACAAAAATACCTTCATGAGACATTAACAGTATCATTAATTTTGATTAAATATCACAATAGCCAGTTAAACTATTTTCAGTGCGTTTTATATAACAAGAAAGTCACAAAAAGTAGACAAACTATTTTTGCACCAAAATATAACACACATATTCAAGTGATATGAGTGGTTTTATTTTTTTTCTTCTTCCACAGTATTAGCAACTACCCTTGTTTGCGATTATGCGAAGGTTTGAACTGAGTTTCAAGCGTGCATTCTTTTGTTTCTTATGAGCTCGTGCTTGCCATACAATATCTACCTATATTTATTACTGTGTGTTTACTTTCTCTATTACGTATAGTAATTCGATACCGAGATTTCACCAGAAACACATGTTTTGAGGCCCCCTGAATCCAAAAAAGGAGTTTTAGAAAAAGGCCCGTGTGTCTGTGAACAGCATAACACAAAAGCGAAAATTCGGATAAATATAAAACTTGGTATTTAGGTGCAATATTTCTCAAAGATGCGACACGATTTTCAAGAAAATCCCCCACCAAAGAATACTCTTTACATGAAACGTTTTGGGAGAATTTTTATTCTCTCAAAAATGGCTCTAACGATTTTGGTTAAAATATATTTAAGATATTTTCATGACAAATAAAATGTATATCTTGAATTTTCTGGGAATGACCCCAAAAGTCTTTTTCATTCTGAATGGTTTTTGCATAACTGATGAACCGTAAGAGATAGGTAGACAAAATTGTTCAACACAAAAAATGTTAAAACACAATTTATGTCGTACTCTTTTTTTTATAGAGTGACTCATTTCCGAGAAATTCCTGTTACTTTTTTGAATTCTCCAATATTTATATACTTTTTCTCAAATGGGAATTCGTTATTCCTTTTTTTTTTAATGTTCTGGACATGCAAAGAGAACGGAATACTCCACATAGCAACCAGCTCTTAAAAGATTTGACTATCGCTTAAAGCCTACCATGTTCCCCTTGCATCTACAAGAAAATTAGCAATACGTTTCTGCAAATGTTTATCTCGATTAACACGCAGTAGATGGAGAATAAACGTTTGTAAAAATAGTTTGTATAAGAGTAGAGAAAGTCATGTGTGTGTAACACATCCGATTTTTGTACCAGAAGATTGTCCTAGCAAGTTTATCTAATTAAAGCAACGTTTGTGAATATTTGCTACGATTAACGGGTAATACATAAAAATAAGCTTTTACATATCTATATTTATATATAGGTATGTAAAAGCATCTATGTATATATAAGTGTGCAATATCAATGACAAACTCAATAGAGAAAATCGTATGAATACCACACAACAGTATTGTTAATTTTAATTCAATGTACCCCTCTTTTAATGTTCCATTTATATGCCACGTTTTAACATTTCAGGTCATACCGGTGGCTATTTACCTTTGGATTTGGTTATTACATTAAGCTCACAAACACACACATATTCACACTCTCATTTATACTTCCACACTCTAGGGAGGATAGGGAATAATCTTGGCTAAAGAAAAATTCCAACCTTCCAAACGGTAGTCGAAACCGGGAGCTCTAGATCTGGAGGTTAGCATGTTGAACACCAGACTACAGAAGCAATCGCAATGTACCTTTATCTTACTAACACCCCTCGAAAGAAGAGTGTTATCCTATTAGAATCTTCTCCCTCTTGCATTACATTATTATTATTATTATTATTATTATTATTATTATTATTATTATTGTTACTACCACTACTATTTGACTAGTTATTCATGAAAGGGTGCATGTATTAAATAAATGTTCCAAGCCATACTAAAAAAACAAATCCAAGGCAGTGGACAAGAATTTACATATATTATTGTTACGAGTACATTGTGTCACAAATAACAATTACTGTTGTTTGAAAATACCATTTGTATGGTGATGAGTTTTGTAAATGAGAGAAAAAAAGAATCATGAATAACCTCAAAATGAGATGCGTTATAAAGAACTAATGAAAATGTTACATAAGCAATAAAATATATATTGTGAAATAAATATAACAAAAGAGAAAATTTGAAACAGAAATCTGCTTTAAAAGAAATTAGATTTATAAATATGTTATTTGTATTACTCTATGATTTACTTAAGTGCAAGAAATTGTAAATTAAATGTATTTATTTCGATATGAGCACAGAAAAATAAACAACATTCAACTTTTGCTGAAAAAAGGTTTTTGAAGAAGAAGACGCTTTCTAAACAATCTCATATCGATTCGCAAGGCGAATTATATTGTCTTGTATACAAAAAAGAGTAAATAGTTAACTGTTGAACTACAAAAGAAAGTCACCAAGCATTATTATAGAAAATGTAAATAAATAATTCTATTCACAAAGATAAATATTGTTCAACGTTTAGGCATTCACAATGCCGTGAAATAAATCTCTGTTTTCAAAGAAATTAAATTACTGCAATTATCATTTCACCCTAGAGAAGAGTCAACTGCTATAAACTGAGCTATATGTATTTTAAATAATTTAAAGTACACCGGACATATAAAATAAAGTATTAGCAAAATTATTATGAGTAACGCACGCTGAGTATATTTCACAATAACTGTATAAAGGTAATTTTCGCCAAACCAGGAAGATGCTGCTTTAATTAGCGCGGTAAAATTAAAACGGACAGCTCCAAGTTAACAACATCCGAGATTACAGATCATCGAGAACTTCGATTCAGAGCACTACCCACCCACTTCGGAGCTGTAAGAGGCAGGTAAACCGCTTCACATAACACTAGTCTTTCACTTCAAAAATGTGGAGATATAAAGATATTGCTTCCCACACTACCATAAAATTGGGCTTGATGAAGCAATTTGTAAGGGCTCTACCACTGGATGGACCCTGCTTCAAGTACCTTTCCAAGAAATTTCCCTTCATTACACAAGACAAATTAAAGGCTGGAATTTTTGTTGGTCCTCAAATAAAGAAATTGATGAAGGATGAAGATTTTGAGAAGACAATGAATGAGAGAGAAATAGAAGCATGGACCGCCTTCGGATCAGTTACTGAAAACTTCTTAGGCAATAACAAAGATCCTAATTACAAGGCCAATGTCAAACAATGTTGGAAAATTTCAAGATGATGGGTTGTAACATGAGTGTAAACGTGCATTTTCTGCATTCACTACTGTAGGATGTTGAAGAGGGACAGTCATCTTCAAGAATCTGCAAGGAAGTCAAAGAAGAGAAAGTTTGAAAAAAATTAAATGAAACACTTTGGCTTGTTGTTTTGTTAAACTGTAGTCATGAAATAAATTAGGGGAGTTCTTGAGAGTATTCTTAAAATGTTTCTTGAATAAAAACTTATCTTGTGTGAAATGGTATTTGAATACTTTTCTACACTCATTAGCAAAATTGTCAAAACATTACTTCTTATTTAGTGTAAAAACCTGACATGATAGAAAAAAACGGAGGTTATTTCTGGAATCGCATTAAAACTTGATTCATGAACACCTACTTTTAAGAAATCATTTAACAAAAAGTTTGAAAATGCAGACTAGTGTTATTATCATCAGCCTTATCATATTCATTATTGTTCTTACTATCATCATCAACGTCATTTGCGAGAGAAAGGGACTTGATACAAAAGGATCATATTCGACAACAAAATGATCGTATAAACAGACAGTAGAACGAATCTTTGTTTTAAGTCAAGCTTCAAGTTTTAACCGATTTGACAATAAAATGCATTGAACATGTCGCCAACATAAAAATATATTCAAATGACATGGTAATATGCATTGTTGGCCGCATCGCTTTTTCAGCCACAACCCCCTTCCCCATTTGTGGTCTAGAAAAGACCAGTAAATCTCGTGGCATTACTCCAAAACACTAACTCGAGCCAAAACTATGCCACGGTCGAGCAGTGTAATCGAAATTAGAGAAGGCGAACGTAGCCACTATTGATAAATCGGCAGAAGTTAGCATCTGTTCCCATAAGTTGGCAAGCGTGGCATGGCCCTATAATTACTTCTCCTTTCCTTCCTAAAACCCCAGAAGACCCGGTCGGCAGGAGAAGGGGGAGGATTTCCAACGTATTGTTCGAACCTTGCAATTTTCCTCGGATGCATAAAGTAGCATTTAGCTAGGGCGCGGACAGGGGGACCTAACCTAATTGTTTAGATACATCACGTGATCTAATTAACCTTGCGCGGCAAGGGAAAATCTTAGCGCTCACTAAATGAGAGCGCAATATGGATTTGTTTGGCTTAGCTGTAAATGTGTCTGAGAGTTCAAGAAACACTACTTATGTGAGGTCCCGAGTTAAAGAAGAGGCTAATGATAAACACTTTTATAGTTACCGGATTCTGCATACCTTAAATTATTTCAAATAACTCTTTTTTTCGAAGATCATATTTTATTTCTTGGAGATGTTCCTCACTTCCTCACAATACTTTCCACCAGGGATAGCTCCAAATGAAGAAACAGATGAAAACTGGTGCTAAGTTATCGCTATAGGTTCGATGCTGAATAAGGAACAATTAAATTCGCCAACACGTGATTTTCATGTATTTTGTGGCGTGTATTTTGATAAGAAGATTTCAAGGAAGAATTACATACATGATTTATGTCGTTCTATGAGGAAAGGATGCAGAAACTAGTGATCCATTGTAACAATCAATCCGATGAAAGGAAAGATGGAAAGAAATATAACTCAAACTGTGTACTTTAATGAACTCTATATTCCTAAGGTTTCCTTATTAGACAAAATTATATAAAATGCAATTAAATAAAGCGGACTTCATAGGCTATTCACAGAGGATTAAAAGAATATATTTCATTTCTCAAATTAAATTAAATTAAACTGAGTTTTATTTATGGACGCTCTTTAACTGCTGTAGTTCTTAGCGTCCAATTCTATATTGGGCGTGGAAGACCGGGAATTCTACACACAGGTCTCTTTATCAGGCTTGAGGTTCTTTTACCTGCCGTAAATCTACGACACGGGACCACCGGTTTTACTTCCCTTCCGAAGGAAGCCATGCTAAGGATTTTTAAGCCCAAAAAAATCCCTCGCCCTCAACAGGGTTTGAACCCACGACCTCGGGAACTAGAGACTAGCATGCTAACCACTACACCACGGAGGACGACTTTCATTTCCCCTATCAATGTATGAACAATATGACATTTAAATCAAAATCGTTGCAGCCGTTTTCGAGAAAATAACAAAAGTGTGGCTTGGGAGATTTTCTTAATAATCAATCGCATCCTTGGAACATACTGAATCCAAATCCCAATTTTCCTTTTTGGATTGTGCTGTTCACACACATACACACGCGCGCGCGTATCTTTTGCTAAAGATGAACCCTTTCTGGGTTACGCATAATGCCTATTTCCGGTGAAACCTCGATATGAAAATTTTGGTAGAATAATACCCCCTCTTACCTACTATAGGTAGGTGGTCGAGAAAGGGCAGTGTCTCGGTGCTTACTTAATTTCCTTACATTCTAATTTCCTCACTGTAAGCCCTATTGTTTACTCAGTACGCACACTAAAATAGAAATGCCCTCTCTTCCCAGTCTAATAATTTGGTATACTCCGGTTCAGAGTAAATATCCAAGTGGATGCACGGTTGCAAATTTATTCCAATGGTAAACTGCAAAAATGCTAATTTTTCTATTAGAGCAGTCACTTTTCGGTTTAAAACGCTGTTTAACTCGTTATTGCCGTAATTTTATTGTTACATATGCCGCCCTTCCTCGAATTCCTAAACCGCCTTTCATATTCCCTTCATTGATACACTATGTGATCAAATGTATCCAGACACCACCACAAACATACCTTTTTCATCTTAGGTGCATTGTGCTGCCACCAACTGCCTGGTACTTATTATCCGCGACCTCAGTAGTCATTAGACATCGTGAAACAGCAGAATGGGACGCTCCGTGGAACTCACGGACTTCGAACGTGATCAGGTGATTGGGTGTCATATGTGTCAGAAGCCTGTACGCGAGATTTCCACACTCCTAAACATCCCTAGGTCCACTGTTTCTGATGTGACAGTGAAGTGGAAACGTGAAGGGACATGTACAGCACAAAAGCGTACAGGTCGACCTCGTCTATTGACTGAGAGAGACCGCCGACATTTGAAGAGGGTCGTAAAGAGTAATAGGCAGACAGCTATCCAGACCATCACACTCCAAGTACTATGACAGTTAGGCGTGAGATGAGAAACCTTGGATTCCATGGTCGAGCGGCTGCTCATATCCCACACATCACGCAGGAAAATGCCAAACGACGCCTCCCTTGGTGTAAGGAGCGTCAACATTACACATTGAACAGTGGCAAAACGTTGTGTGGAGTGACGAATCACGGTACACAATGTGGCGATCCGATGGCAGGGTGTGGGTATGGCGAATGCCCGGTGAACGTCGTCTGCCGGCGTGTGTTGTGCGAACAGAGAAATTCGGAGGTGGTGGTGTTATGTTATGGTCGTGTTTTTCCTGCAGGGGGCTTGCACCCCTTGTTGTTTTGCGTAGCACGATCATAGCACAGACCTACATTGATATTTGAAGCACCTTCTTGCTTCCCACTGTTGAAGAGCAATTCGGGGATGGCGATTGCATCTTTCAACACGATCGAGCACCTGTTCATGCTGCACGGGATGTGGCGGAGTGGTTACACGACAATAACATCCCTGTAATGAACTGGCCTGCACAGATTCCTGACTTGAATCCTATAGAACACCTTTGGGATGTTTTGGAACGCCGACTTCGTGCCAGGCCTCACCGACCTACATCGATACCTCTCCTCAGTTCCGCACTCCGTGAAGAATGGTCTGCCATTCCCCAAGAAACCTTCCAGCACCTGATTGAAAGTATGCCTGCAGAGTGAATGCTGTCATTAAGGCTAAGGGTGGGCCAACACCATATTGATTGACTTCCAGCCCAATGGAGGGCGCCACGAACTTGTACGTCATTTTCAGCTAGGTACCCGGATACTTTTGATTACGCAGTGTATGTGCCTGTGGTAAAGGAGGGGTAGGGCCCATGCAAAATAATCGGTGTGATGGCATGCTTGGATGCTAACCTGTTTGGGTTACATTTGACTGCAATTGCATGAAGTTTGCTCCTTATTATTTAAAAAAAAACACTACTGTTATACTGAAAAATTTAATATTTTTACAATATAAAACAGCTAAAAATACCTGTATATTATTGTCGAACCCTAGTATAATATGAAATGGGAAGGAAAAAGGCTATTAAAAACCCTAAAACCTTACAAAAAACACTTTTGTGTCATATATGGTACACCAGGCTATAAGGATTTAGCACTTTAGTTAAAACCAATGCAAAATAAACCACCGTCTCGATCTATTTACGAGTATGATGAAATGATTTACTGCAAAAAATTAGAAACTGAAGGCCCAAAATGACGTAAATCTTTGCAAAATGTACGAAGATTCGCAGCTCCACCATTGCATCGATGTGTCTGGGGAAATTATGACAATGCGAATCGCGAAATTTGCGAATCTGCGGATTGAGAGGAAAACTCAAGTAAACAACATGTCCCTAAAATACAACACAGACCTTGTGGTAACCATCTTTTATTCATATACATAAAATCATGTTACTTCTGGACCAGTTTTGTAAACATTCCCGCTCCCATAATGTCACAAACGTTGCTGCTACACGACACTTTAATTGAAACGACTAAACCAATTTGTTTAGATCTTCCCATGTGGCAAACTCAAAAAGCTTGGAATGATCAACATACGTGTTCATTATCTCCATTTGTAACAATCAAGTTCAATTGTCTCTCTGATTAGGGGTGCCCTATAGCGTTGTCGGTAAGGGACCAATTACTATGAACAACGCACCCAACATAGCGCAATTTACTTTCACTCACTGTTGTCTGATCTGCTGCAGGCATCTTTCTGAAACTGTAAAGCAAATCCGTATATTGGAGATAAACCGTTTTTATCACGATATTCGTTAAAAAGAACATATTTAGCGTATTAAAGTCTAAAGCGTTTCAGTTTAGCATTCACAACTCTGCTGCATTATAGTCCTCTGAATCAGATTATAATATATAACTGTGTAATCAATAGAAACAAGCTCCAGTACTATAGGAAGAATATTTTGGCAAATAAAAGAAACACCTATATTTTTACTTTCCCTACTACGTATAGTTAAGTAGGGGAAGTATTTTATTCCACCCAAAAATTCGATACCGAGATTTCACCGGAAATATATGTTTTGAGGCCTCCTGAATGCAAAAAAAGTATTTTTGGAAACATGTCCTTGTGTGTGTGTCTGTGAACAGCATAACTCAGAAACGAACAGTCGGATACACACCAAACTTGATATTTAGGTTCAGTACCTTCCAGAGATGCGACACGAAGGTTTTCAAGAAAATCCCCCCCACCCCAGATTACCCTTTACATGGAAAAGTTTTCGAAAATTTTAATTTTCTCTAAAATGGCTCAAACGATTTTGATTAAAATATCATATATTTAAGATACTTTCATGACAAATAAAATGTATATCTTGAATTTTCTGGGAATGGCTCCAAAATGTGTTCTTCATTGTGAACGACTTTTGCATAACTGGTAAACCATAAGAGATAGACAAAATTTTACTACACAAAAGATGTAGATCGCGTTAAAATACACAATTTCGTCATATACATTTTTTTTGTTGTTGAGTGAACCATTTTCAAGATATTACTTATTATTCCCTTAAATTTTCCAATATTTATACTTTTTCTCAAATGGGAATTCGTTATTCATTTTTTTTTGTCCGGGTAATGCAAAGAGAACGAAATACTCCACATAGCAACCAGCTCTTAAAATATTTGACTATCGCTTAAAGCCTAGCAATTCCCCTTGCATCTACAAGAAAATTAGCAAAAAGATTAACATCTCGATTAACATGAAGCCTATGGAGAATAAGCGTTTGTAAAAATAGTTTGCACAAGAATAGAAAAAGGCATGTGAGTGTAACACATCAGATTTTACTGTTTGTGCAGCTTTATGTAGGGTAATCTCAAAACTTAATGAAAAATTTTCATAATTCTTACACCATTGAAAATGCAATTTTTTTATTTTTTTAACGGAGATGGGACTATAAAAACACCTCCTAAATTCATTTCATAAATAATTAAAAAGGACTTACGAAGCCCTTGTACATGAATGCAAACACATTAAGGTTATAAAAGAATATACCTGCGAAGAAGGCATCGACTTTAACTTGAGATTGCAATGGAGTAGAAAACAGTTGCTCTTCAGAATGTGCACGTAAAATAAGACAAATGCCACGGATATTTCAACCAAGTATATACAAGCGGCGTCCAATAAGTAAGCTTCCCTATTTTATAAACAACATTACACACAATCGATCATGTTGAATTAATTGTATTTATATTGTACAAAATTTCTGTTACTTTTCTACATAGTTAAAATGTTTTTCCAAGCATTTTTGGGGGATGTCACGAGTTTTTCCAAGCCAGTCTTGTACTAGGTCTAGGATCTGATTTGATTTCATCATCGGTGTTAAAAGTGCTTACCTTATGAGTTGAACGAACATGTAAAAATCACTTGGGACAGGCTCCCAAGCGGAATTTTGACCCAGGCTGGGCTTAGAAGATTCAACTGTGAAGTTTTCTCGCATCCTCCATATTCACCAGATCTTTTCCAAAGTGATTTTCACATGTTCCCTGACTCAAAGGTCATCATGGAGGTAAGCACTTTAACACCGTGACAAAGATCAATCAGAAGTGAACAGCTGGTTGCGAGCACAGGATTCAACCTACTACAACACTGGCTTGAAAAAACTTTATTATTTCATGACTACAATTTAACAAAACAAGAAGCCAAAGTGTTTCATTTAATTTTTTTCTAACTTTCACTTCTTTGACCTCCTTGCAGACCCTTGAAAATGACTGTCCCTCCTCAGCATCCAACAGTAGTCGGCCATCATAGTTTCATTCCATCTCCCCTGGTACCTCCTCTCCATTTCCTTAATATCTTGGTGAAAACGTTCACCCTGCTCTTCATTATAATGTCCCAGATTTTCTGGAAAGTAGTCGATATGTGAACGCAGAAAATGCACCTTTACACTCATGTTACAACCCCTCTTCTTGAAATTTTCCAACATTGTTTCGACAATGGCCTTGTAATTAGGATCTTTGTTATTTTTTAAGAAGTCTTCAGTAACTGATCGGAAGGCGGTACATGCCTCTATTTCTCTCATTCATGTCTTCTCAAAATCTTCATCCTTGATCAATTTCTTTATTTGAGGACCAACAAAAATTCCAGTGTTTAATTTGTCTTGTATAAGGGTCCATCCTGTGGTAGATGCCTTAAAAATTGCTTCATAAAGCCCAATTTTATGTGTAGTGGCGGAAGCAATATCTTTATATCTTTATATTTTTGAAGTGAAATTGTGAAAAAAACTGTACGTGATAGAAAATAAAACTAAAAGCAGTTCTGAAATCAGCATACAACAGTGAGTCAGAATCACTTATTAGTTTTCAGTCAACCGATATCATGCAGACTAGTGTTATCCAACTAAACAAGCAAAGCTAACGGATTCACTTTGCTTGAGTTTCGCGCTATCAAATTATGGGAACAGGCCTGCCATGTTAGGGCGAAATAAACCTGATGGGTTTAACTGGTTCCGTCAGAAATAACCAGTAAAAATCTTATGTCTTACACTCACATGACTTTCTCTACTCTTGTACAAACTATTTTTACAAACGGTTATTGTCCATATGCTTCATGTTAATCGAGATGTTAATCTTATTGCTAATTTTCTTGTAGATGCAAGGGGAATTGGTAGGCTTTAAGCGATAGTCAAATATTTTAAAAGCTGGACAAAAAAAAGAATAACGAATTCCCATTTGAGAAAAAGTATAAGTATTGCAAAATTTAAGGGAATAACAAGCAATATAAAGAAAATGGTTCACTCAACAAAAAAATATATTACATAAATTGTGTATTTAAACGCGATCTACATTTTTTGTGTAGTAAAATTTTGTCTATCTCTTATGGTTTACCAGTTATGCAAAAGTCGTTCACAATGAAGAATACTTTTCGAGACATTCCCAAAAAATTCGAGATATACATTTTATTTGTCATGAAAGTATCTTAAATATATGATATTTTAATCAAAATCGTTAGAGCTATTTTTGAGAAAATTAAAATTTTCGAAAAATGTTCCATGTAAAGCGTAATCTGGGGTGGGGGGATTTTCTAGAAAATCTTCGTGTCGCATCTCTGGAAGATACTGAAGCTAAATGCCAAGTTTGGTGTTTATCCGACTGTTTGTTTCTGGGTTATGCTGTTCGCAGACACACACATAGACACACACACACGGACATGTTTCCAAAGATACTTTTTTTGGATTCGGGAGGCCTCAAAACATGTATTTCCGGTGAAATCTCGGTATCGAATTTTTGAGTGGAATGCAATACTTCTATTTATTATACGTAGTAGAGAAAGTAAAAAGTTAACTCACAGATTTTGTCACATAGTTAACGCAGAAACTTGCTACAGCTGAATGTTTGTCGTAGTCGGAAATGACTGACCGAAAGGTACACTTGCGATGCTTTCCGTAAGGTCTCTAGGGAATGCAGACCTCATCTGCTGTCCGATTTCGAGAACCGCGTTTGAAGTGCTGCCGTTACTTTGCGGAACTTTACTTCATCCTCGAATTTGCTGATCTCCCGCCAACTTCTGATCCGATGGGATCATCCGTAGATTATAAGGACCTGCGCCTCCTCGCTCTTGGAACACGCTAAAGCGGAATATCAGCGGGGGATTACCGAAGCTCTTCAAAGTGAATCGCGAGTGCGCTAGTTCAAAGCAGTGATATCTGCGTCAAGTGCTTACACAGATGCGGCACTCCCACGTTTTGCGTTGGTAAAAACGAGAATGTCGCTGAAAAAGGCTCCAAGGTCTGTTGGGGAGGGTGAGAATGTAAACATTGTTCTTTGAACTCGACAAACATCAAGCAAAGCAATGAAATAAAACAGGACGTGCTGTAATTATTACTTTCCTTCTGTCTTTTTTCAATTGCAGCCTATTTCTAGAAGCATCGAAAAGTCTTCCACGAGAAACGAAACAAAAAAGTTCTGTTTTACGTCTTATGCAAAAACAAACAATAGATTTCCTTCTTTTTATTTTACAAATGAATTTACACTTTCGTTTCTTCAAAGAAAATGTGGCACATAGTAATGGCGTCTTAGGATAAAATAAAAACCACAAAATATTTTGTTATTTTTACTTTCTCTAGTACTTATAGTAAGTAGGGGAAGTATTGTACTCGACCCAAAAATTCAATACCGAGATTTCACCGGAAATATATGTTTTGAGGCACCCTGAATCCAAAAAAAAGCATTTTTGGAAGCATGTCCGTGTGTGTGTCTGTGTGTGAACAGCATAACTCAGAAACGAACAGTCGGATAAACACCAAACTTTGTATTTATGTTCAGTATCTTCCAGAGATGCGACACGAAGGTTTTCAAGATAATCCCCACCCTAGATTACCCTTTACATGGAACATTTTTCGAAAATTTTAATTTTCTCAAAAATGGCTCTGACGGTTATGATTAAAATATTATATATTTAAGATACTTTCATGACAAACAAAATGTATATCTTGAATTTTCTAGGAATGTCTCCAAAAGTCTTCTTCATTGTGAACGAATTTTGCATAACTGGTAAACCATAAGAGATAGACAACATTTTACTACACAAAAAATGTAGATCGCGTTAAAATACACAATTTATATCATATCCGTTTTTTATGCGTAGAGTGAACCATTTTCGAGATATTGCTTGTTATTCCCTTAAATTTTCCAATACTTACACTTTTTCTCAAATGGGAATTCGTTATTCATTTTTTTTTTTCTCCTGGTAATGCAAAGAGAATGGAATGCTCCACATAGCAACCAGCTCTTAAAATATTTGACTATCGCTTAAAGCCTACCAATTTCCCTTGCATCTACAAGAAAATTAGCAATAAGATTAACATCTCGATTAACATGAACTAGATGGAGAATAAGCGTTTGTAAAAATAGTTTGTACAGAATATAGAAGGTCATGTGAGTGTAACACATCAGATTTTTTTCTTTAAGCTGCTTCTCCCCAGATGCAATTTAAATGCTCATCATAGTAGGATTATTTTTATGTTATAAATGTCACCGTTAATCAGCTTAAAGCGTACCAGTGAGCTTCACATGTTTTGCGAATTGTCTTCAATGAGATTATCACAGAGTATTTTCAATATAGAAACATTTTATTTAAGAAAGAGCAGATGTTTGTTAAACAAACCATGGTACGTAATAACTTATTAGTATATGCCAAGGTATAATATCCTATTGCAACAACAGCAATAACTAGCGAAGATGTTGCTTAAATGTAGTTAAAATAGTAAAAATGGATGTAAAAATTATTTTTTAGACAGCATACCTAAAAGTAGAACTTCTAGCACAAAGCACACGAGCTAAAGTATTGTGACCAGCTTTGTTTTCAAGTCCAATCACATGGCAATTACCCTTTGTATCTGCACATGTTTAATAACTCGACTTGGTTTGATTATATTTTAAGTTTCATCATATCTTTTTACATGGTTAATTTCTCATGGCGCTCGCATTATCTGTTCACAATACTAATCGTCATACTTGAATTTATGGCAATTAATTGTAGAGTTAACCTAACGTTATATTTGCAGCCTTCTGCTGATCTAAAACGTTAATCTTTTATCTAACCTACATAAGGCAGTATTTTTAACACTTAATGATATCAGTCTAATTATATAATATATAAATTCAATAACAGCCCGCCTTAAAGCAATATGTTTATAAAATAACATATAAAAATGTATGTAACAGTCATTGTATTAATGTTTATATTATTATGTACATGTTCAATAATGTTATGTGAATGTATTACGTAATTTAATAATGTAGGAGCTGTGAGACTATAGGTCAAAAGTTGCTAACAATGAGGTAACAATGAGATAACCTTGAGGCAATAATGAATTGGAAAGTTTAATAATGCTACTAGTAATTCTTGGAAACAATAATGTAATATTTTTAAACAGCTTATAAAATAGCCAATCAACACCCCGAAAAAGCTTCAATTAAATAAAACTCTATTGGAGTAGGATTAGCCAATCAGAAACTGAAATAGAGCAAGTTGTACACATTCAGGCGCCAGTTGCTTCTAGACAGTGTTCCTAACTGGACGCGAGACGCGTCCTCGAGAAGTTTAATACGTATTCAGTGTGAGACAAAAATTCATTACGGCGAGGATATTATAATATTTACTTGTCTAAAAGGTGCAAGTAATTAATAAATACTCTCACAGCTCTATATATCAGTGAAGTGTTATTTAATCGTGTGAAGGATTAATAAAAGGAGTGAAGTAAAAATTATAATCTGTGTAAGCCTACATTCTTTAGCCGTATCACACCCTGTTAAGAGAAACATGTTTCTACAAATTAATACTGACGCAGCCGAGGGAAACATAAATGAATATAATATTTAAAGAAACATTAAAATACAAAGTTGATTTTTAAACATTGGGGCGAAGGCCACCGAAAAGTAAAGTTGGGGCGAAGACCACCGAAAAATAAAGTTGGGGCGAAGGCCATCGAAAAGTAAAGTTGGGTCGAAGACCACCGGAAACTTTGTGCAATACGTGGAGCAGTTACTTCATCATGTTTGGCAAACAACAGTAGAACTACCATACAATTCAACTCCTAAAATAATAAATGGCGGAAATTATGAATTCAGATGAAACTGAAATGGAAGAGCCAGATGAAAAAACAACGAATAAGGACTTTCCATTTGAGAAAAGTGTAAGTATCTGAAAATTTAAACCAATAACAAGAAATATGTCGTAAATAGTTAATCCACAAAAACTTTTATTTGGAATAAATTGTGTGCTTTAACCAGATCTACATTTTTGTGCAGTAAGATTTGGCTATCGCTTGCGGTTTAGCAGTTTTACAAAAGTCAGTATGACGAGGGCTTCAGTGGCTATTTCCAGAAAATTCAAGATATTTGTTTCATTTGTCACGTGAATATCTTAAACATGTGGCACTTTAGTCAAAATTGTTAAAGAGTTGTTTTTAAGATAACCAAAACGTTTTAAATATTTTCCTTTAAAGGATAGATTAGGGCGGGAGTGATTTTCTTGAAAATCTTCGGGTCGCATCTTCGGAAAACGCTGAATTTAAATACTAAGTTCGGTATTTAACCGAGTTTTCGTATTTTAAGTATGCTGTTCATAGACACACGAACGGGTCGTTAGCGTTTTTTTTTAGGTTCATCGGGCTTCAAAACATGTATTTCTGGTGAAATCTTGACAATGAGTTTTTGGATGTAATACAATACTTCACCTATTTACCCACTATACGTAGTAGAGAAAATAAATATAGGCACTGCCTGATAAAGTAGATTATAAACTCTGGAAAAAAAATGAAAAAGAGGAAGTTGTTATCTAAAGTGGTAGAGACAGTAAAGTACGAGCAAAGAGGAGTATTGTCAGCGTCTAGGTCAGGTAACATCAACTGAGAGCTAGGATGCAGGTGGGGGGAGCGTGTTTCATTACCGGAGAGGGTTTATTGCTACGGCGCTCCTGCGAGAAACAATACTTTCTTCTTTGTCCAAGGTGTGTACCGGGGAGGGGAAATGTGTCTGCTTTTGTGACGATATGCATCTTCATGTTAATAATTACAAAGCAGAAGAAAGATACTTTTACTTTCTAAAAAACATACTGGATATTTAAGAAATAGCTACTCAGATGACATAACCACTGTCCATTTCTACTTTCTCTACTACGTATAGTAAGTAGGGGAAGTGTTGCACTCCACCCAAAATTCGATACCGAGATTTCACCGGTAATACATGTTTTTAGGCCTCCTGAATACAAAAAAAAAGTCTTTTTGGAAACACGTCCGACTGTGTGTCTGTGAACAGCATAACTCAACGAACAGTGGGATAAACACCAAACTTGGTATTTAGGTTCAGTATCTTCCAGAGATGCGACACGAAGGTTTTCAAGAAAATCCCTCCACGCCAGATTACTCTTTACAAGGAACATTTTTGAACATTTTAATTTTCTCCAAAATGGCTGTAACGATTTTGATTAAAATATCATATATTAAGTTACTTTCATGAGAAATAAAATGTATATCTTGAATTTTCTGGGAATGTCTCCAAAAGTGTTCATTGTGAACGACGTTTGCATAACTGGTAAACCATAAGAGATAGACAAAATTTTAGTACATAAAAATGTAGACCGCGTTAAAATACACAATTTATGTCATGTACATATTTTTTGTTGAGTGAACCATTTTCGAGATATTGCTTGTTATTCCCTTAAATTTTCCAATACTTATACTTTTTCTCAAATTCCTTATTCATTTTTTTGTGTCCTGGTAATGCAAAGAGAATGGAATACTCCACATAGCAACCAGCTCTTAAAATATTTGACTATCGCTTAAAGCCTACCAATTCCCCACGCATCTACAAGAAAATTAGCAATAAGATTAACATCTCGATACCTCGATTAACATGAAGCATATGGAGAATAAGCGATTGTAAAAATAGTATGTACAAGAGTAGAGAAAGTCATGTGAGTGTTGAGGCAGTATTTTTAACACTTAAATGATTGCAGTCTAATTATATTAATATATAAATTTAATAACAGTCCGCCTTAAAGCAATATGTGTATGTAACAAGATATAAAAATCTGATGTGTTACACTCACATGACTTTCTCTACTCTTGTACAATCTAATTTTACAAACGCTTATTCTCCATATGGTTCATGTTAATCGAGATATCGAGATGTCAATCTTATTGGTAATTTTCTTGTAGATGCAAGGGAAATATGGTAGCTTTTAAGCGATAGTCAAATATTTTAACGCTGGTTGCTATGTGGCGCATTCCATTCTCTTTGCATGTCCAGGACATAAAAAAATGAATAACGAATGTGAGAAAAAGTATAAGTATTGTAAAATTTAAGGAAATAACAAGCAATATCTCGAAAACGGTTCACTCTACAAAAGAAATGTATATGACATAAGTTGTGTATTTTAACGCGCTCTACATTTTTTGTGTAGTAAAATTTTGTCTATCTCTTATGGTTTACCAGTTATGCAAAAGTCGTTCACAATGAAGAATACTTTTGGAGACATTCCCAGAAAATTCGAGATATACATTTCATTTCTCATGACATTATCTTAAACATATGATATTTTCATCAAAATCGTTAGAGCCATTTTTGAGAAAATTAAAATTTTCGAAAAATCTTCCATGTAAAGGGTAGTCTGGGGTGGGGGGATTTTCTTGAAAACCTTCGTGTCGCATCTCTGGAAGATACTGAACCTAAATACCAAGTTTGGTGCTTATCCGACTGTTCGTTTTTGAGTTATGCTGTTCACAGACACACACACACACACACAGACACACACACACACACAGACACACACAGACACACACACACACACACAGACACACACACGGACATGTTTCCAAAAATGCTTTTTTTGGATTCAGGAGGTCTCAAAACATGTATTTCCGGTGAAATCTTGGTATCGAATTTTTGGGTGGAATGCAATACTTCCCCTACTTACTATACGTAGTAGAGAAAGTAAAAAGTGTATATTACAGTTATTGTATACATGTTCAATAATGTTACGTGAATGTATTATGTTATATAATAATGTAGGAGCTGTGAGAGTAATAGGTTAAAGTTGCTAACAATGAGGTAACCTTGAGGCAATAATGAGTAAGAAAGTGTAATAATGCAACAAGTCATTCTTGGAGCAACAATAATGTAATTTTTGTGACAGTTTATAAAATAGCCATCAAAAACCAGAAAAAGCTAAAGTTAAATAAAAGTATCTATTGGATTTGGAATAGCCAATCAGAGACTTGAAATACAGAAATTAACAAATTTAGGCGGTAGAAATCATGTCAGTTGCTGGTAGATAGCGCTCCTAACTGGACGAGTTGCTTGCAGACAGTGTTCCTAACCGGACGTGAGATGCGTCCTCGAGAAATTTAATACGTATTCAGTGTGAGAAAATAGTGTACGTGTTTAAAAAGTGCAAGTATTTAATAAAAGAATCTTGCAGCTTTCTATATCACTGAAGTGTTATTTAAATTGTGTCAAGGATTAATAAATGTAATGAAGTAAAAATTATAACCTGTGTAAGCCTACAATCTTCAGCTGCACCACGCCTTGCAAAGAAATCCATGTCTCTAACAATAATACTGACTATTTAAAGAAACAGTCAAATTACAAATTTAATATTTTTAAACATTTGGAGCAAAGGCCATCTAAGTTATAAAAGTTTGTACTGTGAAAGTATAGGCTGGACATCCTGTATAACATGAAAATGTTCTCTCTGTATATGTTAAACTTCAACTGTTATCATTTTGCGCACAGAAAGAAAAAAATCAAATGTGTTACACACTTGCATGAGTTTCTCTTCCCACTCTTTTAGACGCAATTCTAAAAAAAGGTTATTTTTTTCTGTCTACTTAAAGTCAATTGAGATAAACTTTTGCATAAACAGTTTATTACGCATTTAGTTATAAGTACAAGGGGACATAGCAAGCTCAAGCAATTGTCAATCTTCAAATACGGGTCTCTATATTTGGAAACTCTACTCTTTGCCAAAACCTAAAAAGTAATTGAAAATTCAAACGAATAACAAAAATTATCTCGGAAATGCTTAATGTCATAGAAACGTTTATTTCACAAATTGTGTGTTTTATCGAGTTTACACTTTTTGTCTCTCATGGTTTACCAGTTATAAAGAATTGCACAAAATTCATTTCAGATGAAGAGGACTTCACAGAAATTTCAAGATATACATGTTCCTTGCCATGCAAATATCTTATACATGTGGTATTCTATTAAAAGTCGTTAAGAGCAATTTTTGAGAAAACAAAAAAAATAATGAACAAATTTCCATGTAAAGGGTAGTTTGGTGTGTAAGTCCTCAGCCATTTAAGAGAATGTCCTTTCTAGTTCTTTTCGCAATAATCTTATACCCTCCATAAACATATTGAGTAATAACTAAGTGATCTATTATATTAAACATCATATTTAGAGCTAGTTTCAGGCATTATTTTTCAGAATCTTTCGAGTCTTTCAACAAGAGTGCCCTATCTTTAACATGTGATAGCTGCCGTTATTATTGAGTTACAGCAGTCATTTTTTTTCACGTGGTTACAGTTGTTATTGACAAATATCCATGGAACGTTACAGCATTCAACAACGCGTAGAAATTGTGAAAATTTATTAACAGAATGGATCATTTGTTCGCTAACCTTCCGTGTTTGCGTGAAGTTTACGGTGTGCATAATCGTCCCTACGAGAGAACGATTCGGCGTATGATCGATAAATTTGAAAGAAGTGGTTCTCTCAGCGATCAAACAACGCCAGTACGTAATCGACGTAAGCGCTCCAATGAAAGTGAGAGTGTACGCGAGAACGGAAACAAATCAATTGCTCGTCGAGCGCAAGAATTGGGGCGTTCGCCGACCACAACTTGGCGAATTCTGCATCTGGACTTGAAGTTTCACGCTTACAAATGGTGTTAACTCTAGAATTAAAGCCCAACGACCATAGGTTGCGCCGAGTATTCCCTGACTGCGCTATGGAGCAATTGGAAGCTGACCCGGATTTTTGTCGAAAAATCATCTTCAGCGACGAAGTTCACTTTTGTATGGATGGTTGTGTTAACAAACAAAATTGCGGCTATTGGAGCAATAACAATCCAATGCAGATTTAAGAACGACCACTTTATCCCCAAAAGGTTACTGTGTGGTGTGGATTTTGGTATGGTGGAATCATTAGTCCATATTTTTCCAAGATGAAGATGGAGAAGCTCTAACTGTCAATGGAGAAAGATACCGGGCTCTTATAAGGGACTATTTTTGGACTCAATTGGATAGTATGTATCTCAGAAACATCTGGTTCCAGCAAGATGGTGCCACATGTCATACTGCTCTCGAAACAATCGATCTTTTGAAGGAGAAGTTCAGAGGTTTCATCATTTCCCGTGGTGGTGATGTTAACTGGCCCCCGAGGTCATGTGATTTAACGCCGTTGGATTACTTCTTGTGGGGTTATGTTAAATCTCGAGTTTATGTCAACAAGCCATAAACAGTAAATGATGTTATGAATAACATCACGCGTGTTATTCGTGAAGTAGGACCTAATTTACGTTCTTCTGTCATTGAAAATTGGATCAACCGTATATGCGCAACCCAACGAAGTCGCGGTGGTCACTTAACTGATGTTCTCTTCCACACGTAATGACATTAATTATGTTCCAAAATGAAAAAAGAAATAAACCTCTATCATTTATAGAACGTGTTTTATTTAAGTTCAAAGAGAGGACACTCTTGTTGAAAGACCCTATATATCATTTATTATTAATATTAAGCTCGGCTGTATATTGAAAACATAGTTTCTTTGTGAATAGTATTTAACGCGGCTTTTACTTCATACGCCACTGCAGGCAGTGAAACACATTATACGTGAAATGAAATAATAATTGAAAAAGGAAATTTCATAAGGAACGTTTCAGCCCTAAGTTTCGGGTACGCCCTCTGAGGAAAACCTGGAAAACCTCAGTCGGGAAGGATAGCCTTGGCGGGATTTGAACCGGAGACCTCCCGTTCACGAGTACGTGTGTGACCGACCTCGGCAATGTCGGTGTGACAGCATGGTTTCGTGCATGAAACTATTTTTAAAAAATCTGATGTATTACACTCACATGACTTTCTCTACTCTTGAACAAACTATTTCTACAAACTCTTATTCTCCATCTATTTCATATTAATCGAGATAAACATTTGCAGAAACGATCTTTTGACATGCAAAGAGAATTACATTTTACACATAGCGACCAGTTCTAAAAGTATTTGACTATCGCTTAAGGCCTACTATGTTCCCCTTTTTTGCATTGCAAGGGCAATATAGAAATACAGTAGCCTTTAAAAATTGACATATATCTTAATAGCTGGTTGCTAGGTGCAGCACCATTCCCTTTGCCACAGATTAATACTCTTTGCATACCCAAGACAAAAAAAATGAATAACGAATTCCCATCTGAGAAAATAAGTATTGACAAATTTAAGGGGACAACAAGCAATATCTCGAAAATGGTTCACTCAACAACAAAAATGTATATGACATAAATTGTGTATTTTAAGGCGATCTATATTTTTGTGTAGTAAAATTGTGTATCTCTTATGGTTTACCAGTTATGCAAAAGTCGTTACAATGAAGAATACTTTTGGAGACATTCCCAGAAAATTCAATGTCATGAAAATATCTTAAATATATGACATTTTAATCAAAATCGTTAGAGCCATTTTTGAGAAAATTAAAATTTTGGAAAAATGTTCCATGTAAAGGGTAATCTGGGGTGGGGGGATTTTCTTGAAAACCTTCGTGTCGCATCTCTGGAAGATACTGAACCTAAATACCAAGTTTGGTGTTTATCCGTTGTTCGTTTCTGAGTTATGCTGTTCACACACACACACACACACACGTACATGTTTCCAAAAATGCTTTTTTTGGATTCAGGAGGCCTGAAAACATATATTTCCGGTGAAATCTCGGTATCGAATTTTTGGGTGGAATACAATACTTCCCCTACTTACTATACGTAGTAGAGAAAGTAAAAATGAAGCTGTTTCAGCTATTCAAGAGAGGTTTCTATTCTTATAGCTAAAAACAGTTTTAACCAGAAATTTCAGAATGCTCTCCGCTAAAGAAATTGCAGCCAAATGCTTTGACTTTCGGGGAAGCTTCTCTTTCTCCGATTCCTTAAACATTTTGACCATTTAATCCTATCTGCACCTGTCTGACCTCTGCAGCAAAATCCCCCGCAAGGAAACAAAGCATTTTAAGGGCATTTAAAACCTTTTCACATTTAATATGCATGGTGCAATTGGTTACGGTGTTCTGGTTCCCCGCAAAGAATGCGCCTGCGTTTGAGTCCATGAATACGGGAATTTTAGATAAAATAGTCAGCTTCCTGAGGTATAGGTGGTGTTACAATTGGTAGCGATCTGTGGATCATGAAATCCAACATTTCAACTGCGAATGTGTGGCGCTGAGTGCATCACCTCGTAGCTGTTGGTTGATCGCCCATCACTGTCGTGTACAGGTGAGCCGGTAGTTGGGTTGGTAGGCTTTGGCTCTTCATGCTGTGTCTCATATATTATTATTATTATTATTATTATTATTATTATTATTATTATTATTATTATTATTATTACCACTACTATTATACTTACAGATTCAAACAGAGGGTTGACTGCGACAATTCAGCATAAAGCATGTAAATGGATATACACCTCAATTATATACACATATTATATATATAGGTACATACAGAATGATTTATGACGAACCGACACATTTATTTATTTATTTCAAAACGAGTTATGCTAGGGACAACTTATTATACCTGAAATGCAGAGAATTTTGGAAGATTATTTACCTCTATAACAAATGTTGAAAGTGTTCTCCATCCTGCATGAGGCACAACCCAACACGTCGTTATGTCACTGACCACTCGTTGGAGGACTCTGTTGTCAGGCATAAACCCTGTCTTTTTAAGTATCCCCATAGAAAGAAGTCCGGCGATGTCAAATTCGGAGATCACGGAGGACACAGGTTCTTGGAAATTATCCGGTCGACAAAGAAACTTGCAATTAGTGCCATGGATTCATTTAATGTATGTTATGTAGCGCCGTCCTGCTGAAAATATCCTTGACTCAGTTCTACATCGTCTAGTTGCTCAGCAAACTCCATGAAAATCCGTCGGTACGCTGCAGTGTTCACATTTTTTTTTAAAAAATGGTCTCACTATTCTCTATGCGGATATTGCGCACCAAACTCCGATTTTAATCGGGTGCATATGTGAGTTCACATAACCGGATAAATGGAACCATGCTTCATCTGTGAAACATGTGATGGACAATATGGTAGGATTTTGCACAATGAACGCCTGAAACCAACGACAATACTTCAGATGTCTACCCTTATCTGGGTCCTGTAACTGATGGACAACCGTAATCCTATACGGCTTTAGGCCTGCATTTTTCACAGCTCTCTGACACATTGAGTAGCTGTACACTGTCTCCTGCGACAAACGTCTTAATGATTTTTGGGTGACTGATCCAGTCGTGGTCTTGCTTCAACGTCAACAACAACCGTGGGAAGCCTAGATGAACGAGTTTTGCCTTTTTCACTCACCAGAGATCCAGTTGTTTCCAATTTGTTTACCAGTCCCAGTATTGTGTTTCTTTGGGGAGGATTCTGAACAACAAATTCTCTCTGGTATATCCTTTGAGTAGCTGTAATTGAATTCGTAATCCAGTGCTGCTGTAAAAGGAAGAGTCGTTCGTTTAATGTGTACTCCATTTTCACGTTGGCTAGAACAAAATCTCAAGAACAGTTGCCGACAATAAAACATGAACATCTGCGCATCTAGTGACAGGCAATCGAAACTCCAGAACATTCTGCTTAATTTGGTGCTGAAACTGGGGCATTGAGTGAACTTCGAGCAAGATAATTAAAGAAAGAAATGTGTCAGTTCTTCATAAATCACCCTGTATAAGTTCTTTAAAAATCGCTTCAAATATGTATTACTAGATTAACTGCTTTGGCAGCATTAATTAATAATATAATGGATTCAAGTGAGTACTTTCGTTCGTGACGGTTAGCCTTACAATACTCTTTACTGCCCGTGACGAATGCCGAAATATTACAACATCGTGTTAGTTAGGCAACCCTGAATGTGCTACATAGACTCGAGAATTTGTAAAACCGTCTTCCAGTATGTGTGTGCCGCTCTGCAAGGCCAAAAAGCTAATGACCATATACCTATAAGAAGGGGGGCCTCATTGCTAGGGAAAACTTACAACATTTAACATCTTAAAATGTATTAGTATTCCTCGCAATACAATTAGAAATTCACTACATCAGCGGGCGCATTCCACCAATTTGATCTCAAAAACATTTTGTTGTCCTACCCATCAATAAAAGGAATCTCTTCTAATAAAGACGCAAACTGAAAATTACATCATTATGGGAAGAATGGCCCTTCAGCTTGTAAAAAAAAAATCTGATGTGTTACACCCACATGACTTTCTCTACTCTTGTACAAACTATTTTTACAAACGCTTATTCTCCATGTGCTTCATGTTAATCGAGATAAACATTTGCAGACTCTATCTTATTGCTAATTTTCTTGTAGATGTAAGGGGAATATATATTTACAAGGGCAATATAGAAATACAGTAGCCTTTAAGCACACACATATCTCTTAATATTTAGCTGGTTGCTAGGTGCAGCACCATTCCCTTTGCCACAGATTAATACTCTTTGCATATCCAAAACAAAAAAATTAATAACGAATTCCCATTGAGAAAATAAGTATTGAGAAATTTAAGGGAATAATAAGCAATATCTCGAAAATGATTCACTCAACAACAAAAATGTGTATGACATAATTGTGTATTTTAACGCGATCTACATTTTTGTATAGTAAAATTTTGTCTATCTCTTATGGTTTACCAGTTATGCAAAAGTCGTTCACAATGAAGAATACTTTTGGAGACATTCCCAGAAAATTCAAGATATACATTTCATTTGTCATGAAAATATCTTAAACATATGATATTTTAATCAAAATCGTTAGAGCCATTTTTGAGAAAATTAAACTTTTCGAAAAATCTTCCATTTAAAGGGTAATATGGGGTTGGGGGCATTTTCTTGAAAACCTTCGTGTCGCATCTCTGGAAGATACTGAACCTAAATACCAAGTTTGGTGTTTATCCGACTGTTCGTTTCTGAGTTATGCTGTTCACAGAGATACACATGGACATGTTTCTAAAAATGCTTTTTTTGGATTCAGGGGGTCTCAAAACATGTATTTCCGGTGAAATCTCGGTATCGAATTTTTGGGTGGAATGCAATACTTCCCCTACTTACTATACGTAGTAGAGAAAGTAACTAGACACCATTGCTTGGCAAAGTCGTTATAATATGTTTCTTTCCTACCGAAAATGTTAAAAACCTTGTTGTAAATGTTGAGGTCGGTTTACAATAGCCTATACTTTACTTGCAATATCGATGTATTATTTTAAGTGGCAGAGTATGATTACATGTCTTTGGATATTCCTTATATTTGAGAATCATTGTAAATACGTTGCTACAATTTCAGTATTAAGCTCTACTACAGTGGAATCTACAATAAAGAATCTTTATTGCTGGGAAGGTTTTCCAAGACGATGGAAAGAATATAAATTAGGCAAGTAGTTTGGGTTAGCACGCACGTATGCACTAACAGAACATGCTGCTAGTAGGAGATGCTCTGAAGGGGAGGTAAGAAAGACAGTTTCGGGGCCGAACCTTCTCTGATGCAGCTAAACTTGCCTGGAAAATTCTTTCCTCGTTTCCAACGCGGAAATAATCACAGGTGGTTGCACTCAAATGAATAAGAAAGGTTTTAAGAAACAATTTCTGATTCCTAAACTGTGGCTTTATTATAAACAAGGCTAACACATCACATGAGGCGCAGCAGCTGTGTATACCAGGACATGTGCAATCAGCAACACGAAGAATGGGTGGCATTCTGCTTGTATGCAGGACCAGCCTAAATACAGGTCCCTTATGCAGCAAGACTCTTTCTGGATTTTGAATTTTCAAGCTGTTCATTCCCGATTCTCTTTACCGAGCGGGATACCTCAAGCGGTTTCGTCTGTGGGAGGTTGTGGCCACCTTCCTGACCTATGGGTTTTTCGGGGTTTTCCCGGGTCGCCAGGCGAATGCTGGGTTGGATTCTCACATCTCCCGAATTTCCTGTCCCTCTATTTTATCTCCATTCTCATTTTACTTCATCTTTCATCCGTTGGTCACTTTCAGGATTGGAAGTGTCGGCGATGGTGTTTCGGTGCAGTGGCAGGAAAAAACGATACTCTTTGTAACTCTCTCCGTCCCTCGGGTTTCAGCTTGCTGCCGAGGGCATCCGAACCCCCTCTGTGCGGGGTGGTGTCCCTGTCTACCATTCCTGTACCGTCACTCCTGGTTCCGGCGGCCCGGTGTCTCCTCTCGCCTCATCCTTCCTCCCAGGTACAATTGAGTGGAATGCAATACTTCCCCTACTTACTATACGTAGTAGAAAAAGCAAAAAAGTGTCTGCTGTATGCGAGAAGCGAACCTGTGGTCTTAACTACAAAGTACCCAACGCTTTGTCACACTGTGACGGAGAATATGCATGGAAGCTAGCACGTTTAATAATGCCGTATAACTTGCTGCAGCGGCTACATAACTGCATTGCGTATGGTGTAAACAAGGTGCCATGTAGGACTCAGAAAAATTCAGCGTTCAAGACATGACTCATTTTTATTTCTCTACTACGTATAGTAAGTAGGGGAAATATTGCATTCCACCCAAAATTTCGATACCGAAATTTCACCGAAAATACATGTTTTGAGGGCCCCTGAACCAAAAATAGCATTTTTAGAAACATGTCCATGTGTATCTCTGTGAACAGCATAACTCAGAAACGAACAGTCGAATAAACACCAGACTTGGTATTTAGGTTCAGTATCTTCCAGAGATGCGACACGAAGGTTTTCGAGAAAAGTCTCCACCCCAGATTATCCATTACATGGAACATTTTTCGAAAATTTTAATTTTCTCAAAAATGGTTCTAACGATTTTGAATAAAATACCGTAAGTTTAAGACACTTTTATTGCAAATGAATTGTATATCTCGAATTTTCTGGGAATGTCTCCAAAAGTATTCTTCATTGTGAACGACTTTTGCATAACTGGTAAACCATAAGAGATAGACAAAATGTTACTACAAAGAAATGTAGATCGCGTTAAAATACACAATTTATGTCATATACATTTTTTTTGTCCAGTGAACCATTTTCGAGATATTGCTTGTTATTCCCTTAAATTTTCCAATACTTATACATTTTCTCAAATGGGAATTCGTTATTGTTTTTCTTTCTTTATTTGTGTTCTGGACATACAAAGAGAATGGAATACTCCACATAGCAACCAGCTCTTAAAATATTTGACTATCGCTTAAAGCCTAGCAATTCCCCTTGCATCTACAAGAAAATTAGCAATAAGATTAACATCTCGATTAACATGAAGCATATGGAGAATAAGCGTTTGTAAAAATAGTTTGTACAAGAGTAGAGAAAGCCATGTGAGTGTAACGGATCAGATTTTTTTTAAATCCGCGGTGTACATTTGAACTTTTCTGCCATTGTTTCATGTCATTCTATATATTAGTTAAAGGGAGGAGGTTATCATTATTATATAAACATTAACCTAAATTAAAATTACTTATTTGCACTACCGAGGTTATCTGTACATCCTTGGTAAGCATCCCAACATTGGCGAGAAGTGTGACTTAGCCACGGCTTCATAGCGTGCCGTACCGATAATGCGTGCCATCTTCAGAAAACTACTACTTCAGAAGTACAGTATGCTTGTGTTTCATGTTCGACAATTCAACTAAGCATACTAAAATCGCTGTAAGGCAGCATTACAATTTACTTTTGAGGACAGAATAAGTGACTATAGGCTGCTGATCTCTCAGCTCTAAATCCCTTATGAGTGGATAATGCTCAAAGATAAACCTATATATACAAGTACTGTCCTCATATGCTCGATGAATTAGAGAATAATGTTGTGTGTATTCTCCGACAAATCGACTGCAGAAATTTGCTGAGTGTTCAGTAATGAGTTCAAGCATGTTTAAAAGTAGAACACCATATCAAATATCCCCTGCATCTAAAAGTAGGTTTATAATTTACTTGTAATACCTACTCGCGTTCGAATGTTCCCAATTGGGTGGGTCAATATGACCTTGGTTTTTTTTCTCTGTTTTCCCTGTTACGCAAATACGCCACGAATTTTCCTGTCCTCCATTTCATGTCGTTTCAGTCACGATGGATCAGGCGAGTGGATGGCGGGCGAGGTGTAAGGTAGTAGTTTACTTTGCGGACCAGTTCGCTTTGGCGTTCGGTGTGTGACGGGGAGAGACCTATTTCCATGGCCTAAGGTACGCCTATGATCATCAGGATGTAATGTCTGGAAACGCTAGGGACCCCGTTATGTTCGCCCCGGATCTGGTCGCCCTCTGTATCCTTCACTTCTCCCCTTCTTCCTGGAAGATTCCAGAAGTACAATAGGCGACGGTGCCGATATTCTCCTCGGCTTCCTAATAACCATAAGTTTACATATTCTCAATGTTTCTTAATTTGCAATTTACTAAAAAGAAAACGCCAGGCCACTGTATGGGAGTTGTGAGCAATCGGTAAGCTTACGCATGATAGTCATGTCATTTACCGTAATTTAGAGATCAGCATTTCCTATACTGGAAAATCCTGATGTGTTACATTCACATGACTTTCACTACCATGTATCATTTATTAATAGGTATGCAAATTAATATTACAAAAGCTTGGTTTTGTATCCACTTCGTTTAATCGAGATAAACCTTTGCAGGGGATTTCGTAGGCTTTAAGCGATAGTCAAATGTTTTAAGAGCTGGATGCTATGTGGAGCATTCCATTCTCTTTGTATTACCAGGACAAAAAAAATAACGAATTCCCATTTGAGAAAAGTATAAACATTTCTTGTGTAGTAAAATGTTGTCTCTATTTTATAGTTTACCACTTATGCAAACGTCGTTCACGCTTTTGGAGACATTCCCAGAAAATTCAAGATATATATTTTATTTGTCATGAAAGTATCTTAAATATATGATATTTTATTCAAAATCGTTAAGAGCCATTTTTGAGAAAATTAAAATTTTCAAAATATGTTCCATGTAAAGGGTAGTCTGCGGTGGGGGGATTTTCTTGAAAACCTTCGTGTCGCATCTCTGGAAGATACTGAACCTAAATACCAAGTTTGGTGTTTATACTTTTTTTTGGATTCAGGAGGCCTCAAAACATGTATTTCCGGTGAAATCTCGGTATCTAATTTTTGGGGTGAATACAATACTTCCCCTGCTTACTATACGTAGTAGAGAAAGTAAAAAAGTTATCTGAAATAAACTGTATATTTTAAAGAGATGTAAAATTTCTATGGAGTAAGTTTTCGTCTAACGTTTAACATTTACCAGTTATAGAAGATTATATAAAATTCCTTCCCAATGAACAGGACATCACCAGATATTTTCAGAAAATTCAAGATGTACATTTTGTTGTTCATGTAAATATCCTTAAACATTGTATTTTAATAAAAATTGTTTGAGCCATTTATGAGAAAGTCAAAAATTTCGAAAAATATTCCTAGTAAAGGGTAGTTGGGGTGGGACATTTTCTAGAAAATCTTCTCGTGGCATCTTTGGAAGGTACTGAACTAAGTTTGGTATATTGATCCGACTTTCGTTTTTGAGTTATGCTGTTCACAGACACAGAGACAGACACATAAACACACATACGGAACTGCTTCTAATTTTTTAAACTCAATATTTCGGTGAAATACATGTGAAACCTCGATATGGAATTTTTGGGTGGAATGCAATGCCTTCTCTCCTACTATATATGTGATAGAGAAAGTAAAAATATCTACAAATCACCATTAGGTTATGTTCTATTTGCAATTACAAAAAGTAGCAACGACAGGAATGAAATAAGGAAATAATGTTTTTGTTTTAATAACATAGAGATACCTATGCATCTCTTCTTCACTGGGAAAGGAAACATAAAAATGTGAGAAATTCTGACCAGTCTTCCTCAAAGATTATGATGCAAACGGCTGGATAAAACTTTAGCGAAGGATACAGTAACCGTGTAATGAACTCGAAAACGTGTGCGCTCCATCGTCTTGCTTGGCATTCTCTGCGCAAACGGCAGTAACATACTCCAGGGTAATAAAAGCGACGGCAACTCAGGTGAAATGTGCAGGGAAACCTGGAATGACGAAGCGGAGGAACAGCGGAAAAAGGGAATCAAAATGATGATGATAAAAGGTTTCGTTTATTGTGAATCTTCAGAAACCTGGAAAACTTTCATTGTTTGTCGATATGAGTAACGCATTTAAAGGTTTACCTATCAGGAAAATGACAACAGGAGATGGCGGACTGCAAAGTAAAAGATTTGCCTTAAAACCCAAAGAAAAATACAGCAAAAAAATCTTGTTAAAACTTTACTTGCTTCCCCGTCCGCCCGAGTTTAGGAAGGGGAGAAACGGCAAAAGAAACAATGCTATTTCCGTGAAATGTTGTTTCAAACGTATTAGGACAAGATCTATAGCCAGCTGAAAACTTCAAGTTGTAGCAATTCGTTGCTGAATAGCAGAGTGAAGAGATTCCCTGACCCATGTTGTAGCTTGGAAGTAGCCTATATGTCACAAATGATTGCCAAAGTGCATTACCTAAGTAGGTAGGCCTGTATTTCCTTACACAGGACCTTTAGAAACAATTGCATTTTAGATATTTGATAACCGGCTTTCCCCTTCAAAAACTTTGGAAGTGCGAACATTAACTTGCAAACAAACATTCAGTCCTCTTATTTCAACTGCTTTCAGTTAATCCCAATATACACTATGTGACCAAAAGTATGCGGACAACCTCACAAACATACGTTTTTCATCTTAGGTGCACTGTGCTGCCACCTACTGGCTGGTACTCATCCGCGACCTCAGTAGTCATTAGACATCGTGAAACAGCAGAACGGAACACTCCGTGGAACTCACGAACTTCGAACGCGGTCAGGTGATTGGGTGTCACTTGTGTCAGAAGTCTGTACGCGAGATTTCCACACTCCTAAACATCCCTAGATTCACTGTTTCTGATGTGATAGTGAAGTGGAAACGTGAAGGGACATGTACAGCACAAGAGCGTGCAGGCCGACCTCGTCTGTTGACTGACAGAGATCGCCGGCATTTGAAGAGGATCGTAAAGAGTAAGAGGCAGACATCTATCCAGACACACATCACACAGGAATTCCAAACTGCATCAGAAACCACTCCAAGTACTTGACAGTTAGGCGTGAGGAGAGAAACCTTGGATTCCATGGTCGAGCGGCTGCTCATAAGGCACACATCACGCAGAGAAATGCCAAACGACGCCTCGCTTGGTGTAAGGAGCGTCAACATTACACGATTTAACAGTAGCAAAACGTTGTGCGCAGTGCCGAATCACGGTACACAAGGTGGCGATCCAATGGCAAGGTATGGCGAATGCCCGGTGAACGTCTTCGCCAGCGTGTGTAGTGCCAACAGTGAAATTCGGAGGTGGTGGTGTAAAGGTGTGGTCGTGTTTTTCCTGGAGGGGGTTGCACTCCTTGTTGTTTTGCGTTGCATGATCACAGCGCAGACCTACATTGATATTTTAAGCACCTTCTTGCTTCCCACTGTTGAAGAGCAATTCGGGGATGGCGATTGCATCTTTCAACACGATCGAGCACCTGTTCATACTGCACGGGCTGTGGCGGAGTGGTTACACGACAATAACATCCCTGTAATGGACTGCACAGAGTCCGGACTTGAATCCTATAGAATACCTTTGGGATGTTTTGGAACGCCGACTTCGTGCCAGGCCTCACCGACCTAGATCGACACCTCTCCTCAGTTCCGCACTCCGTGAAGCAGTGTTGCCATTCCCCAAGAAATCTTCCAGCACCTGATTGAAAGTATGCCTGCGAGAGGAACGCTGTCATCAAGGCTAAGGGTGGGCCAACACCATATTGACTTCCAATATTACCGATGGAGGGCGCCACGAACTTGTACGTCATTTTCAACCTGGTGTGCGGATACTTTTGATCACGTAGTGTACAAGAAACTCTTCTAAAGCTTTGTACTCTTTCTGTTTGGTAGAGAGTGTTTCATCGTGACTGTTTCTGAAACAACGCGACCTGAATGTATAAATATGTAAAGCTTCCTGGCAGCAATAAATACCAAAAGGGATTAGAGAATGAAAAGTTGATATTATATACGATAATTATTACTGTCGTCGCTCTTCACAGTGATGACCACATCGCTGTGCCCTTTACAGGGACGCAAACCCCTTCCACTTTAAAATGTCGCGCATAAATACAAATTTAAGAGCGAAAAGTAATGCTTCCCATCCTTCTGAGAAGAAACCAAAGCACTCGAAAGGCCATTTCGTGAATAGAACCATAAAGGCTTACATTCTGCTTAATTTCCAGTTTAATGTATTTACAGATGTTATTTCACACAATGGAACTATTACTTTCTCTACTACGTATAGTAAGTAGGGGAAGTATTGCATTCCACCCAAAAATTCGATAACGAGATTTCACAGGAAATACATGTTTTGAGGTGCACTGAATGCATATAAAGCATTTTTGGAAACATACCTTGTGTGTGTCTGTGTGTCTATGAACAGCATAACTCAGAAACGAACAGTCGGATAAACACCAAACTTGGTATTTAGGTTCAGTATCTTCCAGAGGTGCGACACGAAGGTTTTCAAGAAAATCCCCCCACCCCAGATTACCCTTTACATGGAAAATTTTTCGAAAATTTTAATTTTCTCAAAAATGGCTCTAACGATATCCTACATTTAAGATACTTTCATGACAAATAAAAGGTATATCTTGAATTTTCTGGGAATGTCTCCAAAAGTATTCTTCATTGTGAACGACTTTTGCATGACTGGTAAACCATGAGATAGACAAAATTTTACTACACAAAAAATGTATATCGCGTTAAAATACACAATTTATGTCATATGTTCTTTTATTGAGTGAACCATTTTCGAGATATTGCTTGTTATTCCCTTAAATTTTTCAATACTTATACGTTTTCTCAAATGGGAATTCGTTATTCTTTTTTTTTGCGTGTGTGTGTGCATTACATCAGTTTTTTTGTTTTTTTTTTTAGTTTCTTTACTGGCTATGAAACAATCTGGTGCGATTTTTTCACAGAAAGCTGAGCATCAAGTGCGATAGCTTGACAGTTCATCAACAACATATGTCTTAATTATTTTAAATTGTTCTTAGGTTTAACTGGTCAATATCAAATTCCTGATGCATGAACAGAATTCTATCGTCTGCAGCATCTGCAGTTAAATGCTGCGTCAACACAATAGGTATACATAAGAGATATCAGTGAGTTTATAAATAGGGATGGACACTAAAATAAAAAATGTAACGGGAACGGGAAGTGACTCCCGTAGTAACCGGTATGCATTATTCTTTATACCTCCTCTGGCGACAAACAACTACGTGCTTTGTAAGAATATAATTCAGAAAGCTGAGATCAGGTTGGGAATTAAATCCTGTTACTTATCCCCTTACCCCGCTGATATGAATTCTTACGCGCTACCTTTCCTTCCTGTTTACCCTGATTGGTTAAGGTACATCTTTAAACGATACATAACAAACAAGCCCTGTGCAATGCAAAGTCAGTCAATAAAAGCCATAAAAGCACTCTCCCCTGACAGACGCATGTGCTTTGGTCGTCTTGAGAGGTAGGCTTAAACCGAAGGATACTCTTACCTGTTTGTTGATAATAATTTATATGTAATCCAGATGCATTAACCTTGTTATGTAATAATATGTTTTATTCATACAGTTACGAGAAGCAAAATTGGCAATTCCCTTCGTATATATTAAGATGCATCACCAGGCAGTAGTTTGTATCACACAACAACGTATTCCAGACAGCAACAAATGAAAGATGGCTAATGAACGTGACAGTTTAAGAGGAGTGGGGCAAAGTTATATGGAGGAGAGTTTAGTTATCTGCACGTCATTGCGTAGTATTATACTGGTCTGCAACTGTAAGGCGGAGCTTAATCCTCGTGTTTAATACTGAGTCATGACATCATACCTAGTGTAAGTGCACCTGTACTTATTATACGAGGGGCGTCCAATAAAGTTTCCCTATTTTATAAAAACATTACACACAATTGATCACGTTGAATTAATTTTTTTTTTTCTGTTTTACAATCCTTGTGTTACTTTTCTACATAGTCAACATGTTTTTCCAAGCATTTTTGGGGACATGACACAAGTTTTTCCAAGTCAGTGTTTTACCAGGTCGGGTCCTGTGCTCGCAACCAGCTGTTCACTGATTTGACTTCTTCTTCGGTGTTAAAAATGCTTACCTTTGAGTTGGAGAAACATGTGAAAATCACTTTAGGCAAGCTCTGGCGAATACGGAGGATACGAGAAAACTTTCAAGTTGAATCTTGACCCAGGCGGAGCTCAGAAGAATCAACTGGGAAGTTTTCTCGCATCCTTCACATTCAACAGATCTTTTTCCAAGTGATTTTCACATGTTTCACTGATTCAAAGGTCATCATGGAGGCAAGCAATCAGAAGTGGGCAGCTGGTTGCGAGCACAGGACCCGACCTGCTACAACACTGGCTTGATAAAACGTGTGTCACGTCCCCAAAAATGCTTGGAAAAACATGTTGACTATGTAGAAAAGTAAAAGGATTGTGCAATATAAATAAAATTAATTCAACATGATCAATTGTGTGTAACGTTTATATATATATATATAATAGAAACTTATTCACTGGACGACATTCGTAGTAGAGAAGGCACGTGTAAGGTTACATTTCATTAAGACTGTAATTCACGGAGCTTTTAAAAGTCGAGCTTTTCCTACATCGCATGTAATTGCTACCTAATGGCAAAATCCACATGTGCCTCAGAGCTCAAACATCGTAGTTGAAGTGTTAAGAAAAAGGTGTTACCTGAAGGGGCGAGAGAAATACTGGACTGTTATTAGCAGGCATAGGAAGTCTTGAACAGATGGCTTCAAGTTATAAACAACCATTATCACTAGAAAGGGCCACTAATAGGCAAATAAAAACATCTCTGAGTGCTGTCTGCAAATCCAAAAAGCTGTGCGAGGCATGAGAGTGATTGGTTACCTGCCATATGCCTTCCCACGGTCTAGTAACAGTTCGGCTTTATTTCCTTCAGTCTTGGCTTTAATGCTTAGAAATTCCTATGCCTGCTTATTATAATCGTGATTCAGAGTTACCAAATTTCAGCAGATCTGCACTTAAGGAAGTGTGTAATTTCGAACACTGGAATGCGTAAAGCCTGTAGAGTTGTGCACCATATAGTTTAGATCACTAACATGGGCGTCTACGGCTTGCATTATAAGGGCAGAATAGGTACGGCAGAGATAAACCGGTTAACTCGATAGTAGTCATTTACGCAACAGCTGCATAATCTTGGTGATTGTGGCACTTACGGCCATTTGTGCAACAACTTTCACGAGTGCCATATGATATTATCCATGAATTCAATACATGTTATGCAATCTTAGCACTATAAATTGTAGGAAATAAATAATGAAATAATTCGTTATACATAGTTGATATAAACGAGAGTATATTCATGTGTTAGTAAATCAGACGTTAACCTCTCTCCCTGCATTTCATTTATTACTTTACGTATTGAACCGATAAACAATACATCAACTTGTATGTATTTCTTTTCTGGTAGAGAGGCAAGCAGGTGTTACGGACTGTGATATAGCCTATTATCAGTACAGAATGATATGTAAATATAAATTCAGATGTTAATTATTCTATATTTAGTAATGTACAGAGGTATTTGTATCTCGTAGCTCAGAGAAAAGAATATAACAAAATGGTTTCATTTTCTCTCTATAAGCCACGGCATCATGGAATACCGGTATTACATCATTGCTATTATTGGCACGCGTTTCATAATGAGCCGATTATGCACGATAGTGAATATGAAACAACCTGTTTATAATAGTAGAGGTGCCTAAACGAATCTTTGGAATCTCTTTGGAATCAAGTGTTAAAAGTAGCGATTGTAACATTTTTTTCTCCTCTCCTAAAAAGTAGCTGACATGGTTTCGAGAGTATTGTGTGAAACATTAATTCCCTGAAATCTTTTCCAAATAAAAAGGCAAAGTATTTCAAGATTTGCTCTCTTCGTATGGAAGCTATGCATGCTACCATCACAGATTATGGGATACTAAGCCCGTATAGAAATAAGCAAATTTAATGGCGTACAAGCGTAATAGTTATAAGCTTGGTTTACATCCACCTCGACACTAACGTCTCTAAATGAACGCTACAAATGGGTTAGGTAATGGAATATCGGGACTTGGTCCAGCCCCTCTGCCTCGTAATAAACCCATTTCTCGCCATTAGAACACACCGCAGGGTTGGTCGTGGTCAAAAACATGTACTGTAATGAAGCCTTAATAAAATTAACCGCGCTACACTAGTATACAAAATACTGTGGGTGGGTTCCAATAGCGGCGCTTGGCTCCCATTCTCTTGCCCAATCAACCGTGGGACTTCAGAAAAGGGTGGGGTCCATTAATGAAGAAGACCTAGAGGTCAGGGTGGCCCCTTCAATAGAGCACCAACTTAACTTTGCAATATAATTGCAATTAGCTCGACTTCCTCTCTTGTAGTTCCACAGTTTCCTCGTCTCACGATCCAACTTCTCAGACGCCACAAAACTTCGCACTTCTCCTTCCACTAGGATAGAGAACGATCGTATTTTTTAAAGTAACAATTTCACCCTCCATCAGCCAAGCCATTATGTTATCAGAGGCAACAGATTTACTCTTCTGCTCGCACAAAGAATATGGCTTTCAACATATCTTGCGAACACTTTCACGCCAAAGGAAAACCATATCGGTAATATTGGCTCGTTTATCACACACTGGAAGATAACTTACGACTAGAAAAAAATTCTGGGTAAACTGCTAAGTAAAGTCAACTTTTGAGGGGAGTTCAGCAACGAAATACTGACTTTTGGAGGAATCTTCCGTTCATTTTACGGTAAATTAAGTGCATTTCTAAAACTTGTTCTGCTTGGAATCTAAGTTAAACGCACAGGGCCTACCAACATTATAATTCCTCCACACGCACAAATACTGATGCTGTCCTTATACAACACTAGTCTGCATGATATCGGATGACTGAAAACTAATACGTGATTCTGACTCACTTTATTATGCTGATTTCAGAATTGCTTTTAGCTTTTTTTATATCACGTACAGTTTTTTCACAATTTCACTTCAAAAATATAGAGATATAAAGATATTGTTTCCTCCACTGCACATAAAACTGGGCTTAATGAAGAAATTTATAAGGGCTCTACCACAGGATGGACCCTGCTTCAAGTACCTTTCCAAGAAATTTCCCTTCATTACACAAGCACAAATTAAAGGTTATAACTTTTGTTGGTCCTCAAATAAATAAATTGATGAAGGATGAAGATTTTGAGAAGACAATGAATGAGAGAGAAATGGAAGCACGGACCGCCTTCCGAGCAGTTACTGAAAACTTCTTAAAGCAATAACAAACATCCCAATTACAAGGCCATTGTCGAAACAATGTTGGAAAATTTCAAGAAGATGGGTTGTAACATGAGTGTAAAGGTGCATTTTCTGCATTCACATATCGACTACTTTCCAGAAAATCTGGGACATTATAGTGAAGAGCAGGGTGAACGTTTTCACCAAGATATTAAGGAAATGGAGAGGAGGTACCAGGGGAGATGGAATGAAACTATGATGGCCGACTACTGTTGGATGTTGAGGAGGGACAGTCATCTTCAAGATCTGCAAGGAAGTCAAAGAAGAGAAAGTTTGAAAAGAATTAAATGAAACACTTTGGCTTCTTTGTTTTGTTTAAAATGTAGTCATGAAATAAATTAGGGGAGTTCTTGAGAGTATTCTTAAAATGTTTCTTGAATAAAACCTTACGTTGTGTGAAATGGTATTTGAATACGTTTCTACGCTCATTAGTACAATTGTCAAAATCTTCCTCCTTATTTTGAGTAAAAACCTCACTTGATAGAAAAAAACGGAAGTTATTTCTGGAATCAGCATAAAAACGTGATTCAAGAACAACTCCTTTTAAGAAATCATCTGACAAAAAGTTTGAAAATGCCGACTAGTGTAATTCTCTGTCGCTTCTTAATCATGCTTAAGTGAAGTTATATACTCTGAGTTTAAAGCAAAACAGATTCTGCTATAAAATACGACTTTATCATCACAAATTTAAACTTTTTGTATATATTTTACAGCATTTTGTTATACAGCAATTTAATCTTTTTCAATGAAATTAAAGTCTACATTTAGAATTATGAAATTTGCGAAAGTTTAAATTGAAGATAAACTATTTAGGGGCCTTAAAAGTATGATTAAGGATTAAAGTGGAATTAACGTTAAGACAATCAATTATGGGAAAACTAGAGATGATTCTGTTTTTAGAGTACCCAAATTTCAGATATTCTTTATGGAATTCAAAGATATTTCGAATTCATCCGGTGAAAAACTGACGACGTTTTCCTGTCGAAGGCAAACATAAAAAACATTTGTGGTACTCGCCGTTTCTATTTAATATGTCTGCTTGTAATATAAACGAGCCGTCTCGACTAAAATATCTTGCGTATATGAAAAGTAGTGACTTTCTCTACTCTTGTACAAACTATTTTTACAAACCCCTGTTCTCCATATCCTTCATGTTAATCAAGATATCGAGATGTTAATCTTATAGCTAATTTCCTTGTAGATGCAAGGGGAATATGGTAGGTTTTAAGGGATAGTCAAATATTTTAAGAGCTGGTTGCAATGTGGCGCATTCCATTCTCTTTGCCTCTCCAGGACATAAAAAAAATGAATAACGAATTTGAGAAAAAGTAAACTATTGGAAAATTTAAGGGAATAACAAGCAATATCTCGAAAACTGTTCACTCAACAAAAAACTGTATATGACATAAATTGTGTATTTTAACGCGATCTACATTTTCTGTGTAGTAAAATTTTGTCTATCTCTTATGGTTTACCAGTTATGCAAAAGTCGTTCACAATGAAGAATACTTTTGGAGACATTCCCAGAAAATTCGAGATATACATTTCATTTGTCATAACAATATCTTAAACATATAATATTTTAATCAAAATTGTTAGAGCCATTTTTGAGAAAATTAAAACTTTCGAAAAATGTTCCATATAAAGGGTAGTCTAGGGTGGGGGGATTTTCTTGAAAATCTTCGTGTCGCATCTCTGGAAGATACTGAACCTAAATGCCAAGTTTGGTGTTTATCCGACTGTTCGTTTCTGAGTTATGCTTGCTATTCACAGACACACACACACACACACAGACACACACACACACACACACACACACACAGACACACACACGGACATGTTTCCAAAAATTTTTTTTTTTGGATTCAGGGGGTCTCAAAACATGTATTTCCGGTGAAATCTCGGTATCGAATTTTTGGGTGGAATACAATACTTTCTCTACGTAGTAGAGAAAGTAAAAATGAATAACGAATTTAAGAAAAGTATAGGTAAGTATTGGAAAATTTAACGGAATAACACGCAATATCTCGAAAATGGTTCACACAACAACAAAAAATGTATATGACATAAATTGTGTACTTTAACGCGATCTACAGTTTTTTTGTAGTAAAATTTTTGTCTATCACTTATGGTTTACCAGTTATGCAAAAGTCTTCACAATGAAGAATACTGTTAGAGACATTCCCAGAAAATTCCAGATACGAATTTCATTTATCATTAAAATATCTTAAACATATGATATTTTAATCAAAATTGTTAGAGCCATTTTTGAGAAAATTAAAATTTTCAAAAAATGTTCCATGTAAAGGGTAAGCTGGTGTGGGGGGATTTTCTTGGAAACCTTCGTGTCGCATCTCTGGAAGATACTGAACCAAAATACCAAGTTTGGTGTTAATCCGACTGTTCGTTTCTGAGTTATGCTGTTCACAGACACACAGAAACACACACACGGACGTGTTTCCAAAAATACTTTTTTTGGATTCAGGTGGTCTCAAAACATGTATTTCCGGTGAATTCTCGGTATCGAATTTTTGGGTGGAATACAATACTTCCCCTGCTTACTATACGTAGTAGAGAAGGTAACAAGTGCACCACCATGGAACACTATCAGTGTAGTAATCCAAGGTGAATTAGTACTAGTGTAGTACCGTTTTGATTGGTAACTGACCAGTATACTTTGTCATTAGTTAATGGCATGTTGAGTGGGATTATCCATCCAATGTGACTGAAATTTTAACCACATGTCCGTCTTGAACAGATATAACCATTTTATGAACTTCAACCTAAAACCATCATTAGTTTTCAAGCTATTAAATTTTAAAATACAAAATTATTGGTGTGGGTAAAATGATGCAATTTTCAAAAAGAATCGTTTAAAAAATTAATGTTGCTTCGATATCACTACAAAGAACTACAAAGATGTCATATAATGTTTTTCTGTCATCCTTATTTCAAGGGAAAAAGCTTTAGAAGCATTGTAATTGCATTTTTTTCGGTTTTTTTTCTCCCTTATTATCTTCATAAATTAATAATGCAATAACTATGTATTGCAGAAACATTATATGATAGTTTTATTTATTTGGGCTTTTGAAATAAGCATAAAAAGGTTCAATATGATTGGATGAAAACTGCATCCTGTGGAATATTTTCAATATGCAGAAATGCTGAAGAAAAGAAATGCCCTAAAATCAAGTTTTAAAAAGATAAACAGCTGGCGATCAAGTGCACAAGGGCATTTAAAAAGTCTCGTAACGATCCTGAAATGTTCGCAAGATCAAAAATAAAAAAATATTCTATAACTACAAACGATGTAGAATTTTTTGGGAACATAAAATTTGTTTTTGGGATTTTGGGTTAATTTCAGTGGTGTATACCCTTGAGGCTTAATTGCAAGTACATAGAAGCCACACATGGTAAATAGTAGAGTCATGGAACTAACAGCTTCACACAATATCTGATTAAAATCTAATTGACAAGCACTAGATGTCACCAGTGGTTACATTAGATTTATTTTGGTTCGAAAGTGTATTTGGACCGTTGTTGCGTAGTTTTAGGTAATTATATTTAAATTTTTCCGTTGCACATAAAAAAAACATGTTCATTAACCAGCCTGAAAATTTAATAGAAGAGAAAGATGCAGAAAGTGAGAGATAACTGTGCCGTTGGCCAATAGGAAAAGGCGAACATAGCTGCGGTAAGAGGTTTCCGTTTAAGGTACGCGGTGCACATAACGTAAGCACACTGAACTGTACAGAAACAAATGGCGTGGCCCAAGTGTATGTACTCAATTGTTTTAGCAAGCGCATTGATGGATTATAGGAATCTAACCAATCGCTGGGATGCATAACAGTGAACGCGGTTGAAATGAAGCGGCCATTTCTCGTTTAACCAACTCGCTCTAATTCAACAATCCATACAGGTACATAACTCAGTCAAGCATAATAACTGGGTAGCACACTTTCCAGCGTTCATCTGATTGGTTGCAGAATGGGCCCCGCATATTTATTGCCGGTGGCGAAATTAAAAGTTACTGGTGCAGCGAAACCATGTCACGTTTTCCAAACTGTGGAAATTTGCTGAAGAACATCGGAACACCCGCCGCACTAAATTGCAATTCTTTGCTGACATCTGTCGTTGGCATTAGTAACGAGTTTGTTGCATATGAGACGAGAACAAAAACAACTGAATCATTTACCTTATTTGTCATGTCAATCGAGAAGTCACTTTCTTACTTTCCTTACCACCTAGAAGTAGGGAAAGTGACTAGTACTCTACTGCACCCAAAAAATGGGCACCGGATTGTTTTGGGGCTCCAAAACTGTTTCACAAAATTACCCATTTCTGTGTGCGTATGTATTCATGTATGTATGGTATGTATGTATACCTTTTTCACTATAAGCTGAAAGGAGAAGTAAACAAAACCACGTGACAAGACAGCACTTCATTGGCTGGTGGACAAATTACAACCTTTCCCGCTTAGCATGTCGCCTCTTCCTCTACAAAAAAAAAAAACAGTTCCGTTCAGATCGTAACATTTTGTGGTTATTCTGGTGCAGAGAAATATAAAAAACTCATTATTGTAACAGTTCAATTTATGAAAGTAAATCTGTTTGTTCAGATTCACCTATAACTAAATGAAGCGTTACAGCAGAGGGTTTAAGAGGTTATGCGCAGGCGCTGCATTTCGTTTCCGGTTTCCAGCTGAGAATCTTCTGCCACTGCGGAAAACATAAACGAAGGAAATGGAAAGAAGACAATTGCGTTAAATGCTTTTAACAAATTCTGTGAAAAGTAACCACCTTTAATCGACAATGCATATGGTTGGCCATTGTTTAGCAATAATTGAACTTCTTTGTTGGTGATGTAGAATTGTTGCTCGGATAGCTTGGTTTGCGTTTGTTTTCTGTTGTGTTTTAACCTATAGTGCTAATCGTTATTTAACTTGTTGACTCATAAAAGGTTAAAGCAAAGGTGGTATACTGATATTAGTCATTAAATGAATGATTTCTAAAGCCTGAAGTTAAGAATAGTTTAATCCAGTAGCTTTAAACGCAGATGCCGAACTGTTTAGGTACAACTTTTATTTGTCTACTCTTAGTATTATGTGTTAGAAGTTTAGGATGTAAGGCAAAATATAGGACTAAGACATACAGTGTTCAAAAGTTAATGCTCCCCAAGCTGTGCAATATACTGTATTAGCATTCTGTCTGAAGCAATTTCCTCACACGGGTACATAGTTCCCGTCATCCTCCACGTGGTGCTGCCATGTGCTCGGCGGAGTGATACATTTAAGCTTTGTTTACTTCTCCTTTCAGCTTATAGTTAAAAATCTGATGTGTTACACTCACATGGCTTTCTCTACTCTTGTACAAACTATTTTTACAAACGCTTATTCTCCATATGTTTCATGCTAATGCAGATAACGAGATGTTAATCTTATTGCTAATTTTCTTGTAGATGCAAAGAGGAATTGGTTGGCTTTAAGCGATAGTCAAATCTTTTAAGAGCTGGTTGCTATGTGGTGCGTTCCATTCTCTTTGCATGTCCAGTACATAAACAATATGAATAACGAATTCTCATTTGAGAAAAAGTATAAGTATTGGAAAATTTTAAGGGAATAATAAGCAATATCTGAAAATGGTTCACGCAACAAAAAAAATGTATATAACAAATTGTGTATTCTAACGCGATCTACATTTTTTGTGCAGTAAAATTTTGTCTATCTCTTATGGTTTACCAGTTATGCAACAGTCGTTCACAATGAAGAATACTTTTGGTGACATTCCCAGAAAATTCAAGATATACATTTTATTTGCCATGAAAGTATCTTAAATGTATGATGTTTTAATCAAAATCGTTGGAGCCATTTTTGAGAAAATTAAAATTTTCGAAAAATGTTCCATGTAAAGGGTAATCTGGGGTGGGGGATTTTCTTGAAAACCTTCGTGTGAAATCTCTGGAAGATACTGAACCTAAATCCCACGTTTGGTATTTATCCGACTGTTTGTTTCTGAGTAATGCTGTTCACAGACACACACAGAGACACACACACGGACATGTTTCCAAAAATGCTTTTTTTGAATTCAGGGGGTCTCAAAACATATATTTCCGGTGAAATCTCGGTATCGAATTTTTGGGTGGAATACAATACTTCCCCTACTTACTATACGTAGTAGAGAAAGTAAAAAGGTACAGCCCCCCGCGCGTCTATTTGCGAACAGCATTTCTAAAATGTCAAATTTCATACTATATGTCCATGCACGCCGCCCGAAACTTTTAAGAATGATTTTACACCCCAAAACATCGCTTACATGGAACAGTTTTCGTTATTTTTCATATTATAAAAATTTACTATAGCGATTTTAATTAAAAGATATTGAAGATATTGATGTGAAAATTAAATATTCACATACGAGTACATTGAATTTTTTATGAATACTGAACGAATTTCTGTGTATTTGAGCATAAGGTTTGCTTTCGTTGCATCAACGTTTCATTGTCACAAGTTATTCTGGTATTAATTTATTGTTTGGTAGTTGTTTAAACACAGGAGTTCCGAGTGACATCAATTTGGAAAGATTGGAATTAGTGGTTTTTACTTTCTCTACACCCAAAAATACGATACCGAGATTTCACCGGAAATACATGTTTTAAGGCGCCCTGAATCCAAATAAAGCATTTTTGGGAACATGCCCATGTGTGTGTCTGTCTGTAAACAGCGTAACTCAAAAACGAAAAGTGGGATAAATACCAAACTTGGTTCGAGTTCAGTATCTCCCAACGATGCGACACGTAGATTTTCAAGACAATCCCCCCACTCCAACTCCCTTTACATGGAACAATTTTCGAAAATTTTCATTTTCTAAAAAACAGCTCTAACGATTTTGATTCAGATACCATATATTGAAGATATTTACATGAAAAATAAAATGTATAGGTAGGAGGTTCCTCTTCATTTTGTATAATCTTGTATAACTTGTAAACGTCATGCGATAGACGAAAACGTACCACACAAAAAATGTAGCTCTCTTTAAAACACACAATTTAATAGCAAAAAGTTTTTTGTGGCATAAGCCGTTTCTGAGATATCCGTTATTAAAGGTTCGAATTGTTCGATACTTGTTATTCTTTTAAAGTCCCATCAATTTTCAGTTGTTTCTCGCGATTGCATGGAAACAGTATGAAATTTTAAGACCAGCATATAGAATCTAAACGTTTGACTAAGAAATCAATGAAACCCATGATACTGCTTTGCCTTACAGTGGAGACAAGATGCGTGGGTTAGCATGAAGTATGTTTAATTTTTAGGAGTATTATATTTGGAACTTAAGTAGTTGCAACCGCACGTATGGTAAAAAGTTTCCGGTAGCCTTCGCCCCAAATGTACTTTCCGGTGGCCTTTGCCCCAAATGTTTAAAAACTATTAACTTTGTAGTTTTGACTGTTTCTTTAAATATTATATATTTGTTTGCCTCGGCTGCGTCAGTATTTATTTTTAGAGATATGAATGACTTAACAGGGAGTGGTGCGACTGAGGAATGTAGGCTTACACAGATTATAGTTTTACTTCACTCCTTTTACTAATGCTTGACACGATTTAAATAACACTTCACTGACATAGAGAGAGAGAGCTGTGAGATTTGTTTTTTATTAAATACTTGCACTTTTTAACACGTAAACTATTTTTGTCTCACACTGAATACGTATTAAATTTCTCGAGGACGCATCTAGCGTCCGGTTAGGAACACTGTCAACAACCAAGTGACTTCTGAATTTGTAAATTTTGCTCCATTTTAGTTTCTGATTGGCTAATCCTAGTGCAATAGAATACCTTCATTTAACTTAAGCTTTTTCTGGTTGTTGATTGGCTATTTTATAAATTGTCACAAAAATTACATTATTGCTTCCAAGAATTACAAGTAGTATTGTTAAACTTTCAAATTCATTATTGCCTCAAGGTTACCTCATTGTTATCTATCTAATTGCTTTAAGGCGGGCTGTTTTTGAATTTATATATTATATACTGAAATCATTTAAATGTTAAAAATACTGCCTCAAGCAGAGGTATCTCAAATGAGTGGATTCATTTTATTTTGCGTAATAAAATACAGCATTGCACAAGTCTGCTCTCTCCGGAACAATCCGAACTTCGGATGAGAATATTGGCCGTTTACAACTATGGGTGAAACATGGATTCGTTATTGCAAACTGGAAACGAAACAACATCTAAACAGTGGACTTCAAGATGAAGCGGTTCTGAAAATGAAGAAATGTTTTCATTTGCTGAAAAGGTGGTAGATTCTGTTTTAGCTCTCTTGATTGATACCTAAAGAAGGGCAAACTACGGAGAATACATGCACCGCTTTCGAAGAGCCCGAAGACAGCGTTGGCGGAAACAAAATGACCAAAAATGTGTTTCACTATGACAAATGTCCGCTGCATGCAAGCCTATCATTCAGGACAAATTGACCGAACTAAGATTTGAAATATATCCGCAACCAACCTCTTCATCTGATCTCATTCCCTCCCGTCTTTCGCGAAACTAAAAACGTTCTTGGTTGGAAACAAGTTTAAGTCAAACGATGGGGACAAACAGAAGGCAAACGAATATTTTGAATGCCCGGAAGGAAGCCTGTTCTGCGGGGGAATCGCAAACCTGAAGAATCTGTGGACCAAGGGCGTCGAAAAATATAGTACCTTTCAAGACCGAACTTATCGAACGATTTCCCCATATGTGCAATTTTTTCCTTGTCATTCCAGCTCCTAAAACATAAGCATTGGGGCCATAAAAATAGATTTTACCCACGTAGATTGAGAATTCTCACTTATCAAGCTCCAAAGATTAAAAGGAACTTAAATTTGATAGTAATCCGCATGAACTTCCAATTCTGAAAAGCAGCTGACCCTTGTTACAAGATCTCAACACTATGATTGCTATATGTTCACGAAATGCGTTTCATCTATTTATGTTGTTCCTCATACCCACGTGAGCTCTGGTTGGGTTAAAAAGAGTAACTTCTCCGTGGACAAAACTCTCGCAGAGTTTAGGTAGCTATACCTAATTTAAATAAGTAGTCGCAGTACACTAAACACTGCGCCAGTGTATGCAGAAGTTGTTGCTGTATTTTGCACTTGTTTCCGATTGGGAATTTGTAGTCAGGAAGTGGGGCATTACCATCCAGTTGTCCCTAGTTTATTTATTTATTTTTTGTATCTGGTTGCATGTTTTTGCGTAACACTATAATTGGAACGTGAGACATAGAATACTCTTTGCATGCGTATATAAACTAAATGATTTTGTCTGTCGAATCGGGTAGTAGAATTAGGTCAGCATTTTTCAAGGGAAGTTTGTTATTTCGAAATGACCGTAGTGGTAGCTGCGTGGACAAATAGAGCATTTCGCGTTGATCAGCCTCCGATAGTCATTTTGTTATTCACTGGTCCTGTTTTTATTCCATGGCACCGTCCCATGAAGCGAGACTACACAGACAGAAACATGTACATAACTTTTATGGCTGTGTGTACTGAATGTAAATTGACTACTGTTTTGGATACATTTTAAACGAGCATGTTTAGGGGTTTATAATGTGCTTTACGTGGGCGAGCTGCGCATCCGAGGCGCACAGTTCGCTAAAGAAAAAAAAAGGTGCTGTGTAATATCTGCAATAAAGTGAAATAAATTTTCAAATATTGTGCTGCACAACGCGCAATAAGCAGGGATGAAGGTTTGGACGACACAGACATCGCTATGCCCGTTTTTTTTTTTTTTTTTTTTTTTTTTTGGAGGATATGGCTAAAAGTAGTGTCGAGTGAAATGAATGTTTTCAGAGTGTGCATGTTCGAATAGAAGACCTATAAGATGATCAGCATAGAGAGGAAAAAATAACCGTAGTATTATAATCGCATTAATTCATAAATATTAAACAAATTAATGTCAACGACCTTGCATTCCGATTGCGATGACACTGTTTACATGACTGCGTTGTTTGTTTAGTTTTTGTGCTGCCTAGTTTATGGAAGTTGCTTAAGACCTCCGAAACAGATCTCCGCAAATTATGCATTTCTTTAAATCTATGGTCGCTCTTTAACTACTATGGTCCTTAGCGTCCCATTCTATATTGGGCGTGAAAGACCGGTAATTTTGCTCAGAGACGTCTTTATCAGGCTTGAGGTTCTTTTACGTGCCGTAAATCTACGATATCACGCACAACTATTATGTTTCGTCCGCAATTTTGTTTTACTTAATTGTATGGAATTAAAATTAATCAGTCTTATTATATTTTTACTTTCTCTACTGCGTATAGTAACTAGGGGAAGTATTGTATTCCACCCAAAAATTCGATACCGAGATTTCAACGGAAATATATGTTTTGAGGTCCCCTGAATCCAAAAAAAAGCATTTTTGGAAACATGCCCGTGTGTGTGTCTGTGTACAGCATAACTCAAAAACGAACAGTCGGATAAACATCAAACTTGATATTTAGGTTCAGTATCCTCCAAGGATGCGACACGAAGGTTTTCAAGAAAATCCCCCCACCCCAGATTACCCTTTACATGGAACACTTTTCATGGAGAATAACCGTTTGTAAATATAGTTTGTACAAGAGTAGGGAAAGTCATGTGAGTGAAACGCATCAGAATTTTTTTATCTCCTCAAAATTAGCTCTAACGGTGGATTAAAACGTTCATGATGTTACCATGACAAATAAAAATCGAAAAGCCTCTTCATTCTGACTTTTGTGTACTTGGTAAAGCGCAAGAGATGGACAAAATCTTACTACAGAAAGATGTAAACCTCGTTAAAAATATTTTTATTTATTTATTTTTCTTAGTCCATTAACCTAAGTGGTCGTAATATCAGACGGGGGATGAATTAATGAAATGAACGCAGAAATGACGTAAAACGCTCTCTCTGATAATCATCTTAAAGCCTGAGGAAAAAATCACTGATCCAGCCTGAGTACGTTGCGGTTTAAAACCAGTCTTTTAATGCTTCTGTAAGTAGAGAGCCACTGAATCTCGTAAGACCTACTACCGTGTTATATGAGGTTCATTTCCGCTGAAATCGTTTTACTTATTTCATATAATTGTGGGATCTTAAAATAGTTTTCGAGAGTTTAAACGATATGCGTAATCTCAATTTGTTTTAAATATATTTGCGAAACACACCTTATTACCCTCCTTTTTTACTTTCTCTACTAATTTCTGCCTGTCTTTCAGTAAGTGAATATCGACTAAGCTAACTGGAATTTAGTCAGTGTGGAAAGAAAGAAAAAAAAATCTTTAAATTCAGTACATTTCAGTTACAAGGCCACCTTTTCCCACGTGTTCATGTTAAAGTTATTGCTTCTATCTCTGTACTTTCTATCTTTTCTTAAGAATTGCACTTTAAATTTAATAACATAATAGAGAAACTTGGGTCTGTTTTTGCTTTCCGCCATTGCACGCTGAATTACAAAGAGGTAGAACAAGTGAAAACAGACGACATGATGTACATCCGGGTGCGTTCAGTAGAGTTTACCTGCAATGAACGGTGCGCTCAACTAAAGTGAGCGCCTGCCAGGTAACCACGGTCACCTAAACTGTGGTGAACATTGTGATGATTACCCCGGTCAAGTTCTTACCGCGGTAAGCTGCAGATCTCTAAAGGGTTGGTTTAACGAGGATGGTGCACATGGCCATTAGTGTTTGAGGACGCAGTTTAACTAAAGTACGAGTATTTGGTGCCAGGATTTATTAAAGTCCTATGCTGGAATCCAATCACCCAAGTGACCCAGCGTTTTTTGCACCCGAGCATACAGACGCGCAATAGGTGAAGAGAAGGGGCGGAGGTGGGGGTGTGGGGGTGCCTCTCCACAGAGCAACATGATGTCGGCATCAATAGCTCTGTCAACCATGTCGATACATCCGAAAAAAAAATACAAAACACATACACACATGTACACAGGGGAACTGTGGAATGGGTCCCAAAAATATACCGGGGCAAGAGAGCGCCCATGTCCTGCAACCAGATGACAGAGTAATTGATTAAAGCACTTTATTTCGGAGTTGTCAGGTTTAATGAAGTTTTGTCTACCGCTAACCCAACTTCACAAGGCGGAAGGATACTGGCCCACTCAGTTAATAACCTTTTCAACAGCAAAATATGAGATCCCAGACGTCGATATATTCTGAGCCCGGTGGCCTTGGACAGGTATTAAAGCACCGCTCGCGCGCTTAATTTGGAAAGTCTCCATGAAGGGAACAATAACCTGGATAGCTGCGGCGACGATTAACGACCGGGCCTGCTAACTTGATGAAAGTTAATAAAGATGTTAATTAAGACTGACATTTAAATGAGAAACGGGAGTTTCAGGCAGGCAAGAACAGAGACTTACCGGTGAGGCGAGCGCTTTCGGTGTTTCGCCAAACCGTATCATCATTTGGAAACGTGTATCGTTCTTCCGCAAACTTTGCAAGCCAGCACTCCAATTTTATAACTATAGAATATGGGCACGATAAACTTATTACCTTGCCCGTTGTTGACTCCAGATCTAATCTATGCTTTTTATTATTACACGCATTACGTAAATCCAGCTATGTAACCTGCGATCGCTTTTAATTTCTCTATTACTTACCTAGTGGAGTAGAGGAAGAATCTGATGTTATATTCATGTGAATTTCTCTACCATCTATCGTTTATTACTGGGTATGCAAACTATTCTTACTAAAGCTCATTTTTATATCTGCTTCATTTTAATCCAAATAAACTTTGGCAGAAATAGTTACATTACATATTTCGTTACAGATACAAAGAAAGCAGCGATAGTCAAATGTTTAAGAACTGGACGCTATATGCAGGCCTTAAAATCCCATGTAATAGCGAGAATTAATTAAAAATTGACAGGACTGTAACAGAATGGCAAATTTGAACAATTCGTAGCATAAGCAATGGATATTTCAGAAATGGCTTATGCCACAAAAAGGATTATTTGAAATAAATTGTCTGTTTTAAAGAGATCCATAATTTTTGTGTGGTACGTTTTCATCTATTGCTTAAAGTTTACCATTATACAAAATTCCCTCAGAATGAAGACCTCAGGATATTCCCTAAAAAATTCAAGATACACGTTTTATATTGCATGTAAATATCTCTAACATAGGGTATTTTAACCAGAATCACCAGAGCCATTTTTGAGAAAATAAAAAATATTTTTAAATTTTCCATGTAAAGGGTAGTAGGACTGGGGGATTTTCTCGAAAATTTCATATTGCATCTTTGGAAGAAACTGAGATGCCATTTATCCGACTTTTCTTTTTTGAGTTATGCACAGACACACACAGACCTTTTTCCAAAAATCTGATGTGTTCCATTCACATAACTTTCTCTAGGCTCTAACGTTTATTAGTGGGTATACAAACGATTCTTACTAAAACTGTTTCTAACTACTTCGTTTCACCCCAGATAAACGTATGCAGAAATAGCTGCATTACACATTTCGTTACAGATACAAGGAAAGCAGCAACAGTCAAATGTTTAAGAACTGGATGCTATATACTTGCCTTAAAACTCCATGCCAATCGAGAGAAACAACTGAAAATCGATAGACGAAAAAATGACAAAGTTCTGAACAATTCGGACTATTAATAATGGATATCTCAGAAACGAATTATGCCACAAAAAGTTATTTTAAAGAAATTGTGTGTTTTAAAGGGATCTACACTTTTGTGCAGTACATTTTCGCCTATCTCTGAACGTTTAGCAGTTATACAAGACTATACAACATCACACACTAATTCCAGATAATTCCAGATATACATTTTGTTGTCATGTAAGCATCTTTAATTCGTGGTATTTTAATAAAAATCATTGGAGCTATTTTTAGATGATAAAAATTGTTAAAACATATTCCATGTAAAGATAGTTGAGGGTGGCGGTTTTCTTGAAAATCTTCGTGTGGCATCATATTAACTTAAATACAAGTTTGATATTTATACGACTTTTCTTTTTATTTTTGCTGTTCACAGACACTCTCTCTCTCTCTCTCTCTCTCTCTCTCTATCTCTCTGTGTCCCTCTCTCTCTCTTACACACACACATGCACACATGGGCCTTTTTCTAAAAGCTCCTTTTTGGGGTTTAGAGGTCCTCAAAACATATATTTTCGATGAAATCTAGACATCAAATTTTTAGTAGAATACAATATTTCTCCTACTTACTATACGTAGTACGAGTGGAGAAAGTAAAAATCTCATATACTTGTATTCTCGCGACTTTACCCACTATCGTTTATTTTATACAGCTTCTATAAACGAATCTCATTTTCTATATGCTTCAATGTTGATCGAGATTAAGCATTTGCACATAATTTCATTACACATTTCGTTGTAGGCAAACACGCGGACAAAAAAACGAGCCATCGCCAGATTCCATGTGACTCTCGGAGGGCTTCGTCTACCTTCGTAACAGGTACTGTAGAATGGTCTGCTTGGTGAGTTCAATGGTCACCTTCTAATGGTGGTGACGCTTATTAGCTACTGAAAACAGAGCACGCAACAACGTTTCCTTGACCGAGAGGTAAAGAAAACAATGCTTGCGCTAAATAAATTATTATCCTCTAAAACTAAAACACATAAAAATAAACAAAATTAATATCGGATGTAGAACCCTGAGCATGTAAAACTGCCCTCATGAAATTAAATCCCTGTAGTAACGTGGATGAGAAGCTACAATATCTGACTTCTTGGATTTGTGCCCAGAAGCCATCTTTTGTCCTTCGCGCATCTGCAGGGAAATTCGAGCGCAGCTGCATTTTCACCTCAGCCCACACATTTTTAATAGGGTTTAAATCTGGTGGGGCGGCGCCGTGGCCGGGTGGTTAGACCGCTCGCCTCCCACCGAGGCGGCCCGGGTTCAATCCCAGGGACCTGTATGTGGGATTTGTGGTGGACGAAGCGGTGTCTGGGCGGGTTTTCTCCGGGTTCTCCGGTTTCCCCCGCCATTCATTCCACCAACTGCTCCATCATCACCTTTCCTTTCATCCATTCATCGTTTCATCTACTTCCTTCATCCCATACCAGGCATCGGGCTGATCACCCATCCTGGATGCTCTGTCTGATCCATGAGTGTCTGCTCCTCGACGGGCCTCTGATCCCAGTCACCCGCTTGTAAGTCCTGGGGGGTTTAAGTCCTACATACGAGGAGGGTAAACAGATAATGAATGAATGAATTAAATCTGGTGAAAAGGGAGGCCAGTCTATCACTGTGATATCCTGCCTCTTTGACAAGCCTTTCAACATATGTGAACAGAATGGTTATCCTGTATGAATTCAATAATTCCATCAGGATGTCTCATTCCTCGGAGAGGGGGTATTACCGCGCATTGCGCACTTTTCAGTGTATCATCAAGCTGCCACAACACACCCACATCGTCCCCTGATATCCAACAAGATACAGATATGGGACCATGATTAAATTGTGATGCCATGGAATTTGCATCGTAATAACTATTATATTACGAACTTTACCAAATGCCGTGTATTAAATGCAGTACATCGAAAATAAATAGTCACTATGTGTTGAAAAAAAAACATTAACAGAAGAGAGAAAAAAAGTGTTTGTTACATGCGAGAGGCAAACCTGCGGTCTTAACCACAGCAGCTATAGAGAAGACATACGGAAGGTAGCATGTATAATAATGCCATACAAGTTGCACGCCCCCGGCTTATCAACTGTATTGCGTGTGGTGTAAACAAGGCGCTGTTCTATAGAGGCTAGGAGCCAGCGTGTAGAGACCACAAGAGGTGAACGTCCGGTGCCCTACCGACGCTACTGTGCCTTCGGGCACTCAGCGGAGGCTTGCACCGCTGCACCCAGATGCCACTACTGTGGGTCAGGCTCCCTTACGGCAGCCTGCACTCAGCACGACCTTCGACGACGCCGACGCTTCTGCGCTACCTGCTCCTGGAACACACACTTTACAGGGCAGGCGCAATTTCCCCTGTATCCCCGGAGCAGACAGCCTTCAAGACCGACGACAATGACACCAGCTACTTCAGCCAACATGACGCAGCCCTCAGGGAGGGCTCAGCACTCGACCAGCGGCATCACGGACTAGACGCACCACGGACTTCAAGGCCTCCTGTCAGCCACACAGGCAGGAATACAGGACCTTTCCTCACAACTGGTTGAGCTACGCCGTGCAACCTTCACACGTCTCTCGGCTGTGGAGGCCAAGCAGCGAACTTCAGCCAGGGTCATCAGCACACTTTCCACTAGAATCAGCGCACTGCAAGACGACGATGGGGTGTTTGCGTCTGCCCAGCGCAAGCTGGAACGAATCGGCGCCACCTAGTCGAAACTTCCACCGACGGCAGCGACGACCGATCAACGTGACTGGGTGCCTTGGGGCCTCAGTCGCGGGAATTCGAGAGCTCCAAACGACGACAAACAACGCCATCAAGGGACTTCACGACCACTTCAACCGACTTCAAGAAAGCCACATCCTCATCAAGCAATTTCCTGGAAACCCACGTGATGCCACACTCCTCTTAATCCTCTAACTCCTATCGCAAATCCAAGCGCCACTAAACCTTCACACTATCACCTGGAATCCCAATATTTTCTCCTTTACTTCGCTGCGGGGGCAGACTGGGACTTGTTCAAGTCTGTCTCCCGGCAACAATACCTTACTCCCCTGGTGACCGCACTGCGGCCCAGTTTCAACCATCACCTTGGAATACGCGGGTGCTTTAGACGGTACCGCAGCCAACCTTTTCCTTTCAATCCGGTGGAGGAGTTTTTAGTGGGTATGCCAACCCTCGGAGAGTCCCACACTCTCAGTCCCTCCCATCGGGGCTGAGGTCAGTGATTAAATCATTTTCTCCTCCACTCGAAAAAAGGAGGCTTAGACAAATTTGGTATTCAAGACATGACTAATTTTTTTGTCCACGGGTGTACAATAGGGATAGAGGAAAACGCTATGGCTTTAAAATTCCATACTCTTTGCATGACATCGCGAGAAACAAGTAAATAGCGAAAATGCTTTAAAAATTACGAAGTGTTGAACAATTAAAACCAACACTAAGGGATATCTCACAAATGGCTGAAGCCACAAAAAATTGTTTGATATAAAATGTGTGTTTCAGAGAGACTTACAGAGACTAGATTTGTTTGTGTGTCTAGTACTACGTTTGCCTATCTGTGCAATTATACCAAACTGCTCCCAAATGAAGTGGACTTCACAGCCTATTCCCAGAAAATTAAGATATACCTTTTATCTGTAATGTTTGGTATGGCTCTAACGATTTTGATTAAACGTGTTTACGATACTTTAATGCCAAATGGAATGTCTATTTTGAATTTTCTGGAATAGCCTCTGAAGTCTTCTTCATTCTGAATGAATTTATGTATTATTGGTAAATTGTAAGAGATAGACTATTACCACAAAAAATTGCAGATCTTGATAAAGCACATTTAGTCAAATTTATAACTTTAAACCATTTCGAATATCTCGGAATTAACCATTTCCGAAACATTCCTTGTTATGGTTTAAATTTTCAAGTACTTATAATTTGCCCAAATGGGAAGTTGTTATTCGATTTTTTCTCATTGTCATGCAAAGAGCATCGAATTTCGAAGTCATCACATGGCGACACGCTGTTTTAAAATTTGACTGTCGCTTTACATAGTGTATGGTAAACAAAATGTGTAAATGCGGAATTGAAAGTTTATCTGTATCGACAAGAAGCAGCGGGAATAAGAACAGTGTCTAAGAACAATCTGTAGACGAGTGAGTAGAGAAAGCCATGTGAATGTGACACATATGGATTTTTTTAAACTTTCTCTGCAGATATAATGGACAATTCCACCTAACATCTCGATTTTACCAGAAATACACGTGTTAAAGTCCCCTGAATACAATAAATACATTTTGTGTGTGTATGTGGATAAAACGTTTGAATGTGCGTGTGTGCACAGAGTAACTAAACAAGAATGGCCAAATTGAAGCAGTATTTTTAACACTTTAATTATTTCAGTAAAATTATGTAATATAAAATATAATAACAGCAATATGTGTATGTAACAATATATAAAAAGTGTATATTACAGTCAATGTAAATGTTTATATTATTGTATGGTACATGTTCAATAATGTTATGTGAATGTATTACGTAATTTAATAATGTAGGCGCTGTGAGAATTATAGGTTAAAAGTTGCTAACAATGAGGTAACAATGAGGTAACCTTGAGGCAATACTGAATTTGAAAGTTTAACAATACTACTTGTGATTCTTGGAAGTAATAATGTAATTTTTGAGACAGTTCATAAAATAGCCAATCAACAACCAGAAAAAGCTTTAGTTAAATGAAGATATTCTATTGGAGTAGGATTAGCCAATAAGAAATTGAAATACAGAAATTTACAAACTTAGGCGGTAGAAATCAAGTCAGTTGCTTGTAGACAGCGCTCATAACTGGACACGTTGGTTGTAGACAGTGTTCCTAACCGGACGCGAGATGCGTCCTTGAGAAGTTTAATACGTATTCGTGTGAGACGAAAATAGTTTACGTGTTAAAAAGTGCAAATAATTAACAAAAGAATCTCACAGCTCTCTATATCAGTGAAGTGTTATTAAAACCGTGTCAAGCATTAACAAAAGGAGTGAATTAAAATTATAATCTGTGTAAGCCTACATTCTTCAGCCGCAACACCCCCTGTTAAGAAATTCACGTCTCTAAAAATAATACTGACGCAGCCGAGGCAAACATAAATATATAATATTTAAAGAAACAGTCAAAATTACAAAGTTAATATTTTTTCAAACATTTTTTTTATTTGACGAAGGCTACCGGAAACATTTTACCATACATGCGATTGCAACTACTTCAAGTTCGGCTCCCCAACAGTCGAAATATAATACATCTTCTTCAAACTGACTTTCCATACGTAGCAGCAACAAATCTTCTTCAAATTGATACCCAAAGCGTGCGGCAAATAAATAAAGAAACAAACTATCTACTATAAATTGGCGCAAAACGTGGGACAAATAACAAAACAAACTAACCTACTACAAAATAAATACAAAACCTCAACTTGAGTTAACAGCCTTTTGTTTTCTCATGTTAGGAAGATCCCAAACATTATCCAGGCAACTCAGCCCAACCGAATGTCTAAGTCGAGGCCTCCGATATAAGAGATGGACTTCCCTACATAACGGAGACGGGTCTGAATCCACACTTCTCAATTTGAAATTATTTTTGGCCGAAATAGGCCTAGAAGAACCCTTCTTACGCTATCATGTACCTAGTACACATAAGTTTTTGTTTTATCCGGAGGGGCCTTGGAGTTTAGAGTCCTTTAACCTAGTAGGTCTAATCGCACAATGGGTGAAATGGTTAACATGATGCCCAAACGAGTCCGGGTCCTTAAAACTTAGAGTAACCCGACGTCTGTCTTTTCAGGATAAGGAAACCCCCGGAAAAAACCTTTTCCGGGTAACTCATTTTAACCGAGATTCGAACTCGGAATCTCTTGAGACATGCTCTCCCCACACCACAGAGGTGAGCTAGAGAAGGTATTCTATTACATCCAAAAATTCGATATCGAGATTTCACCGGAAATACGTCTTTTGAAGCTGCCTGAATCTAACAAATAGCAAGCTTCGTAGAAATTGATTTGTCACTCAAGGTAAAACAAGCAAAAGCACGCGCGTGTACATCTAATTTGATGTCAAAAATTACATAAACGCTCTTTCACTGCAGTGCTCCTATATTGGGCGTGAAGACCGGTAATTTCTTTATCAGGCTTGAGATTCTTTTACATGCCGTAAATCTACGACAAGGGCCACCGGCTTTACTTCCCTTCCGAAGGAAGCCATGCTAAGGGATTTTACGCCAGAAAAAAAAAATCCATCCGCCGGGTTTGAACCTCGGAACTAGACCACGGAGGACGACTAATTTCATGTCATGTTGTGTTTCCCAATCGATTCCAATACTTACCCAAAATCGGAAAACAAACTATTTTTGGTTACACTATGAATGAAGAAACGCGAGTCCCTCAGCAACTTTCACATAACCCCTAGTTCTGTTCTTTTGTTTCGGAATGATACGCGTATAACGTTTATGAGTCTCTTTCTTTTTGTTTTTTAATTTGTGCATTACAACTACATGGCAGTCTGGGGTAAAAACTCCATTAACTCAGTTTACTTTCGATGTACACCATTGCAAATTAATTCATTAGCAAAATGTAAACGCAAAATGTAGCCTACGGTTATGCTCATTAAAATCCGTTACAGATGGTAGTCGCTTCCAAACCTCGTTAAACCATGGTAGGTTTCAGTTCAGTTCTCCTCTCATTTTTTAACAGTCGCCGTGAAAAAGTGTCAAATTTAATTTATTATTATTATTATTATTATTATTATTATTATTATTATTATTATTATTAAATACTGCCCTGGAAGACGTTTGTTAATCGCTCATGCTACAAAACTATTTCAGTTGAGCCTGACTTATATGTTATTCACTTCTACGCTTTTGGGGGGGGGCAGAGGTCGTTCTTCGTGGTCTAAGTGTACCATGCTAGCCTCTAGTTCCCGAGGTCGCTGCTTCAAACCTGGCGGAGGGCGATGGACTTTTTCGGGCGTAAAAATCCTTAGCTTGGCTTCCTTCGGAAGGGAAGTAAAGCCGGTGGTCCCGTGTCTGGATTTACGGCACGTAAAAGAACCTCAAGCCTGATAAAGAGGCCTCTGAGCAAAATTTCGGTCTTTCACGCCCAATATAGAATGGGACGCTAAGGGCCATAGTAGATAAAGAGGCTCCATAAATAAAACTCAATTTTATTTTCTGCACTTACTGCAGATATACGTTACATATTTTAGGACCGAACTTTGCTCATTATTATTTAGCTCAGGTATACGTTTTCTCATTAACATGTCATACATTTTCTGGTTTCCATGTACGTAATATATTAATTTACTTACTCGCTTATACGAGGGGCGTCCAATAAGTAAGCTTCCCTATTTTATAAAAAGCACTACACACAATTGATCATGTTGAATTAATTTTAATTATATTGTACAATCCTTCTGTTACTTTTCTACATATTCAACATGTTTTCCCAAGCATTTTTGGAGACGTGACACAAGTTTTTCCAAGCCAGTGTTGTACCAGGTCGGGTCCTGTGCTCGCAACCAGCTGTTCACTGATTTGACTTCATCATCGGTGTTAAAAGTGCTTACCTTTGAGTTGGAGGAACATGTGAAAATCACTTGGGGCAAGCTCCGGTGGATACGGAGGATGCGAGGAAACTTCCAAGTTGAATCTTGACTCAGGCGGAGCTCAGAAGATTCAACTGGGAGGTTTTTTTCGCATCCACCATATTCACTAGATCTTTTCCCAAGTGATTTTCACATGTTCCCCTGACTCAAAGGTCATCATGGAGGTAAGCACTTTAACACCGTGACGAAGATCAATCAGATAAGAACAGCTGGTTGTGAGCACAGGACCCGACCTGGTAGGTACAACACTGGCTTGGAAAAACTTGTGTCACGTCCCCAAAAATGCTTGAAAAAACATGTTGACTATGTAGAAAAGTAACAGAAGAATTGTACAAAATAAATAAAATTAATTCAACATGATCAATTGTGTGTAATGTTTTTATAAAATAGGGAAACTTATTTATTAGACGCCCCTCGTGTTAAGATATATTATATATGGTTTCTGTATACTGCATCCTTGCTGTCGCACCACAAAAGAGTAGGAATGTTGGGTGAGGTATCGATATTTTTGGAAGACATTATGGCTACACAATTATGTTAATACGGTAGGGCATGGTCATAACTGATGATGATGATAATAATGGTGCTGAGGAAACTGGCCTAATTAATAGTGAAAATGTTCCCAATATGCACGAGCAATTCACGCCCCAGAAATTACACAATTATTTCTATCATCGTAAAGCCTAAATGATAACAACATTTCTGTGATTAGTGTATATAATCACTGTGCCAAAAAAGCCAAATAAGCAAAGAACAATTCACATTTTTTTAAAAAATTTAAATTATAAATAACAGTACTGCTATGCATATAAGTAGGGGAGAGTGGGGCAAGATGGCACAAATATTAAGTTTTATGTTTCTATATTTATTACTGCAACTTTCAGCTAATCTTGACATGGTACTGTTCTATAAATTTCTTTAACAATACCTATTAATAATTGTGGCATTATTGTACTGCACTTAAAGCTAAATTTTTCAACTTTCAAAACATTACGTAGTGAATAAACTTATTCCACCTTGAAGGCAGGTTGGCACAGGAAGTGGGGTAAGTTCGCCAATGGGAAATGTGCGTTTTAAATAATTTATTAAAAACAAATATGATGATCAACTTATTAAAAACACTTTATTACAAATTTATTCTAGTAAAAATATATACGACAGGGTAAAGTTTTTTAAACATATCAGCAGTCCTAAAACTAAGATGTAACGTCCAAAGCTAATTAAACACTTAAATGGCAATAATAAAACGAAACACTGTATACAAATTAATCGGAAATGTCCGAAAAACAATTTAAACACACATACTGCCTGTTGCCATCAGTGCACCTCTCGTAAGCCCACAATTTACAGTTCAGACACTGAATCTAACCTTCACCTGGTAGGCTTGTAGACTAGAACTTCATGCAATATTGGCAGAAAATTTCGTCATCGTCGTCTTTACTTTCTCTCCTTTCTGCTTTGTGCTGCTTCTTGAATTTGCATTCTTTTCGCAGAAAAGTGACTTCTGATACCGTTGCCCCTTGTCCTTCTTGCTTTCCTTTCTTTTAGGGCGTTTTTCACGGGAGAAACTGTGAGAATGGCAATCAACCTTCTAGTATTTGTTTTCTTTCTCGGAACACTTTTGCAGTGACCTCAACACTTCGCAGGAACGTGATGGTATAGTATAGTCACAGAGGGTTCAATTTCTATCTCGTTGCAGACTGCATTAGAAGGACGTTCCTCTTCTAAGACACTGAATGAACAATGTTTATCGACATATACAGGTCAGGTGCACATTTTCAGTTTCTACCGTTAGTGTGAACTCTCTGACATTATTAACAATCGGCCTATGCCGCTGTATGCGTATGCAGGACTCAATATCCTGGAAAATGCTTCGTTGAGTGACAGGACCCCTGCTGCCTGAAATAGGCACTGACTTTATAAGATTAATTCACATATGAGAGAACATTAATTAGTTTTAATGAGAAAATTGTAATTATTTGCATATTATTTAAGTGAGTATTATCTTAAGTAATGTAATTCATATTATAGTACTAATAAACGACGTTACTTGGGTAATAGGTTAGATTGGCGCATTGTGCAAACCTGTCCCTGGTCTAGTTGTTTTAATGGAAACTCGATATAGCGATTAAGGATAATGAATTAAAATACTTAAAATACCATTGAATAAAACCATTTTCAAACAAAATATTTAGAAACCATTTGATATTGGATATGTACTTACGAAACAAAAAATTCCCATAAAATGAGTATTTACTAACCTCGCCGGAATAACAACTTCACGGCTTCCTTCCTTTATAAACCGAGTGGGATGGCTTCGGGTCCTGGGATCGATCCCGGCGACCGCCCATTCTTGCGCATGTGTTTTTCGTGGTTTCCCCGGGTCGCCAGGCGTATGCTGGAGTGGTTCATCTTATACCACATTCTCCTTCCTCTCATTTCCTGTATCCATCATTTACCTTGTCATCTGTTTCAGGGTTGTAGGACCAGGTGACGATGTTCGGCGGGTTGCGGCTGGGCGGTGGCTTGCACTCTGTAAAGGTTTCCTCCCTGGCGTCGCTGCAGTACCGCTCTCAGCGTGGGGCTTCACTCTTGGGACCTGGAGGTTGGTGGCTATTGGTCAGGGCGTCGTCAGATGCGTTGTATCTGGAAACGTTAGGTACCCCATCCATGCTTACGCCATTCGATACCTGGATCTGGTCGCCCTTCGGGTCTCTCCGCTCATCCTTCCCTCCCAGAGGTCACGTTAGAAACATAAATGGCTATCTGACCTACGTGCGGTGCTTTGCCCCTCCGTGAAATGTACCTTTACCTTCCTTTATAACTTCTCACAACAAATTTCGCTTCCGTGGACGTGTATTTGGAGACAGGGTATAGTATGCCTGCATTTGGCTGCAATGTGTTGTGTAAAGGCTAAAATAAGAGCCATGTGCCATGTGCCAACCTGCCCCCTTTGCCCTGTTCTAAATAGTGTATTACGTTTATTATTTACGTTTGTTTCATTTGTTGTTTTATTATATTACACAATAGATCATTCATTTCAGTAATAATCTAATAAAACAGTTTTAGTATGATAAGAAAATTCACTTCTACGTTTTCTGTGCGTTATTTTATCCCACTAAAAACGTATAACTGAGTTTATACTGCACTTCGGTTCTACAAAAGCATCGAGGAAGGAAACGAAGATCTAGTGATCATTGCACTAACATAATTGGAGCACCAGCAACGTTCGGCCAGATGTTTGCTCTGGAAAACTCTCAACGAGCCGGGCTGACGCAAGTAGGATTCGATTCCGTAACCAGCTCAGCTGGAAAGTGGAATGGAAGTCTTAACGATGTCTTATGTGCGAAAACGTTAGCCTAAATACACCGCCTCTATTTCAGTTTTGCACAGCTAGGCAAAAGCCTGGAAGCATTTGAAGAGCAAAATGGGGTTTGTTCTCACAAAAAATAGGATGAAATTGCTTGAACGATGCTTTTATTTGCATTATTATTATTGTTACAAACATGTCAGTAGTTGCGACTAGTATTGCACCTGTAAATCCAATGGTTCGTTAGTGTGCCCATTAATTTATAAGAAAAATTCAGACTTAGAACGAAACTGCAGAAATGCAAACACAACATTTTCATGTCTCTCCCCCAAAATCTGATGTGTTACATTCACATGACTTTCTCTACCCTCTAAGCGCTTATTAGTGAGTATAATAGCTATTGCTACGAAAGTTTAGTTTCCTATCTACTTCATTTTAACCCAGATAAACCTTTCTGGAATTACATTACACATTGCGTTATATATAGAAAAAGAACGACAAAAATACTAAAAACCAGCTGCGCGGTGTTTTTCCTGCCCGCGTCCTCGGCGGTCGTTGCCGTCTGCCGCTATCATAGAAAGGCGTGGATGAAACCATACAACATTTTAAAAACTACTTTTAAAGGCTTTACTTAACAACTTTATGAAAGTGTGTTTGAGGACAGAATTATTAATAGAGATTTGTGGCTCCCTCGGTCCCCCGACCTAACCACCTGCGATTTCTATCTCTAGGGTAACTTAAAACAAAGTGTGCAAGATAAACCTACACATCCTGGAAGAATTAAAACAAAATATCCGCCAGGAAATTGCCAGCATTTCACAACGTGAACTACGGCGAGTGATGGATAGTTTCCTAAAGAGGTGCCAAAAATGTATGGACAACGACGGTGGCCAGTTTCAGCATCTCCTTTCAAAAAGTTGATAAGTAAAGCCTTTAAAAGTAGTTTTAAAAATGTTGCATTGTTTCATCCGCGCCTTTATATGATAGCAGCAGACGGCAACGAGCGCCGAGGATGCGGACAGGAAATACACCGCGCAGCTGGTTCGTAATTTTTTGGCTCTCCCTCTCTCTCTCTTATATATATAATGGCTGATGCCACAAAAGGTTATTTGAAATGAATGGTATAATTTAACGAGATGTACATTTTTTGCGTAGTACGTTTTCGTCTCTCGCTTAACGTTTACCAGTTATACAAAATTCCTTCCGAAAAGAGGACTTCACAGGCTATTTCCAAAAAATTCAAGATATACATTACATTTGTCATGAAAATATCTGAAACATGCGGTATTTTAATCCAAATTTTTTGAGAAAATGAACATTTTAGAAAAATTTTTCATGTGAATGGCAGTTTGAGATGGGGATTTTATTGCAAATCCTTGTGTGTCGTCCTTGAAATTAAATACAAAGTTTCGTATTTAACAGACTTATTTTCGGTTTTGAATTATACTGTTCACATACACACACGAACCTTTTTCTAAAAATGATTTTTCGGGTTCAGGGTGCCTCAAAACATATATTTCCAGCGAAATCTTGACATTGAATTTTTTGGTAGAATACAATTCTTCCTGTATTTACTGTAAGCACGTAGTAGAGAAAGTAAAAATAAATACAATAGTTATGTAATTTTGTTGGGCGGCACGTTCTGACTCGGTGGCCGGATGGTTAGCATGCTATCATGCAAATCCAGAGGGCCGGGGCTTGATTACCGGCTGAAGGGTGGGTGTTTCTTTAACCAGGATTGTTTACCTCAGAGCCTAGAAGTATGAATGTGTGCATATGTGAAATTAATGTTTATAAAGATAACCCAAAGTAGTACAAACTCACAGATTAAGTCAACAGTAAACGGGTTAACACTATACCGATGAGCAATTGTTCCAACAGCAAACTTTGTTAAAAAAATCTGATGTGTTACACTCACATAACTTTTTCTACTCTTGTACAAACTATTTTTACAAACGATTATTCTCCATCTACTTCATGTTAATCGAGATAAACATTTGCAGACTCTATCTTATTGCTAATTTTCTTGTAGATGTAAAGGGAATATATATTTACAAGGGCAATATAGAAATACAGTAGCCTTTAAGCACATACATATCTCTGAATAGCTGGTTGCTAGTGCAGCACCATTCCCTTTGCCACAGATTAATACTCTTTGCATATCCAAGACAAAAGAATGAATAAAGAATTCCCATTTGAGAAAATTAGTATTGAAAAATTTAAGGGAATAACAAGCAATATCTCGAAAATGGTTCACTCAACAAAAAAAATGTATATGACATAAATTGTGTATTTTAACACGATCTACGTTTTTTGTGTAGTAATATTTTGTCTATCTCTTATGGTTTACCAGTTATGCAAAAGTCGTTCACAATGAAGAATACTTTTGGAGACATTCCCAGAAAATTCAAGATATACATTTTATTTGTCATGAAAATATCTTAAACATATGATATTTTAATCAAAATCGTTAGAGCCATTTTTGAGAAAATTAAAATTTTCGAAAAATCTTCCATGTAAAGGGTAATCTGGGGTGGGGAGATTTTCTTGAAAACCTTCGTGTCGCATCTCTGGAAGATACTGAACCTAAATACCAAGTTTGGTGTTTATCCGACTGTTCTGTACTTTTTCTCAAATTCGTTATTCATTTTTTTTATGTCCTGGACATGCAAAGAGAATGGAATGCGCCACATAGCAACCAGCGTTAAAATATTTGACTATCGCTTAAAAGCTACCATATTTCCCTTGCATCTACAAGAAAATTACCAATAAGATTGACATCTCGATATCTCGATTAACATGAAGCATATGGAGAATAAGCGTTTGTAAAATTAGATTGTACAAGAGTAGAGAAAGTCATGTGAGTGTAACACATCAGATTTTTTTGGATTCAGGGGGTCTCAAAACATGTATTTCCGGTCAAATCTCGGTATCGAATTTTTGGGTGGAATGCAATACTTCCCCTACTTACTATAAGTAGTAGAGAAAGTAAAAATGAAATCAAACTTAACAAAATTGGTTTCTCTTAGTTGGTCTCAACTCTTCCTCTACATTTTAAGAGAACTGAAATATATTGTTTTCTGGTAGAGATATAGCTAGTATTACTGGCACTTGTAGCCTTGTTGCTGTACGGCTCTTTATACTGCACACTATGTTTCTGCAGCACTTCTACATATGGGAGAGTGCAGCTATTTTGAAAAGTTTGTAATTGTTGCTTATAAACTTGAACAACTAGGTTACTTGCAATTATAATTCATGAATTTATACCAAGCATAATAATAGGTTGAAAGCTAACTTTAGAAACGTGCTTTCTGTTCAGTCATTTTCCCTCACGAGCTCGCTCACATGGGATGTTATTGGATAAAAAAAAAGCCCTACCGGCGAAAGAGGGCATCTGCTATCCAAACCGCCATGCCCGGTGAACCGCCGCAATCCGGAGGCTAAAGGGTTGAGGGGGGGGGGGGGAAGGAAACCCCTTAAAATAAAAATAAATACAAACAATTGGAGCGCTGTGAACGGGTGTTCTGGAAAACGCTATTCAACAGGCGAGAATAACAATAAAGGACAGCTCTAGCTGGCCAATTAACGCCGTCATGGCCTCCTGCTGCGTTTTCAAGTCCTCTCCTATTTGTACACAGCTAATTGAGAGCCAAACAATTGAATTCCGTTACTTCCACTGGGATCCTCTCCCATTCTATCCACGCTTTTCTTTGTTTACGCCAATTTATTTTAATTTATTTCAACGATAACCTACAAAAACGAAGTGTAATTGCCTGCACATTACCGGTACTACTGTCCTTGTCTTTTATCATAGCGTTACATGTATGGCGTTTGTTTGCGCTGGTGTTATCTTCTGTAGCAGCCCGGGGTAATTGAATAAATTATTTATGCACGGGACGGAAAACAAACACAGGAGCCGTCTCTCTGCATTGCTCGGGCTAACACTGCCTTGCCAATGCATTCAGCATTACCTACAATATTCTTCTGCACGCTCGTCGGAAAATGTTGACTATGTCCGTCCTCGTGCATTTTCTAGTTCGTTACAGTACACGAAACAGATTAACGGTGTTTCAATGAATCTTATGGAAACTGCTGGTTATGTCAGAGCATGTTTGGGATCCACCACACCACAATTATTTACACATTTACTGAAATGCTGCTTAGTATTAAGACTGAATTGTTAAGGGCAGTTGTTACTTAGGAGTTGAGCTAAGTCGTACTCAAGGTGGTTTCAGAGATCAAGTCCATGAAGATAGAAGATATAATGTAATGTCCTCTTGGTGTGAGTCACTTCCAGTTGCCGCTTTTAGGACTATTTATACAATTCTTAGATCGGCGTGCACCATGTTGGAGTAAATTGCTTGGAAGTAACGTTTACTAAAGAAGTCCCCCACCACGGAAGTAGGTTACTACGGGAACAATTTACTCCGGAAGTAAGTTGGAGAGCTCAATTAATTTTAGTTACGACTACGGAAGTAAGAGCTCATTACTCCCGGAAGTACTGTTTTGTTTGCCCGATTTACTTGATGCGATCATAAATAAGGTTACGTGCGATAGGAAAAGGAGAGAAACGTCAGAGAAAGAGATAAATGTTTGTTGGTGGAGATAAAAAGCCCATTTAAACAATATGAGCTGCGGTATACTCGTGTTGTGAAAGCATAACTCGCAGTATGTACACATGTCCGATATATTAATATATATGAATTATTATATTAACTATGGTGATTATGTTGGTGTTTTGGTTGTTACTATTAAAGTGTTAATAATGTTATTATACTTCTTGTCACGGTTGCTGTTGTTTGGGTTTTTGGTAGAACATGTGTAACTTTTCAGGGTCTGGTACGGGAAGGAAGGTAGGTAGTAACAACACTAACATAAGAGTAAGTCAATGGAAGAGCACAATGCTTTAATGACACACGCAGAAATAACTGAATTAGTTGCAACTGTAGAAAGGTCGCTTAGCAATCGAGTATTTTATAAGTGCTCTAGTAATAATGGTAGTATTTATCACACGTTCCTAAACTATACTTGATTTCCCTTCTCATAACTTGCACTTTCAAATTGATATAATTTCAACGTTCCCACTACATTATGTGAGGTAATTAATAACTTCTGCTTCGGAGAGCTTACACGTATGTTCTGCACATCGCCGCACTTTATACGCAACTGGCTTTGGCTTGGGGACGCTACAACTAACCATGCTGCACTTAAACATTTGAACATATTCTTCCTTAAAATATCATTGGCTGTCTTCGTTCTGCTTGGAACATTCTAGAAGACTTACCAGGCTATTATTCGTTGTTTCCAAACATGTGGCCTCTCTACAAAAATATGTTGTGTTAGTTTGTCGCATATTCTCTTACACAATGACTCAAAGTCTTGCTTTTGTGACTTCCCCCTTTTTGCGTGGGCCCTAATTCTAACAAAAACATTTTTTCTGTTTTTAACAAGTGTCCCACAGCTCTAACTAAACTCCTACACGCACATAAAACTTATGCTTTAACATCTACTTATATAACACGTTGTTTGCTTATTAATATTATTTTACATTATAATTTACATCGCAATTGTCAGCTAACAGTGAAACATCTCATTACGATCTGCAGCCTCTACGATGAACAGCGAACTAAATGTAAAGTGCCGAATCAGCCCAGTTCACCAACAATGTTCTAAACTTCTTGCAAGCAATTCAATTTAATCAAAAGTTCTTGCTTTGATGTACATATAATACAAATGTTAAACTAATTAATAATTATATTCGCCCGTTAAACGTATTAACATGCATCAATGTTGCCTTATTAATGTTAAATAATTGTAGTTTTGTTTGCTTGTATTACTACTTGTTCTTATAAATGCTATGTATGTGATATCCCTTACTTATAGAATGCCTGTTAATGTACTGCAGCTTTGAAATTCCAACTGGAAGTCGCGATATAATCATGCAGTTACAGCGATTCGAAATAAATCAATTACAAAGAAATGTAAGAATTGTAATCACGGTGACGGCAGAACGCAAAAGTGGCAGGGACCTCACTTTCAGAGAACAAAGTGGCCATAAATTTGACTGTATTAAATTTAAGTATTCTGTGCAATGCTCGTTTTTCACATAATCATGATTAACCAAGTTCATTGGTGAAGTTTAACAAAATATAAGCCATGCAGTAACATTTGCTTTACTAATTTTCAGTAATATTCTACGATCTGGACCACCTTAATCAATATTTCAGTAAAAGAATCTAGTAATCCTTTTTCTAAACATTTCATTCCCCTCAATTTCAAACAAAAGAGTCGAGTTACATTATTCGGACATTGTGCGACCATTTATATTTTGAATAATATTTTCGTGTCTTAGAAATTTTATTGAAAGAATGATTTACAAGTCATTTCTTTAGAGGATTTTCAAAAGAAGTATGTTAACATTGCAATTCCGGAAAAATATGGACAGGGCCCATAGAGATATCCACTGATCTCGCCAATCGCAGCGGAATTCCACGTAACTACCATGATGATAGGTGGATTGCATGGCAAATGGCCTACCACATTGCACTGACTCTTAAACCACATCGGTGGATAATACAGTACGTCAAAACACAGATGCCACATTACCGCAAGGGATGCTTCCATGTTGCCGGTTTCGCACTATAGCAAATATTTCACAAAATTGTTTCCGAGCGATCGCCTTCTTTGCTAGTCATCAGCAGATTTATAAGGCTTGTTGGTTCGCCACCGTTCCCGGACAGGGGAAATATGAGTACTACTATAGGATACGGCAGTACTATGTATCCTACATGCCTGATATTTTGCCCCAGCAGAGAGTCCATTTCAGTTGTGGAAAATTCTTTATTTCACGAATCTTCAACTAGACGCTCTCCAATAGCCTTGAAAGAATAATTCGTGACCGCTGTAGTGTTACTCTGAACTGCACAGGTGCTAAAGAGATCAACATTCAAGGAATCCAGACTGCTATTAAAATCGCTGACTCTAGAACTGCATATGCCCATACGGAAAATGCAAAATTCGAGTGGCGTAAGCACTTAATAAGGAATACGTTATATATGCCTTCAGATATATGCTGTCTTCATTCTCGATATTGTGGCGTAGTATGTGCGTGTAAAGTGTGAGAAGAAACTGCATGAAATTATGTAAAGATAACTTTCACAGAAAGTGCATTTCTTGAACATCTGCAATGTATGAAAATAATAGAACTGTTTGTTTTCCATTTTGAATTTTCCTACACACCGGCTTCACTAAAATAAGTTCTTTGATCTCTTTAACATGTTAATGACCAACGTTCCCTTTTTAGGAACATCCTCTATTTGGGAAAATAATAATGTTGTAGCGAAATTGTCATACTCGTGTTACAAAACACACGTTAAATAGTACAGAATCCCATTTCAAAGCACGTAGCTACAGTATTAAAGTGGCCAGTCCTGGGAATACATGGAGGCTCTAACCGCTAACGGCACTGGCCCTGCACAATTCAGTAGAGTTGGTGTGGGTGCAGGGGCACAGAGGAAATCCCTGGCAATGAAAGAGCAGATTATTTGGCGAAGAAAGGAGCAGAGAATCCTTTTGTACGAGGGCAGTCCCAGAAGTACCCAACCTGACAAACAAATGACCATGGTAGAAAGTACCACCCTTATAAAGCTTAAGTTTGAATTTTGACGATGCTACGTTGTTTAGGAGTTGTTTGGCAGTCATTAATAGTGAACTCCCTCAACGAATTCGTAAAAATGGATAAAATTGGCCATCGCTCTGTGATACAATACTTTCATTTGAAAGATCTTAGTACAACTAATATTAAAGCTGAGCTACATTCTACTCTGGGGGAGTCTGTTCCTTCGTTTACAACAGTAAAATATTGGGTGGCAGAGTTTAAGCGAGGCCATACGAACTGCCAAGACGAACATAGCAGTGGTCGACCAAATGAGGTGACCATGCCAGAAATTGTGAAGAAAATCCACAAAATGGTATTGCATGACCGTCGACTGAAAGTGCGCGAGCTAGCAGACATCGTAGGCATTTCAAAAAGTGCTGTACATTGCACACTAATTGAAAATTTAGACATGTGCGCAAGATGGGTGCCGCGTTTACTCACAATGGACAAAAGCCGCATCGTGAGGATGTTTCAGTCGAGTGTTTGGTGATGTTTCACCGCAATAAAACGAGTTTTTGATTCGATTTCATAATCATGGACAAACCTTCATCATCACTTCACACCAGAGACGAAGGAACAGTCAAAACAGTGGATTGAAAGGGGAGAATCGGTTCTAAAGTAGGCGGAGACAGTTCATCTGCAGGCAAGGTCATGACGTCAGTTTTTTTGGGATGCGCGTGAGATATTTTTCATTTATTATCTTCAAAAAGGAAAAGTAATCAATGGCGAGTATTATGCAAACCTATTGCAGCCTTTGAATGGTGAAATCAAGCAAAAAGAGCCGCATTTAGCGAAAAAGAAAGTTCTGTGTATCGAGCTGAAAGGAGACATGGGCTATCCTATGGACTAGTCCGTAGGGGGGTAATACGGGAATGCATCAGGAAAAACCGCGAGTATGGAAGCCTTTGTCAGGACACAAACACACCAAGGATCTTATTACAGAGATAATAAAAAGCAGGACACAATATTGCTTAAAATGAGTGGCACCGCACTAAAACGAATAGTTCATCTATTAACACGACTCTGTTAGTTGCATGGGCATCTCTACTGCAATCAGGAAATCATGCAATTGAAGGATTTCGTGGAGTTCCTACTAAGTGACTTGCAGACTTTGCGAAGGAGGCAAAGATCTTAGGGAACTTCAGTACGTGAGGTTTAAGTTGAAACATGACCATTTTGACGCTACCTGACCGGTCCACGAGGAGGAGTGCGTTAATTACGCTCCGAGTGCTGAGAAATCCTGCCACAGCCAACCCTTCACTGCCTAGTCTTGAGTATCAGTTGCACTTTTGGCACTGAAATATGGAAAAGATCTTCGGTCGTCCTTGCTTCGCTGGCTTTCGTATTGTTAAAAGCGGGTGTTGGTAGTTCTCTTCTAAATTTCATGTTTCAACCTAACCCAGATTTTAAATAGTAAGTTTCAATGCTAAAGGTTTTGAGATTAGGCAGTTTAGGATTACCAACTGTGTGTGAAATATAGTGTTATCTCTTCCTACTTGCCATGTTTCAACTTAAAGCAAATGCACTAAAGGGTCATAAAAGGATTTAAAACATGATTTGTTTCAAGTAACTTTTTTCATGAGCCATTAGCCATTTCCAAAATATTCGTTGTATTGGTTTGAATGCTTCACTACTTTGTATTTTTAAAAGTGCTGTCGCTATTCAGTTATTTCTCGATGTCATGAAAAGAGTATGGAATTTCTAGGCCAGCATATAGCAGCCCTTTGACTATAGATTCCATTTTCTTTTTACCTTCAACAAAATGTGTAACGAAACTATTTCTGCAAAGGTTTATTTCGATTATAACGAAGTAGATAGAAAAATAAGCCTTCATAAGAATAGTCGGGAGAAGCTATATGTATCAAAATAAACGATAGTGGTGGAGAAAGGCATGTGAATGCAACACATCAGATTTTTTACTTTCTCTACTACGTATAGTAAGGAGGAGAAGTATTGCATTCCACCCAAACATTGGACAACGAGATTTCACCGGATATACATGTTTTGAGGCCTCCGGAATCCAAAAAATCTGATGTGTTACACTCACATGACTTTCTCTACTCTTGTACAAACTATTTTTACAAACGCTTATTCTCCATATGCTTCATGTTAATCGAGATATCGAGATGTCAATCTTATTGCTAATTTTCTTGTAAGTGCAAGGGGAATTGCTAGGCTTTAAGCGATAGTCAAATCCTTTAAGAGCTGGTTACTATGTGGAGTTTCCATTATCTTTGCATTACCAGGACAAAAAAAAATGAATAACGAATTTGAGAAAAAGTATAAGTATTGGAAAATTTAAGGGAACAACAATCAATATCTCGGAAATGGTTCACTCAACAAAAAAAGGGTATATGACATAAATTGTGTATTTTAACGCGATCTACATTTTTTGTGTAAAATTTTGTCTATCTCTTATGGTTTACCAGTTATGCAAAAGTCGTTCACAATGAAGAATATTTTGGTGACATTCCCAGAAAATTCGAGATATACATTTCATTTGTCATGAAAATATGTTAAACATATGATATTTTAATCAAAATCGTTAGAGCTATTTTTGAGAAAATTAAAATTTTCGAAAAATGTTCCATGTAAAGGGTAATCTGCGGTGGGGGGGATTTTCTTGAAAACCTTCGTGTCGCATCTTTGTAAGATACTGAACCTAAATATGAAGTTTGGTGTTTATCCGACCGTTCGTTTCTGAGTTATGGTGTTCACAGAGACACACACACGGACATGTTTCCAAAAATGCTTTTTTTTTATTCAGGGGGTCTCAAAACATATATTTCCGGTGAAATCTCTGTATCGAATTTTTGGGTGGAATACAATACTTCCGCTACTTACTATACGTAGTAGAGAAAGTAAAAATACCATGAAACAAGCAGCATGATATGGAAGAGGACCTATTTGCACCTAAACCCAACCATCAACAAAGTTCTTCCGTTTTAAAATGCATCTCACCGATTAACAGGGTAAGATATACAGCAAATCTGGAATAACTCATCTTGAGAAAAAAGCTGAGCAATTTTGTTGCCCACGTCTTCGCTTTTGTGAGCACCATGTGCAATAACTGCCACAGGGTCACAAGGGTCAAGCGATTTAACTTTTTACAATTTGATGCCGCGCTAACCGCATGAAAAAAGAATGGTTAATTACCACCTCTGGGTAAATTACTTTCTCTGTGAATTAAAAAAGGGGTAGCGGGGGCATTGGAAATTGCTAGCAATGTCATCAAATGTGATGCAACTGACAACAATAGCTGAAGTGCGAGTGCAAAACAGGCTTTGCTCCTTTGCATTTTATTGTAGTTTTCCAGTGATGGTGTTGAGTAATGTTTGTTCAGAGTCTTTTGAGCCAGTTGGAAAGGGAAAGGTAACAACCGCAGGCACCCGGCACCCGGCTTCGTGTGGCTGTTCTTTTTCTAATTACTGTACCGACTGCGCAAATTCCTTATCCCTCCTTTCAACTGGCTCAGGATTGAAGTTGGTTGTTGCTTCACGTATGGAAAGCCGATTTGAAGTAGGAGTTGTATTGTAGTTCTTATGTTGGGCAGCCGAACTTGAAGTAGTTGCAACCGCACGTATGGTAAAAAGTTTCCGGTAGCCTTCGCCCCAAATGTTTAAAAATATTAATTTTGTAATTTTTACTGCTTCTTTAAATATTATACATTTATGTTTGCCTCGACTGCGTCAGTATTTATATTTTTTAGAGACATGAATATCTTAGCAGGGAGTGGTGCGACTGAAGAATTTAGGCTTACACAGATTATAATTTTACTTCACTCCTTTTATTAACGCTTGACACGATTTAAATAACACATCACTGATATAGAGAGAGAGAGTTGTGAGATTTGTTTATTAATTACTTGCACTTTTTAACAGGTAAATTATTTTTCGTCTCACACTGAATACGTATTAAATTTCTCGAGGACGCATCTCGCGTCCGGTTAGGAACACTGTTTACAACCAAATGACTTCTGAATTTGTAAATTTTGCTATATTTCAATTTCTGATTGGCTAATTCTACTCCAATAGATTACCTTCATTTAACTAAAGCTTTTTCTGGTTGTTGATTGGCTATTTTATTAACTGTCTCAAAAATTTACATTATTGTTGCTCCAATAATGACTAGTAGCATTATTAAACTTTCTTACTCATTATTGCCTCAAGTACCACATTGTTACCTCATTGTTAGAAACTTTTAACTTATGATTCTCACAGCTCCTACATTATTAAATTATGTAACACATTCATATAACATTATTACACATGTATACAATAATATAAACATTTACAATGACTGTAACATACACTTTTTATATATTGTTACATACACATATTGCTTTAAGGCGGACTGTTATTGAATTTATATATTATATAATTAGACTGAAATCATTTAAGTGTTAAAAATACTGCCTCAAAATACTCAGAATAGACAATAGCTTGAGCTACAGTACTGCAAGCATGTATACAAATCTCAATTCAAACATATTTGGTCATCCTGATTGCTTAGCTATGATTAAATCTATAATGCCATTGTCACACAGTGACAGTCCTCTTCATAGTAGCGATATTCGATTAGATTAAATAACAGTTTTTCTATTAGTTTTATCGTCCTCCCACACGTCATCCTAAAAGGCTTATTGTGCAACTTCATCGGAAAAGATGCTTTCATTGTTTCCAGAAATCTTTCTCTGAACGAGTTGCAGTATTTTTGGTTCTAATATCAACAACCTTTCCTTGGTCTTCCTTGGTCATACAAAGGGCAAATCTCTTTCTTACTAGGAATGAGCAATCAAACAGCATAAGCAAGGCGATTTCTTCATCTTCTTTCCACATTTTACAGATGGATTCATCTGAAGTGATCATGTTCAGCAATTAATGCAACTACTCTCCTTATTTCTCCTCTGTCCAATCTCAGGAGACATACGGAAAGAGTGTTGCATGGACCTAAGACCAATTTCCTGGCTTGTCCACGATAGCTTTGCCACCTGATCCATGTTTTTACCGACGTTTTGGTAGACGTGTACTGATTCTAAACATGGGTTCAGGGCCAAAATAGGGTATCTCAGTACCCGTTTTAGCCAGCTGATCAGCTTTTACATTTCCGCAGACGCCCTGATGTCTAGGCAGCCACCGCATTTCGAGCCTGTTGCGAGATGGCAGGGCAATCAAGACATTTAGGCATTCCCATACCAGTTTTGATGTTACCATATTATAGCTAGCATAATTATTTGGCAATTGATTTGCGAGGTTTCGGACTACGCTCTTGTTTGAGGGCGCTTAAGGCACTATCATATCCAGACATAGCACTTTTTAAGCATTAAAGCCAAAATGACAGGGAAATAAAGTTGAACTGTTGTTACTGGACTTAACGCAGTGACGTAGCATGTTACATATCGCCCCCATTTTTCATACTCCTTGTTGGCGTTTGCAGACAGTACTAACCATACCGTGTTTACGTGGCCATCAGTGAACCATGGCCGCTTTTGTTTACATTCTTCGCACTGACATTGGTAAATGAGTCCAGATAGCTTGAAGCTTAAACATTCCTATTCTTGATCATAACAGTACTCGTCCCAAACACTGATCTAAATTTAAAACAACAATAACAATAACATCGGAAGCGAAATGTTAGTTAAATTAATAACAATTACAAGAACACTGCGGACGCACGCGCGCGCGCGCGCGCACACACACACACACACATACACATGAACCTATGCATTTAATAAAATTGTAAGCAAATTTTTACTTTCTCTACTACGTATAGTAAGTAGGGGAAGTATTGCATTCCACCCAAAAATTCGATACCGAGATTTCACCGGAAATACATGTTTTGAGACCTCCTGAATACAAAAAAAGCATTTTTGGAAACATGTCCGTGTGTGTGTCTGTGTGTGTGTGTGTGTGTGTCTGTGTGTCTGTGTGTGTGTGTGTGTGTGTGTCTGTGAACAGCATAACTCAAAAACGAACAGTCGGATAAACACCAAACTTGGTATTTAGGTTCAGTATCTTCCAGAGATGCGACACGAAGGTTTTCAAGAAAATCCCCCCACCCCAGACTACCCTTTACATGGAACATTTTTCGAAAATTTTAATTTTCTCAAAAATGGCTCTAACGATTTTGATTAAAATAACATATGTTTAAGATAATGTCATGAGAAATGAAATGTATATCTCGAATTTTCTGGGAATGTCTCCAAAAGTATTCTTCATTGTGAACGACTTTTTCATAACTGGTAAACCATAAGAGATAGACAAAATTTTACTACACAAAAAATGTAGATCGCGTTAAAATACACAACTTATGTCATATACATTTCTTTTGTTGAGTGAACCGTTTTCGAGATATTGCTTGTTATTTCCTTAAATTTTCCAATACTTATACTTTTTCTCAAATTCGTTATTCATTTTTACTTTCTCTACTACGTATAGTAAGTAGGGGAAGTATTGTATTCCACCCAAAATTTCGATACCGAGATTTCACCGGAAATACATGTTTTGAGACTCACTGAATCCAAAAAAAGCATTTTTGGAAACATGTCCGTGTGTGTGTCTGTCTGTGTGTCTGTGTGTCTGTGTGTCTGTGTGTCTGTGTGTCTGTGAACAGCATAACTCAAAAACGAAGTGCCGGATAAACACCAAACTTGGTATTTAGGTTCAGTATCTTTCAGAGATGCGACACGAAGGTTTTCAAGAAAATCCCCCCACCCCAGACTAACCTTTACATGGAACATTTTTCGAAAATTTTAATTTTCTCAAAAACGGCTCTAACGATTTTGATTAAAATATCATATGTTTAAGATATTGTCATGGCAAATAAAATGTATATCTCGAATTTTCTGGGAATGTCTCCAAAAGTATTCTTCATTATGAACGACTTTTTCATAACTGGTAAACCATAAGAGATAGACAAAATTTTACTACACGAAAAATGTAGATCGCGTTAAAATACACAATTTATGTCATATACATTTCTTTTGTTGAGTGAACCGTTTGCGAGATATTGCTTGTTATTCCCTTAAATTTTCCAATACTTATACTTTTTCTCAAATTCGTTATTCATTTTTTTATATCCTGGACATGCAAAGAGAATGGAATGCGCCACATAGCAACCAGCGTTAAAATATTTGACTATCGCTTAAAACCTACCATATTTCCCTTGCATCTACAAGAAAATTATCAATAAGATTGACATCTAGATATCTCCATTAACATGAAGCATATGGAGAATAAGCGTTTGTAAAAATAGTTTGTACAAGAGTAGAGAAAGTCATGTGAGTGTAACACATCAGATTTTTTTATGTCCTGGACATGCAAAGAGAATGGAATGCGCCACATAGCAACCAGCGTTAAAATATTTGACTATCGCTTAAAAGCTAGCATATTCCCCTTGCATCTACAAGAAAATTACCAATAAGATTGACATTTCGATATCTCGATTAACATGAAGCATATGGAGAATAGGCGTTTGTAAAAATAGATTGTACAAGAGTACAGAAAGTCATGTGAGTGTAACACATCAGATTTTTCTGATAATTTTCGATGGTCGATAAACTATGTAGATGCCAATAGATTTAATGGGCTATATTAGCCTGTTCTGAAATATATGCCAACACTAGTGTTTCTCTATGCAGAAATTTCCTGTTATTTCTTCTAAGCTTTCGTTGAAGTTAAGAATACTTCTGTTCCTTCACTTCTACTAAAATGTCTTCCGGCAAATTTATTTCTGGTTTCAATATCAACAAACAATACATTTAGTTCAGTGGCCAGCGTTCTGGCTTTTCAAACCAGATATCCAGGGTTCAATTCGCGGCTGGGGCGGGGATTTTTTAAAAGCAGAATCGGTATCTCCGTAGAGTCTGGAAGTATGAATGTGAGGGTAAATATGAGTGCGTTTTATAGTAAAAACTATTTAAAAAACACAATACGAAAACCTACAGTTCCTCGAGTAATGGCACCATCAGTTGCTTTTCAAGTCAAAGCTCCGTATGACCATAGAAGTTAAAGGAGAGTTATGCAAATGAAGCAACAAAAATAAAGCTCCATAGCCACAATAGCATCATAAAACACACACACACACAACACACTCACTTCACAGTAGTTCCTTAGACAAGGCATCATCAATATGTAGTTCGAGAGAACCGACTTTACCCCCCTGCGCTCCCGTTTGCGTCCGCAATAAGGAAAACTGAGCAGTAGACCGGTTTGTAAACTCAGTGGCGTTTTCTCTAACTGCTCGGTAGTAACTTTACGATAAAATTTATTTTAAGTGTTGTAATCATAGTGTTTGAAGGAAGAATGTTACTTATATGATAAATTATTATAATATATGTCAGTTAGTAATGTTCAATATGGCGAGACATTAAATTGTGCATCGCATCATTATACAAGCAAGGAATAGTAAATTATGTAATAAAAACATGACAGTTCGTATGCACAAAGACAGAATAAACAATTTCAAGTCTGACAACCATGAACAAATTTAGCAGCAGCAATAAATTACAGTACGATAACATGTACTGGACTACCGCTACGCTGAGGGAGGGTAAGAATGACGTCAACATTTTCCCCTTTGCTCCTCTTTCAGTTGCTCCCATCGCACGTATGTACTGGGCAGGTTAACTCTCAAACGATGTACATGACGATAACTGCCTTAGACAACAGTAATTTTGCCACCTCCGTGGTGCGGGGGTAGCCTGTCTGCATTACATTCAAGAGGTCCCAAGTCGTAATCTTGGCTAGGTTGAGTTACCCGGCTAAAGTTTTTCTGGGGTTTTCCCTTATCCTGAAGATATAACTTAAAGCTCCATGGACCCTGGGCTCATCTCAGCACCATTTCACCCATTTCATTCATTCATACTCCGATATGACCTAGATAATTGGAGAAGGGATATTAAAGTAAACGAAACCGTAATTTTATTACTTTCTCTACTACGTATAGTAAGTAGAAGTATTGTATCCCCCCTCAAATTTGATACCGGGATTTCACCGGAAATATATGTTTTGAGGCCTGAATCCAAAAAAAAAGCATTTCTAAAATAGGTCCGTCTGTGTGTTAGTGCGTGTCTGTGAACAGCATAACTCAAAAACGAAAAGTTGGATACATACCAAAATTGGTATTTAGGCTCAGTATCTTTCAAAGATGCGACACGAGGATTTTCAAGAAAATTCCCCCACCCCAGACTACCCTTTACATAGAAAATTTTTCAAGCTTTTGATTTTGTCAAAAGTGACTAACGATTTTGATCAAAATATCATATGTTTAAGATCTTTTCATCACAAATGAAATATTTATCTTGAATTTTCTGGGAATGTCTCCAAAAATGCTCTTCACTGTAAATGGCTTTTGCATAACTGGAACACCGTAAGAGATAGATACAATTTTTGTACACATAAAACGTATATCTCCTTAAAACATGCAATTTATGTCATATACATTTTTGTTTGTCGAGTGAACCATTTCCGAGATATTGCTTGTTATTTGTTTAAATTTTCCAATACTTATAATTTTTCTCAAATGGGAATTCGTTATTCGTTTTTATATGTCCTGGACATGCAAAGAGGATGGAATGCTCCACATAGCAACCAGCTCTTAAAAGATTTTACTCGCTTAAAGCCTACCATATTCCCCTTGCACCTACAAGAAAATTAGCAGTAAGACTAACTCTCGATATCTCGATTAACATGAAGTGTATGCAGAATAAGCGTTTATAAAAATAGTTTGTACAAGAGTAGAGAAAGTCATGTGAGTGCAACACATTTTTTTTGCTTAAGATTCATAACTTCGTTTTACACACACACACAAAAGCAACCTATGAAATTCATTTAAATTGTTATATTCACTACGTGCGTTTAATAACATTCACTCATGTATTAAGCTGTAACATTATATAGTATTAGCTGGTTATGACAAGAAGAAAATAAATGGAAACTCAAAAGCAACGGTATGAGAGTAGTATGGGGCAAGACTTAATTTACGTCCTAACAAAACATTCTATGGGTATACTGGAAATACTAAACGAGCGGGGAAAAAAAAAGCTTTTTATTCACCGCCCAGTGCAAAGTCTGAACGAAAAGAAAACACAATTTAAAAATTCATAGAAGGTTTGTTATTGGTTCCAGGTTATATGTGCGTCGAACGAGAGGGAGAGTAAGAGACAGGGAAATTAAAATGACAAGCACGTTGAATAAATGCAAGTTTTGAAAACATAGTTAACACGGGTAGCTGAGTTTCATACGGTCCGTGTTATTGGACTTGCTGGAGAGGTTTAACCCTTCTCCCTCCCTCTCCAAGCGTTTTACGCCCTACCAACAGGTGGATTTAAATCTTTTGTGCTTCGCGCCCAGCGGACCACGCTGGAATTATTTTTTAAATTAGTCAGAAAAACATTCATCCAGCGAGAAGGCGTTTTTTGGCTTAGAAACGTTCAACACTGAGCTAGAACTAAATTAATTTTATCTGAGCAAGTGTTTCACTCACCTTTTAAAAGGCAGCACTCGCTCGGAAAGTTGTTCTAATTAAGAAAAAAACATGCATTTGTGGCGTTAAAAACTGTAGAATATAAAGGGGTTCCCTAAAGGATCATTCTGGCTTACTTTAGAAAAACTGTTGTTGCGTAAGGAAATGGCACCTTGCTGTATGGTACAATGATCTCACTCTCCTATTTTTCTGGTCTGTAAATATAGTCTGCAGATCATAATATGAACATTATATTCCGTTGCTAAGGAAGTAGAGGTGAGTGTGTTAGTTCATCCTTTGCAGACATCGCTAGGTTACGTAATAGAGTCATCATGCATATAAGGATAACTGGTAATGCGATTTAGGAATCGCTTCCCTCGAATCCTAATCGTAAGGCTTACTAAATTGGATATCCTCTGCCAGGGATGGCCACAGCGCGGCTCCTAAAAAATCCTGCCGTTGAAATACAGCGTATTCAGTAAACTTTTCGCTATTGCTGCAACTATAACTAATGATGCGCAAAGAGCTACCTCAGGGATGGTGCCAACCGCGCTGCTCTCCTTCCGTGGGTGTTTTGATTAGGCCAGTGCCTGATTTCTTAGACGACTGCCCCCCCTGCTGTTGTAGGGACAGAAGGGATACGCCATTCACGCGCGTCAACCGCATAGGGGAAGACTACTGAAAACTTCGGTTGGGTCGACAACGTTCTACCATGCCATCTCCCAACTCCCCAGACTGGTACCGAAGGACAACAAGGTGTCTCAAAACCCCGCCTGGATATGGCTGCCCAGACGTACCCAGTCTCCCATGGGTGTCGGGAACCACTGCCCCGCCGAGACCAACACAATCTGAACAGTTCTCAAACGGAGGGGCTCAGATGTTCGGCCCGAGTACATATAGAAACGTCAGACTAACCACGAATGCTAAGGGTATGCAAATCCGCACCACGGCAGCCGAAGAGATCGGAACCCCCCTCTTGGGATGTATGAGATGAACCATGGCACTCATGTAACACGTCTGATAAAAGTATTATGTATGAAGATGATATGGCAGTAGTTCTGAGAATTGTTAACTACACCCGCTCAAGTGTCAAAACACACCTACAATTCAAACTTATCATAGAAGAAATTGGCAAACGATGATGAATGTTCTGATGTATCGTGGTATTGACTACAATAGTCTGCATGATATCGGATGACTGAAAACTAACAAGCGATTCTGACTCACTTTGTTGAGCTGATTTCAGAACTGCTTTTAGTTTTTATCTATCACGTATAGTTTTGTCACAATTTCACTTCAAAAATATAGAGACATAAAGATATTGCTTCCGCCACTACACATCAAAATGAGCTTGATGAAGCAATTTGTAAGGGCTTTACCACAGGATGTACCCTGCTTCAAGTACCTTTCCAAGAAATTTCCCTTCATTACACAAGACAAATTAAAGGCTGGAATTTTTGTTGGTCCTCAAATAAAGAAATTGATGAAGGATGAAGACTTTGAGAAGACAATGAATGAGAGAGAAATAGAAGCATGGACCGCCTTCCGATCAGTTACTGAAAACTTCTTAGGCAATAACAAAGATCCTAATTACAAGGCTATTGTCGAAACAATGTTGGAAAATTTCAAGAAGATGGGTTGTAACATGAGTGTAAAGGTGCATTTACTGCATTCACATATCGACTACTTTCCAGAAAATCTGGGACATTATAGTGAAGAGCAGGGTGAACGTTTTCACCAAGATATTAAGGAAATGGAGAGGAGGTACCAGGGGAGATGGAATGAAACTATGATGGCCGACTACTGTTGGATGTTGAGGAGGGACAGTCATCTTCAAGTATCTGCAAGGAAGTCAAAGAAGAGAAAGTTTGAAAAAAATTGAATGAAAAACTTTGGCTTCTTGTTTTGTTAAAATGTAGTCATGAAATAAATTAGTGGAGTTCTTGATAGTATTCTTAAAATGTTTCTTGAATAAAAACTTACCTTGTATGAAATGGTATTTGAATACTTTTCTACGCTCATTAGTAAAATTGTCAAATCATTACTTCTTATTTTGTGTAAAAACCTGACGCGATAGAAAAAAACGGAAGTTATTTCTGGAAACAGCATAAAAACTTGATTTAAGAACAGCTACTTTTAATAAATCATCTGACAAAACGTTTGAAAATGCAGACTAGTGTAATTAAGGTGGCTGTTTGTAAATAATTTCTCAATAAAAGTTTTCCATTAGTAGAACCTACCAAAACCTTCCTTAAAAAAATATGTAAATCTTTCCCTCAATTTACGACTCTCAGTAGTTAAGTATGACATTTTTCAAGAAGTTCATCTGCTAAAAATGCCTTACACACCGTGTTCAACTCCCAGAATAAAGTAAAACTCTTTGCGAAAGAACTTAAAATTAAAAATTAATTATTTTTGATATTTTTTAATTTAATATCAAAAAGGGGTTACAGAAAACCAGAGTAAAATATTAGTGAAGTTACTTTTATAACTGAGCTTGTACTAGATGATTTTATTTCACGTTCCTGATAATACATGCATAATATTACTGCAACAGACCTTCCCCAAAATTAAAGATGGGTGTATTTAAAGACTGAATTCATGTTGTAATTTTTACTAGCATGAATCACTGATAAAAGACCAGATTTAAGTTGTCACTTTTAGTTATATGAAGACGCCTAAAAGTATAGTAAACAAATCTTAAATGTTCTCTCCGGAGAGTGAATGCATCATTTATTTCAGACATTAATGCGGTAAATAAAGATGATGCATTTGAAAACATGAGGGGCGTAAGCGCCGATTCCCTTAAAAATGTAATGTTTTGCCAACTTTGTTCTTATTACTACGTAGCTTATTACAGAATGAGAGTTAACTGAAGCGTCAAGCCACAGAATGTCAAAGAACAAGGTTACCGCGAGTCTGTACGAATATTTTCTTCAGCATATAAGAACCCAGTGCTAACTTACGTGATGCTAGGACTATTCCAAAATGCTAGGAAGAGCATGCGTGTAAACGTCCCACTTTCGGGGCATTACATGTCAAATCGAACGACAGAAAGCCTCTTATTTTCTGTTTCAATTGCATTTTTTATTATTAATAAAGGATGCAAATGAAAGTATAATATAAGCATAAAACCCAACAGCTGTCGCGATATTGATGGATAAATCTAGGACATTAATTCATTTTGTGCCATTTTAGGTGCTCTTACTTGCGGAACTCCATTTCACATAGTATAGCACCAAATTTTACTAAAGCATATACTAATTATTTTTAAGAATCTTTGGAACCTTACAGAACTAATGTAACAGATTCAGAATAGCCTTAATATTATTAAGAGATGCCGATTATGTTGGTAAAGCGGTATCGTTGGGGTGTTCGTAGTTATAAAATAAAATATGAATAAACGCAGCAATTTAAGTGGTATAAGCACGATGTTCACCGGGCGCTCTGCAGCAGCAGTAGCGAAGAACGGATCTTTGTTGTACAGAAGGCAGGCTGATTCAGCAGCGTAACCCCATACAAATTCGCATTTCATGTTTATTTCCATTTTCCTCAGCCTTTCTGTCCGCTAGCACGTTAAGAAGTATTATGAGTGAGTTAAACAGAGTGGTTATTCGTCATGTTTCTCTTAATGTTAGTTTACCGTGACGTAAGACAAAGGGCGGTATTCATAGTCGATTTTGGTCCGGCCCAACTTGTTACTTCCGGTGAATTTACAGCGGACCATCGATTTTCTTATTCATAGACCGGGATTTGCGTTGGTCCGGGGATCAAACGCCTTGATCGGGACCAAATTTTGGTCCACCTCAGAGGGGTAGATTAAAGGCAGACCATCTTTACAAAATAGATGACTTTGGAATAATGGGCGTGGCTGCTTGCGTAGAATACGCGAAATGAGACGATGGAGTAACACTATCTACCAAAATTAGACATAATTGGAAAGTATGGCGACCTAAACTTCAAAACAAATACGGTTTAGTAAAGCAATGGTTAGAAGGCTGATAAAACGGATTCATCCTAACCTATATGACAAACGACGATAACCGATGCTTGAATCTCAATTGATACGATGCTAATAGCACTTCCACATTATGCAAGAGGAGGGTATCAAGAAAACACTACTGACCTTAGTAAGCCGCATTATAACTAATGACTCAAATGCTAATGCTAGATATACCTTTGTTAAACCAGGATTACTATGCACTTTACGTAACATAACGGGATGTAACGCGAAGCTAAGAAATTCTGCTACAGTAAAGGTTTAATTAGGATGCACTTAACGTAACGGGAATGATTCTTGGTTGATTGTTCTTCTATTACTTCATGCTTCTGCTTCACGCCGATTGGTTCTAATTGCCATGTCACATTAAACTTGATGTAACGGGAAGGAAAAGTTTGACACTGCTAAATTTAGGAGGAGAGGAGTGTAGCAGTTGCAAGTGGGAAGCGACGACGGGGCGTAGCCGTGGGATCTGCGCGTCTAAACTCGAATGAGAACAGGACACTACACAATCAACTCTATGTGTTTAAAAACTCTAATTCCATTTGTTTCTTAGCATTTCATACCTCCTACTCGTATACGGAATAATGTCCCGCTTGGGTGAAGTTCGAAATAATTTAGGCTTTGCTTACGTTTTCCCTCGAGGAGAGGAGGATTACAACTCCCGAAGATTTATGATGTATTAGAATTTCCTCGGGTAATTATTTCTGTATAATTACGATCACACAATATTTATTTGGTTAAGATCCAGAGTGAGATTTTAATAACAGCAAATGTTCCTTCCTATTTAAATACGATTTGATTCCGAAATTTATGCTTAAAGGTTAATATTCCAGCAAGTTAAATTCTTATTGAAATGATTAACAATGCCATGAAACTGTGTGGATAAGAACGTTTCCAAAAAGGGAGGGGTGGCCATAGGTTAGAATCATGCACAAAACTGTCTATATATGTATTATCTCCCTCCATAACTCCTCTTTTTTGTGCGTTTGCATTTGTCGAAACCGATTTGTTTTCAATAATATCCATCATTTTTTGTATTAAGAGAAACAGGCATTTTCCTCCGACCATTTTAATGCACGCCTCTAGGTTATGTCCATTTTTTTTTTTTTTTTCGCTTTGGGCGAGGAGTGAACACTGAACCGATGAAAAAACAGCTGTGAAGCGACCATAGAAAGTAAAACTAGGGAGTAACAGTGGTTTGTTTACTACTCTATGTCAGTCGCGCATGCGCAGAACTACCTTTCTTCGTCGTGTAACATTTTCTCCTTGCTGATCCACGGCCTCTCTTGGGCCGAGACTTTTTATCGTCTATGAATACGAAAAACTTGATCAGCCTTTGGTCCAGACCAAATGAATCCAGAATAGGTCCAGACCGACGTCAACTCTCTGAATGCGGACCAAAGTAAACAAAAAAAGCTTTAATTCAGTTAAGGTATGACCTAAGGCAGCGCATAATATGTAAATAAATATGTCATTCCTGCCTCCAAGAAAAAACTGAAACAAAAGCCCTATTCTTTTACTGCAAGGAGCAACTAGATGAGCATCTGCAGAAAGTCGCAAATTCCGAAAGTACTGGTCAATTTGCGCTGTTATGCTTCTGCGAATCTGCAAGGGAATAATGACTACCGCATGAATCGATAAACCTTCCCATATTTACCTTGCACATGGCAGTTTACTAGATCCAAGTTCAGTTAAAAACGCGCAAAACCCGTAAAATAAGCCTTCCTTTACCATTTTAGACGAAACCTTAAGAGATACCAACACAATAAAACATAATTTTGATGGCATTAAAATTACGAAATGTAACTATGTATGATAAAATTATTTTGTTTAGTCCAAAATCGTCTAAATTTGATAAAATCTAAGTTGCTTCACTTAAATAAAATGAAATATTCAGTATAAAATTAAATAAGTCAGTATATCAACTTGAAGTTGTGAATTACTCGTTGAACAATTTAACAAACTATGATGTTCTGAATTTTAAGACGCTGCGTAAAATAACGCACCAGGGCGTCTTCACACACAAAACCTTTCGTTTAAAAACGCAGCTTCGATTTTCTTTCTGTTTCAGACAATCTGACATGGAGAACTGACGATGTTTTTCGAATGTTATTTTGTAAATTTCGGCGCTTAAACAAAATTAATGCGTGTGCAATTTTAATTCTGCGTATCTCTAATATATGTTTAGAACGAGACTTACATTGCCGAAGCACCGTGGTATGCAGCCGGCAACTGACCTTCCAGCCAAAGTGAAAATCGATTTAAAATTACAGCAGAAAAGTGAGTTAATAATCCTGTTGGTATATTACCGTTTGATGCGAAATTAAGAATGTTTGAAAGGTATTCACAAAGCCGACGGTTTGTATGAAGACTAGAGTTAGAATTTTGGCTCCAAATTTCGCTAGACACATTTATGATTCAATCCGCTGACTATGCTATATTGTACGTGGTTTTATGTAACCCCCCCACCCTCTTTTTCAGCTGATTGCTTTTTGCTGTACACACGTATGGTACTACTGACGGGATATTAACTTAACTACTATTTAGAAAGCATACAACTGGAGAAGAAACTCATTTAATTGCAATGTTTGTCAAAAAGCTCCAATTGTCCTGCAGAAATGCGACGTTAAACAGAGCGGACCACAAACACATGCGTCGCGAAGTGAACAATAGATGCTAGGACTACAAAACCACAGTAGTATATTGCGGTATGTGTGTGGGAACTGCACTATTACAGAATCGAGGGATAGTTTGAGAGACGAGACGAGATTCTGTTATGCATTTCATGCCCATGAACTGCACACTATTTTTTGAACAATTTTTTTTTTCTATTTTGAATGAATTGTTAATTAAAAACAATTTCTAACGAACTTTACCCATATTCATCTCGGATTTTCAGTAACACAATGCTGCCAATTCAACAGTTATAACTATTTCGATGGCTTAATAAGGTACTATAATTTTAGAAGGCTTCGATTCAATTGCCTGATGGTTTATGCCAGGGCGAGGGGCGTGTAACATCCAGGAGGATGGGCCGTAGAGGGGTACTGTGACGTAACGTAGCTACCTCTCTATAGAAGCAGTAGTGTAATGTGATTCTTAGTTTAGAAAAATTATTAAAATGCAAGGTATGTATTAAAAGACAAAACAAAATAAAATGCTTTACTCATCATTCATACAATAAAAGTTTGAAACTCAAAATGTCTCATACTTTTTATCAAATCTGTATACATTTTTACTTTCTCTACTACGTATACTGAGATTTCACCGGAAATATACGTTTTCAGGCCCTCTGAACCCGAAAAAAGCTTTTTGGAAACCTGTCCGTGTGTGTGTCTGTGAACACATAACTCAGAAACGAACAGTCGGATAAACACCAAACTTGGTATTTAGGTCCAGTATCTTCCAGAGATGCGACACCAAGGCTTTCAAGAAAATCCCCCACCCCAGATTACCCTTTACATGGAATATTTTTCGAAAATTTTAATTTTCTCAAAAATGACTAACGATTTTGACTAAAATACCATACATTTAAGACATTTTTATGGCAAATGAATTGTATATCTCGAATTTTCTGCGAATGTCTCCAAAAGTATTCTTCATTGTGAACGACTTTTGCATAACTGGTAAACCATAAGAGATAGACAAAATTTTACTACACAAAAAATGTAGATCGCGTTAAAATACATAATTTAGGTCATATACATTTTTTTTGAGTGAACCATTTTCGAGATATTGCTTGTTATTCCCTTAAATTTTCCAATACTTATACTTTTTCTCAAATGCGAATTCGTTATTCATTTTTTGTCCTGGTAATGCAAAGACAATGGAATACTCCACATAGCAACTAGCTATAAAATATTTGACTATCGCTTAAGGCTACCAATTCCCCTTGCATCTACAAGAAAATTAGCAATAAGATTAACAACTCGATATTTCGATTAACATGAAGCATAAGGAGAATAAGCGTTTGTAAAAATAGTTTGTACAAGAGTAGTGAAAGTCATGTGAGTGTAACAAATAAGATTTTTATATCTTTTATATATATATATATATATCCCGCGCATATTTGTAGATTATAATTATTTTTAAGTAGTGCTTTATATAGTTGCAACTTTGTTAAAGTAAAGTCGGTGCTCCTGTGTCGTAGATTTACGGCAAGTAAAAGAACCTCAAGCCTGATAAAAAGGCCTATGAACAAAATTTCGAGTCTTTCACGCCCAATATAAAATGGGCGCTAAGAACCATAGTAGTTAAAGAGCGCTCTTAAATAAAACTCAATTTAATTTTTAACTTTGTTAGTAGTGATTTGTATTGTTTATAATTTCAATTATGTATTTATATACTTTTGCTGTTTAGTATACTTTATTTATAGCAACCTCCAAATGGAGAAGTTGAATTTGGTAATAAATTCAGTACCACATACACAGTACATAGCAGCATCTTTGTGTGCTACAGAATATGAAAGAGCCCATTGTTCGACCAACTCTTGTGGAATACATCTCATAATTGCGTACAGCAGTGCTCCAACACTGGGTTAGAAGGCTGCTGTGTGTTGTAAACACAAACGAGAAACGGAGGAATGGAGGTCGCTTGACATGCGGTGGCACGCAGGGTCAAGAATGCTACCTGATTTATACCGTGACTAAAAGCTGTTTATTTGAATTTAATGATATGGATGATAATAGACATTCAGTATTTCAAGAAGAATTTAAAGTAGAAGACGTTTATTTTGCAGACGCAGATATTGAACAGACATGGGAAATTGGTTGCGTGTCATTCAGTCCTGAAAAATCTATGAGGTAAATCTTCATTCATCTTTAATTACGTTATCATGTTTGAAATAGCATAAGTTATTCTGTTCGAAATGTGGTATTTACTGTGAAGTGTTATTACTAATTATTAAAAATATGTAAATCAAGGCTAGTGTATTTTACTTCCCGCCTAGTCTATATTGTATGCTTATGTTGGTAGACTTTTTTCCTTGAAAGCAAATTCATAAGCTGGAATTGTAAATCTCCTTCTGTGTTAATATTATCCGGAAGATGCGGAAAGCACACGGTCGTGCAAAAATATAAATACGAATCTCGATTAACTGAGAATTTTTAGGTCTGTTTTTCTTAGGGAATTTTCAGAAACATCAAGTTACAGCACACTTTCAGCCAGAACCGTAACTGTCGTAACCAAAGGAGTCAACCAAATGACTTCGAGTCTCCAATGAACATTCGTTTTCTCTTCACCTGTTTCTACATGGCGTTGCGGTCGCCTGGAGGGTGAATCCGATATCGAGAACTCAACCAACTTGCAAGGGAAAACCGAACAACGACGACGACTACGACCCATGGTATTTTAATGTGCATACCTAGAGTGTACAACTTGCTCTGGACAACAAAAAGCAACAAAGGGGACAGCTAGCATCTCCTGAGGCAATGGTCTAACAAATACTTTCACATCTGTAGCCTGTGTTGTTCCGCTTGCTGCTGTAAATGGAACTGCTTTGCTTGTAAGCTTTTTGCTTTCTGATCCGGGTACGTCCTGATTAGCATATTTACATTATTAGCAAAAGAAACAAATTTGCAATTCTGCTGCGCAGACGGCGAAAGAAAATGCAGATGACTTTATCAAATTAAAGCCACGGCATATGCCCCTTTCATGCTGCCAACTACAGATAGAACATTCTCTTATTATTACAAAGGAAAGACTGAGTTCTGACAACGTGTCCACTTCGTGTTTTAATTTTAATGCACCTTTTTGAAAAAGGAGAAAGGAAACTGTTACTTACGAACGTAACGCTCATCTGCATTACAGAATAATGAGTATAAACCTGTCGAGATGGGGTGGACGGCAACAAAGACATCCCGTTATTATTCACGCTGGTTAATACCCCTAACATTGAAGCGTGTGCTAGTTACAGAGACTTCCATCGAGTGAAATAGCTCAGGCAGTAAGGCTTGCGATTCGTATTCGTTTCGGTGCGAAATCCGGGTTCCATTCCACAAACAGATTAATATTTTCCTTGGTTGCTGAGGACAATGCTGGTTTTGTTACCCCCAAACTTCCACCATCTTATTTCCTCCTTCAATTTTCACAGCAGTTTGCTCTTCTCTTGGGCGTTCATGGACTGAGAGCACGGTCATGTGTGCCGCCTTCTCTGAGGGGTGAATTAATGCCGCGCTCGGCTTTCACATCTGGAACTGATAGGGACCACCCTACCGTCGTCACTGCGGGCTTGCACTTCACTTCCCACCTACACTACGTGATCAAAAGTATCCGGACACCTGGCTGAAAATGACGTACAAGTTCGTGGCGCCCTCCATCGGTAATCTGGAACTCAATATGGTGTTGGCTCACCCTTAGCCTTGATGACAGCGTTCACTCTCGCAGGCATACTTTCAATCAGGGCTGGAAGGTTTCTAGGGGAATGGCAGCCCATTCTTCACGGAGTGCGGAACTGAGGAGAGGTATCGATGTAGGCCGGTGAGGCCTGGCACGAAGTTGGCGTTCCAAAACATTCCAAAGGTGTTCTATAGGATGCAAGTCAGGACTCTGTGCAGGCCAGTCCATTACAGGGATGTTATTGTCGTGTAACCACTCCGCCACAGCCCATGCAGTATGAACTGGTGCTTGAAAGATGCAATCGCCATCCCCGAATTGCTCTTCAACTGTGGGAAGCAAAAAGGTGCTTAAAATATCAATGTAGGTCTGCGCTGTGATCGTGCCACGCAAAACAACAAGGGGTGCAAGCCCCCTCCAGGAAAAACACGACCACACCATAACACCACCACCTCCGAATTTCACTGTTGGCACTACACACGCTGGCAGATGACGTTCACCGGGCATTCGCCATACCCACACCCTGCCATCGGATCGTCACATTGTGTACCGCGATTCGTCACTCCACACAACGTTTTGCCACTGTTCGATCGTGTAATGTTGACGCTCCTTACACCAAGCGAGGCGTCGTTTCGCATTTTCCTGCGTGGTGTGTGGCTTATGAGCAGCCGCTCGACCATGGAATTCAAGGTTTCTCACTTCACGATTAGCTGTCATAGGTCGGCCTTTACGCTTTTGTGCTGTACATGTCCCTTCACGTTTCCACTTCTTTATCACATCAGAAACAGTGGACCTAGGAATGTTTAGGAGTGTAGAAATCTCGCGTACAGACTTCTGACACAAGTGACACCCAATCACCTGACCACGTTCGAAGTCCGTGCGTTCCACGGAGCGTCCCATTCTGCTGTTTCACGATGTCTAATGACTAGCTAGATCGCGGATAATGAGTACCAGGCATTAGGTGGCAGCACAAAGCACCTATGATGAAAAATGTATGTTTGTGGGGGTGTCCGGATACTTTTGATCACATAGTGTATGTAGGCACAAGGGATAGTCACTGATCGGGAGGCAGGTTCTCCACCGGTCTATAATTACAACCATAGAGCTGTTAAGTATATTTGTAGGTATTGAACAATTCTGTACCGGCAAGACGACAACATGGTTTCAGGAATGAGTATGACTCGTGGCGATGAGGGGTTTCAAGTTGATATGCTCTCCTCTCTAGTCTTCACTAATATAATTTGGGCTCAAGTAATCGGTTTTGAGGCCGAACGTGTCCCTTCCAGTTTTTAAACATTTAATATTGGGGAAACATGACAAAATGCATATCTCGAGTTCTCTGCAAATAGCCTGCGAATCTTCTTTATTCGCAATGCATTTTGTATAATTTTATATAACTGATAAATCGTAGGAGATTAAAAAAAAAGTAGAGCTCGTAACAAACAATTGTGTGAAATGAATTTTTCTGTAATTAACCGTTTTCCAGATATCCTTTGTTATTGGTTTTACTTTTCAAATGTTTTATACCTAGTTTTTACAAATGCTAAATGGCTATTCATTTTGTTTGGTCGTCGTGGTCGTGCAAAGAATGGAATTTTTAAGTCAGCATACAGCGACCCACTTTTTGAGATTTAACTATCGCCTCAGCCTCCTAATTACATGCACAAAATCCGTAATAAAAGCATTCTTTTTGTAAACTTTAACCAATTACCATGAAGTAGATAGAAAAAAAATCTGATGTGCTACACTCACATGACTTTCTCTACTCTTGTACGAACTATTTTTACAAACGTTTATTCTCCATATGCTTCATGTTAATGGAGATATCGAGATGTCAATCTTATTGCTAATTTTCTTGTAGATGCAAGGGGAACATGGTAGCTTTTAAGCGATAGTCAAATCTTTTAAGCGCTGGTTGCTATGTGGCGCATTCCATTCTGTTTGCATGTCCAGGACATAAAAAATTGAATAACGAATTTGAGAAAAAGTATAAGTATTGGAAAATTTAAGGAAATAACAAGCAATATCTCGAAAATGGTTCACTCAACTAAAAAAATGCATATGACATAAATTGTGTATTTTAACGCGATCTACATTTTTTGTGTAGTAAAATTTTGTCTATCTCTTATGGTTTACCAGTTATGCAAAAGTCGTTCACAATGAAGAATACTTTTGGAGACATTCCCAGAAAATTCGAGATATACATTTTATTTGTCATGACATTACCCTAAACATATGATATTTTCATCAAAATCGTTAGAGCCATTTTTGAGAAAATTAAAATTTTCGAAAAATCTTCCATGTAAAGGGTAGTCTGGGGTGGGGGGAGTTTATTGAAAACCTTCGTGTCGCATCTCCGGAAGATACTGAACCTAAATACCAAGTTTGGTGCTTATCCGATTGTTCGTTTTTGAGTTATGCTGTTCACAGACACACAGACACACACACACAGACACACACACACACAGACACACACACGGACATGTTTCCAAAAATGCTTTTTTTGGATTCAGGAGGTCTCAAAACGTGTATTTCCGGTGAAATCTCGGTATCGAATTTTTGGGTGGAATGCAATACTTCCCCTACTTACTATACGTAGTAGAGAAAGTAATAAGCTTTTGTAACATCAGTATAGCGAGAAAAATATCAAGGGGGGGTTTACGTACAGGGCTCCAATTTAAACAAATTTTTTCAAGACATGCGGTGTAAATATAGCGCTTTCCAGTGATGTGATTAGGAAGTATCTCGTTCCCACCAACCTAGAAAGCGGCTATTGTTATAATGAAGCTATTTAATTTTTAAATTGATTTTAGTACCTGATTTTGTACCTAGCTTGCTTTCTAAGAACATATTGCATAAGACTAGAGTAGAGAAAGTAATGTGAATGTGATGTGGCGTATTAATAATTTTGGAGGTTACATTATTATTCTACATTGTCATTACCAGATACATTGTTTACGTCACTCTTGGTGGTAGCTTTTGCTAGCCACGAGTAGTGGGGATATAGCGTCTGTCTAGTTAGGATTCCGTGAGGAACGGACCGAGTGTGTAAGCCGGGCTTTGGATCGGCGGGCATCTCCTCCCACCTTCCATTTTTACTTTCTCTATTACGTATAGTAAGTAGGGGAAGTATTGTATTCCACCCAAAAATTCGATACCGAGATTTCACTGGAAATATATGTTTTGAGGCCCCCTAAATATTAAAAAAAGCATTTTTGGAAACATCTCCGTGTGTGTGCCTGTGAACAGCATAACTCAGAAACGAACAGTCGGAAACACCAAACTTGGTATTTAGCTTCAGTATCTTCCAGAGATGCAACACAAAGGTTTTTAGAAGATCCCCCACCCCAGATCGCCCTTTACATGGAACATTTTTCGAAAGTTTTAATTTTCTCAAAAATGGCTCTAACGATTTTGATTAAAATATCATATGTTCAAGATATTTTCATGACAAATGAAATGTATATCTCGAATTTTCAGGGAATGTCTCCTCTCCAAAAGTATTCTTCATTGTGAACAACTTTTGCATAACTGGTAAACCATAAGAGATAGACAAAATTTTACTATACGAAAAAATGTAGATCGCGTTAAAATACACAATTTATGTCATATACATTTTTTTTGTTGAGTGAACCATTTTCGAGATATTGCTTGTTATTCCCTTAAATTTTTCAATACTTATTTTCTCAAATGGGAATTCGTTATTCATTTTTTTTTGTCTTGTATATGCAAAGAGTATTAATCTGAGGCAAAGAAAATGGTGCTGCACATAGCAACCAGCTATTAAGAGATATGTATATGCTTAAAGGCCACTGCAAATACAAAACAAGGGGAACATAGTAGGCCTTAAGCGACAGTCAAATATTTTTAGAAGTGGTCGTTATGTGTAAAATGTAATTCTCTTTGCATGTCAAAAGATCGCTTCTGCAAATGTTTATCTCGATTAATATGAAATAGATGGAGAATAAGAGTTTGTAAAAATAGTTTGTACAAGAGTAGAGAAAGTCATGTGAGTGTAACACATATTTTTAACTGTGGGAGGCTCAAATCTATGGTTGGAACACAGCACTTCCTTTACTACAGATATGTAGTAGAGAAAGTAATGAAAATAGAATTTAAACCAAGGTTTAAATTACTTTTGACAAAAATTTCACATTTGGGTTATTAATAATGCATTCAGGCGTAACATAACGAAAATTACTCGGTTCCGCTGTTACATTTGGGGCGATGAATTTCAATAAAGAGGCGGACAGAGAGCATAACAATAACGCTATTACACTAAGCTGGCGGGAATACTTTTCTGTGTTCAATTATTATTATTGTTATATTTTTGAGTTAGAGAACTGTGGCTCCGTCTGCTTTTAAATTGCTTATAACATTAAACGTAGAGGATGTCACTCCCCTCTGGGCTTTTAACTAACATAGTTTTGTTAGTTAAAAGCCCTTGTCCTTTACTTGCCATTTTATTTGTTCTGTAGAGAAACTCGAAAGAGCAATTTAGATTTCCATAGAAATGAGTTGTTTTATGAGAAAGTAGAAGATAAAAAGATATTTAAGGAAATCCTTAAATATGACCTTAGAATGCTTCTCTCCATGCTCGAAAGTCCTGGTGATTTGTTGAAAATCATGTGCTTCTGAGTATATTTTATGTTCTTATTTTTGATTTAAGATCTTTTCGAATTCAAACACGCAAATAATTACAGAAATGTGCTCAGAAAACAGATGGTTGGGTTTTAAGCTATCGATAGGGCAGTCACAAAGGATGCCAGATTAGAGTAACACCATGAAGCTATTTGAAGTAGTTTGAATGCGCAATAGATTTTTGAAGATAAGCCTAAGAAGTAAGAAGTCCGCAGATGAAGTTGGGAGTCAGGGTACGTTAAATAAAAAAATATCGGGATATTGCAGACTTATATTTAGAAGAAGATTAAAGAGCTTGTGAGATACACAAGTCTGATAACAGCGCACAAAACTGTCATACCATTTATGTTAGCTTTAGTTAAAAAATCTGATGTGTTACACTCACATGACTTTCTCTACTCTTGTACAAACTATTTTTACAAACGCTTATTCTCCATATGCTTCATGTTAATCGAGATACACATTTGCAGACTCTATCTTATTGCTAATTTTCTTGTAGATATAAGGGGAATATATATTTACAAGGGCAATATAGAAATACAGTAGCCTTTAAGCACATACATATCTCTTAATAGCTGGTTGCTAGGTGCAGCACCATTCCCTTTGCCACAGATTAATACTCTTTGCATATCCAAGACAAAAAATAAATAACGAATTCCCATTTGAGAAAGTAAGTATTGAAAAAATTTAAGAGAATAACAAGTAATATCTCGAAAATGGTTCACTCAACAAAAAAAAATGTATATGGCATAAATTGTGTATTTTAACGCGATCTACATTTTTTCTGTAGTAAAATTTTGTCTATCTCTTATGGTTTACCGGTTATGCAAAAATCGTTCGCAATGAATACTTTTGGAGACATTCCCAGAAAATGCAACATATAGATTTTATTTGCCATGAAAATATCTTAAACATATGATATTTTAATCAAAATCGTTAGAGCCGTTTTTGAGAAAATTAAAATTTTCGAAAAATGTTCCATGTAAAGCGTATCCTGGGGTGGGGGGATTTTCTTGAAAACCTTAGTGTCGCATCTCTGGAAGATACTGAACCTAAATACTAAGTTTGGTGTTTATCCGACTGTTCGTTTCTGAGTTATGCTGTTTACAGACAGACACACACACACACACACACACACACACACACACACATACGGACATGTTTACAAAAATGCTTTTTTGGATTCAGGGGGTCTCAAAACATGTATTTCCGGTGAAATCTCGGTATCGAATTTTTGGGTGGAATACAATACTTCCCCTACTTACTATACGTAGTAGAGAAAGTAAAAATTAAATATCATTGTGTATATACATATTATTCTACAGCTCTTTGTTTTTGGTTTTAATACTCATTAACCCAAAAACTCTTAGCAGCGTAAGGAATTTATAATACCGTATTAATTGTTTAACTTTTCGGAATACACATGAACATTTTCTGAAGAATTGGAAAAACTACATCATGTGGATCACTTTGAAAACATACGTTGAGAGAGAAGAATTTCAAAACTGAAGTTTTAAGATGAAAATAATTTTAATTCAGAATTTCAGGTAGCTTTTCTGATATAAAGCTGAACACCCTGAAGAATCAAAATTGAAATGAATTTTGAAATTACAGGTATTGAATTATTTGGATGCGGAATACTAAAGTCAATGTTCACGAAATTGTTACTAAATTTTATTGATGTACTCCCTTAAAGAAGTTCAAGCAACATTTTACGCTTTCGTTTGCCATGTTTCTGCTCTGTTACAATGTTGTAAACTGGATCTATGCATACCCATCACTTCAATATTCTGTTGTGTAGACACGCCGAGACTTCTTGCGTGCTTCTACATTTAGCTTGACCCACTCTCCTCTTGTAAATGGGTAGCAATGTTTCACTAGCGCAAAGCAATACATCCCTGCTGTCAAAGGGGTATCTGTAGTGCCAAGACTTACGGAGTGAATTCCAACAATTTGTCAGTATTTATTTCCCTTACTGATGACATACTGTTTAAAATCATTCGAAGCTTAGCGAGCCTGAATACACAAGGAACACGCGAACTGATTCTAAGCATAACAACGGCTATGCAAAGATTATTTTACTATTTTACTTTCTTTACTGCTTGCCTACAGCAAATACCGAAATTTCACCGGAAATACACATTTTTAGACAACCCAAGCTACTCTTTACACAGTAACCTTTTCGTTATTTTTAATTTTCTCAAAAATGGCTCTAAAGATTTTGATTAAAATATCATATGTTTACGATATTTTACGACATAGAATGTATATCTTCACTTCTCTGGGAATAGCCCGTAAAGCCCTTTTCATTCTAAATGGCATTAATTGTATACATGGTGAACTGCAAGAGATACACAAACTCTTAATGCACAATAAAATGTAGATCTCGTTAAATCACTCAATTGACGTCAAAATAACTTTTTGTGACGTTAACCATTTCGGAGATATTCCTCGTTATTGCTTTGAATTTTCAAATATTTATCTGGTAAGTCCCTATTCATTTTTACTCTACCACGTGCATAGTAGGTAGGGAAGATATTGCACTAAAAAATTCGATATCGAGATTTTACCTAAATTACATGTTTTGAGGCCCCCTCAATCCAAATAAAGAATTTTTAGAAGAATGTTCGTGTATGCGTGTGTGATACTTTGGTATTTAGGTTCAGTATCTTCCAAGATGCGACACGAAGATTTTCAAGAAAATCCCCCCCCAAACTACCCTTTATATGGAACAGGCTTCGAAATTTGCTGTTTTCTAACAATGGCATGATAAGGAAGGAATTTTCTATAATCTTGTATACCTAGAAAACGTTAAGCGATAGACGAAACCCTACAACACAAAAATACACACTTTATTTCAAATATATATATATGCATAAGCAATTTCGGAGTTATCCGTTATTAATGGTTCATATTCTTCATTTCTTGGTCATTCTCTTAAAGCCCTGTCATCATTCAGTTGTTTCTCGCGATTGCATGGAAACAACATGGAATTTTAAGGCCAGCAGATAGCGTCCGGTTCTTAAACATTTGACTACCGCTGTTCTCTTTGTATCTATAACGATATGTGTAATGTAGCTATTTCTGTAAAGATTTATTTGGATTAAAATGTAGTAGATGCAAAAATAAGCTTTGAGTCTACTATATTCTTCTTATACCTACAACAAACATATGAATGTATAATGAAAGTTTTTCTCGATTAAGAAGAAATAGATAGAAGAATACGTTTTTGTAAGAATAAGTTGTAAGGGTGTAGAAAGTCGTGTGAATTCAACACGTCAGATTTTCTTACACCTAATTAGGATGCTGATAATCAAATCTGTTTTTGTTTTCTTTTTTTTCAGTTCCGTTTATACCCGCCAACTACAATGGTTTTATAATACATCTTATGTATTATATATTTTATATGTAGATATTATATCAATGTAGTATAAGTATTATAATACATAATCTTAATATAATGTATAATTTTAATATATAAAATAATGTATTATAATATATTAATATATCAATGGTCTTATAATAACTACAATGGTATTATCGGGGTTTTTCCTTCGAAACATATTATTGTCTATAGGTAACAGTGTTGACTGTATTCGCTTGTCGTTGGATTTCTGGTAAACGTTGAGTTTTAATCATCAGATCACACGCATATTCACTCTCTCCTTCATACTTCCAGACTATGGGGAGGATTGGGAGTAGTGTTGGTTATGGAAAAATTCCTATACATAGAATATGCTTCTCTCTGCTGCCAAAACTAACCACTCTTGGTTTTCAATATGATGGTTTCTAAGCTCATGGGTTGCCAGTTACAGTACGGCGCAACAGTGGTAACTTGGTATTCAGGGTGGGAGCAGTACAGTTTAAAAGATGTAAGGCAAAATGAACACTCGATTCGCAATTATATTAGAGAAACATTACTTAATACCATCCAGATAGCACATTAAAACATATTGTTGCCGCCAATAGAAATCCCAGGGGTTAGGTCAGGGGACCGAGGGGGCCACAAATCTCTATTAATAATTCTGTCCTCAAACACACTTTCATAAAGTTGTTAAGTAAAGCCTTTAAAAGTAGTTTTTAAAATGTTGTATGATTTCATCCGCGCCTTTCTATGATAGGGGCAGACGGCAAAGAGCGCCGAGGATGCGGACAGGAAAAACATTGCAATTATAATTCTAAAAGCTACTATAATTGGTCAAGGCTATGTGTAACTAAATGATAAATTTTACTCTTAACTTTAGAATCAGCAGTTGCTGTTATCCAATCATATGTTTTTGCAGCAGGTTCGTAGTTTTTTGGCTCTCTCTCTCTCTCTCTCTCTCTCTCTCTCTCTCTGTCTCTGTAGAATGGGACGTTAAGAACCACAGTAGTTAAAAAGCGTCCATAAATAAAACACAATTTAATTTTAATTTTTATCTTGGAAGAGTGTCAAATCATCTGTGTACAATAAAACTTTCTTCCTAAGTTGATTCCAGAGACGACTCGGATTTTCCATTTTTCTATTATTTCATATATGTGAAACTAAATAACCCAGAAAATAAACAATATCTCTGTCTCGCGTGATTTATCATTTAGTTTTTGCTAATGCTTACTTTATTATGATTTTTTTAAGATTAGCGTCCTTTAACCGGTTAGGTCATATGGATGATGGATGAAATGATACTCAAATGAGTCCGGGGTCCATAGAGTTTAGAGTTACCCGAGAAAACCACGGAAAAACCTTATCCGGATCACTTACCCTAACCGAGATTCGAACTCGGGACTTCTTGAATGTGAGGCGGACACGCTACCCCCACATCACGGAGGTATGCTCGTGATTCCTGTTATCTTATACAAACTTTATGGTATATTTGTAAGAATGTTTAGGAAATCCTCTACGATTCATTACTTCCCAGATCATAAGGTTTTTAAATAAAATTAATTCGTCACCAAAAGCCTTATAGAGGCACCATGAGAAGTGCTGGTACGATACTGAGCTGTGATTTCTACCAAGTTACAACAAATGCGGAACAGAGACTATGTCACGAGCTGTTGCGAGTCTAATGGCTCGAATTCAGAGATAATGCTGTTAATTCCCAGTAGTGGCCGCACTGCAGAGAGCATGGTGGTAATATTCACGTTACGTTGTGTTTTAAATAGAATAGACGTAAATGGGCGTAAAAATATTTGCCTATGTAAATACTACCAATTTTGTCTTAGGCAGTATGTTATATCATGTTGTTCTAATGCAAATTCATATGCAAATATGAGTAATAAAAACGCATTATAACAATAAACATGCCACATGAGGACATAACAAACCTCAGGACGCATAGCTTAAAAACACACGCTTCGTCCACACGTGCATGCATATTAAATTGCATACGATGTAAAATTATGTGCGAGATTTACCTGCTCTAGGTGAGGGAATAGTTTTATCTTTAATTTTCGTTGTGAAAAAGATGAAACCAGTGTGCCGCTCCTGTAGAACACTTCTAACAGTAAACCACATCCTTGCAGAATGTACCACATACAGTAATTTAAGGGAGAAATATAGATTATTAGAAATTACTACAGCTCTGAATGATCCAAAGTTCTTTCGCAATCCTATATGTGATTTTAAAGATATTTCTATGTGTAAAACAATTTAATTTGTATTCCTTAATGATTTGTCAGGCTATGTTAATTGCCTATGTAATATTCTATGTATGCTCCAGCAATAGTCTTTGTTGCTCCACTATGATTTGTATGTCTAATGTATTTTATTGATGAAATATTGTGGTCGCAACAAAAATATCAGTTCTGCGACCTTAAATAAATATTTTTTAAAACACTCTGATATGTTGCACTCACATGACTTTCTCTACTCTTGTACAAACTGTTTTTGCAAACACTTATTCTCCATCTGCTTCATGTAAATCCAGATAAACATTTGCAAAAATTATCTTATCGCTAATTTTCGTGTAGGTACAAGGGGAATGTGGTAGGCTTTAAGCAATAGACAAATCTTTCAAATCTTTTAAGAGCTGGTTGCTATGTAGAGTATTCCATTCTCCTTCCATGTCCAGTCCCAAAAAAAAAGTATAACCAATTCCTATTTGAGAAAAAGTATGTGTTGAAAATTTCAAACAAATAACAAGGAAATTCTCGGAAAGGTTCACCGTTGTATGTTTTAACGAAATCTATATTTTGTGTAGTAATATTTTGTCTATCTCTTACGGTTTACAAGTTATGCAAAAGTCATTCAGAATGAAGAGGACTTTTGGGGACATTCCCAGAAAATTCAAGATATACATTTCATTTTCCATAAAAATATGTTAAACATATGGTCTTTTAATCAAAATTGTTAGCCATTTTTGAGAAAATAAAACTTTTCGAAAAATATTCCATGTATAGGGTAATTGGAATGGGGGGATTTTTTTGAAAATCTTCGTGTCGTATTTTTGAGTTATGCTGTTCTCACACACACACACACACACATACATCACACTGACCTTTTTCTTAAAATGCTATTTTTGGATTCAGGGGGCCTCAAAACATATACTTCCAGTGAAATCTCCATATCGAAGTTTTGGGTAGAATACATTAGATACTTCCGCTACTTAACTATCAGTAGTAGATAAGGTAAAATATGAAAAACACGTCTTAAAGATTCATTATGTGGATTATTTCACTCCTGCAATAGGTATAGATGTTTCGATAGTACAAAATATCCTGTAATTGGAGACTGCAGCCAAGATATCAATTAGAACTACATCGCTTCTGGTTGATGCCTTGACAGCCCCCGTAAGAAGTGACAGGTTTTGGAACAAAAATCTTATGTGTAGCAATAACACCACTTCCTTTACCACTGCCTTTAACCGGATAGATAAATGAACAAAATGCTTGAAATGGTGCTCAAAGGGGACCGAGCATCCTAGTCATTTAAAGAAGCTTTAAGTCCACTGGACTAATTTAAATTATATAGAATTAGTTGCAATGGGTTAGGGTAAGTAAGTTTAGAGTTGCCTGACATTCGCTTTCTCAGGATAAGGGTGAGATAGATTGTTGCTTTATGTTTAACTGCCCCTCGTATGGGAGCCAACTTGAAGTAGCTGTTTGCTTACGTAATATATTTTACGTAAGTTATTAACTTCTCGCTTGGGAAGCTATTTTGAAGAAGTATTGTTCTCGGAGTTTACTTTGTTTAAGAAGTTTGCAACACACTTTGGGCGTCGGTTTGAAGTTGTTGATTACGTAATAGTTACTGTTGTTACGCAATATGCTGCTACGTATGAGAAGCTGATTTAAAGATGTATTTTTGTTGTTGTTACACTCCAAGTTTTTAGACTATAATATTTAACTTTGTTATTAAACTGCTTCTATATATTATTTATGTTTGAATTTGCCTCGGCTGCGTCAGTAATGTTTGTAGAGTCATGCATCTCTTTGGCAGGGTGCGGTACGACAATAATTGTAGACATACACAAATTTTAAGTTTTTAAATTCACTTCTTTTTATTTTATCCTTTGCACATTTTTAATAAAGCACTACACTTTTTAAGAGATGTGAGATTCTTTAATACTTTCACTTACCTAACGCGTAGACATATTTTACGATTCACACGTAATATTTCTGTAGAGAACACATCTTCCATCTGGTCACTACCAAGGTTTGCCAGCAACTGAACATGTTTCAACCGTTAAACCCGTAAGCTTCGGTATTTCAAGTCTCTGATTGGCTAATTCTAATCCAATAGAATATCTGCATTTTAATTAAAACTTTTTCCTTGCTATTAATTGGATAATTTTAAACTGTTACAGAAATTACATTATCGTTGCTTTAATCATGACCAGTAACATTCAAACTGTCAAACTCATCATTGCCACAAGGTTACCTCATTATTACCTCATTGTTAGCAACTTAAAACTTATTATTCTCACAGCTCTTGCATTATTAAAGTATGTAATGTATTCGCATAACATTATTAAACATGTTTACAATAATATAAGTATTTACAATTACGTGTTACATACATTTTAAATCATTATTACATAAGTATTGTTTCAAGGCGGGTTGTTATTGAATTTACTTATTATAAAATACAATTGAAATTATTCAGGTATTAAAATACTGCCTCAACGGAAACCCCCAGGAATAACCTTATCTAGGTAACTCACTCTAACCGAGATTCGAACTCGGGACATCTTGAATGTGAAGCGCACTCAATACTCCCACACCACAGAGGTAGCTTAAAACGTTTTATTCTGTTTCATTTGCATAGGCCCCTTTAATTTCTCTGGTTATGCTAGGGGTTTGAATTTCAGAAACAAGTGACAAGTGTTTATAAATCGTTGCTACAGAATTTTAGTATTAGCCCACAACTGTGGTGTGGAGGTAGTGTGTCTCCCTCACATTCAAGAGGTTAGGGTGAGTTACTTGAACAAACTTTTTCCCGGGGCTTTCTCTTATCCCAAAAAAAAGTCGAATGTAGGGTACTAAGTTCTCAGGACCCGCAGCCCATCTGAGCATAATTCAGCCATTTTGTTCATTTGCCGTTCGATATGACCTACTCAGTTAAAGGACTGAGCAAGGGCTATGATATCCTGATGACTAATTGGTTTTTAACCGAAGGAAAAATACAAACATTGAATTTATTTATTTACGCTAGAAAACACATTCGCATTCGCTCCCACATTCCGTATTTGCAGACTCTGTGGAGGGAAGTTATAAATGCTAGTTACGAACCTATATAACTTGCAAGGTTTAACATGCAATACGGAATATTTCGGAATAGCTAAAAAATATACTTTAACTAAAGCTATCATCATTTCTTTAGTGATTTTATCTACATGTTATGACTTCCCAGTAATATAAAGTTACCTGCATATTTTCAGAAAAGGTAAGATATTTCGATATATTCTACTCGTCATACCTTAAAGTTATAATAGTTTAATGAAATTCGCTTGAGATATTTTTGAGAAAATAAAAAGTAACGAACATGTTTCCACATATATTGTTATTTTGCACGGAAAGATTCCGTGAAAATATTTAGGTTGCAGTAAGGAAAAAAAATCTGATGTGTTACACTCACATGACTTTCTCTACTATTGTACAAATATTTTTAGATACGCTTATTCTCCATTTACTTCATGTTAATCGAGATATCGAGATGTTAATCTTATTGCTAATTTTCTTGTAGATGCAAGGGGCTTAAAGCGATAGTCAAATATTTTAAGAGCTGGTTGCTATGTGGAGTATTCCATTCTGTTTGCATTACCAGGGCAAAAATAATGAATAACGAAATACATTTGAGAAAAAGTATAAGTATTGGAAAATTTAAGAGAATAACAAGCAATATCTCGAAAATGGTTCACTCAACAAAAAAAATGTATATGGCATAAATTGTGCATTTTAAAGCGATGTATATTTTGTGTGTAGTAAAATTTTGTCCATCGCAATGGTTTACCAGTTATGCAAAAGTGTTCACAATGAAGAATACTTTTGGAGACATTCTCAGAAAATTCAATATATACATTTTATTTGTCATGAAAGTATGTTAAATATATGATATTTTAATCAAAACCGTTAGAGCCATTTTTTAAAAAATTAAAATCTTCGAAAAATGTTTCATGTATAGGGTAATCTGCGGTGGGGCGATTTTCTTGAAAACCTTCGTGTCGCTTCTCTGGAAGATACTGAGCCTAAATACCAAGTTTGGTATTTATTCGACTGTTCGTTTCTGAGTTATGCTGTTCACAGACAGACAGACACACACACACACACAAACACACACACACGGACATGTGTTTCCAAAAATGCTCTTTTTTGGATTCAGGGGACCTCAAAACATATATTTCCGGTGAAATCTCGGTATCGAAATTTTGGGTGGAATGCAAAAATAGCCACACACACACACACACACACACACACACACACACACACACACACACACACACACACAGAGAGAGAGTTTCTGAACGTGCTTAATTTTTACTCAGGATGCCTAAAAATGTGTATTTCCGATGAAATGCCGGTTTCAAATTTGGGGTTAAATACATTACAAGTCACAGATCAGGAGAATACTACTCCGGGGTGAGGAGCAATCATAAATTATCTGCTCATGTTGACGGTATGTTTACTACTGCGTGCTATGTTGCCAACTGTGGCTAACTCCGCTGAAAAATAGAATCAAGACGAATTTATCTACTCGTGTGACGGTTTACTGAGTAAATTTAATTCCTTCGAAGATTCATCGGTTGGCAACCTTGACTGTGTTTATATGGAGAGCAGGAAACGTTTACACAGCAATTCCCGATGCCAGTATTCCTGTTGTCTGCGGACTGTACTTCCTCTACCTTAGGTATAGAACAGAGAACGTAAGGAAGAGTTGTATGAAATCAAATGTAGATTCACTTTATTTTTCTACGAATGCTAAAGTCTGCAAACCTACGAAAGTTGAATTGAAATATTTCAGACTTCAAAATCGACACTGTATTTTACTTCCGAATTAGAAAATTCTCATTTTGAAACATAAAGACAATCAGTAACTTTCCCGAATGACAAGAAAGCTGTATTTGAGGTATTGTTCCTTCATACAACCTATGCGCGGGCACGACTTGGAAAGGTGAACTGGACTGGAAAATTATGGAACTGGAAAATGTCAAAGATCCGTTGCAGCATATCCGCCTACAAACTCGAATTTTTCCAATCTTTACCTTTACAGCATGGGAACTTATTTCAGAGGAATCGGATAATGCAACGGTGGTGAGTGCGTTCATTTTTTCTAAAGACAGACATAGAATAAATTCCACAAAAATAGGACACAGTCTAATAAAGCAACGCTTCACTTACAAAATCTTATGTTACATTCACATGACTTTCCTATCTTCTATGCTTTATTAGTGGGTAAATAAATCTTTTCTTATGAAAGCTTAGTTTTCTATCTCTTCATAATAATCGGGATAAATATTTTCAGAAATAGCTACATTATATATTTGTTATAGATACAAAGGCTATCGCGAAAGTCAAATATTTAAGAAATGGACGTTATACGTATTCTGGCTTTAAAATTCCATATTATTTCCTGCAATAGCGAGAAATAATAACGGATAACTATGAAATACCTTTGCACAAAAAATATATTTGAAAACAATTGTATGTTTTAGAGATCTAGGTTTTTGTGTAGTACGTTTTCGAATATCGCTTAACGTGTATTTTAATTAAAGTCGTTAAGAGCCAGTTTTTAGAAAACAACAATTTCAAACGTTTTCCTTGTACAGGATAGTTTGAAGTGAGGGGCTTTTCTTGAACACTTTTGTGTCGCATCTTTATCTAAATACCAGGTTTGGTATTTATCCGACTTTTCGTTTTTGAGTTATGCTGTTCACATACACGCCCTTTTTCTAATTGGGTGGAAATACACGAGACATGTCACTCGACCGGTTGGAAAATTGGGAATATCGTTATTGGTGCATTGACAGAGGAGGGAGAATGCTCCATTATTTCTATTCAATTGCTAGGATTTAAAAAACTGTTAATCATTCCATTTCTTTTTAATGAATCCATGAAGTTATTGTGACCGAGAAAGTTATGGGTGGAAAGTGAAATGAGCAGCAAATGTACTAAAAGTAGGTTACCCTAAAATGATTGTGTCGTTGGTGTCGTTCATATGTTGCATCATGTTTGCGAGACAATAAGGATTGGGTCCTCTTGTTGATATTCTGATCACCAACGAAAAAAATAAAAGGCTTTTATTAATGCACCATTGAGCATTGAACTTCAACATAACTTGGCTCCAGAATTAATCGTGCTCTCATTACCGCACACGTGGTTAAGTGCAGCTGAATATTATGTTGACAATTCCGAGGTGTTAATTAATTAGCATTGTACAACAGTTAAATACAGGGGATGCTTCTTCATCTACAGTGTTGTCGGATTTGCATTGCAACACTAGTTGGAAATCAGACTTGTATATAAAATGAAATTTTACCATTCTGGTGAAGGTAATCATTATATTTCTCATTCGCTTTTGATTTATGCAGTACATTAGCTTCATATACACAAATAAATGTGGGTACATAATACACCGGTGTGCAAAACCTAAGGACGAGATGGGTAAAGTAACATAACAAATGAACTACTTGGTGGAAGTAGATGAAGGTGCGGGAGCATGTTGCCAGAGGTCTCTCACACGTACACAGAAAGCTGGACGTCACATGGCGTGAGTGTAGCGAGCCTATAGTGCCAAATGGGTCTGGTCCCGCAACACGGGGCAGTTGACGAAACAGGACAAGACGGTGTGTGGCAATTAGCGAGATGTTACGGTGCAATGTAGTGGTGTTCTTCATTGCAACATGGCCCGTAGACACCATTTGGATGACTTCACATGGAGAGGAAGCAGCGGGAAACTGGAAGAAGGGCGAAGTGTGACGAGTGTTGCTCAGGAGTTTGGAATTGCTCACAGCATTGTTTCACGTGCATGGGGAACCTTCCAAACCACAGGCACTGCTGTCCCAAGGAGAAGTGGTGGTCGACCACGCTTGACTACAGCAGCAGATGACTGCTACATTGTGCAACAGGCAAGAAGGGATCCACGCCAAACAGCTGGTGCAATTGCAACCACGTTTAACAGGGCAGCTAGGCACGCAATCTCACGATACACATTGGCACGGCGACTACACAGAGGTGGTCCCTTTGCCCGACGGCCAGCACGTTGTGTTCCATTGACATCCGCACATCGGCGGCACCGTTTGCGATGGTCCCAAGAGCATCAAAATTGGACCAACGAGGAATGGGGTCGCGTGCTCTTCTCGGATATGAGCTGATTCAGTCTAAGTAGTGATTCTCGACGTACCTTCATCTGGCGAGAGGTGGGAACACGTAATGAACCCAGGAACATCCTTGAACATTTTCGTTTTGGTGGTCCGGGTGTTATGCTTTGGGGAGGACAATGTTACAAAGGCGCACCGACCTCCAAATCTTTGAACACGGTACGCTCACTGCTCAACGTTATTGTGATACTGTACTCCTTCCCCATGTGCGTCTTTTCAGGGGTGCAGTCGGCCCTGACTTCATTTTTATGGATGACAATGAACGACCGCATCGAGAGGATATTCGGCGAATGGACTGGCCTGCCCTTTCCCCCTATTTAAATCCCATCGAACACGTGTGGGAAGCTTAGGGGAGACGCATTGCAGCACATCCACATGCACCAACGACCATCCAACAGTTGTCAACAGCGCTGGTGGAGGAATGGAACGCCCTACCACAAGAACTGCTTACCAACCTTGTGATCAGCATGGGAGAACGATGCAGAGCATGCTTTGCTGTCCGTGGCGATCATACACTCTTTTTAAGCACCATGTATCTGTTTCTGTAAATCTAGAGAACCATCATAAGTCGTATTGACTTTAGTGTAGCTTATGGTCTATGAATAAAAGTGGCATTTCTGTTCGTCTAATTGCATATTTCGTTTAGTTGCTTACTGTATCATACCGTAGCAGTTCCCTCCCTGTATATTCAAGTTTCGTCGAGCAATGTTACATGGCAGTGTCACAGCATGCGAAGATTACTTTCGTCCTTAGGTTTTGCACACCAGTGTATTTAGGTTTCTTTGTCTTACTTTGTGTTAGATATTTATTTAGTTAAATACGAGGGATGGTTTTAAAGTAGGGCCCGTTATGTAATAAAACAACAACTAATGCATATTTTGTTTAACTAATGCTTTATTCCATCGCATATACCTTAAGTTTTCTTTCCAGAAAGTTTTCAAAGTCATTCCAATTCTCATTTTGGAGACAATTTTAGTGACTGCTCCCAACAGAAGTTCGCCGCCAATCATAAAACAGTTGCATATTTTCTGAGATGAATGTTTCTATGATTAAGATTCCGTGGCAGAAATGAGTTTTATTTATGGATGCTTCTTAACTGCTGTGCTCCTTAGTGTCCTATTCTCCATTGCGCGTGAAAGATCGTTTATTTTACTCAGAGACGCCTTTATCAGGCTTGAGGTTCTTTTACATGCCGTAAATCTACGACACGGGACCACCGGTTTTACTTTCCTCCCGAAGGAAGCCACACTAAGGATTTTTACGCCCGAAAAAATCCATCGCCATCCGCCGGGTTTGAACCCGCGACCTCATAACTAGAGGCACACATGTTTCCAAAAATGCTTAATTTGGATTCAAGGCACCCCAAAACATGTATTTCCTGTGAAATCCCGCGATGGAAATTTTCGGTGGAATACAGTACTTCCCCTATTTACTATAGATAGTAGAGAAATTACTTTTTTTTTTACTTTACTCAGAAGGCTCAAAACATGTGTTTTCAGCGAAATATCGGTATAGAATTCTTGGGTGGAATGCAATACCTCCTCTACCTGCTATGTACGTTGAGGCAGTATTTTTAACATTTAAATGATTTCAGTCTAATTATATAATATATAATTTCAATAACAGTACGCCTTAAAGCAATATGTGTATGTAACAATATATAAAAAGTGTATATTACAGTCATTGTATTATGTTTATATTATTGTATACAGGTGTAATAATGTTATGTGAATGTATTACGTAATTTAATAATGTAGGAGCTGTGAGAATAATAGGTTAAAAGTTGCTAACAATGAGGTAACGTTGAGGCAATAATGAATTAGAACGTTTAATAATGCTACTGGTAATTCTTGGAGCAACAATAATGTAATCTTTGAGACAGTTTATAAATAGCCAATCAACAACCAGAAAAAACTTAAGTTAAATAAACGTATTCTATTGGAGTAGGATTAGCCAATCAGAAACTGAAATGGAGCAAAATTTACAAATTCAGAAGTTAGTTGCTTGTAGACAGCGTTCCTAACTGGACGCGTGACGCGTCCTCGAGAAGTTTAATACGTATTCAGTGTGAGACAAAAAATAGTTTGTGTTAAAAAGTGCAAGCAATTAATAAATAATCTCACAGCTCTCTATATCAGTGAAGTGTTATTTAAATCGTGTCAAGGAACAATAAAAGGAGTGAAGTAAAAATTATAATCTGTGTAAGCCTACATTCTTCAGCCGCACCATCCCCTGTTAAGTGAAACATGTTTCTACAAATTAATACTGACGCAGCCGAGGCGAGCTATATATATAATATTTAAAGAAACATTAAAATAGAAAGTTGAAAGTAAAGTTGGGGAAAAGGCCACCAGAACTTTGTACCGCACGTGCGGCAGTTACTTCATCAAGTTTGGCTCTCCAACTGCAGCAATACAATACAACTTCACCTAAAATAATACTTCTTCAACGTGGTAGAGGAGACAAAATATTCGAAAAACATTGATAACTGCTATAAAAGAAGAGCAAGGTAACAAATAAACTATTGAAAAATATTTGGTAGTTCGTAGTTTATTGCAAAACGTACCTTACTTTTAAAATACCCCTCGTATTATCACACACACGCAAACACACATACAGACTCTCATAATTTTGGATAATCTAGACTAAAGAAAATTTGTTTTTTATAAAATCGGCATTACAAAAGATCGTCGCTGTATATTTTTACTGTTATTTGAGTCGATACAGCAACAGATACGATAACTTGGCACCAAGTTTGAAGGGACATGGAACAGGGATCTCTGACGCTTGGAAATTCATTGAAAACTTTTCACTTGCAAGTTTGGCGCGAGAGGCCTTGTGATCTGAATGGTTTATATGCATGCCTTGTGCTCGGCAATATTGATCCGTATCGCCACGATATTCGTAATGTTACCTAGTTGTACTTTGTGAAAGTGGAGGATCGCATTACACGCTCGTGTCTGTTTGTAGGGTAGCTCATCTTTTCCCTTCCCCAAAGAAATTCGAGCTTGCTGTAGAGTTTCATCACATAACATAAGCACATATACAGGAGAGCTTCCCATCTGAAGTACCTACACATTGTGCGTTTCAGGTTCTTGTGACAGCAAATGGAAGGGCAGGCCTTCATTATGTAAAACATTTGTTTACAGTGGAAGAGAAGCTTATGTTGCTATATCGCTGGTTTGTCTCACGGGTTGGAAGATAATGCCATTATTGCCAATTCAGTAACAGATCCTACAATCACTAATAGCATGTTCTCTCAATAAGCCCTTTTTAAAAGCCAAAACATCTTATACTTTAACGGTTTGGAGCAAGCGAACTTCATTAGTTAAAAAAAGTAGGTTTTGCAGATTTTTGTCCATACTTAATGAAATATCAAATGAAACAGAACAAACTACATGGAGTTTATAGATTTTAAACATTGTGAAATCCTTGGTTGATTGTCCTTGCTTCATACTAATTAATCTGTCACTAAACACTACATGCCACTAAAAGCACCGATTCGCTAAAATAAAAGCCTTCAAGAGCAGAGGGTGTTTAATTTTGCACGTGACATTACATACAGGTAATACTACTGTTGGAAAGAGTGGTATGGGATTGGAACTAGGACCGAAAACCTAAACTTGCTGAAGAAATCTTGAAAAGAGGAATGTCATGGAAGAATGTAACATGTTTTTTCTTCTACAAAATAGCAGCGCTTCTTTTTTTTAAAGGATTAACTTCTCGTAAACCACAAATTGAAGATACTTATTAGAAAATAAACTATCAGTGACTTCTAAATCAGTTTCGAATTATAACCAGGTAAATGAAACGTAGTGCTGGATAATATGTAACAATATGGAGTAGTAATAACTTATTGAAAGTAATTTTTATTGAATCCATTAAAGCTCTACAGAATGAAACAATTTTTGAAAATTTTCGAGAAGGAATACTAATAAAATCTGTAAACACTGCAAGCAATACATTTCTCGAAATGAAATATGGAATCTCGTTGCCAAAATGATTCGGTTCATTTTCATATAATTGAAGTTCAGAGCAATTATATACTTGAAGGTTGGGAATGAATGAACAGTACGGGCTAAAAATAAACCAAGTCCACTTGAAGACGTTTTAAGAAAGGCATTATTTTCCTTTTTACTTGTATCATTTAAACCGGAGATGATATTCATGAATAATGAGTTTTTTCTAATAATAAAATTCAGCATTTTGATTTGAATTTTGAATTAACCGGAACCAGATATTGATTGTTTCTCGCTCTACTCTTCAGATTCTTGGCCAGCATAAGCAAAAATGCAAAAACACCTAGAGATTTGGGTACTTACTTTTGTGTTTAAGGGACAATATTCGAATTATTAAAAAAAATTGCCTGACATCTGGTGTCAAGTTTATGTGAAACATTGAAATGGAGTAGAGAGAAAGGTTAGTTCTAAGTATCTCTACAGGATGTATCTTTATTGGTGTCATATATTTGGGGGACGTGTTCCTGACATCAAAACAGTAACAAAAGTTCATATGAACATGGGTCTGAAAATAATTTATTTCAGAGTTACAACACAAAATCTAAAGTTACAAAAATTGCTCGAAGTGGCTTCTTCTTGCTTCGATGCATGCAGTGAGCCTGCGTTCCATGCTCTGGCGTACTCTGTTGAAAATTCCTGGTGTGTTTCGTATTTGGTCAAATCCAGTTTGCATACTCCTCTCAAAATGTCAACATCAGGTACAGGAGTCGCATAAACCAAGGACTTCAAATGTCCCCAGACGAAGAAAGCCATTGGATACAAATCAGGCGATCGAGCAGGCCATGTAATGGGCCCCCTCGACCAATCCATCTTTGCGGAAATAGATCATTCAAAAACTTATGAACTGAGTTGGAGCACCATCGTGTAAAAAACACATTCGTTGGATGATATCTAGAGGCACATTATCAGTTAAGTGATGCAACTCATTTCTGAGAATATCACCAATTTTTTAACCCCAAACGTTGAGACAGAACCTCTGTTGATGCTTGCCCTGTCCTACTTCATTAGGATTTTCAAATGTCCAGTTATGAGTTTTATGAAAATTGAAGATGCCGTCGCGAGTAAAACCAGCCTCATCCGTGAATACGATACAGGCTAGGAAATTGATGAACACAGCGCACTGATGTTAACATGCGTTGACAGAAACGTCTTCTTGGTTCAAATTCCGCCTCATTTAATCCTTGCACACGTTGCCGGTGATACGGTTACAGAAGATTTTGATGCAGAATTCTCCAAATAGTCATATGACTAACTCCTTCCCTTACAGCCATACGTCTTGTGCTTTGTGATGTATCTGCATCCACAACAATGCCTCGCATCTCTCTTGGTCTCCCAGCATCCCTAGTACTCCTCTCAAATGCGCCATTCTCTCTCAAGCGTTGTTGAATTCGTGCGAATGTTCTTGCACACGGTAACTGCCTGTCAGGTTACCTTTCTGCATAAAGTTCACGTGCTCGTGCTGCATTGCCATACGTGTAGTGAACATCCGTCTGTTCACTCATGGAATGCATTTTCTTTGACCTAAAACAACGAAACGGTTGATTTTCAGACCCATGTGCATCTGGACTGTTTTTTACTGTTTTAATGTCAGGAACACGTCTCCCAAATATATGACGCCAATAAAGATAAATCCTGTATAATTCAAATAATTTTGTGATCGATATGAAAATGTATCATTCGACACTATAATGCTCAATTGCAGTTAATGCTTGTAGCGCACACTTACGGAATGATCTTTACTCGACGAACATTTCCATCATGCTTCAATTACACTCAAGTTCCTGGATTAGTTTTTATAAATTTTATCAAAGAGGAAGTCCTAAAAGCTACAGGAACAACTTAGATCCTATAGCGCTTACAGTTTTCCGACCAATTAGGGATAATCATTCAGTACTCACGTTTCCACGCATATTGTTTTGATTCAAGATCCTTCGAGTTTACCTGTGACTGCCATGCTGGTTGGACATGTATTATCTCGCTCTCGGAAAGCACACATCAGGTGTTCTTTCTAACTTTGCATTGACTGCGTGTTTTCTATGATAAGTGCCTTGTGATAGGTTTATTACTTTCTTCCTGTATTAGTGCTTCATTTCACCTGTGGCACCCTTTTCTTTACACAATATTGCAACGAAGGATATTGGTCAATTAGTGCGCGATTCGCTTAACCTCTGTTACAGATCAACAGCATCTGCCCTGTTGGATTCCTCACCTCACCTTTCTCTTCAGTCACACCAACAACACCAACTAAACTGTATTCACTCTACTAAACGCAACTGCTGGTTTCTGGCTGTAAACAATATTCTGCGCCTCCCCGGATGTCAGGTTACTCATACGAATTGCGTCATGGGTTTTGTAGCTCTGTTTTACGGTATAAATCAGCGTTAAATAAAACCTTAGGTATTTGTATAGAATATTATAGTATTTAAGGATAAATTCATTCTACAATTCAGAGATTAGCATGGGGCTACTTTCCTTGGGCGCATTCTACCGTGTTGCAACACGGTGCACTGACCACATGGGTTTGTTTTGGCGCGGATCAACCTAAGAGCGAATATAGTGTAGGTGAAAGTGTCTATAATATACCAAGTGCATCAGGAGCTAACTCCTTCCCTTCACATTGTGATAATGAGCGTAAACGCTCTCATGAAGGCCCAGGAGTGACTTCTACAAAAGGACTTCGTGATAATTCTTGTGAACCGGTATGTTGTCAGCATTCCTGTACTGTTGGACAACGAGAAGGCGAGCGGGACCTGAGGGGCGAGCGGGGTTCTGTAACTGTTTATCTGCTCACGTACTGTCGATTGTTTACTACGTTTACTACGAAATGTGTTTATGTGTGCAAATGAACCACCCATGCTGCCAGATCTGACACTAGTAGAAAAGCAACCGCCGTAATAGGTGTTAACGCACTGGCTCTTGCCATGGGTGAGTACTTGACAACACTGTGTAGTAGTTTATAATCTCCTATATAACATGCTTATCGTATCCACACGGCGAGCGTAAATATGATACGGAGGCAGGAAAGTGTTGATGTTACACATTCCTCTAGCTTGCCTTCTTCTCGTGGTCACACAGTACATAATAGATTTCAAGCTCTTGACGCTAAGGAGACTGAAAAACTCCCTGAGCCTACCTGCTTTTCAGCTATGCCGTCAAATGAGAACGCATACCTCCTGTGTTTTTATACGGTACCAATAACTATCAACATCTGATTAAGGACTTGGAATCTATTCTCACCGAAGATTGTAGTACTCAGCCTCGAGGTACAGTAATAAAAACCAATGCTACCAGTGTAAGTGATTATCGTGCACTTACAAACAACAGTATCATACTAATACCAATGAAATTATTTCGAATGCTTCGTATTCCCTTTGCAATGAGGAGCTATTTCAAGAACTCACCGCACTGCAATATCCTGTGCTGCAAGTAAACAGCTCTACAACAAAGACCGATCTAGCAACTAGCGAAATCCGAAGGCGGTATTAAAATCTTTCCACTTACTCGATTCTCTCATTCTATTGTACAAGTGGAGAAACGCCATGTCTCCCGCACTTCCGACCTACCTACAAAGCAGCATGTCAACATGACACAGTATGCTTACGACGTGTTCCTGAATTGTACAAGCAAAAACCCACGCAGAGCCTTCTACCCCATTCAGAGACACCTCCATCTCCTCCAAGAGTGGTGCAGGCGTTGGCGATTATCCATTAACCCGGCAAAAAAACCACGCCATTCTCTTCACCAAGCGCCGCTTTCCCGCAATCCTCCCCACATTCAACTACCTCAGGAGAAGGACAGAATGGACGAATGCCATCACCTACTTGGGAGTTAAGTTAGATAAGGGTCTAACGTTTGAGGGACACGTTAGGGACCTCGCGCATCGGGCCACAGCTTCATTCTACCCCATGCTGAGGTCGGGGATGCCTGTCCCCCTTAAGTTACACCTTTTTCTAGCGCTCATAATCCCCGTCCTGCTTCACGCCTGCGAGATCTGGGGTATGGCCTCAGACTCCAGTCTGCTGCTGCTTCTGCAACGGGTGCACAATAGGGGCTTTCGGGCTATCTATTCTGTAAACCGCTCCTTTCTCGTGAGACTGCTTCACGAAGCCTCATCTCCTTACGTGGAGGATGAAATTAGGTGCCGGGCCGCAAAATTTTACGATCAATTGCCATACCATCAGAGCGCCCTCGTTCGTCTCTTGGAGATTATAACCACACAACACGCCGCTTGAGGCGTCACCGGCTTCCCCGCATGGCATGCGGGCACATCCGGTAACAACGGAGTACCACCAACAGCAGCTAAGACTGAGCATCTGAGCTTCAAAATTACTACCCCTACATTTTTAAATTAATAAATTACTAACACCAGCGGTGCACAAGGGCAGTTGCACCATGACCGGCTACCGTTGAGGAGCAAACTTTGTTAACTCGTTTCTCTCCCCTACAAAAATGTCAACCGCCATCCTGTAACCTCCATATCCCGTCACTACGTGGTTAAGTCCTAATTAGGGAAGGTACACGCCTAACACACCTTCGGGTTGCCCTCAACCCGCCGTCCCGCACTTTACCTCAGTGCACTACGTGACAATATTATGGGTACACTAAAAACTACTGTAGACTTTAACTGAGATGTAGGCGCTGCGACGGGATACACCATTATATATATACGAATGTCCTGTTCCTCGCACCGTTGGCCCTAACTCTACAAAATAGACCATTATTTACACTTGGACACTTGTAGGATCTTCCAACTATTGGGTCCATTGCTAAGTGGCCTACCTACCACTTAAAAATCTAATTAATTGTTGATTAATTAATTAATTAATCTCATGGTGTAAAGGAAAATGAACATGTCGCACAAGGACCTTTATATTCGACCAGATGCCATTTCACTACTGTCAGCGACTCAGGAGTTTAGCTCTGTCCTTGTGGTTGACGTAAGCAAACCTGAGCCAGCGATGTATTGTTCTTCCCTCTCGCTCTATTGTTTCACACCCTGTTCCAAAGGTACTTATATCCTTTCTTTCCCGGAACAATAAATATTACGCGAAGTAGCATCAGTACTACATTATATTACTGCAAGCAAACAATACAATTATGATCGTACTTCCAATAAGTAAACCTGTAAAACCTCCATACATGTAAACCATTATATTTATGACCATATACATGTGAAATATTATTTGGACTGCACCTGTTGACAATCGTTTTGAACTGCTGGTGTTAAGCTATTTGCATCGCAGGCAAGAAGCTCCCTAGTCCACTGCACGCTTGCAGTTCAAGGACAAAGCCAATCTCGTGAGTCACTCATAGTACGAGATGCACTTGTGGATAATACACTCTCTAATACGAAAAAGATTCATTACTTAGAACGAGCAATACAATACATTATGGGGAGGGAGCTGTTGTAAAACAAAATTAGTATCCACTTACCTTTGGTTTCTAATGCACTTGTTTAGTTTTCAGGTCACTTGCGCGGAATAAATTCAGTCGTTTACTTGACTGATCACTGGATGTGTGGAAGTCGTGGTTTCACATTAATTTTTAAGAGATTATTCGTGAATACTATTCATAAGAATGCTGATATTTAAGATTTATAGGATAATATTTGAATACATTTGCATGTTATTAGAGGTTAATTTTTATTGCTTTTTTGTTTCATTTTAGGGGACTTTACAATACAGAAATATTGAAGATAAAAAAAATTCAGTTAGCGTATTGTGTACCTTCAAAAGCCCTTTGAAAAACAAAAAATGCATAAATATTTCCCAGCAAAAGCCTGTTCTATTTTTAAACGTGACAATGAATGACGAATATAAACGGATTTCATTTTAATAATATACGTATAACAAACATTAGAGCTTAGATAATATTTCGCCCATCCTTGAAGAGGAGAGTATAAGATGAACTGTCAACAGAAATACACCACATGGCTACACTGCAACCATGGCAAAAATACACTTCTCAAACCTGCTCTCTCCCCAAAAACATGCCATGCACATACTTAGGCATAGAAATTCTTGCAATGTTGCCAACATACAACCAAGTTATACAAAACTACGATTTTTCTGAACTTTAAACTACTATTATATTTAATAAATTAAAATATTTTCAGATTTCCTGTATAACTTTTAATTAAGTTGATTTATTTAGGAATTATTTTAATGAAAATGAGAAATAGAAATACAGCCTCATTGCAATATAATTGTAAGATTGAAAGGTATTTAACCCTTCAAATTAAAACAGAAACATGTTAAGTATATACCTAAAACCTATAACATTAAAGAAAACTTCTGAGCAACTCAAACAAAAAGAAGTAGTTATGCTTGAAATATCAAAAGGTAAAGTGTTAACATTAATAACCACTTACACCCTACATTTTAGTATGTGCTAAAGCTTTATTAATAAGTGCTTGGACCCTACACTTTAGTATGTGCTAAAGCTTTATTAATAAGTGCTTGGACCCTACACTTTAGTATGTGCTAAAGCTTTATTAATAAGTACTTGGACCCTACATTCTAGTATGTGCTAAAGCTTTATTAATAAGTACTTGGAGCCTACACTTTAGTATGTGCTAAAGCTTTATTAATAAGTGCTTGGACCCTACACTTTAGTATGTGCTAAAGCTTTATTAATAAGTGCTTGGACCCTACACTTTAGTATGTGCTAAAGCTTTATTAATAAGTGCTTGGACCCTACACTTTAGTATGTGCTAAAGCTTTATTAATAAGTGCTTGGACCTTACACTTTAGTATGTGCTAAAGTTTTATTAATAAGTATTGGAACCTACACTTGTGCTAAAGTTTTATTAATAAGTATTGGAACCTACACTTGTGCTAAAGCTTTATTAATAAGTGCTTGGACCCTACACTTTAGTATGTGCTAAAGCTTTATTAATAAGTGCTTGGACCCTACACTTTAGTATGTGCTAAAGCTTTATTAATAAGTGCTTGGACCCTACACTTTAGTATGTGCTAAAGCTTTATTAATAAGTGCTTGGACCCTACACTTTAGAATGTGATAAAGCTTTATTAATAAGTGCTTGGACCCTACACTTTAGTATGTGCTAAAGTTTTATTAATAAGTATTGGAACCTACACTTGTGCTAAAGTTTTATTAATAATTTATTGGACCCTACACTTTAGCATGTGCTAAAGCTTTATTAATAAGTACATGGACCCTGGATTTTAGTATGTGCTAAAGCTTTATTAATAAGTATTTGGATCCTACCATTTAATATGGGTTAAACCTTTATAAAGAAGTACTTTGACCCTACGCTTTAGTATGTGCTAAAGCTTTAAAGAATTAACAATCTGGGATCCGCAGAGATATAATTACAGTTAACATCTTCATCATTCAGTTTAGACTGGTCCCGTAACTCAGACGGTAGGACGCCTGCCTACTGTGCGAGGGAGTCCTGGGTTCGATTCTCGGCTGGACTCGAGAACTTTTTCGGTAAGATGAAGGTTTCTCGGTATGCCCAGGATCTGGTGTGTGAATTAGAGTGTGCTTCTGTATGTGCTATCGCTTATTTAACAACCAATTCGCCCATTAATAACATTTTAGGCTTGCCGCTGAGGGAAAGCCTGAGCATACGCATTAAGTATGTAGTAATATGACAATAAACTAATCTATAATCAGTACAGATATATGGCCTAAAATACCGCAAAGTTAACAAGACTTTTAAAACAGTAATTCAGTAAAAAGAAAGAAAAAAAAACAGCAGCTCTTCAAACGCATATAAAAATCTGAAGCTCCTTGTACAAGATCAAAATTTTGTCAAATTCAATGCTTAATGAGGCCTTGCAAGAGTTCTAAACCTTTGCTTGTCAAATTGATTCCAATACTTTTAAAGTCTTTGAAAATCTTGAAAGCGAATAAAGACATGCTGTAAACGGTCTAAGATTTGACAATAGCTTTGGCCAATGAAATGCGTGTATTTACAGTGGCTCACGAAATCTGCAACATACTGAAAACGAAAAATAAATAAAAAGGGCTACTTGGGCAAGAGATGTGTATGCAAGATGATTAGGTTTGGTTATACGAAATATAGCCAAGTATTATTTTGTGTCCTCTGTGGATTACCATAACAAGATGAAGGCGAGAGGATAGGAAGAAACGCCAGGCAAATTTCCGAGGTATAAAAAAATGCGTTAATGAAATTCTGTATACTGTAGCTAACCTATCAATTCGTGTTATTTCCACTGAATTCCTCAATCGTAATCTGATTTTATGGCCTATAAACGTGAACATACTTTGCAATTACGTACAGAACAATATTTCACTGCAAATTGTTATACCAACGGTAATAGTAAATCATTTTGCACGTGGTAAATTATCAATGTGTTCTGAAGAGGTTCTGTTTGGTAAAGCCGCTTGTATACGATCAAATTTTTGTCAAATTCAATACTTTACAAGAGCTTTCAAGAGTTGTCATAACTTTACAAATTTTCTTGTCAAATTGCTTCCAATACTTTTAAACTCTTTGAAAGTCTTGAAAGCAAATAAGGACATGCTCTAAACGATCAAAGATCTGGCAATGATTTTATGGCTTTAGCCAATGAAATGTAAGTATTTAGTGCGTCACGAAATCTGCAACATGGCGGAAAGCGAAAAGTAAACAAAAATGGCTACCCGGCCAAGGTATGTCGTATGTGAACTGATTAGGTTATACATAAGCTGGCCATGTCTGTATGTCTAGGACTCTGTGGGTTACCACAAGATGAAGGCGGTTATCAAGAAGTAATTGCCAGGCAGATTTCCAAACTAAGTATACATTAATGCAATGTTATAGTGTGGTTAACCTATCAGTTGGTGTTATTTCCATTGTATTATAATCGTAATGTGATTTCATTGGATATAATACGTGAAAGTGCTACACAATATTGGTATAGAACAGTATTCCATTGCAAACTGTTATACCGGGATGCAAATAGTAAATTGAGTTGTGCGTGATAAATTATTTATTAATGTGTTCTGGCGGGTTTCAGTTTGAAAAATCTGATGTGTTACACTCACATGATTTCCTCTACTCTTGTACAAACTATTTTTACAAACACTTATTCTCCATATGCTTCACGTTAATCGAGATATCGAGATGTCAATCTTATTGCTAATTTTCTTGTAGATGCAAGGGGAATATGGTAGGGTTTAAGCGATAGTCAAATATTTTAACGCTGGTTGCTATGTGGCACATTCCATTCTCTTTGCATGTCCAGGACATAAAAAATATGAATAACGAATTTTATAAAAAGTATAAGTATTGGAAAATTTAAGGGAATAACAAGCAATACCTCGAAAACGGTTCAATCAACAACAAAAATGTATATGGCATAAATTGTGTATTTTAACGCGATCTACATTTATTGTGCAGTAAAATTTTGCGTATCTCTTATGGTTTACCAGTTATGCAAAAGTCGTTCAGAATGAAGAACACTTTTGGAGACATTCCCAGAAAATTCGAGATATACATTTCATTTGTCATGAAAATACCTTAAACATGTGATATTTTAATCAAAATCGTTAGAGCTATTTTTGAGAAAATTAAAATTTTCGAAAAATGTTCCATGTAAAGGGTACTCTGGGTGGGGGATTTTCTTGAAAACCTTCGTGTCGCATCTCTGGAAGATACTGAACCTAAATACCAAGTTTGGTGTTTATCCAACTGTTCGTTTCTGAGTTATGTTGCTAACAGACACACAGACGCACAGACACACACGGACATGTTTCCAAAAATGCTTTTTTTGGATTCAGGGGGTCTCAAAACATGTATTTCCGGTGAAATCTCGGTATCGAATTTTTGGGTGGAATACAATACTTCCCCTACTTACTATACGTAGTAGAGAAAGTAAAAAAGACAACTTGTAAATACACATTTATGACATTGTCAAGTCTTGCCGAATCTTGTCACATACTGAAAAATGTTTGATAATTTTTCTTGTAAACTCTTGAATTGAAAAACAAGTTCGATCTTATACTTGTTAATGAAACAAGACAGGCTGACAATACTCTGAATGACACAATATATGACTTCTCTTAGTGTTTGCCGTTAATTTTAGGCTGAAAAACCACGAAAGTTTAGTAGTTACACTACCTCATTGTGCTGATAATAGAAGATTGTATGTCACTAACTCTTAAGCCTAAAGTTGATATTTCTTCTTAGACAACATGCAGGAGGTAGAATATTGAAGCGTGTAGCTGCTTCACCTTAGGCTTGTCATTGTTCCCGGACGTTAAACAAGCTTTGGTTTCGGATAGTAGTAGAGCCAGACACAGGCAATGTGAGAAAGCTCTGTACCACATTAATCTCTGACAGCTTTGCTGAGCTTCGCCCTACAACTGGACCAAGCTGGCTTATTAGCAGTTTCTGTTTGCAAATAAATAATTAGGGAACTGTTCGAGATCCGTCAGAAACCTTTGAGCTAGCAAGTAAAACCACTGAGACTAGGAATCCTGGGCATGATACACAGGGTAGAACGAGTGTAAGAGCGATAGTTGGTAATCCGCTGACGGAAAATGAAGGCAGGGATCGAGAATACCACCCCTATGTTTTTTACTTTCTCTACTACGTACAGTAAATAGGGGAAGTATTGTATTCCAACCAAAAATTCGATACCAAGATTTCACCAGAAATATATGTTTTGAGGCCCCCTGAATCCAAAAAAAAGCATTTCTGGAAACATGTCCGTGTGTGTGTGTGTGTCCGTGTGTGTGTGTGTGTGTGTGTGTCTGTGAACAGCATAACTCAGAAACGAACAGTCGGATAAACACCAAACTTGGTATTTAGGTTCAGTATCTTCCAGAGATGCGACACGAAGGTTTTAAAGAACATCCCCCCACCCCAGGTTACCCTTTATATGGAACATTTTTCGAAAATTTTAATTTTCTCAAAAATGGCTCTAACGATTTTGATTAAAATATCATATGTTTAAGATACTTTCATGACAAATGAAATGCATATCTTGTATTTTCTGGGAATGTCTCCAAAAGTATTCTTCGTTGTGAACGACTTTTCCATAACTGGTAAAACATAAGAGATAGATAAAATTTTACTACACAAAAAATGTAGATCGCGTTAAAATACACAATTTATGTCATATACATTTTTTTTGTTGAGTGAAGCATTTTCGAGATATTACTTGTTATTCCCTTAAATTTTTCAATACTTATTTTCTCAAATGGGAATTCGTTATTCATTTTTACTTTCTCTACTACTACGTATAGTAAGTAGGGGAAGTATTGCATTCCACCCAAAAATTCGATACCGAGATTTCACCGGAAATACATGTTTTGAGACCTCCTGAATCCAAAAAAAGCATTTTTGGAAACATGTCCGTGTGTGTGTCTGTGTGTGTGTGTGTGTGTGTGTGTGTGTGTGTGTGTGTGTGTCTGTGTGTCTGTGAACAGCATAACTCAAAAACGAACAGTCGGATAAGCACCAAACTTGGTATTTAGGTTCAGTATCTTCCAGAGATGCGACACGAAGGTTTTCAAGAAAATCCCCCCACCCCAGACTACCCTTTACATGGAAGATTTTTCGAAAATTTTAATTTTCTCAAAAATGGCTCTAACGATTTTGATGAAAATATCATATGTTTAAGATAATGTCATGAGAAATGAAATGTATATCTCGAATTTTCTGGTAATGTCTCCAAAAGTATTCTTCACTGTGAACGACTTTTGCATAACTGGTAAACCATAAGAGATAACAAAATGTTACTACACAAAAAATGTAGATCGCGTTAAAATACACAACTTATGTCATATACATTTCTTTTGTAGAGTGAACCGTTTTCGAGATATTGGTTGTTATTTCCTTAAATTTTCCAATACTTATACTTTTTCTCAAATTCGTTATTCATTTTGTACTTTCTCTACTACGTATAGTAAGTAGGGGAAGTATTGCATTCCACCCAAAATTTCGATACCGAGATTTCACCGGAAATACATGTTTTGAGACCCCCTGATCCAAAAAAAGCATTTTTGGAAACATGTCCGTGTGTGTGTCGGTGTGTGCGTGTGTGCGTGTGTGTGTGTGTGTGTGTGTGTGTGTGTGTGTCTGTGTGTCTGTGAACAGCATAACTATAAAACGAACAGTCGGATAAACACCAAACTTGGTATTTAGGTTCAGTATGTTCCAGAGATGCGACACGAAGGTTTTCAAGAAAATCCCCCCACCCCAGACTACCCTTTACATGGAAAATTTTTCGAAAATTTTAATTTTCTCAAAAATGGCTCTAACGATTTTTATTAAAATATCATATGTTTAAGATATTGTCATGAGAAATGAAATGTATATCTCGAATTTTCTGGGAATGTCTCCAAAAGTATTCTTCATTGTGAACGACTTTTGCATAACTGGTAAACCATAAGAGATAAACAAAATTTTACCATACAAAAAATGTAGATCGCGTTAAAATACACAATTTATGTCATATACATTTCTTTTGTAGAGTGAACCATTTTCGAGATATTTCTTGTTATTCCCTTAAATTTTCCAATACTTGTACTTTTTCTCAAATTCGTTATTCATTTTTACTTTCTCTACTACGTATAGTAAGTAGGGGAAGTATTGCATTCCACCCAAAAATTCGATACCGAGATTTCACCGGAAATACATGTTTTGAGACCTCCTGAATCCAAAAAAAGCATTTTTGGAAACATGTCCGTGTGTGTGTCTGTGTGTGTGTGTGTGTGTCTGTGTGTGTGTCTGTGTGTGTGTGAACAGCATAACTCAAAAACGAACAGTCGGATAAACACCAAACTTGATATTTAGGTTCAGTGTCTTCCAGAGATGCGACACGAAGGTTTTCAAGAAAATCCCCCCACCCCAGACTACCCTTTACATGGAACATTTTTCGAAAATTTTAATTTTCTCAAAAATGGCTCTAACGATTTTGATTAAAATATCATATGTTTAAGATAATGTCATGATAAATGAAATGTATATCTCGAATTTTCTGGGAATGTCTCCAAAAGTATTCTTCATTGTGAACGACTTTTGCATAACTGGTAAACCATAAGAGATAGACAAAATTTTACTACACAAAAAATGTAGATCGCCTTAAAATACACAACTTATGTCATATACATTTCTTTTGTTGAGTGAACCGTTTTCGAGATATTGCTTGTTATTCCCTTAAATTTTCCAATACTTATACTTTTTCTCAAATTCGTTATTCATTTTTTTATGTCTTGGACTTGCAAAGAGAATGGAATGCGCCGCATAGCAACCAGCGTTAAAATATTTGACTATCGCTTAAAAGCTACCATATTCCCCTTTCATCTACATGAAAATTACCAATAAGATTGACATCTCGATATCTCGATTAACATGAAGCATATGGAGAATAGGCGTTTGTAAAAATAGATTGTACAAGAGTAGAGAAAGTCATGTGAGTGTAACACATCAGATTTTTTTTATGTCCTGCACATGCAAAGAGAATAGAATGCGCCACTTAGCAACCAGCGTTAAAATATTTGACTATCGCTTAAAACCTACCATATTCCCCTTGCATCTACAAGAAAATTACCAATAAGATTGACATCTCGATATCTCGATTAACATGAAGCATATGGAGAATAGGCGTTTGTAAAAATAGATTGTACAAGAGTAGAGAAAGTCATGTGAGTGTAACACATCAGATTTTTTTGTCTTGGATATGCAAAGAGTATTAATCTGTGGGAAAGGGAATGGTGCTGCACCTAGCAACCAGCTATTAAGAGATATGTATGTGCTTAAAGACTACTGTATTTCTATATTGCCCTTGTAAATATATATTCCCCTTACATCTACAAGAAAATTAGCATAAAGATAGACTCTGCAAATGTTTATCTCGATTAACATGAAGTAGATGGAGAATAAGGGTTTGTGTAAATAGTTTGTACAAGAGTAGGGAACGTCTTGTGAGTGTAACACATCAGATTTTTTTTGTCCTGGTAATGGAAAGAGAATGGAATACTCCACATAGCAACCAGCTCTTAAAATATTTGACTGTCGCTTAAAGCCTACCAATTCCCCTTGCATCTACAAGAAAATTAGCAATAAGATTAACATCTCGATTAACATGAAGCATATGGAGAACAAGCGTTTGTAAAAATAGTTTGTACAAGAGTAGAGAAAGTCATGTGAGTGTAACACATCAGATTTTTTAAAATACGCCGATTCTTATTTATATGAAAGCATTTCTGGTTAGGTCATTCAGGGGTCAAACATTTTAGGACCCAATGTTGTAAGATGACTGCAAAATAGTCTGTTATATTGCACCTGAATACGGCTTTCAAATATTGAAGAGTACTGTAGTTCTATTGCTGCATCGCATCGGCATCAGACACAAGAAAATATGTTCATCTTTATACGGTAAAAAATATGCAACAATTGTCATGTAATTTTAATAACAGAAAGCTATGTGGAAGCAGATCTACAACTTTTAAGCTTTCCTGCCACTGTAAGAAGTAAGAATAACTCAAAAGTTCCCATAGAGAGAGTTTTCATCAAGGACTTCGGAGAGACACTTCAAATCGAAGTAATACAGCATGGAGTTTAATATGCTGTAATCTCTTGACAGAATGATCGTTTCAGAAGGTTATCATACCGACCAGTGGATAGACCGGTATATCCTTGCTATTTAGGGCTACACAAACGTCCTTTAATGCTAAGGACTTTTAGCATTCGTTTGAAGCCGTTGGCAACATTGGAAGACATTTCAGCGAAAAAGAAATAATGTGTGACTCACTGTCGTAGACGGTGAGCATAGCCTCCGCGCTGACGGCATCACCGACTCCATTCTCCGCTACGCACTCGTACTGGGCCTCGTCGCGCTGGGGTCTGACCGGCTCTATCCTGAGCAGGGCTCCTCCTATAGGATACTCGTGCACCAAATAGCGGGACTGAGTCCCGGACACCCTCTTGCCGTTCTTCCTCCACTGCAACACCGGGGCGGGGTCTCCACGCGCCTGGCAGTAGAAGGCCGCTATACCGCCGGCTTTCACCTGCTGGTCAACCGGCCGCACGATGATCTCGGGCGGATCTGCAAAGAAAAATGCAATCATAAATCAACTGGTCTCAACCTGTCTGCACCACAGGATCACCACACATCGCCTTCATTTTCAACCTTCCATTAAATGTAACGAGATCCCAAACACAACGAAACTAAAACCAGTGTTCACAAATTTTGCCTTAAAGCATACTTGGGATGTTTTCCTTTTTTTATTAAGACAGTATAGCTGATGAAAGAAATTGATGATTAATGATGGCAGACTCTTCGCACTGAAACTTAGGCAACATCCTTTCACGGTGGAGTACTGCCAGCAAAAGGGTAACCTTTCCTTATCGGTAACTGAACCAGTTTTGCTGGCTAGAAGCCAATAGTGATACCCAAACACCATACTGATATTTATGCAATAATAATGAACTGGTTCAGCTACAAGTATAAGTTATACAGAAGATCAAAACACGCTATATGAGTACGGGTCCGGAAACATTCATTCCCATAATACAGCTAGCTACCTCTATAGTTCTGCTGACTCTGTAAGGCTATTTTGTGGAATGACATCCTAGCTATCTAGGGCGTATGCTGGGAGGGGTTCAAGGACCCCTAGGATATCCAAAACCGTAATCGAAGCACTACAGTTTCGTTTTTGTTTTCTGCATCCCCTATATACTTACAGGTTTAATATATCGCATTGTACACAGAGCCCAAAGGAAAATCTCACTGCCCTCGCGTCTATGTCATATTATGTATCGTTGTTTGCAGCCTTGCGAACCCATGACCATTTCATTGGTTGCTTTAGGCCCCGGTGCAAGGGTGCACCAGTCCTGCCAAATAGTTGCACCAATAACCACAACAAAGTTTACAAAATGGCATAGAAATGAAATATATATTTATGCTCTCGATTGTATTGGCTAAAAGATAAAGAGGTAGAGAGAGTGCATTCAGTTTGTCATACAGACCTCTTATCGTGATTGGTAGCCATATTTTATCGGCTAGTGCAGGACATGCCTTTAAAAGGGTTAAAAGCTAAGGGGAAAACTTGATGAGTGCCCAGGATAGCGAAATGTAGAATTTGTAGTATGAGAAGATTTTCAGGGGGGTGTAAATTAAAGCTTGAATGGTATTCATTAAATGCATAGCAAGGCAGCATCTTATAACAAAAAATAAACAGAGCTGTATTCTCACAGTGATATCAATGCTTGTTGCTGCATAGAAACAAACATAACTAAATAATAAATAAACTAAGTAGCAAGTTTTCCCTCTAATTCAAACCATAATTGGTTAATATACCTTTACTGACATATTGCTGATCATAGGAATACAACAGGATTATAGACAAAAATATAACCAATTTTATTGCCATAATATGTATGTAATTTCGGTAAACCATATACATATTTATCCCTGTTTTCTAAACATGACCAGTCAATTATAACAAAAGAGTAATTTGCATTTAGTAAACGAATATCATCATCTGCGGATGTTTTACGGTGAGTGTCCACTTTCTAACGAGTATGTAGACCGTCTTCTCCACTTTCCTGGAATATTTTTATCCAGTAATTTACTATAAAAACAATTTTATGCACTGCCGTTGGCTGTAACAGTGCGACCAGCCTCCCACATACCCACGATACGTCCACAAGTAATTTCGCCAGTATACGGCATGACTGGTTCTGAGACAATAAACATGTTTTGGTTTCAATAACACCAGAGAAAACAAAGACTTCAACCTCCCCTCTTTTCTCCCTTATTGCTGTGTTATCAAGCCACCATGCTCTGCAATAGGAAAGGTGAAGGACACACCTCAAAAAGACCCCAGAAAACGATACAAAATCCGCCGAAGATTTTCTTTGGCACTCTGTGTACCTGTTATTAAATAAGTACATAAAATACTGTATACATTCAAATACAAGTAAATATTGGGGAAAGACAGACAATTTAATCGATTCTTTTGGAAAATTATCAGTCATTCCGGGCGTTGGTTAGCAACATTAATTAAACGGTTCGCTCTACTCATTTAACTATCCGCACACGTTTAGTCACATGGGGCTCGCTCCAGGCGGTTTCGGAGCACCTCCTGTAGTTGTAGTGAAGTGTCAGTGGTTAACATCCCTGACTGCGTATGACTCCTGGCCGGAGAGTTTGTCTCTATGGGCTCCTATTCGTTTTCTGGTCCTATAAATGCTTTAAGGTTGTTTGTGCGTCATTCTGGCTCGTCTAATCCTTTATTTAATCAACATACCTCAATATATCCGTCACTCTTAAAGCGACCATGGAACAATGACTGACATCGTCCATTTCAGTTATTCCTGTTTCAGCCTCCCGCCCCACCAAATGCCTCTCTTGCATGTACGCCCCTGAATAGCTATCGTGTAACAACAACCCCACGCCAGAACAAGCGGATTACAAATAGAAGCTCTTACTTGCCCCTAATTAGAATCCAATAACAAGTGGTATGTCGTGATTTAAGTTCTGTTGGACGTTTAGAAATTCTTGTATATGCAAGCCCCATATTAAGACGAGAAGAAACGTGCCCGTAACAGAGGGTTGCGAGACAATGCCACGTTCACCAGGGATACACTGTGCATCCGGGATTGAATGTAACGGTGTATATGTGCTAACGGGGGCTATCTGTGCATGTCTTTTAAGACAGTTTCATTCCACATCATATCTTGAAAGAGAGTTGCACAAAACAAATCTGTAACAAAATGAACTAGTTTCCGCATTTGTTTCAAGTTTAATGTTCTTTAACCTGGTAGCTCAGATGAGCTCGAGGTCCATAGAGCTTAAAGTTATCCGACATTCGTCTTCTCAGGATAAGGGAATCCCGTAAAGAGACCTTATCCGGGTAACTCACCCTGACATTCGAACTCGGTGCCTCTGAATGGGAGGCAGATACGCACACCATAGAGGCAGGCACAAAAAGCTTCCGTACCCATCTTCATATTGCGTAGTTTCATCCTTTATACAGAAAAAAAATTGTCCCTAAGTTTTTTACCATATCTGGCTATCTTTATGTCTTACCTTGGAGGTAAGGAAATATTCATCATAGAAATTAATGCACCGTATTAGCGTAGCACTATTAATAACGTAGTCATTTCGGCACACTAATTTTTCAGTCTTTCAGAAGAAAATAAAAGCATATTTCCTTTTTCTTTTTGTTTAAATTTGGAATGTATGGGGAAAACATCCATGTGTAGCAAGAGCCATTAAAACTTGCTAAAGACACAATACAAACTGTGCCCTTTCTAGAAGCGCTACCCGTAGTGAAGGAATGCGTAACGCACGAAGCAATCAGTACAACATCCGAGCCAAGCGCTGTTGCCATCCCATATCACTTTGCATAATACCTCTCTGTAGCGAGCTGCGCTACACATACAAACAGGATAAAAAAGATGATAATAATAGGCTTTTAAGTTGATAGGAATCTTGGAAGGCAAATAACATTGCTGAGTGGTGCTCTTGTGATGAGACAGGTTCTGCAATCGCAAAAAGTCGGAGCCCTCGAAAGTAAACAACCTCTTGCAGATCGATTCCTGGGAGTTTAATATGCCGCATTCTGGTTTATATGGCAATATTAATAACGTGTAGCGCGTAAAAACAACCTCTTGTGAAGTAATAAGAAGCAAAACTTTCTAGAATGATTGAAAAAGCAAAATATACTACTATTAATCTAAAAATGCCTCACTGACATGTATACCTTTCCTAACTTCTTTGCCAATAGCAAACATACACCATTTTTTGTCATGAAAATGCCTATATCAGCATAATCAAATGTGGATGAATCATATTCGCAATATATGTATACAAGTAAATTAGTTGTTTTCTTTACAACCGAAGGGCACATTCCCAAATGTTTCCTTTATTTTTGCAGCATCAGAAAAATACAGTTACTCAAGAAAGTATTCCTTGACATTTTAAAATATTCTAGCAGCCAAATTAATAACGGGAAATATCTAAAATTTTTGGGACATAAAGATAAAATGGTAATGCAGTTTACATGTTTTGGCAGTTTTTCAGATCGTTCATTTTAATAGTTACGTAAATGTTTGAAAAATATGCCAACATTGCAACTTTTTTGTACGCGGCGTTTTCAAAATTATCTTTCACGCATTGGGTAGAGCATTTTTACTTTCTCTACTGCGTATAGTAAGTAGGGGAAGTATTGTATTCCACCCAAAAATTCGGTACCGATATTTCACCGGAAATACATGTTTTGAGACCCCCTGAATCCAAAAACAGCATTTTTGGAAACATGTCCGTGTGTGCGTCTGTCTGTGTCTGTGTGTGTGTGTATGTGTGTGTGTGTCTGTGAACAGCATAACTCAGAAACGAACAGTCGGATAAACACCAAACTTGGTATTTAAGTTCAGTATCTTCCAGAGATGCGACACGAAGCTTTTCAAGAAAATCCCCTCACCCCAGATTACCCTTTACATGGAAGATTTTTCGAAAATTTTAATTTTCTCAAAAAAGATATTTTCATGACAAACAAAATGTATATCTTGAATTTTCTGGGAATGTCTCCAAAAGTATTCTTCATTGTGAACAACTTTTGCATAACTGGTAAACCATAAGAGATAGACAAAATTTTACTACACAAAAAATGTAGATCGCGTTAAAATGCACAGTTTATGTCATATACATTTTTTTTTGTTGAGTGAACCATTTTCGAGGTATTGCTTGTTATTCCCTTAAATTTTTCAATACTTATTTTCTCAAATGGGAATTCGTTATTCATTTTTTTTTGTCTTGGATATTCAAAGAGTATTAATCTGTGGCAATGGGAATGGTGCTGCACCTAGCAATCAGCTATTAAGAGATACGTATGTGCTTAAAGCCTACTGTATTTCTATATTGCCCTTGTAAATATATATTTCCCTTACATCTACAAGAAAATTAGAAATAAGATAGGGTATGCAAATGTTTATCTCGATTAAAATGAAGTAGATGGAAAATAAGCGTTTGTAAAAATAGTTTGTACAAGAGTAGAGAAAGTCATGTGAGTGTAACACATCAGATTTTTTTGTACATAAATCCACACAATTTCATGGACATGTAACTTAAACTGGTGGGGAAATAAATTCGAAATTCAGCAAAAGCGTTGAAACTTTCCAACTTTGACATGTTATTCCTCCGTCAGTAAAATCCTAATTCCACCGCAAAATCAAGTAAGAATTGCTCTACTCAAGTATGTTAGGTAATTGTTAAAACGCCACGTACAAAAGAGTTGCAATTTTGGCATTTTTTTCAAAAAATTTTAAAACTGGTAAAATAAACGATCTGAAAAACCGCCAAAACACACAAACTGTATTACCATTTGATCTTTATGTCCAAAAGAAATTAGATTTTACCCTCCATTAATTTGGCTACTAGAATGTTAATTCTGAAATATTTCTTCATTGTAAGACAAACAGGAAAAATAAACTCTAAGGTAAATGAACAATGTCGCAAAAATTGCAGACACCTAAAACCCAATTTAGCAAAAATAGCCAATGTTACCTAGTTTTCAATTCATATAACGTTCTGGCGAAAATGCAAATTTTAAGGATAGTTTTGATACTTTATCGCCAGTATTTAACTTTCAAAATAAGTTCCGTGTATTGTCAAATTATATATTTTTCAGAATGTCAAATGCCCTTGCTGGGCAATCTGCTTTCTATTTGTGTGAAAACTGGCAGATATTCTAAATACTAATATAAATAATTTGTAGCATACCTTCATTTGAACATAGAATAACATGATTGCAATAATCCTTTAAATTTGTGATATTTTATTTTAATTATTAACCTATATGTTTCACAAGGCAAAGTCTAAAAAAACATATGTAGGACGTTATATATAATTCAAGTAATCAAGTGGTGGAAGTACAACTTTGAAAAAAGAGAGAAAAAATCTCACTCAGAGAAGTACATAGTTTAGTGCTGTCCTCACCAACGATTTCGTATCTCGTAATTACCATATCAATTTTAATCAAATTTATACTCAAATATATTAAAATTTTGCAGACTGATCAAAAAATTCTCAAGGAAATTAACGGAAATTTTCTGAAATATTTGTCCTTTTAAAAGTGGTTGTTTCAAGAGCTCACTATTCGGATTAATATTTATTTATATACAGTGACAATGGCGTTTTTAAGTATGTAAAGCTTTCCATTAGAATAGAAGGTTAATGTCCTTAAATCATACATCAAAACGTGAATGCCCATTGTTCATAGCTATATTATATTTCACTCCTAAAATCCTTAGGTACGTGATGTTAACGAATGCTATTGAATTCGGTTATGCAGCTGACTGTGTAAGCAATACATATAATTTGTTATCTACGAATTAGTTGGAATTAAAAGAAGCTATTGTTTTGGAAATCATGAATTCCACAGCAACGAAATTACCTTTAAAAGCTTCGATCCGCTGGGAATGCCTCTTTTCCTCCCCTTCAAAGTTTGTTTTATATTTTAAATAATAATAAAAAGGCAGCAAATGTCTTTTATTTTATGAACTGGCTTTTCCCTACATATTATTTACCCAATTAAGCTTCATTTTTAACTTGTGCTCGGTTTCTTTCCTCTTTTTGTTTTACTTTCCCTCCGTAATTTGGTCCCCACCATTTTCCCCCCACAGGGTTATTATTTTTCAAGTCACCAAAGCATCAAATTTTGACGAGAAGTAATGTTACAGTCTCTCTCCATCTCTGTCTAACGACTCTTTGCGTGTTGTTGCTGCTGCGATTTTTCTCTTTTAATTCTCTCGCATTATGCAGATGGGGCGTCCGTGTGCACATCCAGCACGGTGTTGCCAGATTGCACGTCATCACCGCTGATGGGTAAGGGCTCACCAGGGCTGCCATCACATGCAGAAGAGAAGAGGTAATTAAAGCCTTGGAGAAATATTGGGCCAAGGAAGCATTTTGGCAGAGGGATTTATATTAGAACTTTTGCCGAATGAAATGAGAGTGCCACTGGGGTCAGGTTAACCCGCTACAGACTACCGACTTTTGCGTAGCGATTTTCATTTGGCGCTTAGCATTAAAACTTGATTACGTAAAGCAAATGAAAAATTAATTTCCACTGAGCTTAAAGGTGGGTGGTTGTAGGTCATACAAGCTTTTATTAATAGCTCCTATAACGGAACTAAGGCACGCATTTCAGTTGCTTACAACAATGCGTATATATTTAGTTTGTGTACTGTAGTATTATGAATACTGTATCAATAAGTGACGTATACCCACAAAATCTGCTTGCAAATCTTGCAAGTTATTTTGCAACTAGAGGTTTCTTGGACCATGTTGACTGTTAAACTGTCGTCCTACGTGGTGTAGGGGTACCTCTAGTTCCCAAGGTCGCGGGTTCAAACCTGGCTAAGGGTGATGGATTTTTTTTCGGGCATAAAAATCCTTAGCATGGCTTCCTTCGGACGGGAAGTAAAACCGGGGTCTCCTGTCGTGGGTTTACGGCACCTCAAGCATGATAAAGAGGCTTCTGAGCAAACTTTCTGGTCGTTCACACTCAGTATAGAATGGTGCGCTAAGAACCACAGCAGTTAAAGAGCGTCCATAAATAAAACTCTATTTTATTTTGTTATTAAACTTATTCATCTAGCGAATGTAAAGCTAACAACAGATAAATCCTATTCATGCCACATCAGGATCCTTCCCCACAAACACTGGAGGTAGTATATACCTGTATGTTAGTTTCCTTTCAGCTATATTTTATTGTGACATTTTAAGAAAGTGTAATACTTGGCCAGCAGATCACAAATGCATATAGTCTAGTAGAAGCCCAAAATAATGCATGATTGCTTAGCCTGTCAAGTAATTTTGTAAAACAGTTTATATGTATCATTTCCTTGTAAACAATCATCGACATTGTTTTCTCAAAAATTCTTTAGGATGTCGCACGTAATGTAATTTAAAACAGGTAACATATTTTAGAGCGGTATTTATTGTTATTTCTAAGGAAATTCTCAAAAATTTGTTTAAAAAACCAAAGTTTAAGATGTGTTGCTCGCTTTAAAAACAATTTTGTTCAGGTATATCAGCATCACACCACTTTTTTTTTGTCTTTATTTCAGTAGATGAAGACCTTTATTTAAATTTAATATTTTGATACGTTGGTTCTCTAGTTGCTTCATATTGTAACGACCCGGAAAGGGGTGACATAGCTCGGGGGGAGGGCCCTAGTGGGCGTGCAGCGCCCGGTAAGGAATGCGGTTGCGGTTGTGGTAACGTAAAACTCCCTTTTATTCTAGCCTAAGGGCCTACGACCCAGACTGCGATTATCTCAGTTTGTTACATATCTGTGTGGCAAAGTTGTTTGTTATACACAAATTACAAAAATACTCATCGCGAGTACAGACGTTTCGTATCGGGTCTTGAGGCGGTCTCCCCTGTGACCTCAGTTCGATCAGTTACACTGTGAGGCGTCAGCGTTCTGTTAATCCAGATTTACCACACATCCTGATTTCAGCATTTCCACTAGTGCTGCCTCTCTATGATACCTAGGGTTCGTTCCTAAGCAAGAGAGTCAACATTTCGGTGCTGAGGTGTAGCGTTTTTTTATTTAAAGCGTCTTTTTACTACTAGGTCCCCGTATGCCGCGGAATAGACACGCATATCAGTTACGCAAGCCAAGTAGTATCTAGAACTACTTAATAAGCTGTGGCCTCTAAATGGCGATGAAATCGTTTTTGTATCGTCAAAATTTTTTGTTAACACATCAAGAAATAACAGTTTGAACTCGCAAAAGTGTTTTATGTGACACATCAAGGAGGCCAACAAATGCTTGGTTATTTTTATTGGTCACACAAGTGCGAGGTAATGTGAAATCAGACGCAGTCCATTATAGTGGCCTAATACACACGAAACTCAGGAAGACTACAATTTTCATGCTTCGATACAGAAGTATGTTATGAAGTTGGTCAAATACATTCTTTACCTCCTAGCTCTACTGCTTTCACACAACGGACATACATTTATAAACTGCTCATTTGCTAAGACTTTTAGAATTTGCAACGCGGCTGAATGCTATGAATTAGAAAAATATTGTAAACAGGTTGAATTGTTTAAAATTTCTAACACCTTTTTGTGAAAGCATTATACATGAGTGTTTCCTGCACTGTATAAGTGATAAAATAAGTGCCACTTGCAGAAGCAAGCGCTTTGTAAACAAATGGAGCGCAATGACTGGGCATTTCAAATATCGAGAGCACGGATAATGCAATAAATTTGGTTACCACTGTAGTTAATTCGCACAAAAGAGATTAAACAGAGTCCTAGTCGCAGCATGGGCAGGCTATTGGGGAAACTGAAGTGGAAAATGTGTGGATGTTGCTACAAAGAGTTGGTTGGGAGAGGGGGCATTTCCGCGGCACTATAATTTACTTCTTGAACCCGGCACAACGCGATACCAACCAAACAACCCCACCTACCAACAGGCACACAAGGGACAGATGTTTACTTTAGCTTGCACCGGGTCGACAACTCCACTTAAGAAAACGTTCTCAAAAGAACCCCCACTCCTGCTTCCGGTGAAACTAGTGCTCTTTTCTCCCACCCCAGTAGAATTTCTATTCTACTCCTAACGCGGTTCTGCTGTTCGTTCCGTTTCCACGTTTTGTATTACCTAAGTCACATAGACTGTACTAGCGTGAACTCTTTCAGATGTTCACATCCAAAGGATCCTCTAGCGCTCCAGAACCATTCGTCATTCATAAATTCCAATTGATTTATTGAAAATAAAAACTCTGCCCTATATTTTAAAAGCTTTCTTATATAGGGAAGATGTAGGTTAAGATTTAATAAACCAACGATTTTATATTTATGGTTAATAAAAGAACCATCATTGAGATTATACTTCGTCAACAGGTTTTAAAATAATTATATATGGCTGAGCTGTTTATTTAATCGAGTTTCAGATCTCCGTATCTCATACAAAATCTTCTTCTTTCATTAATTATTTATGCTAACCTACATGTTTCTTTACGGCCTCAAAGAACTGCAAAATTGTAACCTCGTCTCTCATGGTACATTTTTCGAGCGATGTTGGTTCCTGGTTCTCGGCGTTAAGAAAGCCTCCATTTCACGGCCAGAAATATGCTTGTGGGGGCTGTTGATAGTCACAATCTCACCTTTAGGTTTGTATGGACAGTGGATGATAACAGGACTGATAGAAACACCCGATACATGAGACCTATTCTGTAAACTTTGTACGTTATTACTTATTATACTCACTTTTAAAACGTATTTCTGCTTTCACATTAAATGTTCTTTTACAGAAACAATTTTTTTAGCGGTTACTGCATCTTTTTCCTAGAAACTGCTACTTCTGGTTTGGAATTTTAGAATAATTTTGGTATTGACATTTAAAAATGTGTTAAAAGTAATGCAGAGAAAGAAACACAAACATCGATAGGGAAATTTATCCTAAGATTTATCCTAACGTCCATAAATAAACATGAACAAGTTTGAGTGAGAGAGAGAGACAGAGAGAGATGTATGGGTATGGTATAGCATAACTGTCCCTTGCTGGTTTAAGGATGTCAAAAATGACATCCTTACTTTTATTTTTCGAGCTCCTTATAATCTATGTTTTCTATAGCCTTTGATAATAGTATTACTTTCCTATCGTCGACATTTATACTCTTATATCCTCTTCAAAAAGAAACTGATCCTTTGACAGCAATTTTACTCAAACGTTTCCAAAATATGAAATGATCTAAAAGAGAATTTTTAATATCCTCTTTTTCAAACTTAACTAAAGCATCTGTTTCCTAACCTCTTTTAAGCCATGTATATAAATTTAAATTTTTCAATAAGTTTAAAAATATAATTACATTTAATTGCCTTATCTACTGATAATAACAAGCGAACAAAAAGCATAGCCGTTTTGATTCATATGGGCCAAAGATTTTTATGAGAAGATAAAAAAGACTTTTTTCCACTGCTACACTCATTTTGTGGTCACGGAAACAAAATTACAAACAATTCGTTTTCCAAAAAATGGCGAACATTTCATTAAATACGTGAAGGGGGAAATAATACAAAACACAGGAAGCTATAGCCGTATGAAATCTGATACACGCGGAGCAATGGAAGCGTGTGACCATTAAAGAACGATCAAATGTCACACTATGTTGCGAAAAAAAAGAAGAGCAGAGGGCGGAGAACAACATTGCATACTCTGATGTACGTATCGATAAATTAGGAATCCAATTATAGACAGGCAATCAGACAGAGAGCGGCATGGTCCGCTCTGGATGCTGCGTTTGATTACAATATTAAAATGAGGCCAGGCTGTACCAGCGCCCCAAATCCGCCACAGATTTCAAATAAAAAGTGAATGAAGTCTGGGAGGACGGGGAATCCTGATTAAAAATAAATAGAGAAAACTGGCAACATGGCGCAGCTTCAACCTGACTCCATAATGGATTCGCATCGGTTGGGCAATTAATAGAGCGCAGCGCAGGAGCACATCTAGTGAAATATTTCAACGGCTGCCACTGTATTTTTCAATGTTGGTGTCGGGCGCGTTATATGAAACCATTATTTTATGAATACTATCAGCTAAAAGCTGAGCTGAAAAACACAAACCTGTAAACGTTTATTCCTCGCTATGAATAGCCGTGCTAACTGCGGTTAGCACCTTGTTAACTGTGCTTAGAATTCTTCTAACACGACTGACTTGAATTTGAAAGTAAAAGTAAACATTGCTCCAGCAAGAGGAAGTCTAAAATTGTGGACTTTTCTATAAAGTTTCGATTCTATGTGACCCCCGGCATATTCCGGCTTTTTAAGTGACCTTGAAGCGAGAAAGAGTATGATAAAGTGTTATGGAGCATTTTATGTGTCTAATAGTTTAGTCGTAGTTATAGATGACATTTAGAAATGTCCAAGAATAAATCATTTAAACATATAAGCTGACTCCATAAAATAGTCTGAAATCAAATCGTTATAAATCTATTTCCTTACAATATCCATTATAAGCTTTTATCAGCAAGATTTGAAATGTTATACATATAGCCACATAATTTATGTAAGAGATTATATTGATACAATTTTGCATTTCTGATATAACAATCAAAGGTTGTTAGTTTTCTTTCTTAAAAAAAAAATTAAGTTGATGCAAGTCACGATTACTTTTGCTCCCATTTCTATATGGAATCACATTACCGAGTGTACTAATTATATTATTAAAATAAGATGCGGGTCAGTTTTTATAAGAAAGTTAATAATTATTCATAAAACTTCAATTAGTACGAAAATTCTATACTAAATTTCTTCAGTGACAGTGATAAGATACCCAAGAAATATACAGTAAAGCAAAAACTGCCGCGTGATTTGCGTTTTTATTACTGTGCAATATTATTCTCTTTAATCCGAAATATATTCGTAAACATATAGTGAAGAAAAAGCCACAATGTATAAAATTCCCCTTTTCCCCTCCACATTGTTGTATTTTTAACGTAGGTAAATTTACACACTATGATTCATTCATTCGTCAGTATGAAATAACCTTCTATGTAGAAAACGCGTATCCAACGGCTCTTCTGAAGTTATGATAAACAAAGAACATTAGAATGGGGTTGTGGAAAGTACACGCTATTCGAAGTAGTAGGTAGGTATTCATGTCGTCGCTTTGATCTTTTGGCAGCGCCGCACCACTTGAGGTCGCTAGGCTGGAAGAGGTTGTTTACTCTTGATGGATTTGCTCCGATATGCGTATGTGAAACTCGCCGGTCAACCGTCAGCGTGGACCGCAGCTCGAACATGGCACCGTAGGAAACAATATAGATGCGTTATTGCTCCGCGTATGCATTACTGTGACAGTTTTCTGCATCGCTGTTTAGAGCTTAAGATTGCAGTGATATGAAATCTCAGTCAACTTTCACAAACCATTAAAATACAAAATGTAACAATAAGGTAAGGCGTGGTCTAGGACATCGCAGATTCAAGATTCGCCTCGGGCATGGGTGTTTGTAAATGTGTGTGTGTGTGTGTGTGTGTGTGTGTGTGTAACTGTAGGTCAAAAACGCAAAACAAGCAGGAAAACGGGTTCCTCTTACATAGAAGAAGAAAATATGCTATAAAGACATTAGACCGGAAACGCTTTATTTCCACGTTACAACTCATTTTCTACAACTAACCACAGGAAACACAGGAACAGAACATATCAGCATAACACATGTAATTCTTTTGCATGAAACGTTAAAAATGCTTCTTAGTTAAGCCTGGTTATTCTGTAACGCTTAGGTCCACCGTCAGGGTTTTGTTCCATTTGAACTAAGGTAATGTTGACACACGACTCACTCCATTGCTTCACTACACGTAGCATCAACTGTTTTAGTGTCCATTACGAACTTGGCAAGCACGTAACTGTTTAGTAAAGTTCATCGCGGGCTTGGTTTCCGCTACAGTGCAATGGAAGTGTATACAAATGTGAAGTTGACAGTTGATCTACAAGATACAGTCTTCGTGGCCGTATTGTGGAAGGCTGTAAAATAATATGCAATTCTCCAGGGTCACATCAGCGCATCCGGGACACAATGCGATGGCGGGCTGATGCATGCTAACGAGGACAAGTTAAATATTTTATACAAGAGTTTCATGTGGTATGCTGGTACTCTCTGTTCTTGTCTGCTTCTCATTATTAATGTACTACGGAGAGTTGAAGAAAATAATTATAACTTAGAAATAAAGCGTTTCCGGACACCTGTCCATATAATCTATTTTCTTCTTCTACATGTGATGAATGCATTCCGAAAGTTTGGTCTTACTTTATTGTTACATCTGTATAATATTTATGCAGCAGTATACTCACAATAGCTTATTCTACAGATCTTTTGCACACTATCATTTCCCTGTATGTACGGGCTTACCATGCGAACAAATTTTATTTAATTCCTGATGCTTTGGATTACGTAAGTTAACATTTTTTACATACTTTATGGAATATTCAATTCTTTCACAGTATGAATCACTTTATGGTTATCGTCTTCAGATTCAAATTAGGTTCTAACCTTGAAAATACCTTCATTAACTGTTCTGACTAACTGACAACTGATGTTTGTTTAGTATTTCTGTTTACGCCGTAAATTTGTTAATTATGAATATGTTTGGTTGTTGGTTTACATATTTTTCCCTACTAGGTGTTTCAAAATAGAACTGTTGGTTTCTTTATATTTATTTGGCAGTCTGCAATTACAATCCAATAAAATTATCTTCGTTATTTTAATTCTATACGAAAAAGCACGAAACACAAACGGCTTCATGCTTTAATACGGATATTATAACTAGCTTTTAAAGTGATCCGGAGTTTAATAAAAGAAAATTCACTGCACTAAAATATAGACAAGGGTGATAGCTGACAGATTTGGACTGACATTTGACAATTTCTGCAGAGTTTCTATAATTTATAGCGAAAACTGTATAAAAGCACAGATCTGTATAAGAGAACGCCACCAATCAAGAGTTTTTACATATCTAGCAAGGGACGAACTTTTTAAAATTAAAATTCAATCAATGAGTCGTACCAGCTGTTCATAGCTTCATAACCGTAAATAGCTGAGACTGTTCCTTATTTATTCTTTATTTAAGTCCCAGATATCATTTTCGAAATTGTGCATCAACTTCTTAAAATGTTGTGTTTTCAAACAATTCATTCTCGACAATAACTTCCTTTTTTTTTTTAACCTTGATTGTGTAAGACACGTTTCTTTAACCGGGCAGGTCATGGCGGACGTTCAATGGATGTAATGAAATTAATATTCATATGAACTTGGAGTGCTTTGAGCTTAGATTTAACCGAAATTTGGCTACTCAAAACGAAAGAAACTTATCAAAGAAAGTCACGTTTACCAAGATGGTAACTCTGTCCCTCCGGAATATGAATCAGGCATGCTAAACCCCGTTCATGGAATCTGTAGATTAAGTTCGCGTATGACGTCACGGGATGGGAGCGGAGTTTTAAACAGAGACTAGCAAAACTTCCATTCACCACTATCATACTATTGTTTTCGATAAACTAGATGAACGCAGACATTTCTTTTGTCTTCCGCACCCCGTTCACTACTCTTGATGGATGATCGTAAGGCACTGAGTCAGCCGTTTTTGGAGAGTAGCTTCGCAGAAGGCTTGTTTTCTTACTTCCGTGTCATTTCATGGACACAGCACGGATGCAGGCTAATACAAATCTTATGAGCAAGTTTTACAAATGTACGGATACCTAGTTAATTACCAGTGAATGTTCTTACAGATTTTGAGTTTTATGATTCAGAACGTTAGCTATGAACAATAAAAAATGATAACCTTGTAGGTGATTTGCGTTCACCACGACTGTTCATGGCTTTACCTGTAGCGACTACTTCCCTTTTAAACTTGTATTTCTGCTAATCTGCTCTTTTCTGCAGCAGCATTAGGCATACATAACGTAATTACCTTTTATTTCTTTAATTACAATTAAATAATTGCCAGAGAACGCTATACATCATGCAATATTATACTGTTTAGACAGCAAAAACACGTTAATGATGTATTCATTTAATGAAGCACTGGAAACACATCTTTAATTAAGTATATTTTACTGCAATTAGGTGCTTCTATGGCATTCTCTACCACGTAACAGTTGCGTTTAATAAACTCATGTCGAGGTAGTTAAATAATTGCAATTCTGCATGCATTTAGGATGCGTGTGTTTTGCTGACGTCAACGTTTGAGCCAAATCACTGGCGTTTTGTTGTAAAAACAGCTGCACCTCTAAGAAGAACGTTAATAAAACTTAATAAAAACTCATGTTTCGGATCAAAACAATTTAACAACACATTTAAAACCTTGTGCAATAAAACTCGCTGAAGAGTTTTCGTTCTCTGAGCCACAGTTTTGTTACGTATACCGTGTTAGCAACTGATAATTTAGAATGTGATGATATACTATTCCCAATTTGCCTGCTATGCGGGAAGCGCTATCTGGGGCTTAACCAATCTCCGTTACTTCACAACATGTATAACATGCATCACGCCTGCTTACCATTCTGAGCGATTGTGTTGATCAGCCGGTACTTCAGTTTTGTTTTATACATTTATGGGCAGTTTCACAGTTTAAGCTTAAGCTGAGGTTTAGTAAGCTAGGGACGCCGCTTAAGCTTTGGTTTAAGCCATGTGAGTTTCACAGTATTGCAACCAGGTTCGCTTTACTGAGCTGAACAATTTCAACAGTAAAGTTGGTGACGTTCGCGCATGCGCATCGAGCTTACTCCCATCCTTGGTTTATGGAGACGCTGCTCTTAAAATAAGTTTTTGTAGGTTATCTAGTAACCTTAAGTTAAAATGACAGAAAAATCAGAGTCAAAACGTACAACTTTACTTCTCAGGAAGTCAGCATTCTCTAAGAAATTGTGAAGCAGTATAAGCATGTAATTAGAGTTCTAACAAAGAGGCTAATTAGTAATTACTGTGGAGTAAGAAAAACCAAACGTCGGGAAAAATTGCTATATGAAGGGTGAAACAATTTTGATAGCTCTGCTTGCTGTAAGTTTTGAGATGCCAGAAAAAATCTCCAGTTACAATCCATATGCTTTCACTTGTGATAGCAGAAGCATTGTTGCTGACGAGAGGGTTTTGTTGCTGAAGTATAAAAGCAATATATTATATGTACACGAGTGAGACAATTTTTTTTATTAAATGTACATTTAAGGTCATTTTGATTACACGGTCTTATCACGACCTGTTGTCATAAAAATATTATGATATTAATTAATTTACAATTACACAAACATGGAATTAGGTAAGCATTTACAGTAAATCAGAGGGTTTTGTATCCTGAGAAACTGTAGCGTCTTCCTGAGCATATTGGACCTGTTAACTGGCATGAGAAGATTGGAAATGTCGGCTTGTTGTCTACATCTACTATATTGTGGACAATCTAAGGATGTACTGAATAGTTAGAGGAATGTTACAGCTGGTACACTTTGGAGGTTGGTCCTTAGTGAGAAGATAACAGAGCGTTAGTTTGCAGTGCCCAAATCTAAGCCGGGTGAACGATAATTTGTACTCTTCTTTTGAGAGTTCGGGAATGCAGAAAAGGTTTTGTGCAGCCTGAGCGAGCTTCATGAAGTTTGATGTTGATTGATGACTATTTCAATTTCCATTTTTGCATGTACATGTGTTTAATGAAACTGATGGTATGCGGTAAAAGTATATGAGGTATAAATTTAAAATTAAGGGTATGCCAAATTAAGTTTTACTTGCCAACTTTTATTTAATCGAAATCTCTCGCACAATTCTCGGCCATTCCATAAGTGAAAAAAGGTTTGGGCGCGATCTAAAAATTCTAGATCGACTGTTGTGCATATGGTTTAAAATAATTTGCATTTCCCCATTACTGATAGCGTCTTCTTCAGATAACATGGTGACTCCTTAGTTTAAACCACAGTCAACAAGGTTTAAACCAAGCATCGTATAAGCTCAGCTTATCGCTTGAACTACGCACTTTAAAACTCTATTGTAGCTTACGCTCGATTCGAAGCTTAAGCTTAAACTGTGAAACTGGGCCTTGTTTAATAAGTTTACCTTCTACGGAGGGTTGCCCCACTTGTGCTCGGACGACTTTGAATCACCCTCCCACTCTGTCATTGGTCAAACTGCTTATGCTTATTATTGCATCAGCTCACTGCAGTGATAGCTGTCTGCCGGGCCAGTCTGAGGCAAAGTTAACTCGTAATGGTTTCAACATGTACTTGTGGCAGGGGTACATTGTTGGGCTTTTCGATGCCGGTCACAGCCCTTCAATGATAGTGGAAAGGCATAAACAAAAAGGTCTTACCATAAGTAAGCCCTGTGTGGGGCGTATAACACAGCTGCATAAAAATGGGATCCCACCTGAGGCTCAATGTGTGAAAATACTAGCAAGAAAAAGGTCACAACGAACGGACCTAAAGCAGTAGTAGCCAAGTTGAGTGCAACAGTGACTCAAGAAAACTCACCAACCCAAAGAAGCATTTCCAGCCGCATTGGAATATCCAAAGGGACGGCCTATCGGATAATACACAGCAATTTGGGTCTAGAAAGCACGTGGACACGCCTTGAAAGAGCGGCACATCAGAGAACGCTTCACCAACACAAGAAAACTCTATGAACACCACCTGGCAGGTGAAAAGTGGCAATGGGTGGTTTCTTTAGAAGAAGCATAGGTTTATCGTGATGACACAAAAAAAACCCGAGCCATTGGGCCAAAAGGGGCGCCCCAACTTTATTCGGGAGAACAAGAAAAAGTTTTCCAAGGGATTCATGGTGGTTGTAGGTTATTGCTCTCGGGGGAAACTCGCATTCATAGAGTTGCCAACAATGAAAAAATTAATGCAGCCTACTATCAAAGAAATGTTATGGGGCCCAATTTTTGATGAAGAGATTCGTCGGTTGTATGGTGAGGATGCCTCAAATGTTTGTATCCACATGGATAAAGCATCCAGTCGCACCTCTCGATCTTCCCAGCATTACCACCACTGGAAAGGTATGGAAACGGTGTCAACGTGATACCATTTAAAAGGATCCCTGTGAAGTCACCAGATGCCTCGCCAATGGAGTTTTGCGGATTTGGTCTGCTGAAACAGCGCCTTGTTTCTCGGAGTCCCACCACAATTGAAGGATTCTGGAAAGTCTGCCAGGAGCAGTGAGCTAACATCCCCCTTCCTGTTCTTAGACGCAGCCCTCTTCAATGGAAATTGCGCTGCAGAGCCATAGTTAAAGCCCATGGAAATCACATTGAACACAATAGGTGATGGCGAAAGGGAATCTCGCCATGAAAAAACATAAGCAAAATCGCCGAGCTTAAGTGGGGCAACCCTCCGTATTAAGCAACTATGAAGCAACGACACATCTTTAAATGATTAATAACCAACGTGTTAACTCTTTTTACCATAGTTGTTCAGAATTTCTATTTCTACTGATCTTTTACTAATCAGTAAACCGTTCAAAGGCCTGTTAAAACAACTCATCTATAACAGTTTTCGTAAAATACCACGCCATTGCCGTTTATCTTACGTGCACTCCACGAAGCCATAATTTTTAAGGATGCTTGCTCATTGTCGCTCACATTCTAGAGAAAGAGGGAGGGTGGAGGATGTTTGAGAAATATGTATATTAAGCGACTGAACTATTAAGAGAATGTCACTTCAATTCCTTCCTGCAAGTTCGACTTCTTTCACTGCATAAGCCCCTCTTGCACTGGAACAAAGCGTAGCAGACCATGGGTGCCTTAACTGAAAGTGTTTCAAAGAAGGTTATCTACCTGATTCAAGAGTTTATCGGCCTAATTTAGAAAGACCTGCATTGTTTTTTACCGCTAGGGTTGAAAAGCGAAGGAGATTTCGGCCCCCGCCAAGGATAACCTAAAGTGCCTATTGAACCTCCGGAGGAAGGACAGCAAGAAGGGCGACGGTAGCAGAGCAGAGGGGTCCCTAACGTCGGCAGGTTGAGGATCCTTCGGATCCTAAATCGCGCCAGGTCGTGTAACCCATAAATATGCAAGGCAAAGAAAGGAGAGGAGAAACACCACGAAAGAACCCTAGGTCAGGGTGTTCAGTCCAAGGAATCGTACTCGGGACCTCCAGAATGCGAGCCTCAGAGCCAAGTTATACGTTTACGAACAACAATTTTCAGATGACTTTGCAGTTGATTTTCCCTCACAGGAACATAGGAATCTTGACATTAAACAAAAATATTACGTATTCATGTTCGTTTGCAGATTTCGAAGATTGGAATATAAGGAAACAGAACTCCCACGGTGAAGCGGCAGGTAGGCACCCTATGGGATGTACTCACGCAAGTGTTGTCAGCAGGTGGGCGATTGCTGGCGATACACGCAAACTAGATAATTTTGTTAAACAAACATGACTCTCTGTTTGTGGTGACTCGGGAGCGCGCTCGATTGTAACACGTTTCTTTTAGTTTAAAAGCATGACATGAAGAGGCCAGGATTATGAATTCGGCACTTCGGAACAAACACCGGGCTGAAGAGTGTCCATAAATGATGAACACCTGCCAGCTGTTTACACATAAAGGAACACATCAAATGAATCAGCGCGATTATGCGTTTGCATGTCTCAAAACGGACAGTGCTACCAACGTTAGATAAACATGTTTAACGTACAGGCACGATGAAACAGGCTCTGCACGAAACCTCTTCATTTTGAGGGATTATCAGATGAAGTCCATCCACTCAATCTTCTGATGTCCTCAGAGCTTATTACGTCTGTTTGACTAAGCACATGGAACTAATAATGTATGTATCTTTTTTCGAAAAGTAGCTTTGCTGTGCAAACGAAGTGAGAAACCAGAGCTTAAACTCCTATCTCGCGGAGTGAGTTTAGCATCAACAACGCATCGACGATTTTGTCAGTACTTAAGTTCTTTAAAACGCAACAGGGTAGAGATTACATTCTATATATTATCGGTTACATGACCGCTCGTTAAAGAAAGAAAGAAACATTGAAAGAACGCAACATCTAAGCTTTAAAATTTAAAAATAATTTCTCGCTTGATAATGTTACCTCATTGATGTCGTTACTGAATTGAAGTCATTAACAGAAATAATAAACACATGATGCAAGATGTGTCGCTACTCGTTCTACTCATGATTTCTATGACACTTTCTATATTATTAATCGATGATAGATACTGGCTATTCATATCTATGTCCACTAGCGCCCCAGAGAAAGAAGTGTTTTGAGGTTATGTTGTACTCAGCTGAACTCGCCATTGCAATATGTATATATCTCGTGCTTGCAATGAATTTCTGTCAACAAAGGTGTTACTCCAGTACAGATTCACCGCAAAATGTTGAGTTGTGAATTATGAGCATCACGTTATAACCAATGCATCTCAATGAGTATGAGTTGGTAGAATAGTTAAATAACATTATAACTAGGATTCAAACAGAAATCTCTGGCATTTTACGAGAATCTAGCAATTGTTAGCAACACCTAGGCAATGTTGGTAACAAACGTTTCTTACTATTTGCTATGGTTTCAGGCACTGTTTACATTGAACAGGATAGCCAATCCCAATAATGTCCCATTTTTTGCGTTGCCGATTACATATACTTCGTAAACAGATTCGTAACAACTGCCTTGGAGAAACGCAAACGTTCTAAACAAGAAGGAAAAGGTAATGGGCAATTCTGAATTAGGTTGGTCTTCATTGAGAACGTTAAAAAAGCTAAAAGAAAAGGAATAAATTACCTTAGGAGTGAGTAGTCGTGATCTGTTCTGGCCGCCCGTTTTAGGTGTTTTACTTTTATAGCAAAATTACGATGTGAAGGCAACAAACGTAGCCATCTTGTCGCTATTGCACATGCACAATGGGAGCTGCCAACCTAAATGAGAAGAACTCCGCGGAATAAGCGATGTTTTGTTACTTCTTCATTTTGTTTTGCCGCTGACAGAAACGCAATGCATTGTTATTAACAGTGCATAACAGGAAAGAAAATGGCTTGCGGAGGATGCGAAAACACAGTATACACGATAGTACGACAACAATTAGGTGTTGAAAACTTAGTTGCTGCACATTAAAAAACTAACCCTAGTCTAACCTCCCGTGTATCAGAAACCTAAGCATAGGAACGTACGCTCGCTTTGCTCGCGTGCTTTGGTGTAACCACTGGTAACGAATTAAAACAAGCTTATATAAAAAAATTAACCCTAACCTAACCTCCCGTGATACAGAAACCTAAGCTTATATATATAAACTAAACCTAACCTCCCGTGAATCAGATACTAGCTTTGTCGGTATTTGTTATTTATGTTGCCAGCATTGTGTTGGAGATAGAGGATGACATAGGGTGATATCTGTAGGACATGTAAAACATCACTTTCATCGCTTTTGAAGACCAACGTAAAGCAGAATGTCGGAGATGATAAATGCCTTGGCTCCAAGCGATCGGTGAAATTATATAAATGCATTACGTTTCTTTGTATGATCCAAGGGAATTCGGTGGTTCGGTTCACCTCACAGCCCCTAAGCTTGTGGAACACTTGACCATCCACACTGTAAACCACGATGTTAACTCATATGTGAAGACAGTGATAAGGGCGTCGGAGACTCTAAATGTCCTCTCCCAGGAAAGCGTAGAATACCTGAAAATGCATTTCTTTAGTACACATTTAAGCTGCAACCTGGAAACTCTTGTGAATATAATTTAAAACCACAGGTAAAGTATCACATAATCTGATAAAGTGAACAATATCCATAGAGTAACATCAAATACAGAGAGAGCCAAAAAACTACGAACCAGTTGTGCGGTATTTTTTCCGCTGCGTCCTCAGCGCTCGTTGCCATCTGTCGCTATCATAGAAAGGCGCGGATGAAATCATACAACATTTTTAAAACTACTTTTAAAGACTTTACTTAACAACTTTATGAAAGGAGATGCTGAAACTGGCCAGCGTCGTTGTCCATACATGTTTTGCACCTCTTTAGGAAACTATCCATCACTCGCCGTAGTTCACGTTGTGAAATGCTGGAAATTTCCTGGCGAATATTTTGTTTTAATTCTTCCAGGTGTGTGGGTTTGTCTTGCACACTTTATGTTTTAAGTTACCGCAGAGATAGAAATCGCAAGGACTAGGTCGGGTCCCCCGAGGGGGCCACAAATTTCTACTAATAATTCTGTCCTCAAACGTACTTTCAATTGTTCTCATCGAAATATTGGCCTATGAGCTGTTGCAGAGCCTTGTTGAAAAAAGGCAAAATCACGCACCCTGGCTGTTAATTCTCTAAAAGGGGGAGAAAATTGTATTCACATATGTACGGGCGTCAACTGTTGAGAAATTGCCAGCATTTCTCAAGTGAAGTACGGCGAGTGATGGCTAGTTTCCTAAAGAGGTGCCAAAAATGTATGGACAACGACGGTGGCCAGTTACAGCATCTCCTTTCATAAAACTGGTAGATAAGTAAAGCCTTTAAAAGTAGTTTTAAAAATATTGAATGGTTTAATCCGTGCCTTTCTATGATAGCGGCAGGCGGCAACGAGTGTCGAGGACGCGGACAGGAAAAACACCACTTAGTCGGTTCGTAGTTTTTTTGGCTCTCCCTGTAGAAACAAATATTAGGATTTGAACCTAGTAGTGACGCTTCAACAAATACCCTATTAACCAAAAGTGTCCAGTTCGCAATTTCACATTACGCACATGAAACAATGCAATAAAAGATACGAACTGTCGTTTATCCTTGTTATCGAGAATAAGCGCCGTACATCCAGGGTACGATGACCGAGTTCAGAAATGAAGTGCCCAACATTTGATGCAATCAATAGCATGACGCACGATAGGGACAAGCTGCCAATATTGCGATGCATTAACCAATTGCAACGGACATTTATTTGCAAATGACGTTCGCAAGGTGGGCGACAGTTCGAGCATCGGATACAAACGCTGACGGTTTCCAGCGTGAGCACTCGCATACTTACGTGTGAGGTATTGGATGTATGGGAAGACTGAGAAGTTCGCTCCTGCAACCCATTGAACGAAACCTTCATCACTCAACTGCTTTAGTGCCTACCTAATAGCGGGATTTATATTACTTTTCTAAACATGTGTTTTACACCTGTAGTGTTTATTTGTAACATGTGCTACAGAAACTGTTTTTATTTAGTATAAAATACCAATTAAGAGGTACGAGGTTAGTGGCCCTTCATCATGTCCATAGCGACTGGCATACCATTTAGTTATCTATATTACTATGCTGATTTCTATTTTCCTGCTGTTGTTTAAATAACAAATTATACTGAAAATATATGACTGCTAATAATCACTATTTAGAATATAGTAATGTAAACCCCGTTTTACATTGTGGTTATAATCCAAATATTATTCTCCATAGAGCAACACCCAAGGCACTCCTCAACAACTGTTTGTTATCACGCAAAAATATAAACTAATGTGGCTCAGTGGTTAGTTTGCAGAAACTTGCGAGAGCAAATCGGGTGCGCACACGAAAGCAGGTTGCGCAGTAGCATTCCTCTGAGTCACGTAACCTGCCAGCGCATAGAGCGAGAATAAAAGAAAGAGACAATGTACTATCTTTGTCTCTCTCCTCATCTGCGCAGTGGTTTCCAAACCCGCCTTTGTGTGCGCTTCCAACTCTAGTTACTATGTAATTTACTTGAACGATTCACATGTGTGAGGCAGATTTCTAGTTCACAAAAAAAGTTCTATGTTGTTACCTCGAAAGAATCAACAAGCTTTGTGGCTTGCCAGGCTCGAATAAGAAAACGCATACGTATTTTGAAGTGTCTTTTTTATCCTATCTTAGCCTTTGTGTACGAACTTATTAGCAGCTCTATAACAAGAATCAGCTACCACACTGTACTCCTTACCTGTTGAATTGTTATAGGTAATCCCAATTAGAGGTTACGGGTTCATTAATATATTCGCGGTTCATTAATATATATAAGCTTATTTATGTAATGAAACTTGTAACTCTTAATTTAACAATTATATAAATAATAATCGCTTTTTACTTGTGTTGTTTAAAATCCAATCACCATTATGTAAGCTGTCAGATCACAGATCACGGTATATTAAATGAATATGTGTTACGGAATATTAACCTATAGTACTAACAGTGGAAATGAGGAAATACATAACCTCAAAATGAAGGCAAGATAAAATCAGAACACAATAAAGACAAATTTTTCTTTCAAGAATACAATTTATTTGCAAACTGACACTATTTGAATGAGCATTGATTAAAAACACAATTTTCAAAGTTGAAAGAATCCGCTCGTTTTCGGTAACGGAAACTAAAGTGGAGAGGACTGAAAAGGACTTTGAGGTAGTAGGTTTTCCATAATTGATGAATGTTGCTGTTGATTTATCTACAGGTATGGCTTTATTGAAGATGCGTTAACATAACCTGTTATTATTTTCTCTACTACGTATAGTAAGTAGGGGAAGTATTGTATTCTACCCAAAAATTCGATACCGAGATTTCACAGGAAATACATCTTTTGAGGTGCACTGAATGCATATAAAGCATTTTTGGAAACATGTCCGTGTGTGTGTCTGTGAACAGCATAACCCAGAAACGAACAGTCGGATAAACACCAAACTTGGTATTTAGGTTCAGTATCTTCCAGAGATGCGACACGAAGGTTTTCAAGAAAATCCTCCCACCTCAGATTACCCTTTACATGGAACATTTTTCGAAAATTTTAATTTTCTCAAAAAGAGCTCTAACGGTTTTGAATAAAATACCATAATTTAAAACATTTTTATGGCAAATGAATTGTATATCTCGAATTTTCTGGGAATGTCCCCAAAAGTATTCTTCATTGTGAATGACTTTTGCATAACTGGTAAACCATAAGAGATAGACAAAATTTTACTGCACAAAAAATGTAGATCGCATTAAAATACACAATTTATGTCATATACGGTTTTGTTGTTGAGTGAACAATTTTCGAGATATTGTTTGTTATTCCCTTAAATTTTCCAATAGTTATACTTTCTCTCAAACGGGAATTCGTTATTCATTTTTTTTTGTCCTGGTAATGCAAAGAGAATGGAATACTCCACATAGCAACCAGCTCTTAAAATATTTGACTATCGCTTAAAGCCTACCAATTCCCCTTGTATCTACAAGAAAATTACCAATAAGTTTAACATCTCGATTAACATGAATATGGAGAATAAGCGTTCGTAAAAATAGTTTGTACAAGAGTAGAGAAAGTCATGTGAGTATAACACATCAGATTTTTTTTTATTAATTCTTGGTACTATAATCACGCTGGATACTGCTGTCGATGTGAATGAGTAGCGTATTAATCACTGCATAGTGATGCTATACAGTTCAGAAACAGTTTTATCCGATAAAATCGCATCCTTGCAAGCATATTATAAGATAAACGACCGCGATTGATAAAAAACGCGGCATATGAATGAAATATACCTTGTAATATACTGAGCAGCCGCCATTATTAAACGCTCTTAAGTCTGTCGCGGCTTAAGTTAACTATATTGTTTATGAAATACGTGAAACCATTTATTACGTATAAGTTATTTTAGCTTTTAGCATTATAGATGTACCACTGGACTTCTATAGACATACAAGTTCTTTTATGCACCACAAGATTTTGTTGGCGTTCTGCGCATTACTATAGTATATTATACAACAAGAATATAATGGCTTTAATTAGGACACGAGCATGCTTATGAAACGAGCGGTGGCGAGCTTTCATACGAGCGTCTTAATTATCGTTATAGTCAAGTTGCAAGTTTTTGGTCGACCACACTATAATTTCAAAACTTTGAGTGTTACAAAAACATCTTATCTTGTGTGTAATTAAATGCTGATCGCATGGCAGCATCTTGAGCGGTTTGCGAATAGTGCAACAAATGGCAGCACTGCTGAGTGCACGCTGTCTATATATATATTTAGGCAACGTGATCGCAACGCATATTTAAGCAAATAGTATGAACTCAGTTTATTACAATATTAAATTACAATTAACAGACTTTATTTTATTTTAAATACATATATTTCATTGTTTAACTAGGGAATGGATCCCAGTGGACTGCTGCTTTGAAGGCGTTAAAAGGTATGGGCGGTAGGGGAGCTGCGCCCGCCGCCAAGTAAGATCGTAATGAGTCGTTAAAGTATTATAGGTGCCATAACAACTTAGTTACATCACATATAATCAGTGTAATTTAAACTACAAACTGTAAAGTTATATTTTCCGATCTGTACATTGAAGGTTTCTAAGGAGTGATCGCTATCATTACTTTGCCAATTTTACTTTACAATATCTGACAATCATTGTACAGTTTAGCCTGTATTCTATATCCAGCTTAAAGCTTAATATTTATTAATCTACTAAACTCAAATATATACCTTTGGTTATCACCTCACAAACAGCAATAATAAACCAATAACAAGAAGTTTTGCTTAATACTTGTATTCAGTTCATAAGAACTGAAACACTGCCCAACAAAATCTGATGTGTTACTCACATGACTTTCTCTACTCTTGTACAAACTATTTTTACAAACGCTTATTCTCCATATGCTTCATGTTAATCGAGATGTTAATCTTATTGCTAATTTTCTTGTAGGTGCAAGGGGAATATGGTAGGTTTTAAGCGATAGTCAAATCTTTTAGGCGCTGGTTGCTATGTGGCGTATTCCATTCTCTTTGCATGTCCAGGACAAAAAAAAATGAATAACGAATTTGAGAAAAAGTATAAGTATTGGAAAATTTAAGGGAATAACAAGCAATATCTCGAAAATGGTTCACTCAACAACAAAAAATGTATCTGACATAAATTGTGTATTTTAACGTGATCTACATTTTTTGTGTAGTAACATTTTGTCTATCGGTTATGGTTTACCAGTTATGCAATAGTCGTTCACAATGAAGAACACTTTTGGAGACATTCCTAGAAAATTCGAGATATACATCATTTGTCATGAAAATATCTTAAACATATGATATTTTAATCAAAATCGTTAGAGCCTTTTTTTGAGAAAATTAAAATTTTCGAAAAATGTTCCAAGTAAAGGGTAACCTGGGGTGGGGGGATTTTCTTGAAAACCTTCGTGTCGCATCTCTGGAAAATACTAAACCTAAATACCAAGTTTGGTGTTTATCCGACTGTTCGTTTCTGAGTTATGTTGTTCACAGACAGACACACGCACTGAAATGTTTCCAAATTTTTTTTGGGATTCAGGGGATCTCAAAACATGTATTTCCGGTGAAATCTCGGTATCGAATTTTTGGATGGAATACAATACTTCCCCTACTTATTATACGTAGTAGAGAAAGTAAAAATCTACAAATTATATTTCAGTACTCAGTATCAAATTAAGGTGTTTATATACAACAAATTATACTATTACATTTTATCATAGAATACAACGTGATGTTTGTTTACTGCTAGAGCAAATGCAACACACAATCTGTCAATATCTGGCTTCATTTTGTACTCCGTGCTTTTTAATGCAATCTATAGCAATTCTAATCCATTTATGTAAATATATGTATTTAAATTAGCTATTTTGAAAGTGTATGATACATCAACGGAATAATGGTTCACATTCACACAGTCTCACGCACGTAGAACCATATGGAACGTTTCCTTTTAAAAGCTTGTATTACCAGTGCTTAGAGAAAATGTTTAATATACTAAGTAAAACAGTTGCGTATCACGTTAAATGAAATGCTATGGTTTATGGTATGTGATAGCATATCCTGTTGCAAATGTAAATTTTGGATAATGGAAACCATGACTATTGTCACAAAAGTTATACATATAAAGCAGTGCTGGTATTCGAATACTTCCTTTGAATTCTGTAATATTAATTAAACATACCGGAGGTTTACAAGCATTGATGCTAACAGTGTGTTGCAGAGGCTATACTCTTACCGAAATAAGAAACACACTTAAGGTAAACAAAGGCGAGAGGTAGCTTCAAGCACGTAGCCGCAGTGAATGCTCTCATTAGTCCCTGACGGCATCAGTCAGCTTACGAGTAGAAAATAGATCTCATTTTTTCTTTGGGTTATTACCTTAGAAATACGTTAATGTATAGTTTAATTATTTCATTGTAATATGCTACATTTCACTAATATTTGGAAGTAGAAACCAATCACTTTACTGAAACAGCCGTTATCGCATAACAATGCACTTGCTGTGCGCGTGTTGCGCGGAGTAATACGTAAATGTGTTTCTTAGAGCGGATCCAGTATAGAACTGCATCAGTATTTTTACGATATTCTTCTTGCGAGTGTCGTTATAGCAAGTTCACTTTTTAAGGGTTAAAGGACATGCAGGAGTTAACTTCAGCGAAGATGTTGACCAGCTGGCTAAACAGAGAGTTACACGGGAGGATTCCCAAGAATCAGACATCCACATAAAGATGTTTACCAGCCTTACGCAGCTCTACTTTCAGTGCTGGAGTGACAAATGGTCTTTTACAAAAGCTTTAAAAGGCAAACAGTATGTGACCATTTAGGAAGACATACATATTGCACGTCGACATATCAGCATCGTCAGGATGCGACTTGGTCATGGCTGTCACACTCAAACATATTCACTACATACATATTATAACCTGTTCTCCAGTCTGTCCCTTCAGAACGTGCTGACTTTAACCATATACTGTTTAGAGGTCACAGAATGCGCATCAGCGTCCCACTCTCTTCAATGCCCTTCAGTTCTTATCGGTTCCTTATCCTGTTAGCGTCAGCTCTTTATTACCTACTCCTCGGAAACCAGCTTTAATTCAATTCCTCCAAGACACCCAGTTACAGCTAAAATCCCTCCTGCTCTGTTTGGTCATCTCCTGTGTAATTCTTCTGACCACTGCTGTTATGTTTGATGGCTTATTGATTCTTCAAACGAGAGCCACCTAAATAAATAATATGGTATTGTTATATACCGGGGTGAAGTCAATAGGTTTGCACCTAGATATTAACTTTTAGTTATCCCAGCATAAACATTGGGAGACGTAGCTGCAAAGGCAACAAGAGGACCAGGAACCTTAACTACACATTTCAGAGCAGGCGTGGGATAGTTATCATAAAATACACATAATTTCGCATTAATCACTTTACCTGTGGTTTATTGAATATTATACGGTGCTTCTGCATCATACACAAAAGATTAAAAGAAAGACATTGGAGGGAGATGTTACACACACGAGGCTACATTCACACGATTCACACACACCCTTCCATGTCAGACACTCGACTTGAAGTCGTCACGCTCTCCCCAGAACACCACACAAAGAAAGTAAAGCTTACTTCCGCCACACGCCAGAGAAATTCAAAACCCAAGCCGAAAGAATTACACCAGCAATACTGACGCTAACAAAACAATGTGTCTGGCGTACATACACGCAACATCATATAATATATGCACGCGCGCGCGCGCGCGCGCGCGTGTGTGTGTGTGTGTGTGTGTGAGTGGTGAAACAACAAGAGTTCTGAGTGAAAGATAAAAACACGCAAACTAACAAACTAAAAACGTTCAATATTTCTGATTTATTCCATTCATCAGGAGATTAAACGATTAAGTAATTTATTTCTTAACCGCTATTGTCGACATCAAATGAGTTTTCATTTTTTATGTGTTTTTAATGTTTTAATCCCTGATGCAGGGTTAAACCCACAATATTGCACATTTTTATTCTGTGCCTTTGTGTGTGCGTATATTTCGCTCAGAACAATCTTTTTCTTTCACCATAAATTATAAATAAGGGGAGGCAAGTTTCGATATATTTTATGGAAAACGAATTATTTCCACCTAGCCCATTTCATTCTTATACTATATAGAGAAGAAACTAACCCAAATTTGAATCTATACTTTGACAAGGTTTAATGCTAACTACGATTCAGCCTTTTTTGTCACAGAACGAAAACCATAAAATATATTTCACGTGCATTTAGTGCATCCCTACATAGTAATATAAGTGAAGATCAATTTAATGCACGGTGGCCAAAAATTCCAGATGCATCAACTGGGATTTCGCTTACCCTGGTGTATCTTAGTTTAAATATTTTTCTGCAACACATATATTACATTACTTTTCTTCAGTGGTATCTCCGCTTAATAAAACACAGCAGGGTATGTATTCCATTTCGGTATTCTCTGTAGTAATAAATAAATGAAATACACAATCAGAACTTCTCCTGCTTTTCCAATACCCATCACATAGCATTACATCACCGCTGTCTGAATATTCTAAATTACACAGGTACTTCTCTCAAAGCAAATCTCGGGAGAGAAGAAAAGGAGCCCAGAAAGGGAGATGGAACCTGAATTTATACAGATCATTACCAGCATCGGACGAAAGGGAAAAAGGACATAAAAAAGCGAGAAATCTCCGATATCACCTGTCAGAAAGACGGTGAGAAAGAAACCCCATAGCATCGCTCGTATCGACAGCCTCATAATCGATTCTTTCCGAATTGAATAGAAATGGACAATTTCTGAATACACTCTCCATCAGTAGACACTGTTAATGCATTTATTTCACTCTCTCCTCCAATGCGCGGGCATTTCTTCACTGTTTGTCGCTCTAAAAACAACCTTACGGTAACAGTTCATATTTTATTTATTTATTTGTGCTAGCAATCTTCCTTAGAATACATCAGCCCAAGCTGTTATCTTGACATATTCTACCCATATTACTTTCTTTAATTATAACATAAAAATGATGATAATAATAGAATAATAGTAGTAATACCAAAATAATAATATAATTACATATCTTCTTAACATCTCATGATGAAACTAATTCACATCTCTTTTTATTGTCCATAACCACTTCTTTTTTTTTACTTTGGACAGGTACTCTCCTACCTTTTTACTATCCTTGTTAAAAATCTTGCTTAAAGCTACTTTCTTGTCCAGTTTTAACCATTTCCCATTTATAGCTTGCTTTCTCCAATGCTGTGTACCTTTACAATCAAAAACGATATGTTCTAAATCTTCTCTTTCCCCACATATTGGGCACTGATTCTGTGGGAACCCATTTCTCATTCCTATTAATCTCCATACACCTGCTCGTGCCCAGGCAATACTTTCTCTTTGTTCCTTATTTGAGTTATCCACATACTATTCTCTAGCCCTACATTTTTTATTAATATATATGATTCCAAGGAACTTTTCTTCCCAATGACACTAAATTAATTTTGTATCTCTATATCTTCAAACCTCCACCTAGCTTCTTTCCAAAAACCCTTAACATTATTTTCCCTCCTTCTCCAAATTTCTCCCAGACCGCTATTTTCCAAATTGGTTTGTATACTGTAACTCCACCCATTTTTCTTTAAGCTCCTTTCTTGAAATTCCAAACACTGCCTCAACAAGCTCTTCTCTTCTAAATTTAATAGTTTGTACCAATATTTAAGAGCTCTCTCCATTATTACCCCTTTTCTTCCCACTCTCTGCATTTCAATTAGAGCAAATTCCTTAACTGTGGCATTTGGCAGGCCTAAAACGTCTCTACAAAAACTCCTGTGTACCATATCTATCTCTTCCCAGCCTCCTTGTACTCCCCATATTTCACTTTCATGTAACATTTTTGCTTCAACTACTGTGTTATATATTTTCTCTAGCCATTTAACGTTTATATCTGGTATTCTATATTTACACCCTCTAACCGCTGACATTGCCCCCTTCCCCTTCGTCAATACCAGTTTCTTCTGTTTCTCCCATTTTCCAACCCCATCCATTTTAACCCCTAAGTATATACAATCTCTGACCACTTTATATTCCTTCTCTCCATTCTTCCACTTTTCATATTTGCCCAGTTTACCACCTTTCTTAAACACTATAATTTGAGTCTTCTCTTGGTTTACTTTCAGATTCCATTCATCACAGTATTTATTCATTTGCTGTAGGGACTGCTTCAGACCAATCGTTGGAACTGATCCTATCACTAAATCATCAGCGAATAATAACCCAGGAATTGATACCTTATTTATCACAGGCAACCAATTATTGTTTCTTCCTATCTCAGTGAGGATATCATCAATATACAGTTCCTATTACACCGTAATACAATATGACGCAATTGTAACCACAAGAAATTAATCCTAAATACAGATAACGTGAACATGCTTCTGTTTAAATTCTCTACCTCATAATTTGCGATATACATACTGGGGAATTAAAAATAGAGACTTGTTTTCGCAAATGGTCCAAAGCCACCCCATTTTGGAGCATAGTGCAAACTTAAATGGCTGACTATCGAGCGGAATGGCTTAGGCAACACGTCCGTGGACCTCATTAGGGGGTCGTGGGTTAAGGCAGTATTTTTAAACAAACTTTTAAACTTGATTTCAGTCAAATTATATAATATAAACTTCAATAACAGCCCGCCTTAAAGCAATATGTGTATAAATAACATAAAATGTATGTAACAGTCATTGTATTATGTTTATATTATTGTATACATGTATAATAATGTTATGTAAATGTATTACGTAATTTAATAATGTAGGAGCTGTGAGAAATACGTCAAAAGTTGCTAATAATGAGGTAACAATGAGGTAACCTTGAGGCAATAATGAAATTGAAAGTTTAATAATGCTACTTGTCATTTTTGGAAGCAATAATGTAATTTTTGTGACAGTTTATAAAACAGCCAATCAACAACCAGAAAAAGCTTTAGTTAAATGAAGGCATTCTATTGGACTAGGATTAGCCAATCAGAAACTAAAATGGAGCAAAATTTACAAATTCAGAAGTCAGTTGCTTGTAGACAGTGTTCCTAAACGGACGCGGGACTCGTCCTCGAGAAATTTAATACATATTTTGTGTGAGACAAAAATAGTTTACGTCAGAAAAAGAGCAAGAAATTAATAAAAAAAATCTCCCAGCTCTCTATATCAGTGAAGTGTTATTTAAATCGTGTCAAGCATTAATAAAAGGAGTGAAGTAAAATTATAATCTGTGTAAGCACACATTCTTCAGTCGCACCACAACCCTGCAAAGAGAAAATGTCTCTAACAATAATACTGACGCAGCCGAGGCAAACATAAATATATAATATTTAAAGAAACAGTCAAAATTGCAAAGTTAATATTTTTTAAACATTTGGAGCAAAGGCCACCGGAAAGTACATTTTTGGGGCGAAGGTTACCGGAAACCTTTTACCATACGTGTGGTTGCAACTACTTCAAGTTCGGCTCCCCAACAGTCGAAATATAACACATCTTCTTCAAACTGGCTTTCCATACGTAGCAGCAACAAACCATATTCTTCCTCAGGGTTGATTCCCGCGGCCGACATTCCTGACCCATGGATTTCTTCGGGGGTTTTCTCATTTCCTCTCATTTCATCTTCCTCCTTCACGTTACAGGTCGATTACGGGGCTGTGTGTCGGTCGGATGCGGGCAGATAGCAGAAGCTTGAGCGTTAGAACTCCTCGGTCCCGTCAGATGGCACCGTTCGAACCTTCGAGCTTTCCCGGGTCTCCGCTGTAGATGAGTCTGAGAGCCACCTTCTGGTTGCTTGGAAGGGCCGCTGTTGAGCGCTCTCCGGCCGGGTGGTCAAGCCTGTAACTTTCGCTGTCGCTCCTTCAGCCCATACTCTCCTGTAGCACCTTCATCTCAGCCGTTCCTCCCGGGGGTATATGCACTAAAGATCCCTTGCGGGTCGAGATACTAGGTGTCCCCTTCCGTCACCTAATCCTAAATAGCTGAACACACACGCCTACGGAAACAAAAGAATCTCGGCAAGCATGCATGCGAAAATAACGTTGTATAAAGAGCCTTCATTAGAACCCGTGCCCGGCATAATGGGAATTTGCTTGCCGACCGGAATCCCTCTGTTTTTTACTTTCTCTACTACGTATAGTAAGTAGGGGAAGTATTGCATTCCACCCAAAAATTCCATACCGAGATTTCACAGCAAATACATGTTTTGAGGCCTCCTAAATCCAAAAAAAGTAATTTTGGAAACATATCCGTGTGTTTGTCTATCTGTGAACAGCATAACTCAGAAACGAACAGTCGGATAAACACCACACTTGGTATTTAGGTTCAGTATCTTCCAGACATGCGGCACGAATGTTTTCAAGAAAATCTCCCCACCCCAGATTACCCTTACATGGAACATTTTTCGAAAATTTTAATTTTCTTAAAAATGGCTCTAACGATTTTTATTAAAATATCATATATTTAAGATACTTCCATGACAAATAAACTGTATATCTTGAATTTTCTGGGAATGTCTCCATAAGTATTCTTCATTGTCAACGACTTTTGCATAACTGGTAAACCATAAGAGATAGACAAAATTTTACTACACAAAAATGTAGATCGCGTTAAAATACATAATTTATGTCAAATACATTTTTTGTTGTTGAGTGAACCATTTTCGAGATATTCCCTTAAATTTTCCAATTTTCCTTTATCTCAAATGAGAATTCGTTATTCATTTTTTTTGTCCTGGTAATGCAATGAGAATGGCATACTCCACATAGCAACCAACTCTTAAAATATTTGACTATCGCTTAAAGCCTACCAATTCTCCTTGCAGCTACAAGAAAATTAGCAATAGGATTAACATCTCGATATCTCGATTAACATGAAGCTCGATTAACTGTTTATAAAAATAGTTTGTACAAGAGTAGAGAAAGTCATGTGAGTGTAACACATAAGAATTTTTTGGTAACTACATTGGTCTTATCGGTGGCCTTTCCTTTGGTGCTTACTCGTGTAACTTTTGTCGTTGGGTTTCTTGCACTTTTGATTTTTGATCATTAGATCATACTTCCAGACTCTGGGGAGAATACGAATTAATCTTGGATGGAGAAAAATTCCCACCCCAACCAGGAATCGAACCCGGGACCCCTCGCACAGTAAGCAGATGCTCTACCACAGACCTACGGGGCCAGCCAGCATATTCAGTACTTGGCATCCTTTTAATTCCCATCGATCTTGACTTGTTTCTCGAGATTGCATGGAAACAGTATGGCATTTTAAGGCCAGCATATAGCGTCCAGTTCTTAAATATTTGACTATCGCTGTTCTCTTTGTATTTATAACGAAATGTGTAATGTAACTATCCAGCTATTTTTTGCAACATGTTTATTTGGATTAAATTGTTAGGTAGAAAAATAAGCTTTAGTAACAATACTTTAAGTACACACCAATAAAGATAGGGGGTAGAGAAAGTCATGTGAGTGCATCACATCAATTTTTAGATATCCACTGTGAAAAGGATTAAAATACAAATTTTGAGGGCCATGTACATGTCTGATAGTGGCGTTGGCAAACAATGGTGTTTCATTAAAAAAGAAAAAGATCGCATACGTTGCTAATCTTTTTAAGAAAAGTTTTGGAAGCGAATGGCACAAGTTGATCGCTTGAAATTGTTCATGAATGCACTACTTCTGGAATGACTGAGAAAGAAGAAGAGGGGCATTACTGTGTGCGGATGGGCACGTCATACAACCCCATTATGAAGGCAATGTGTGATATCTGTGTAATTGTTGCAAAAATAGGAATTAAACCCCAAGTTTCTAAACAGAAATTATCTACAACGTGTTCTTATGGGTATAAATCAAAATCTGCCATATCCATTATAAACAGTCAAAAATGTGAAATGCTAGGTTTTCTAAAGCCCCTTGTAGACGATCAAACTTTTTTTTCAATTCAGGAGTTTACAAGAAAAATTGTCATATATTTTTCAATATGTGACAAGATTGGAAAAGACTTGGCAAGACCTGACAATGTAAAAAATGTGTATTTACAAGTTGTCTCTTCGCCAAACTGAAACCCTTCAGAACACATTGATAATTTATCACGCGCAAAGCAATTTGGAATTTGCGTCACAGTATAACAATTCGCAATGAAAAATTGTTCTTTACTAATATTATGTAGACTTTCACGTATTATATCCAATGAAATCACATTACGATTATACTACAATGGAAATAACACCAACCAATAGGTTGACCACACTATATAACATTACATTACTGTATACTTAGTAAGGAAATCTGCATGGCAATTATTTCTTCATAACCGCCTTCATCTGCCCCATCTTGTGGTAATCCACGGAGCTCTCAATGTACAGACATGGCCAGCTTATGTATAACCTAATCAGTTCGCATACGCATACATTGGCCGGGTAGACATTTTTGTTTACTTTTCGCTTTCAGCCATGTTGCAGATTTCGTGACGCGCTGTAAATACTCGCATTCCATTGGCCAAAGCTATCAAATCATTGTCAAATCTTTGACCGTTTAGAGCTTGTCCTTATTTGCTTTTAAATATTTCAAAGAGTTTAAAAGTATAGGAAGCAATTTGACAAGAAAAGTTGTGAAGTTGTTGCAACTCTTGAAAAGGCTTGTAATTTATTGAATTTGACAAAAGTTTAATCGTATATAAGAGGCTTAACTGTTACTATTTCAGCATAGAGCCCGATGAAATCAGTCACCCACTAAAGTAAAGGCATGCAAATATTTTCCCAAAAAGTGCTGCATTCATATGAATTTTTACCACCAACTGTTCTACAAACTATTCTTACAAAAGGTAATTCTTCTATCTGCCTCTTGTGAATCGCGAAAAACCCTTGCAGATTTTTTTAATACATTTCGTTGTAGGTGTAAGAATACAGTAGGTAAAGCAATATTCAGCTTTTTAAAAAGCGGATCGCTTTGAAGTTCCATGCTCTTTGCATAACCACGAGAATAAACGAACATCGACTTACTACTTGAAGAAAGTGTAAATATTTGAAACTTTAACCAATAACAAAAAAATCTCGGAAATAGTTAACCCCACAAAAATTTGTTTTACATAAATTCTGTGCTTTAACGAGATCTAGAGTTTTTGTGTAGTAAGATTTTGTTTACTACCTACGGTTTACCAGTCATACAAAAATAATTCAGAATGAAGAGGCCTTCAGGCTATTCCCAGAAAATTCAAGATATATAATTTGGCACGCAAATACCTTAAAAGCTATCAAGTCTTAATAATGAATTTTGCTCCATGCATAGGGTAGTTTGTGGTGGGGGTATATCTTGAAAATCTTCCTTTTCTGATACTGAACTTACGAGGGCAGTCCCAGAAGCACCCGACCTGACTTATATATAGCAGTTGTTGTTTCAAACAAATGACTATGGTAGAAAGTACTACCCTTATAAAGCTTACGTTTGAAGTTTGACGATGCTACGTCGTTTAGTACTTGTTTGGCAGCCATTAATAGTGAACTCTCTTAGTGAATATGTAAACATGGATAAAACTAGTCATCGTTATGTGATCCAATACTTTCATTTGAAAGGTCTTAGTTCAACTAATATTAAAGTTCTACTCTGGGCGAGTCTGCTCCTTCGTTTACAACAGTAAAATATTGAGTGGCAGAGTTTAATTGAAGCCGTACGAGATGCCAAGAGGAACATCGCAGTGGTCGACCAAATGAGGTGACCACGCCAGAAATTGTAAAGAAAATCCCCAAAATGGTATTGGATGACCGTCGACTGAAATTGCGCGAGCTAGCAGATATCGACATTTCAAAAAGTGCTGTACATCGCACACTAACTGAAAATTTAGACACGAGAAACCTGTGCGCAAGATAGGTGCCGCGTTTACTCACAATGGAATAAAAGCAGCGTCGTGAGGATGTTTCAGGCAAGTGTTTGGCAATGTGTCGCTGCAATAAAGCCGAGTTTTCGGGTCGATTCATAACCATGGAGGAAACTTGGATACATCACTTCACATCTGAGACGAAGGAACAGTCAAAACAGTGGTTTGAAAGGGAGACTCGGCTACAAACAAGACGAAGACAGTTCCATCTGCAGGCAAGGACATGGCGTCAGTTTATTGGGATGCGCGTGGGATAATTTTCATTGATTATCCTCAAAAAGGAAAAGCAATCAATGGCGAGTATTATGCAAACTTATTGCAGGGTTTGAATGATGGAATCAAGCAAAAACGGCCGCATTTAGCGAAAAAGAAAGTTCTATTTCATCAAGACAATGCACCAGTTCATACATCCATTATCGCCACGGCCATGAGTTAAAGTTCGAATTGTTTCCTCATGCACCCTATTCGCCGGACTTAGCCCCTCTGATTATTTTCTGTTTCCAAAGTTGAAGAAATGGCTTGGTGGTTGGTGGTATAAGATTTACCAACAATGAAGAGGTGGAGTTTGCAGTTGATGGCTATTTTGCAGAACTCGACGGTTCTCACTATAAACAGGGTATCGAAGCTATTAAACATCGCTGGGAAAAGTGTATAGAGCTGAAAGTAGACTATGTAGAGAAATAAACATATTTTGTCCCAACATTTTTGAGTTTTCTTTGTTAGGTTGGGTACTTTTGGGACAGCCCTCGTAAATATAACTCTTGGCTTTTTACCGACTTTTCGAATTTGAGTCGTGTACAGATGGTGTACACAGACACGCCGACAGAAAGACACGCACACGACTATCTTTTCTAAAAATGACTTTCGGGTGGGGTTCAGGGAGCTTCAAAACGTGTGTTTCGTTGAGATCTCATTATAGAATTTTTGAGTCGAGTGCAATACTTCTACTTACTGTAGTATAAGCAGTAGAGAAAGTAAAAGCAAATATGTTTTTCTCATTTTTTTCTAAAATGTGCGAAAGTGATGGATTTTGATACCAGACCTCTCATTCTGTATGCACTTGACTGTTTGCCTATACCTTAAGGGGTACATCCGCTCCTGAGTAGCACCTTCCTCCTCGCTGTATCGACAAACGGAATAATACGCTAAACCGCGGGCCTGGGAATGTTTTTAGCTTCTGGATGGTAGCAGCATTGCAGGCGGTTTCTAGGGGTACTACAGCTGCATCTGTAGCTGTATACTCTTCTTTTTTTTTTTCTCAGCATGACGTTGTCTTGCTTACCTATGGTTATTCTGCGTCCCCTTCTGTTGTTTCAACCTTTTGTTCACATTTACAACCTTGCTTATATTTCTGTTATCTCTTATCCTTCCTGTGAATTTCTCTTCTCATGGTATCCCTCTGCCTTATCTTACCTGTATTTGTTTCGCCATGAAACTTGCATCTGTGGCACACAACAACAGCGATTTTCCTCTCTAGCGTTTTACTGATGCATGTTCTGCGGTTGGAATAGCGTTATTTCCTATTTTACGGACGGCGGATTATCACGTTCCACGTTAATACAATATACAAGGACGGAAAATGCATTTACAGACTACAGTTTCGATAAGCCAGAGTGGTCTTAGGGCCGAAATCGTAGTTTTGAAATATGTTGGTGGACCAAGCAATGAAGCTGATTAGTAAATTTCACAGCTCCTTTTTAATGCCACATTTTATTAGTAAGTCCAAACATCGCAAACATCTCAAATAAGCCATGTTTACTTTCTCTACTACGTATGGTAAGTAGGGGAAGTATTGTATTCCACCCAAAAATTCATAACCGAGATTTCACCGGAAATATATGTTTTGAGACCCCCTGAATCCAAAAAAAAAGAGCATTTTGGAAACATGTCCGTGTGTGTGTGTCTGTAAACAGCATAACTCAGAAACGAACAGTGGGATAAACACCAAACTTGGTATTTAGGTTCAGTATCTTCCAGAGATGCGACACGAAGGTTTTCAAGAAAATCCCCCCACCCCAGACTACCTTTTACATGGAAAATTTTTCGAAACTTTTATTTTCCTCAAAAATGGCTCTAACGATTTTGATTAAAATATCATATGATTAAGATAGGGCGGCGCCGTGGCCGAGTGGTTAGACCGCTCGCCTCCCACCGAGGCGGCCCGGGTTCAATCCCAGGGACCTGCATGTGGGATTTGTGGTGGACGAAGCGGCGTCTGGGCGGGTTTTCTCCGGGTTCTCCGGTTTCCCCCGCCATTCATTCCACCAACTGCTCCATCATCACCTTTCCTTTCATCCGTTTCACCAACATTTCGTATCATCTACTTCCTTCATCCCATTCCAGTCATCGGGCTGATCACCCATCCTGGTTGCTCTGCTCTGCATGAGTGTCTGCTCCTCGACGGGCCTCTGACCCCAGGCACCCGCTTGTAAGTCCTGGGAGGTGTAAGTCCTACATAAGAGAAGGGTAAACAGATAATGAATGAATGAATGATTAACATACTTTCATGACAAATAAAATGTATATCTTGAATTTTCTAGGAATGTCTCCAAAAGTAGCAGGTAAACCATAAGAGATAGACAAAATTTTACTGCACAAAAAATGTAGTTCGCGTTGAAATCCTACACAATTTATGTCATATATATTTTTGTTGTTGAGTGAACCATTTTCGAGTTATTGCTTGTTATTCCCTTACATTTTTCAATACTTATTTTCCCAAATAGGAATTAGTTATTCATTTTTTGTCTTGGATATGCAAAGAGTATTAATCTGTGGCAAAGAGAATGGTGCTGCACCTAGCAACCAGCTATTAAGATATATGTCGATGCTTAAAGGCTACGGTATTTCTATATTGCCCTTGCAAATACAAAACAAGGAGAACTTAGTAGGCCTTAAGCGATAGTCAAATATTTTTAGAACTGGTCGTTATGTGTAAAATGTAATTCTCTTTGCATGTCAAAAGATCGTTTCTGAAAATGTTTATCTCGATTAATATGAAATAGATGGAGAATAAGAGTTTGTAAAAATGGTTTGAACAAGAGTAGAGAAAGTCATGTGAGTGAAACACATCAGATTTTTTTCCTTTTCTCCAACGTACGAAGTAGGTAGAGAATAGGTATCTGGTTATACAACGGAAGGCGACACCTCACGCATTGCGACCTACATAGATCTATTTAGGCTACCACACCCAGGAGGAAGGGATGAAGTGAAGGAACACGGGAAGCTACAGATCGCAGGCAGACAGGTCATAGAGACGCGCGGAAGTCACTCAAAGACTGCCCCACTGCTGGAGATGCCTAGAGAGGGCGATGAATGACCCGTAGACCCAGCAGCCTCTCATTTCTTGAAGCAAGCATCCGCGCCATCTGTCCGGCACCGACATACGCCACGAATCCTAGAAGCATACCTGAAAAATGAGAAGGAAACGGATTGAAAGTGAAACAAAACCTGGTAGATGAGAAACAACCACAGCATTCGCCTACCTACCAGGGAAAACCACGAAAAACCACGGTCAGAGTGGGCAGACGGCGGGAATCAAACCCGGGATCTCCCAAGGATCACAGGTTACCGCGGAGTCATCACTCTCGGCTAGTAGGTAGGGAAGGTATTGCATGTCACACAAAAATTCATACGGATACTTCACCGGTAATGCATAACTGAGGCCCCCTGAATTAAAAAAAAAAGTAAATGGGCACATGTGTGTGAACAGCATAACCCAAAAAACGAAATGTGAGATAATACCAAACTTAGTATTTTGGTTCAGTATCATCCCTCACTCCAAATAACCCTTTACATGGAAGATTTTTCCGAAATTTCCGATTTCTCAAAAATGGCACTAAACATTTTGATTAAAATACAATATGTTAAAGATACTTACATGCCAAATAAAATGCACAGCTTCAATTTTCTGGAAATAGCCTGTGAAGCCCTCTTCATTGTTTGTATAATTTTGTGTAACTGGTAAACTATAAGAGATAGACAGGATGTAGTATATCTAAGCAAAAAAACTTAGAATTCCTTATAATACACAATTTATTTTTAGTTATTTATTTATGTACTCCTTCAACAGAGCATTGGCCGCAATTACAGAAGGGTTAGACGCATATAGGCAAATAACTCTTTTTGTAACATCAATAATTTCTGAGATATCCACTGTTATTGGTTTGAATTTTTCAATACTTTTGTCAAAGCTGTCGCTATTCAGTTGTTTTTGCGATGTCATTAAAGAGTATGGAATTTCTACGCCAGCATATAGCAAACCGGTTTGACTCTCAATTCCTGAAACTGTTTCTGCAAAGGCGTATCTCGATTAACAAGAAATAGAAAAAATAACTTTCTTAAGAATAGTTTGCAGAAGTTTTATAAACATAAACGATTTTGGATAGAAAAGTCATGTGAATGCCAAACATCAGTCTTGCATCTTTTATTAATGAGGTACGCAATTTAAGTTGAAAGGTTAAATGCTTAAGGTGAAATTATTGAATACTTTCAGATATAAGTTCACCTATGTATTATAATGAGAGCAGGTTGACTATTAAAGGAAGGATATCTACAGTCGTTTCTCTTTAATTTTTACTAGTTCCATTGTATAAAATGTTTACAGCAAAAATTATCATTGGTACCTAAGACTTCCCAATTACAATATCAGATAAATTAAATACCAAAGCGTTTCTTCTAATACATTATTACTAATAAGCAACTTAAAAATAATTTATTCAGTTATGTAAAGAAAAAATCTGATGTGTTACACTCACGTGACATTCTCTACTGTTGTACAAACTATTTTTACAAACGCTTATTCCCCATTTACTTCATGTTAATAAGATAAACATTTGCAGACTCTATCTTATTGCTAATTTTCTTGTAGGTGTAAGGGGAATATATATTTACAAGGGCAATATAGAAATACAGTAGCCTTTAAGCACATACATATCTCTTAATAGCTGGTTGCTAGGTGCAGCACCATTCCCTTTGCCACACATTATAACTCTTTGCATATCCAAGACAAAAAAATGAATAGATAACGAATTCCCATTTGAGAAAAGTATTGAAAAATTTAAGGGAATAACAAGCAATATCTCGAAAATGGTTCACTCAACAAAAAAATGTATATGACATAAATTGTGTATTTTAACGCGATCTACATTTTTTGTGTAGTAAAATTTTGTCTATCTCTTACGGTTTACCAGTTATGCAAAAGTCGTTCACAATGAAGAATACTTTTGGAGACATTCCCAGAAAATTCAAGATATACATTTTATTTGTCATGAAAATATCTTAAACATATTATATTTTAATCAAAATCGTTAGAGCCATTTTTGAGAAAATTAAAATTTTCGAAAAATGTTCTATGTAAAGGGTAATCTGGGGGTGGGGGGACTTTCTTGAAAACCTTCGTGTCGCATCCTTGAAAGATACTGAACCTAAATACCAAGTTTGGTGTTTATCCGACTGTTCGTTTCTGAGTTATACTGTTCACAGACAGACACACACACACACACTCACACACACAGACAGACACACACACACACACGGACATGTTTCCAAAAATGCTTTTTTTGGATTCAGGGGGTCTCAAAACATGTATTTCCGGTGAAATCTCGGTATCGAATTTTTGGGTGGAATACAATACTTCCCCTACTTACTATACGTAGTAGGAAAGTAAAAATGATCAAGAACGCGGAATTTATTGTGTATGTGCTTCTGATATCTGCTTATGTTTTGATTTCGTCAACCAATACTGCTTTTTATGAGAAATGCTACAGATTTCTGCTTAAAATAATAATCACTAACATCTCACTTTTTGCCTACAACACAGTCTCATAACACATGAATTCCATAAAGCAAACAGTTTGTTGAAAGCTTGCCAGAATCTTTATGACTTGGCAGGTGTGGCCACGCAATACAGTTACTTATGACCATAAAAAGAATTAATAGGTAATCGGGTTTTGAGAATGAGTAAGGGACAGGACAGGGTAGTAAATTAGGTTAAATGGGGGCAAACGCAAAATATATCGACATCCCCGCCCCATGTTCTGTGTTGTTTGTTTTGTTTACATGTGTCACTAAATGCATTGCACGTTGCACGATTGTTATCTCGCTTGCATTCACAAAAAGCTTACGGAGGCATGCTAATATTTAGAAGAGCTAGCATACTTATCGTCAAATGTAAACAAGACAAGCAATACACTAATAGACTACGATATGAGTGCGTTCGGTGGGAAGAGGAACTAAGCAGTTAGGCGCAAGTGGACGGGGCATTGGAAGGACAGACAGGAAAAGAAAACAACCGCGGCTCCGAGTTTCATTTACTAGCTAGACAGGTCTGCAAATGTAGTACTGTTTTTAATATGCGAGTGTGCATTCCCCTCTCGCCTTGCCCCCTCACTCCCCTCTGATCCCTAGCGCTGATGACGATACGTATTGTCAACAAAAACAGTGGTACCCTTCTCGAAGCGCATTCATATCGTGGCCAACTAGTATATGCTCAAGGTACACAATCGTCGGTATACCATATTTTTTTGAGTGGATGAGTATCACTCTTTTTACTTGACAGTATCTTTAATACTGAATGAGATGGCTCAAATGACTTTTTTTTTAGGTTCCCTGGTTTTACAAATTAATGCAAATAAAAACAACATAGACTGTATAGGAAAGCGACTACGCTACTAAGGCCATCTCTCAACAAGCTACTAAAGCGTAGGATGTACGATGGTTTATCGGAGGGGGACACCTCGCCGCTGCAACCAGCTTGATCTATTGTGGCTACACCCCCTCGGGAGGCAGGGATGAGGGGAAGGAACCGTAGGAGGCCGCAGGTCCACAGGAAGACAGGTCAACAGAGACGCACAGAAATCCATAATATTTCCAGTTTTTGAACATCCGTGCACCAGCAGAATCCCGAGAGAGGGCGATGAAGCGACCCTAACAGGCGGGACAACGCACCCTGACGTTCACGGGGAGAAATCTTTACAATGCGCAAGAACTACGCCATCTGCCCGACACCGCCAGCACGTAGGACTCGAAGACACATCTAAAACTTGAAAGGGAGAGATGAATTGAGAGGAAATGGGCGAAAGGAGAAATTGTGATACGCCACCCCGGTATTCGCTTAGGCGACCAGGGGAAAACCACGAAAAACCCCGTAACGACCACGCAACTGAAAAAAACTGTCCATCATCAAGCTTACTACGGAATATACCCACAAAACAGCAGCCAAATGTTCGAAAAAAAGCCTAACCTTCCATTAAATCAATGTCAATAAAATAGAGACGCAGTAAAGCGACTACGAAACTAAGGTCATTTGTCTGGCTCAGGCTAAAATAATCAAAGAGCCTAAAGCAGCCGTTGCGGTATGACCAAAATGTTAAAGCGACGTTAAATCAAGCACTAAAATATTATTAATAAATAGAATCTATCTTAATCATAAACAACTTGGAAACAAATAGAATTACGATATTGTTATAGCTTATTAAAATAAGAATAGAAGCGCACAGAAACAACTTACATATATAGAAGAGTCTCAGTGTTGGCGTTATTTGACTTTTCTATCTTTTTAATTCTTATGAAATGATTCAACATTAGAATTCTAAAGGTTCCTTGCATGTACCTGCTGAAACTAGCAAAGCATTTCCATCAGCTACATAGTACGAACGCTTTTGCCGAGGGCAAAACAATGCTGTTTTGCACAATGTGACATTGATGCGAAAAGCAGCAGCGCATGGGAAATAATATTTTATATTAAATGTACAGTTAATAGGAAGAGCTCCTTTTAAGCTGCACTGGCAACAGGCTGCCGGAGACATAAACACGTGAGCCACACATGGTACAAGTTAAGACACACAAAAAAAGTTTTTCGTAAGCACCCTCACAGCCGAGAAGAACAGGGGTCAGGAAGACAAATGACTGTCCAGTCTTTGAAGGCCAACGTCGCTTTTAGGGGAAATTCTGAATGGTTTTAGATACCATAGAGAATGAGACATGTGTACTCGCGTGTAAACCCCATTTGGAAAGGGGAAACTTCAACATCCTGAAGGCAAGGGGAGTCTTACGCCGACAGCAGCCGAGCACGGTGCGGAATACAGTAATCTGCTTTAGGCAAGAAATAACGCATGCCGTTAAAGTATCACTGCCTATGGTGAAATAGTGATAGCTCGCGAGTAAAAAAGGCGTTTGTTAAACGTGGGAATTATCTCCAAAAGCATAATTGCGGTTTCCATCCAAAAATTTGATACCCAGATTTCACCAGAAATATAGGGTCTTTCAACAAGAGTGTCCTATCTTTGAACTTAAATAAAACATGTTCTATAAATGATAGAGGTTTATTTCTTATTTTATTTTGGAACATAATTAATGTCATTACGTGTGGAAGAGAACATCAGTTGAGTGACCACCGCGACTACGTTGGGTTGCGCGTATACAGTTGACCAAATTTTCAATGACAGAAAAACGTAAATTAGGTACAACTTCACGAATAACACGCGTGATGTTATTCATACGATCATTTACTGTTTCTGGCTTGTTGACATAAACTCGAGATTTAACATAACCCCACAAGAAGTAATCCAACGGCGTTAAATCACATGACCTCGGGGGCCAGTTAACATCACCACCACGGGAAATGATGAAACCTCTGAACTTCTCCTTCCGAATGTTTCGAGAGCAATATGGCATGTGGCACCATCTTGTTGGAACCAGATGTTTCTGAGATCCATACCATCCAACTGAGACCATAAATAGTCCCTTATAAGAGCCCGGTATATTTCTTCATTGACAGTTAGAGCTTCTCCATCTTCATCTTGGAAAAAATATGGACCAATGATTACACCATACCAAAATCCACACCACACAGTAACCTTTTGGGAGTGAAATGGTCGTTATAGAACCTGCATTGGATTGTGATTGCTCCAATAGCGGCAATTTTGTTTGTCAATAAAACCATCCAACCAAAGGTGGACTTCGTCGCTGAAGATGATTTTTCGACAAACATCCGGTCAGCTTCCAATTGCTCCATAGCCCAGTAAGCAAATACACGGCGCAACCTATAGTCGTTGGGCTTTAGTTCTTCTGTTAACACCATTTTGTAAACGTGAAACTTTAAGTCCAGATGCAGAATTCGCCAAGTTGTGGTCGGCGAAAGCCCCAGTTCTGGCGCTCGACGAGCAATTGATTTGTTTCCGTTCTCGCGAACACTCTCACGAACGGCGCCTATGTTTTCGTTGGAGCGCTTACGTCGATTACGTACAGGCGTTCTTTGATCGCTGACAGAACCACTTCTTTCAAATTTATCGTTCAAACGCCGAATCGTTCTCTCGCAGGGACGATTATGCACACCGTAAACTTCATGCAATACACGGAAGGTTTGGCGAACAGATGATCCATTTTGATAATAAATTTTCACAATTTCTACACGTTGCTGAATGCTGTAACGTTCCATGGCTATTTGTCAATGACAACTGTAACCACATGAAAAAAATGACTGATGTAACTCAATAACAACGGCAGCTATCACATGTTAAAAATAGGACACTCTTGTTGAAGTTTTGAGGTCTCATGAATCAAAAAAAAATTAGAAAAAGGTCCGTGTGTGTGTCTGTAAGTCTGTGTGGATGGTGTCTGTGAACAGTATAACTCAAAAACGAAAAGTCGGATAAATACCAAACTGGGTACTTAGAATCAGTATCTTTCAAAGATGCGACTCTAAGATTTTCAAGAAAATCTCCCACTCCAGACTACCCTTTACATGGAACATTTTTCGAAATTGTTTGTTTTCTCAAAAGTATGTCTAAGGATTTTGATTAAAATACCACATATTTAAGATATTTTCATGACAAATGAAATGTATATCTTGAATTTAATGGGAATGACTCCAAAAGTCATCTTCATTCTGAATGGCTTTTGCATAACTGGTGAACCGTAAGAGATAGACAAAATGTTTCCACACAAAAAATGTAGATCTTGTTAAAACACACATTTATGACATATACATTTGTGTGTGTGTGTGTGTGTGTGTGTGTGCAGTGAACCATTTCCGAGATATTCTTTGTTATTTGTTTGAATTTTCCAATACTTACAGTTTTTCTCAAAAGAGAATTCGTTAGTCTTTTTTTTTTATGTCCTGAACTTGCAAAGAGAATGAAATGCTCCACGTAGCAACCAGCTCTTAAAAGATTTGACTGTCGCTTAAAGTCTACCATATTCTCTTTGCACCTATAAGATAATTAGCCATAAGATAGTTTCTGCAAATATTAATCTCGTTAAATGTTTTTGACATGAAGTAGACGCAGAATAAGCGTTTCTAAAAATAGTTTATACAAGAGTAGAGAAAGCCATGTGAGTGTAACACATCAGATTTTTTTTTAAAATACCGATCTCGCATGTGTAGCAACAAAATTGTTTATCTTCAAAAAATCCCGCGTGAGAGGAGACTCTTGCCAAACCTTTCTATCCTTCGCCCCTGAACTTAATTAGCAGGCAGACGCAAAGGAAGGAAAATCACCGAGGTCGACAGAGCAACGAACCAAAGACCGGCGAAATCTCCTCAGCCTTCCCACGCAGAAATCGAGTTTCGCCGCACATACTACCCTTTTAGTAAACACATGCGATATATAAAGCAATATAAGAAAAATTTCATTATTTTATTTGTCCGTAAATTTGGTATCTTAGACACCCCATAGCCTTTAATACCGGAGGATTTGGGGACACCCGGCAATCCTTGCTCCCAGTAGAAGAAGAAATTCACGTCCAGTGAACACACCGTGGCAAAAACAACCTCATATTTTGCAGACTTCGAAAAATCATATTTTTTGGAAGGTTTAAAAAAATTGGAGAAACTTGAACAACGTGTATTGAATTGAAAGGACACTATGTTGAGATAGAAAATTGACTTTTTGGAAAAAAAAATAGTTATTTTCTTTAAAAAAAGTCACTGACTTATCAATCCACCCTCGTAACATGCATAGAAAAATCGCTTTTTAATGACTCCTATAAAATATAAAATAGGTACGCTTGCGTTTTTGTAACAATTAGAGGTGGTTATATAACTGCACTACATCGGATTTTATAATGTTTAGTCTGTAATAAAATAATACTAATTATTAGCAAGACAAGCAAATTAATGTAATGTTTTCCATATACTTATTGATTTGCGCAATTCTGCAAATCTGTGCAGTTAAGTTACAATAGTTTAAATAGTTTTTTGAGATTTACACATTGCAAGTTTGAACACTCACAATGTCAAGTCTCTCAAATTTTCCTTGTATCTGTCAAATCTGCCAGTTAAATTTAGTGCACATTCCCGCCTTTGTGCTATATTGTTTCTAATCATAGCTACGTCTGGTGTTGCCGTTTCTCCATGTCTCCTGTATCTTCTCTTCAGCGTTCTCTTTGCTTTTAAAACGCCCACCCCCGTTTAATGCTGTTTATTCTCAAGTTGATCTTCACGCGGCTCCTTTTCATGTTTGCAGAGCTACCTTACATTTTCCTTGGGGCAGGTGTTTGTGTTGTGCTTACTCTCAAAGCATACGCTGTTCGGACACTGCCCGCTTTAAGCCACCAAGCCTCATCCTTTCTGAAAATTACACTGGGTACCATGCAGAGCGCCTGGAGCGAGCTTGCATTGTGGTTTTATTTCGCTGCTGTTGAAGATGATGTGCGTCCAGAACAAAAGTCCAAGTTTTTTGTCTAATCCAGTGAAACAACTCTCCCTGGGAGATGACGGTGTTCCAATAGGAAGTTTTATTACCGCTCGGAGCAGCCCCGTTGCATAAACTCTGGCGTATCACTAAACTCGTGGTTCTCTTATTTCTTTGCTCCACCTACCTGCCTCCCCATCCCTGCTGGCACCCTCCTGGGAGCCGCCATGAATGTGTGAAGCATCAACTTTCCTGCCGGATTGGAATTCAGTCTCTTCCAAATCATTTCTTGCAGTATCCTCCAACCAAGATGGAGTCGTTTCCTTGGATTTTTAAATTTAAAAAGAAATGGCACGAAGATAACAGAAGCATAGGAATAAAGAATTACAAAAAAGGTATAGTATTTCCATATACGTCAAATATGAAGATGTTGGCTTGCGAGAAAACGTTTTTTGTATAGTGCCTGGGTTAGCAATGAATACGTCTGCATTTTAACTGTTAGGTCTCACAAAATATTCCTCTGCTATGAACTTTATAATAAACATCCAAGAACTTTCCAAACGACGTTCATACGTTTACAGGTGTGGAGTTTACCTCACAGCTAACACTGTTTTTACATGGAATATTCAACTGGTGTTCGGAAGAATTCTAGGTATAAAATATAATTTTAGGCCCCATTACAATGAAAATAAATCGTAAGCATAACATAAATTAAAAATCTGATGCGTTACATTCACATGCCTTTCTATACCCTTTGTCGCTTATTAATGGGTAGACTATTCTTACGAAAGTTTATTTTCTATCTACTTGATTTTAAACGAGATAAACCTGCATTACACATTTCGTTAGAGATACAAATAGAATAGCGACAGTCAAATGTTTAAGAACTGGACACTACACGCTGACCTTAAAATTCTATACTCTTTCAATGACAATCGCTAGAAACAGCAGAGGTAGTATTTTTTATCGTTTAACTGATATCATTTTAATTGCGCAATATAAAAATAAACCTGCCTATAAGCAACAATAGTTACTATAAAATTGTATATCACAGCCATTTTTATTATGTGTATTTATTGTATATGTATATATGTATAAATTGTTAGACGAATGTATTTCTTAGTTTAGTAACGCCGCAACTATGAGGGTAAAAACAAGCTGCCTTTAGTAGCAAACAAAGTAATAAAATGGAAACCGAAGGGTGGCTAACAACAAGGTGTAGCTTTGACAGAGACCAATAACTTAGAAAGCTAAGAAGGTTACCATCAGAACGATGGAAAAATACTGGTGTAACGTCCAAAAACTTTCTAATAGACGCGTAGGTACAAAAAGCCAATCAAAATCATACTAAGAGTGTTGTGCTAGAGTAGGCTTAGCCAACCAGAAACTAAGGAGATTAAATTTGAAAATTTAAGCTGTGAACGCTAAGAGGTAGCGTGCCCAAGCTGTTCAGTTCAGTGGTTGTAGCTCAGAGTGGCCAGATGTGAGAATTTAGCGCGGTGCGAAAAAGCTAAATTGTGATGTTTAAAAATGTAGTTAGGAACATCTCACAGCTGCATACTTAGATACGTCAGTAAATTGTTATTTTATATATATATATATATATTATTCAACTGCCGTGAAAAAGTAATAAAGAAGTTAGAATTTACAACTATAATTGGTGTTATATGTGTAAAATTATTCTGCAGCCGTACCACACCTATTTAGAGATACTTGCTCTACCAGATATCACTGACGCAGCCGAGGCATAAATAAAAAAATAAAATTTTATTATTAACACACATACACGACACCTGATGTAAATTTTGCACCCATCCTGATGGGCTACGGATGCACAGCTGAAAATCGATAGGACTTCTATTCCCACAAAATTGAATATATACATTTTATTTATCATGTAAATATCATGTGAAATGTTATGTGAAAAAAAAACATGGGAAATCTCTGTATCACATTTTTGAGTGGAATGCAATATCTTCTCTACCTACTATGTACTGGTAGAAAAAGTAGAAACTGAATGATTTATGTTGCAATGGAACTATTCACAATGATTCATGTAAACACAAAAATAAACACTGAATTAAACGTAAACTAGAAGTTTGCAAGGTCCAAGATTTCAAGTTTATGTCTACATCCAACATAATAAACTAGCCAACCTGAGAACGATTCTCATCATACGATTATTCTGCCATTTCATTGACTCGCTAACTACTTTTCTGTATAACATCAAGGGCCAGGAATCACTGGGGTATTTATACAAATTGCATCAAAACAAATTGTGATGGTAGGTGGTGCTTTCTGTGAGTTAAACATCCTTTAGCCGGGTAGTTAACTCTTGTTCGTTTTGATACATGTGTTAACCTATTTTGTCGTGTGTATGGCGGCCTAAGAAGTCGGTGGTAGTTTCCTAGACTGCAATATTAGCTCAGCCGCTCTCTTGCGATTGGCTGCTTGTTTATATTTACATTTGTCGTTGTGAATAACAATACACTATGTGATTATAAGTATCCGGACACCCACACAAACATACGTTTTTCATCTTAGGTGCATTGGGCTGCCACCTACTGCCTGGTACTCATCCGCGACCTCAGCAGTCATTAGACATCGTGAAACAGCAGAATGGGACGCTCCGTGGAACTCACGGACTTCGAACGTGGTCAGGTGATTGGGTGTCACTTGTGTCAGAAGTCTGTACGCGAGATTTCCACACTCCTAAACATCCCTAGGTCCACTGCTTTTGATGTGATGGTGAAGTGGAAACATGAAGGGACATGTACAGCACAAAAGCGTACAGGCCGACCTCGTCTGTTGACTGACAGAGACCGCCGACATTTGAAGAGGGTCATAAAGAGTAATAGGCAGACATCTATCCAGACCATCACACAGGAATTCTAACTGCATCAGGAACCACTCCTATGACAGGCGTGAGGTGAGAAACTTTGGATTCCTTGGTGGAGCGACTGCTCATAAGCCACACATCACGCAGAAAAATGACAAACGACGCCTCGCTTGGTGTAAGGAGCGTCAACATTACACGATTTAACAGTGTCAAAACGTTGTGTGGAGTGACGAATCACGGTACACAATGTGGCGCTCTGATGGCAGAGTGTGGATATAGCGAATGCCCGGTGAACGTCATCTGCCAGCGTGTGTAGTGCCAACAGTGAAATTCGGAGGTGGTGGTGTTATGGTGTGGTCGTGTTTTTCCTGAAGGGGGCTTGTACCTCTTGTTGTTTTGCGTGGCACGATCACAGCGCAGACCTACATTGATATTTTAAGCACCTTCTTGCTTCCCACTGTTGAAGAGCAATTCGGGGATGTCGACTGCATCTTTCAACACGATCGAGCACCTGTTCATACTGCGCGAGCTGTGGCGGAGTGGTTACACGACAATAACATCCCTGTAATGGACAGAGTCCTGACTTGAATCCTATAGAACACCTTTGGGATGTTTTGGAACGCCGACTTCGTGCCAGGTCTCAGCGACCTACATCGATACCTCTCCTCAGTTCCGCACTCCCTGAAGAATGGGCTGCCATTCCCCAAGAAACCTTCCAGCGCTTGATTGAAAGTATGCCTGCGAGAGTGAACGCTGCCATCAAGGCTAAGGGTGGGCCAACACCATATTGACTTCCAGCATTACCGATGGAGAGCGCCACGAACTTGTACGTCATTTTCAGCTAGGTGTGCTGGCTTGAGTTACGTTAATGTCCAATTTTCATTGTGAAGGACCCCTTACTGTTATCTATTTACAATATTGGCCCTTTTACTGGATCGAAGCGTATTTGTCTTAGATACAGCATATAAGTTTGCAATATATACAGTGTCCTCATTTCTGTGAAAGCAATTGGTTCCTTCAAAAGTTCGGAAATGCAACGTCATGAGCGCGCGGCAGCATGTTACTTGTACGGACATCTTCCCAGATTTGTCAGTGCTACGTAGCATGTTATAATCGGTTAGTCATGTCTGTCTGACTTATATACTTCTTCCGATGCGTCGAACCACCCAATGCGTTGCGATACGGATAAGAGGAGCGTGCCTTAACTTCGGCCAGGCAGCAGATAGGTGTCATCTTGGACACAGCTCAGCATCGGGTCCATTTGAGCACGCATTAGTCTCTCTCATTTTTACTTTCTCAGCTACGTATAGTAAGTAGCGGAAGAATTGCATTCCACCCAAAAATTCAATACCAAGATTTCACCAGAAATACATGTTTTGACGCCTCCTGAATCCAAAAACAATATTTTTGGAAACATGTCCGTGTGTGTGTGTTTGTCTGTGAACAGCATAACTCAGAAACGAACAGTCGGATAAACACCAAACTTGGTATTTAGGTTCAGTATCTTCCAGAGCTGCGTCACGAAAGTTTTCAAGAAAATCCCCACCCCAGATTACCCTTTACATGGAACATTTTTAGAAAATTTTAATTTTCTCAAAAATGGCTGTATCGATTTTTATTAAAATATAACATATTTAAGATACTTTCATGACAAATAAAATGTATATCTTGAATTTTCTGGGAATGTCTCCAAAAGTATTCTTCATTGTGAACGACTTTTGCATAACTGGTAAACCATAAGAGATAGCCTAAATTTTACTACATAAAAATGTAGATCGCGTTAAAATACACAATTTATGTCATATACATTTTTGTTGTTGAGTGAACCATTTTCGAGATATTGCTAGTTATTCCCATAAATTTTCCAAATTTTACTTTTCTCAAATAAGAATTCGTTATTCATTTTTTTTTGTCCCGGTAATGCAAAGAGAAAGGAACATTCCACATAGAAACCAGCTCTTAAAAGATTTGACTATCGCTTAAAGCCTACCAATTCCCCTTGCATCTATAAAAAAATTAGCAATAAGATTAACACCTCCATATATATCGATTAACGTGAAGCATATGGAGAATAAGCGTTTGTAAAAATGGTTTGTACAAGAGTATAGAAAGTCATGTGAGTGTAAGACATCAGATTGTTTTAGTTCCATTTATACCTCGCCTTTAACTACATTGGAACCTATTGCCTATTGGCAATGGTGTTATTTTTACTTTCTCTACTACGTATAGTAAGTAGGGGAAGTATTGCATTCCACCCAAAAATTCGATACCGAGATTTCACCGGAAATACATGTTTTGAGACCTCCTGAATCCAAAAAAAGCATTTTTGGAAACATGTCCGTGTGTGTGTCTGTCTGTGTGTGTGTGTGTGTGTGTGTGTGTGTGTCTGTGTGTGTGTCTGTGTGTGTGTGTCTGTGAACAGCATAACTCTAGAACTAACAGTCGGATAAACACCAAACTTGGTATTTACGTTCAGTATCTTCCAGAGATGCGACACGAAGATTTTTAAGAAAATCCCCCCACCCCAGACTACGCTTTACATGGAACATTTTTCGGAAATTTTAATTTTCTCAAAAATGGCTCTAACGATTTTGATGAAAATATCATATGTTTAAGATAATGTCATGAGAAATGAATTGTATATCTCGAAATTTCTGGGAATGTCTCCAAAAGTATTCTTCATTATGAACGACTTTTGCATAACTGGTAAACCATAAGAGATAGACAAAATTTTACTACACAAAGAATGTAGATCGCGTTAAAATACACAACTTATATCATATACATTTTTTTTGTTGAGTGAACCGTTTTCGAGATATTGCTTGTTATTTCCTTAAATTTCCCAATACTTATACTTTTTCTCAAATTCGTTATTCATTTTTTTATGTCCTGGACATGCAAATAGAATGGAATGCGCCACATAGCAACCAGCGATAAAATATTTGACTATCGCTTAAAAGCTACCATATTCCTCTTGCATCTACAAGAAAATTACAAATAAGATTGACATCTCTATATCTCGATTAATATGAAGCATATGGAGAATAGGCGTTTGTAAAAATAGATTGTACAAGAGTAGAGAAAGTCATGTGAGTGTAACACATCAGATTTTTTAAGATCCCTTGTTTACCGAATTTATGAATACTGTGTTTTTTTACTGCTTTCTTTGCCGCTTTTACCGCAATTACACACACACCACACATACAAACACCCTTGCCCATGGCGGGACTCGAACCCGCGACCCTCAGCTTGGCGGAGCGCCGAAGCTAACTCGTATTGGGTTTCTTGGATTTTTTTAGTTTTATCATTAGATCACTCACACATTCACACACACCCTCATTCATATTTCGAATAGGGAATAAGAAGGATACGGAATAATCGTGGCTGGAGAACACCCCCAACAGGGAATCGAACCCGGGACCCCTCGCACAGCAGGCAGATCAGACTGAGCTACGGGGTCAGCGCATTAATTTCATTCATCGTCTCTGTAGACAAAGGGATATACACTTTTAAAATACTGCCTATAGTACTTGTGTTCAAAATGTTAATTACATATTATTTGGCACTGACGTTTATTTATAATGTCCTATGGGGATGACAGTGGAAGTTGTTGCGGTTTTGTGTTAGGTTTTGAAAATTGCAGCATTAGGGCTAGTATTCAAAATCGAAAGGAAAGCAAATCATTAGATTGAAATGTTTACCACATAGCTACCGGTGTTAACGATTTAGGATTCGCTTTCGTGTATTAAAAACTTCAGTGTGAATATGTCCGAAACGCAACCTAATTAGCCGTAATCCATATAAACTTACGATTTAAAAGCCAACCTCGAAATTTAATGTTGAAGTCACAATTGCTGTACAAACAACCTATTAAATACCTATTGGTTTTTGCATTCCTTACTGTTAGAGGAAACAGTTCAGCGAAGAAAGAAAAAAAGCTAAATTAGTCGCTTATCCTGAGTCAAAAACATCCATTCTCTCACGTTGAATTCAACCCTCAAATATTTCCAATCGTCAGTTTACACTAGATCTATAATTGAATAACTAATATTTGATGGATTGTTAAAGTACTGTCCAAATCAGCTACGATAACAAACACAAGAAGCTGTGGATTAGATAGCTCAATTTTCGGCTAATTGATATTATCCGGTTTTAATTCTATTTGGAACCAAAATGCCTATCAGGCTCATTGTGTTCACTTTGATTGTTTGTTCAAAAGCACGTGGAATATTGAAAAGTTGTTTAGACAGCTGGTATTACCAGCCAAATTAAACAAAAAAAATCTGATGTGTTACACTCACATGACTTTCTCTACTCTTGTACAAACTATTTTTACAAACGCTTATTCTCCATCTACTTCATGTTAATCGAGATATCGAGATGTTAATCTTATTGCTAATTTTCTTGTAGATGCAAGGGGAATTGGTAGGTTTTAAGCGATAGTCATATCTTTTAAGAGCTGGTTGCTGTAACACATCAGATTTTTATAACTAACAATGCTTTATTTATTCCTTTAGGAGTTCTATCACTCTGAATTTAGAAAACGACTAAGCCTAAAACTTCAACAGTATACTTGGCAAATTAATATCTATTTTGCAGATGGAAGAATGGCTTAAAACACTTCTTGATTAGGAGTGTCTGAATTTAAGGTTGTACATTTTCTAATATGCTTCAGAAATTATTGCCCGAATAATTCCAGCGCACAAGAAGCGTCATTGACGGCCGCCTGCTTACAGCCACAAGTATGCGTGGTATGTACATTTGGTAATATGTAGACTAATATCATAAAGAGAGAGAATTCGTGGGCATGTATGTATATAGGGTACACTAAAAAACCAATCAACCGATTCCTTCACCACTGAAAAGTCTCATTCTTTCTAACGGTCAATGGGCTACAAAATACCTTCTAATTTAAATTCATAAATTATTAAAAGACTGAAAAAGGATGCGTAAAATTTGTTTACTAGAATTCAATACATTGGAGTTATAAAAATAACATATATTCAAAGAAGGATCTGACTTTTCGTCGAAAAGGCCATGAGTAGAAAACATCCGTATTTCAAGTGTTTGTAAAATAAAATAAATGCCACGGATATTTCATTCGAATATATGAATAACTGGCCTAATATCTCACTCGGTAATTCGTCTACCTGCTGTGCAAGGGGTCCCAGATTTGATTCACGACAGGACTCGAAAATGTTTGGGGGAAGTATTGTATTCCACCCAAAAATTCGATACCGGGATTTCACCGGAAATATATGTTTTGAGGCCCCCTGAATCCAAAAAAAAGCATAACTCAGAAACGAACAGTCGGATAAACACCAAACTTGGTATTTAGGTTCAGTATCTTCATAGAGATGCGACACGAAGGTTTTCAAGAAAATCCTCCCACCCCAGATTACCCTTTACATGGAACATTTTTCGAAAACTTTAATTTTATCAAAAATGGCTTTAACGATTTTGATTAAAGTATCATATATTTAAGATACTTTCATGACAAATAAAATGTATATCTTGAATTTTCTGGGAATGTCTCCAAAGGTCTTCACTGTGAACGACTTTTGCATAACTGGTAAATCATAAGAGATAGACAAAATTTTAGATACAAAAAATGTAGATCGCGTTAAAATACACAGTTTATGTCATATACATTTTTTGTTGTTGAGTGAACCATTTTCGAGATATTGCTTGTTATTCCCTTAAATTTTCCAATAGTTATACTTTTGCTCAAATGGGAATTCGTTATTCATTTTTTTTTCTCCTGGTAATACAAAGAGAATGGAATATTCGTCATAGCAACCAGCTCTTAAAACATTTGACTTTCGCTTAAAGCCTACCAATTCCCCTTGCATCTACAAGAAAATTAGCAATAATATTAACATATCGATTAACATGAAGCATATGGAGAATAAGCGTTTGCAAAAATAGTTTGTACAAGAGTAGAGAAAGTCATGTGAGTGTAACACAACAGAATTTTTTCTGAGAACAAGACACAGAAGAAGAATCCTGTTTTTATATCTCCCTTGGCTTGCCGCAAACTTTTCATCTTCCCTCTTTCGTTTATATTCCTTAAAATTTGTCCAGAAAGTAGCACATGAAAAGCAAGCTGTGTGATGGCACTGGGATCCAAGTGCCAATACATTCCTTCACGCTCCACTGATGCTTGGTCCAGATGAAATGCTATCAACCCTTTGTTAGGTTTTATCCGTTGTGGGGCTTTTATGGACCATAGACACGTCTCGGTAATTCGCGGAGTTATTAAGGGTAGCTATGATGCGGCAGTAATGCTGTCCCAATCTTCTGGAGGGTGTTAACATCGCCCTTGACCTGTTGCAAACACCCTTGATATTCTCAGCAGCAGAAAGCAATCTGTTCAACAGCCTCCCATATGGCAAATAGTGGGTTATGGTAGTTCTAGACATTGTTTGGTTTATCTTATAAGCTCTTGGACGCGATTACTTTTAACTTATCCGCGTTTTACCGGATGTTCAAATGCTTTAAAATGCACTCTGTCAGTTATTCTCTCTCCTGGACATCATTTCTTTACATAAATGTTAAGCTTACTTAGCTCATATGCTGATTCTTTTGTTACATTTTATTTAAAACCGCCATAAAGAATGAATAACGAATTCCCATTTGAGTGAAAGTATAAGTATTGAAAAATTTAAGGGAATAACAAACAATATCTCGAAAATGTTTCACTCAACAAAAAAAATGTGTATGACATAAATTGTGTATTTTAACGCGTACTACGTTTTTTGTGCAGTAAAATTTTGTCTATCTCTTATGGTTTACGAATTATGCAAAAGTCGTTCACAATGAAGAATACTTTTGGAGACATTCCCAGAGAATTCAAGATATACATTTTATTTGTCATGAAAGTATCTTAAATGTATGATATTTTAATAAAAATCGTGAGAGCCATTTTTTAGAAAATTAAAATGTTCGAAAAATGTTCCATGTAAATTTGGGGTGGGGGATTTTCTTGAAAACCTTCGTGTTGCATCTCTGGAAGATACTGAACCTAAATACCAAGTTTGGTGTTTGTACGACTGTTCGTTTCTGAGTTATGCTGTTCACAGACACACAGACAACCACACGGACATGATTTAGGAGGTCTCAAAACATGTATTTCCGGTGAAATCTCGGTATCGAATTTTTGAGTGGAATGCAATACTTCCCGTGCTTACTATGCGTAGTAAAGAAAGTAAAAATAACAGCAATGTTTAGAATGCTGCAAAAACCACTTAGCACTGATTGGCTACATGATTATAAAGCCTGCGTAAGGCAGAGTGCACAAATTAGTATATTTCGATACAAGTGCGGCTTCATTGAAGAACGAGGAAGAGTTAGATAATAAGAGACAAAGTCGAGTATGTTTTACTTACGGGATTATCAATGCACTAAGCACATGCGTATTGCATAATACTTTTCAGTATAGTGAATAATAGAAAAAGTAGTTACGCAAAAATAAAATTAATAATTCACTAACAGCTGTTGAACATTGGTTCCAGTAGCAACGTCAAAACATCACAAGTAAATAACAAATAAAAGGGAAACAAATGCTAACATTTAGTTACCAAATATGATTATGTTCCCTGTCTGCAATACAAGATATATCAAAACTTTGAGGATTCAATATAGCTCATGCATATACCATGCGTTCGATTTATAGTCGGGCCACGGTTCGCATATACGCATAGTTCCCTTTCACTGAAGTAACTTCGGTGTTTTTACGCTGGCGCAGTAGTGTTGAATATACGCTCAAGGCTACGTTATCAGCTGTGTTATACTGTATGAGTTGCTGCCTTCAGTTCGAGCTGTAAAGACTAAGGTTTGTTCATTGTGCATCTTAAAAGTGCATGTTTATTCAAGACAACTGTGTTGTGTGCATTAGATTATTCTTATTAGTCTACTGAAATGCCTACCAAAAAATTCACGCTTGAACAAACAATTTTTATGTGCGATACTAAAGTAATAAATCGAATCATGTAGACAGGTGTGTAGAGAATTTCAGGAGAAATTTCCTGGTATTACAGGTCCAGGTAGAGAAACTATTAGATGTCTGATTAAGAGATTTAGGACAACGGGATCGCTAAACACTGAATATAAGAAGCGAAAAAGAAACGGAGAAAACATTTTACGAAATTTATGCCTCATTCGAACGCTCCCCAAAGAAGAGTCTAAGTCTTGTTCACAGCAACTGGATGTTTCAAAACTCTGTTCATGGAGCTGCTAAACTTTTAAAATTGAAAACCTACAGAGCAAGTATTGTTCATGAATTGCAATCTCATTACAATCAAACATGTGTGAATGAAAATTTCATCCGAGGATGCCAGGAATGTCACAATACAGATGAACACCACCTTCAACACAACTTATAACAAGATTAGAAGCTATTATAGTGTATGTTACTATCACTCGTATGTAACGCGGGAGTTTCAGAGCAGAAAACCCACCATTGTAATAGACAACGCACGGAGCACCATACGCGCAATCCGCGGCCCTGCAATATAACGAACGCAGTGTACGTGCAGTAAAGTAGGCAAAACACGGAGGTAGGTTATATTACCAGCACTGAATGCAGGGAACTAACCTTTCACCATTACAGCATGAACGGGAAATTGATAAAAAAACACTATACTTGAAAAAATATCGCACATTTCTGTATTGTGGTTTACATTGTCTAATGCAATCATTGAAAGCCAATATTAGCCATGGAAATTGCTTACTGGAAATTAATGTAAAGGAGATAAATAATGTAATTGAGCCTCAAATTTCGAGCTCGAAGGAAAAGCTCTTAGGTTAGAGAGAACAAGGTTTGTGAGATAGCCGGTTACAAGACGTATGCATGTACAAAGAGCGCCAAAGAAAACCTCACTGCATCTCGCGTCTATGTCATATTATTTATCGTTGTACGTGGCCTTGCGAAGCCATGGCCATTTCATTGCTTGCTTTAGGCCATGTTGCAAGGGTGCGCCAGTCCTGTTAAATAGTTACACCAATAACTATAACAAAGATTACAAAATGGTGTAGAAACGAAATATATGTTTACGCTCTCGGTCGTTTTGGCTAAAGGAGAAAGAGGTAGAGTGAGTGCATTCAGCTTGTCATACAGACCTCTTATAATGATGGGTAGCCCATACCTTATCGGCTAGTGCAGGGCACGCCTTTGAAAGGGTTAAAAACTAAGGGAAAAACTTGATGAGTGCCCAGGTTAGCGAAATGTAGAATGTGTAGTGTGAGAAGATTTTCAGGGGGTGCAAATTAAAGCTTGAATGGTATTCATTAAATAATAGCAAGGCAGTACCTTATAACAAAAAATAAACAGAACTGTATTCTCACAGTGGTATCAATGCTTGTTCTGCATGGAAACAAACATAACTAAACAATAAATAAATAAAGCAGCATGTTTTACCACTAATGCAAACTATAATTGGTTCATATTCCTGATCATAGGAATACAACAGGGTTATAGACAAAAGCATAACCCAATTTTATTACCATGATATATATGTATACTCGGTAACCCATATACATATTTATCTCTAGTTTCTAAACATGAACAGTCAATTATAACAAAAGAGTAATTTGCATTCAGCAAATGAATATCATCATCTACGGATGTTTTACGGGGAGTGCCCACTTTCTGAAGAGTAAGTAGACCGTCTTCCCCACTTTCCTGGAATGTTTTTATCCAGTAATTTACTATAAAAACACTTTTATGCACTGCCTTTGCATTTGCCGTAACAATGCGACCAGCCTCCCACATACCCACGATACATCCACGAGTAATTTCGCTAGTATACGGCATGACTGGTTTTGGTTTCAGTAACACCAGAAAAACAAAAGGCATAAACCTCCCCTCTTTTCCCCCCTATTGCTATGTTAACAAGCCACCATGCTCTGCGATAGGTGAATGACACGCCTCAAAAGCCCCAGAAAACGATACAGAAACCGCTGAAGATTTTGTCTGGAGCTCTGTGTTCCTGTGAAAAGTGAAGATGTTATTTGTTTCACGTATGGAAAAGCCGATTTGAAGTAGGAGTTGTATTATATTTCAACTGTTGGGGAACCGAACTTGTAGTAGTTGCAACAGCACGCATAGTAAACAGTTTCCGGTAGCCTTCGCACCAAATGTACTTTCAGGTGGCCTTTGCCCCAAGTTTAAAAAAATAATAACTTTGTAATTTAACTGTTTCTTTAAATATTATATATTTATGTTTGCCTCGGCTGCGCCAGTATTATTGTTAGAGACACGTTTCTCTTAGCAGGGTTGTGGTGCAACTTAAGAATGTAGGCTTACACATATTATAATTTTACTTCACTCCTTTTATTAATGCTTGATACGATTTATATAACACTTCACTGATAGAGAGCTGTGAGATTCTTTTATTAATTATTTGCACTTTTTAACACAAACTATTTTTCGTCTCACACGAATACGTACTAAATCTCTAGAGGACGCATCTCGCATCCGGTTAGGAACACTGTTTGCAGGCAACTGAACTGATTTCAACCGCCTAGACTTGTAAATTTCTGTATTTCAAGTCTCTGATTGGCTATTCCTAATCCAATAGAATACATTCATTTAACTAAAGCTTTTTCTGGTTGTTGATTGGCTATTTTTATAAACTGTCACTAAAATTACATTATTGCTTCCAAGAATCACAAGTAGTATTGTTAAACTTTCAAATTCATTATTGCCTCAAGATTACCTCATTGTTAGCAACTTTTAACCTATTATTCTCACAGCTCCTACATTATTAAATTACGTAATACATTCACATAACATTATACAATGAGTGCTACATACATTTTACAAATTATTACATACACATATTGCTTCAAGGCGGGCTGTTATTGAATTTATATATTATATAATTTGACTAGTCATTTAAGTTTAAAAATACTGCCTCAAAAGGTTAATGAGAATGTAGAAATCTTTGTTTGACAGATTTCTACATACTAGAATGATGCTTTACGGATAGCAACATGGTCTTTAAAATTCTTAATTATACATAGTTTCATGTAACCGCTGTACTTCATTTTACAAACATAAAGTGCGGCCTTTCTCCTCTCAGCTCACTGGTGAAACTATTTAGTTTGGGGGGGCTCAACGTACCTGTGTGGACGTAAGCTATGGCCCTGTAAATCAGAATTCTTAGTCATTTATTCGCATATAGCGCGAGTTTATGACTATTTGTATGCCTGCAGATAAACTGGAAGAGATTACACTGTCCGTCCATCCAATCCCTACGGAGCCGGCCACAAAACCCTTAATAGCTCCTGCGATAAAACCTTTTAAAGCTGTAATTTTTAATTTCAGTTTTTATATTTGCTTCCAGTAGCTATAAACTCGCGCATAAAAGGGGAGGGAGTGAAGTATACTGTTGAATGTGCAATTTCCAAAGGATTTTCACTCCAGGGAGGTGCAAAGCAATAAACTATATACAACGTTCTTTTATCTACATACACTCATCTCTGCAGTTTTTCTTTTGTGAGCAATATTATTTTTAACCCGCATATTTTGTTGGCTGGTAGACGATAAGTGATCAAATTTAAACTTTATTCTCGAAGATTGCTACTTCAGAAACATATTGTTCTAGGGCAAAGTGATCTTGGTGTAACTTTCGTTCCATTAAATTCAGTAAGCCTCTTAAATGTGTATTGACAAACAAATTAAAATTTTGTTTCATTGGCTTTTTTTATAAAAAATACAATTTGAATTCATATGACGTTTATTTAAATTATCCAATTATAGCTCTCTAGTTCCCGAGGTGTGGGTTTAAGCCCGGTGGAGGGCGATGTATTTTTTTGGGCGTAAAAATCTTTAGCATGGCTTCCATCGGAAGGGAAGTAAAGCCGGCAGTCCCGTGTCGTAGATTTACGGCACGGAAAAGAACCTCAAGCCTGATAAACAGGCCTCTAAGCAAAATTACCGATCTTTCTCGTCCAACATAGAATAGGACGCTAAGGACCACAGCAGTTAAAGAGCGTACATAAATAAACTTCAATTTAATTCTTCAACTATAACTCATTGAATGGCTCACTATGCACTTTGGTTCACAAACATAACACTACAATCATTTTAAAACAATTTTTTGTAACCATATTTTATGAATTGTCAAAATTCCAATCCCGTTACAACACAGTACATAAAGTGAACTATCCATTGAAAAAAAATTGATGCGTTACACTCACATGACTTTCTCTACTCTTGTACAAACTATTTTTACAAACGCTTATTCTCCATATGCTTCATGTTAATCGAAATATCGAGATGTCAATCTTAATGCTAATTTTCTTGCAGATGCAAGGGGAATTGGTAGGCTTTAACCGATAGTCAAATATTTTAAGAGCTGGTTGCTATGTGGAGTATTCCATTCTCTTTGCATTACGAGGACAAAAAAAATGAATAAGGAGTTCCCATTTGAGAAAAAGTATAAGTATTGGAAAATGTAAGGGAATAACAAGCAATGTCTCGAAAATGGTTCACACAACAACAAAAATGTATATGACATAAATTGTGTATTTTAACGCGATCTACACTTTTTGTGTAGTAAAATTTTGTCTATCTCTTATGATGCAGTAATTTGTATCACAAATTACTTAAATGTAAATAATGATTGTAATATGAATATGCATTTTTATGTGACATTGATTTGTGATGTTTATTGATTGTAATTATTGTTGGGAAGTAAGTTTATACTGCCTTACTGAAACTGACAATAATAGCGTGCAATAATGCAGCGAGGGGGTGAGCTGTTTATCATTATTGGAAACGAGGAAGTTACGTAATGTTGGCGCGTTTTTCCTTGAGAATCTTCTGGAACGTTTCCCTAGAGCATATGTATTCATAATTTTCATTGGATATTAAAATAGACGCTAATGTTGGCGCGTTTTATTAGCCAATTGCAGCTCAGTTATAATCTTTAGGCATATCGCGGTGTATGAGTATAAAAAGCCAAGTCAGAGGTAGATCGCCCTCAGTTCATCGAAAATCTCAATACATTACACGTCGTCTTCAGCCCGTCAGTTCATCAAAATTCTTTGTACACTACACGTCGCATTCCCATCAGTTCGACGAAAGTATTTGTACGGCACACTTCGGATATCAATTTGCAGGTTACGCGTAACAGAGTTATGAAAAATCTCAAGTATTATAAAGTTAATTATACAAAAAGTTGAAGTACGCGAATTAAAAGTGATTAGTAAGAAGTTGTTATAACAGTTTCAGTTTGGCGAGTGTCAAGATCAATATGTAAATGTGATAGTGACTGTGTTTCGACAATAAAAGTGTATAATAAATTTCTTCATCAGTGTTATCTTTGGATAAAAGATTCCTTTCCGTTTACGCAACCTGTATAAAGAGAAGTACTCGACCGAAAATAAGATAATAGCTAGCCGGAGGACAGTGAAACAGAATTAAATAAAAAAAATAAAGGTAAAATTCTTTCAAACAAAAACTAATACTGCCGCAAATTGCTAACACCAGATGGAGCTACAAACCGAACAAATGAATGACGTCACAAGATGGCTTCAACGCGTGAAGTAAAAACAAATACACAAACATTATAAGTAATACCATCGCAAATTGGCACCACAACGTGGGGCTACAATAATGTTAAATAAATACATTAACATTAAACTACTTCAAATTGGCTACCACAACGTGGGGTAACAACAAATAAATAAAACCAAACATTATAAGCGCTACACTCGCAAATATGGTTTACGAATGATGCAAAAGCCGTTCACAATGAATAATACTTTTGGAGACATTCCCAGAAAATTCAAAATATACATTTTTTGTCATGAAAGTATCTTAAATATGTGATATGTTTAATCAAAATCGTTAGAGCCATTTTTTAGAAAATTAAAATTTTAGAAAAATGTTCCATGTAAAGGGTAATATGGGGTGGGGGGATTTTCTTGAAAATCTTCGTGTCGCATCTCTGGAAGATACTGAACCTAAATACCAAGTTTGGTGTTTATCCACTGTTCGTTTCTGAGTTATGCTGTTCAGAGACACACCCAAACACACACACGGACATGTTTCCAAAAATGCTTTTTTTGGATTCAGGGAATCTCAAAACATGTATTTCCGGTGAAATCTCGATATCGAATTTTTGGTTGGAATACAATACTTCCCCTATTTACTATACGTAGTACAGAAAGCAAAAACACTTGACAACTTCATAAAAAGTGTATCTCTCTACAACTAATAACACCAAGTTCAATAACATCCTCAAATTTATTTTCACTGTACTTAAGTATCAGAAAATGTCACTATCATATTTCTCTGACAAATGTGAATGCGCAAAGCAGTTTTAGAAAATTTGCATTTTTTCGCTAGTTAAAAACATTTAATTGTATTATCTGAGAAACTCTTTGAGCTAGAGCTTTGAGCTTCTGCACAGTCTTTTCTTTATTTACCCATAGTAAGCGCGCCAGGTTTCAAGAAAGTGGCTTGAAAATTAAAAAACTTACAAAAAATCAGTCCCAGTGTCTCTTGAATTTTGCAAAAATGAGAAAAGGCTGCAGAAAACTTCAAAAGAAACAGGTTGGCGTAGGTTTGAAAGAACGATGATACAGAAATGTTTCACTGTGGAGAACTGTAGCTAAATTTTCATGTTATAGAGCGATCTTCAATAATAATGTGAACGGGAAAATCGATAGTTCAGATTTGATGCCGTCAGCTGTACAGTTTAAATACTTTATTACCAGTGCCGAAGAGATCAGCTCATATACTGATTGCGACCACGTAAATATTAGTGTATTGTATAGCATCCGGTGTTGTTAGTTATCTACATTTAATGCTGGATATTTCTCAACAACACCGAAGAAAAGAAAACGTTTGAATTCTTTATGGCCAAACTTGAATTTCTTAGCTGGTATAATTATTAATTAATTGCCCTTCCACGCGTACCTGAGTAGGCTATATGGTAAGGAAGAATCAGCTGAAAGATCAATGACAGAGCCGGAATTTGAATAACTGGTAGCTCAATAGGTTAGAACAGCGTCACGGAAAGCTGAAGATCCGTGATTCAAATCCGGGCTATGGCATAGTATAATTGTTGTTATGGAGTGACATTTTATACGGTGATCCACTCCCAAGCTCAATACAGAGAAAAGTTTAGCTACAAGGCAAAACTCTGCCTTGTTTTCACGTCAAGGCTTGACTTGTATATTACAGCTTTAATCTTGTATTCGCCGTGTCAATGTTATTAATCAAATGGCACAAAGTATTATGCATGTATAGATTAGCGGAAGATCTGTCAACAGTCATTTCGTCAACGAAGAAATCTGCCTTTATATGAAATTGTCACATGATGCGATTGACAACTGGGAAACGCGACAAGGGGAGTGTCGAAAAAAATGTTTTTTTCATAGACATTTTATGTATGAATCGTAAAAGCGTAGATGTTGCAAGTGCTTTGAAGTCTTAATCTAACATTTTCTGTGTGACGCGATTTAACAACGCCCACTTACGGTACAACGTGTGTCTAATTGGTCTAATCTGTGGATTTTCTAATTATATACACATTCTTTTTCATTGATCTTGATACTGAATGTTTTCGCTCATTAGCAATTATCGAAATTGGGTAGCAATATACACTGCCGTTTGTGAAAATTGCAACACCAAGAAAGAATTTTCCGAATGACTCCAAACTTAGTAGAAATGTAGAAGAGTGTGCAAGCAATAAGTGATTAGGTTTGCAGAGAGATGGTCTACACGTAGGCCGAGCAGAGCCCTCTCGTGTCAGTCCGACAAGGTCAGTGTTGCGCACAGTGTAGTCAGTGCAGAGCTGTCAAACAAGGTGGAACCAATAAAGTGAATGCCAGTATGCCTCGTCGACGTCAAAGGGAGCCATATCGGCATGTGACTTCGAATGATCGATCTCCGGGAAGCGGGTTTGTCATGCCGTAACATTTCGGCTCGGACAGGGCATGCTGCTACGACAGTGATGCGTGAGTGGAAGCAGTGGATAGATGAAGGTCGCACGTAGCGAAGTGGGTACTGGACCACGGAACATGACTACAGCACGGGATGACCGTCATCTTGTCCGAATGGCAATAGCGGACCGTACAGCTTCATCCACATGTTGTCTCGACGCTGGAGCACTGAAACAGGTGTGAACTTGTCAGCATCAACGGTTCGTCACCGTCTGCTGCAGGTTGGACTGGTTGCATGCATGCCATTACGTCGGCTTCCATTGTCCAGAAACCACAAGCTCCTCCGACTGCAATGGGCACGTGAACACCGTCACTGGGTTGCTGAGTGGCAAAATGTAGTCTTTTCGGACGAGTCCCGCTTCAACGTGTGCTACAGTGATGGCCGCATACGTGTCCGGGGTACCGTGGTGAACGCAAACTGGAGGGCTGTATTGTTGTGCGGCATAGCGGACAAACACCAGGTGTGATGGTTTTGGGGTGCCATTGGTTACAGCATCCGATCTCGTCTCCTACGATTTGAGGGTTACTTTGAACAGCAACCGCTACCCAATGGTGGTTGTAGAGTCTGAGGTACTCCCCCTGCTTCAGGCATCTCTACAGACCACATTTCAACAGGACAATGCCCGGCCACATATTGCGAGGAATGTACAAGCCTTCTTCAAAGAGCGACGGGTACCACTGCTTCCCTGGCCTGCACGTTCGCCTGACAAGTCGCCCATCATACATGTCTGGGATATGGTTGGTCGGCACCTGGTGTGTCACGGTCCTCCAGTAACCAGTGTCACGGATTTGTGGGCTCGAATACAAATTGCGTGGAGGGAAATCCCTCAGGAACTTATTCAGAACCTTTTTGATTCAATGCCATGGCATATAGCAGCTCTAGTTGCAGTGCCTGGAGGCCACACCAAATACTGAATATTACGGCTCAAAGCACATGTATAGATTTGAAAAGTTCATCATTTGTTACTTGCCTGGTACTAACCTGTGGTATTAAATTCATTGAATTCAAGCGTTTCCTTCTTGGCGTTGCAATTTTCACAAACGGCAGTGTATTATACAAGTTGTAAATTGGTTTCAGGTATTACTTTCTCCACCACGTACATAGTGGGTAGAAAGGATATTGCATTTCATTCAAACATTTGATATGAGATTTCACCAAAAATACATGTTATGAGACAGCTTGAATCAAAAAAATAAACATAACTATAAAACGGCATGTTGGATAAATACTAAACTTGGTATTTAAGCTCAGTACCTTACAAAGATGCGACCTGAAGATACTCAAGAAGGTCCCCACCCCAAAACTACCCTTTACATGACATATTTTAAGATTTCTTTTTTATTTTCTCTAACGATTGCTGGATATGTAATCTATTAAAGATATTTGTATGACAAATAATATGTATATGTAGTACACAAAAAATATAGGACACAATTTATTTCAAAATTTTTTTTTGTGGCAACAGCCATTTCCGAGATGTCCGTTCTTAAAAGTTCGAATTGTTCAATACTTTGTCATTAACTTTAAGTCCTGTCTATTTTCAGTTGTTTCTCGCGATGTCGTGGAAAGAGTATGGAATTTTAAGGCAGCATATAGCGTCCAGGTTTTACTATCACTATTTCTTTGTATCTATAACAAAATGTGTAATGTAGTTATTTCCGGAAAGGTTTATCTCGATTAATATGGAGTAGATAGGAAAACAAACTTTCGTAAGAATAAGTATACATAGTAATAAGCGATAGAGAGTAGAGAAAGTCATGTGAATGTCACAAATAAAATTTTTGGGGGGATGTAAACACGAAACATTGAAGAGTTTGTTTTATATCACATATAATGATACACTTGTCTCACTCGTATCGCAGTATATTACAAAGGTGCTAAAGAATACATTACAGGCATTTTAAAATTGGTGTATTGTTCCGTGTTTTTTCTTTGCGATTAAAGTGGATTTGTGAATGTGGGATCTGCTCTGGAAATGGTTACAGATGCATCTCCGCGACATTTTTGAATCAATAATGCATTTGGTCTTTGAAGCATATAACCTGAAACTAACGTAATTACCTACCCGCTAAAAGAAAAGCAGATTAATAAACGGTCTGGTAACTGCTCCAGAAAGTTAACCTTGCATATCTTGTGAATGTAATTAAGTTAAGATTTTTCCAACTAAACACGTTGCTTAATAAAGAGATCGTAGACTTGCAGAGTGTAACTACTTTTAGTGCTAGCGTAACACTTAAAAGGAAGTAAAGGAAAAGGAAAACAGTATCGCAGCACCGAATTATAGTAGTGTACAGTAACATCAAATAAACTCTTCGTTTGCAACAAAAATGAATTTTTAACTTTTAGCACAGAATAAATTATAATTGTAAATGGAAACTGCAAACGACAACATTATTTATATCAAAACGTTGTAACAACCATTCGAATTGCTAATTGCAGTAGTACTAAATTTGTTGGGTGACAAACAGTGTAAATTATTCCAGTATTAACATTGCGTAGTTATCTATGTGATTAGTCGTTTGTACTAATTACTTCAGCACTAAAGGGGAATCTATTTATTTCCCCGAACACACTAAAATTATTTCATTGCATGGGACATCAAACTCACATCGAGAAAGTAGCAGTTCAGCAATATTTGCGCATACAAATCATGACCATTTTCAGATTCTGAATGGAAAATGTTGAGCTGGTAAATCATAAAGCAGTAATGATTTGGATTTAATATGTGATAATTTATAAACATATCAACAGTAAAAAAAAAGTATTGATGGCATACGCATAATGAAATATAAGATGGTGCCCTTAAATTAACCAGTATGTATATTCTCATTAATTGTTGACTATGCCCAACAGTGCCGTCTCCTAAAAAAGTTGGATTCTGGCAGTTGAGTGTCTTTAATGAAAGGCAGGGTAGGATTCCCCCAATACCTGGACAGCTTGGAGTACAAATGCTTCAACTGACTATGGGAAGTTCCATCTCAAATCATTCTAAACACTGGGTATTCATTTCAAAGTGTGTCATGACATACTAAGGGCTTCACCCAATAGTGTCGCCCTAATAGAGCTAGGGAGGTTTGGTAGCAAAGCAAAAATTGTGGAAAGGGTATTAAAATATTCGTATAGAATTAAGGAACTGGAAAATAATAATATGTTAAAGCAGTGCCTAGAAGTGCAGCTAAAGCTCAACAAAGAAGATACTTGGTGTAAGTATATGGAAGAAACTCTGAATGAAATAGGTTATGGAGATATTTGAAGAGAGAGGCAGCTAGGGTTCTGGAGAAGGGTAAAATTGAGAATTGAAGATATTGAAAGGCAAGAAATTTTAGGTAGCTATAATTTCAAATCTTCTTTATGTATATATGCAGATTTAAAAATGGTGTGGGAAAGAGAAAAATATGTCGATATATGTGACAGATCAGCACGAGAAGGTTTTGCATGGGCGAGGACAGGAGGGGTGATGTTAAAAGGTTTAGGGGAAAGAGAGAACCAAGGAAAGTGCCCGCTATGTAATAGAAAGTATAATAACTATTGGCATTTTATTCTAGAATTTGAAGGAACTAAGAGATCGAGGGAAAAATGGCAGAAGAAGAAATGGTCCAATTTACCAATTGAAATTATAGGTAGAAAGATGATGGGTGTCAAATGCAAGGGAAACATATTAGAAGTAGGAAAATATTTAGGTTTAGTCAGAAAGAGATGACTGAAGAAATATAGGAATAAGCAGTAGAAGAAATGTAGATACTGATAAGTAGATTAGTAAAAGGTCTCGATAGTTCGATAACCACGGTGTTTGAGCTATGAGCCCTTGAAAGCATGGCAACTTAGGGAAGGATAGAAAAGGTTATGTTAAGTGTAGACGTAGGTTACGTATTTAAGCAACTAATGAATTGTAACAAATTTATAAACGTTAATAAATATTTATTTATTCAGTCAAATAGGGCCCATTGACTCGGTAACCACAGTGTTGGAGGATATGGGCCGTAGGAAAACAGCAACTCTCCGAAGGCTGTAAACTGAAATATGTATTCACTGTGTATTTAAAGTAAATAAATATATCTAGCTATCTAATATATAATATGACGTTAGTTGTCTAGCTGCTGAGCTTAAAATTCAATCCGCCTAGTACTCGTGTGTCAGAAAGGTTGCCTACAAAGTACGGCGATCAGCCTGAGCGGAGTGGAGTGCCAGGTGTTACATGTTTTCCGTCGAAGAGATGTAAAATAACTAAGCATCTTAATCCTCTCCCCGTTACCCAACAGCAAGGCATATACTCGTCTCAGTGTTTCAAAACAGTTCACATTCCTGCCAAGACGGTGGTCGTTACGTATCTTCGTAATGAACGCCGCGCTTTGTAGGCAACTTCTCCGGCACTCGTATACTACGTTACGTCGTTCCCCTTGAGCTGACATCGCTTCAAAAATTGACTAAAAATAATGACGTCATGACACTGAAAGTGCTTTGAAATGAGTATTCGGTAGAAGAAAATCGTCCTTGTACTTTTTAAACGAAATTATGATTATTTGAAGACGAATCTACTACATCGTTCATGTAGATCACCATAGTTTTGTAGAATTGTTCAAATTGACCCTATCTTCCTAAAATTCACAATTTAAAGCACCGAGACTAAACTATATTCACTCTTAGGTTGATCCGCGGCAAAACAAACCCAAGTGGTCAGTGCACCGTGGTTCAACACGGTAGCAATGCGCCCAGGAAAGTAGTCCCATGCTAATCTCTGAATTTTGAATGAATTTATCCTTAAATAGTATAATATTCTGTACAAATACCTAAGGTTTTATTTAACGCTGATTTATACCGTAAAACAGATCTACAGGTCCCATGACGCAATTTGTATGAGTCACTTGACATCCGGGTAGGCGCAGAATATTGTTTACAGTCAGAAACCAGCAGTTGTGTTCAGTATCACGGAGGACGGTGAATTCGCTCTTGTGTTTTCGTCGAATTACGTAAAGTATTAGCCGCGCAAACCATTGACTAGTGGTGAAAAAACAATACTGTTGAATCTTTATTATAAGTTATGTGAGAAATATCCAACACTTTCCGCGAAAGAAATTGCGAAATTAACGTCTGAGTTCACCGATGTTTCGAGTACAGTATAAACAGTGCTTGTGCAGAAAAATTTGAAACGAGAAAAGTGGTTACACCCGGGTGAAAAAAAAGCATATGAAATACGCGATGCAAGAATGTAGTGATTTTGAGGACAATGCAATTCGCGTAACAGTGCAAAATTTATTTTTTAAACTGAGCCGCCAGCAGTTAATAAAGTGCCGCTTCCAGAGAGCGAAAAAATTAGGTTATCGCATACCTGTTACTTTATTTCTCGCTCATTTATTTTAGAATTAACTATTATTATATATGCAAACGTTTATTTTGTTGCAACTATCAATCTTATCACCTTTAGCCCTTAACAGAATATGTTAGTCACCGTTTCAGTTGTCGAAATAAGGACTCTGATCTTTTTTGCACTACGTGCCGCTTGTACTCGCCACATGATCTAAAAGTGTGACAGTACTTCTAGTGCGAATGGCGGAAGGATACATTATAGCGGTGAACTGGTCACCTGGGGTTTGTTTTGACGCGGTTCAATCTAAGAGTGAATACAGACTAGTACTTTCTTTCTAATTTTGCTGCTTCCCGCAGATACCCTAGTTGATCTCTGTAGCAAAAGAAAAGGCTTTTTGCGGCTTTTGTGTTACAGACAGGATCCATATATTGTAGTGCTGCTTTAGGATAGGTATATATTTAGTTACAGCTTCTTTGGAATTTCATTTTTTGTCTAATGTAACACTCACAGGAAAGCATGCTTAAGTCACAAGACTTGTCACTATTAATCTTGCTAGCACACAAAAGCCTGGAGAGAATGGAAATAAACGTGAAATACGAGTTGTGCATTACTCGAACACTGCCTTCACTACAGCAAATACATCCACTCCTCGCGAGTGCTGCTGCAGAGCGCCTAGCGAACCGTACTGTTAGACAACGAGAAGAAGGCGAGCGGGGCCTGAGGAGCGAGCGGGGTTCTATAGCTGTTTATCTGCTCACGCACTGTCGATTGTTTACTACGTTTACTACGAAATGTGTTTATGTGTGCAAATGAACCACCCATGCTGCCAGATCTTATACTAATAGAACAGCAACCGCCGTAATAGGTGTTAACGCATTGACTCTTGCCAAGGGTGAGTACTTAACAACACTGTGTAGTAGTTTATAACCTCCTTAACATGCTTATCGTATCCACACGGCGAGCGTAAATATGATACGGACGCAGGAAAGTGTTGATGTTACACATTCCTCTCGCTTGCCTTCTTCTCGTGGTCTATCAGTATATACCACGTAAATAGCTGCGTTTATTCATATTGTAATTTGTAACTACGAACAGCGTAACGATACCTGTTTACCAATTTTACCGACTTCTATTAATAACAGCAGGGTTATTCTGAATCTAATATTTTAGATTTATAATGTTCCAAAGTCGCTTGAAATAAGAACAAATTGTAAATATCCTTTTGTCAATGTTATAAAAATAACTTTCAGCCACAAAGTGAATTCGATTCAGTATTCTGAAATAAAGTGCTCAGGAGTTATGAGCATTTAAAATGAATTAATGCGTTAAATTTATCGTTCACAACCGTGACAACCGTTGCGTTTTAGATGCTAATATTTGATAAATGTTTTCTTTAGCGGCCTTTATAAAGGAGAAACTTCAGATAAAAAATATGAGCTTATTTGCCGTTCGATTTCACATGGAAGTTACATACATTGGCTATTCTTTCATACTGGCCCTGTGTACCTTCTCTTGGAATCATTGAGATTACCTTGGAAATTTGCTGGGTTACACAAATCAGATCAGAATGATTAAATGTGCATTTGGGTATCTCGTCATGGTAGCATGCCAGCAGTGCATCGGCAATAAGGCAATAATTGCATGCAGACTACGAAAGCCTGTGGTTCATGTCCCGACAAAGGTAGTAATTTTTTTCAAATCTGATTCAACCTTCAACTACATCTTCAGCGCTTAACTGTGATGAGTTAATCGTTAATCGTTCGAACAAAGCTAAATATAAATTTCATGCATTAGTTACGTTTCATTACAGGTACTGTATTGCCTTTAGAATGTTACACGGCAGGCTTAGAAATCACGATCTATATATCTTTTATGGAATAAATCTTATTGGAGTTGTTAATGCCAAAGTTTAATAACAAAGCACCGACAGATTAAGTTCATATGAACTCTTCCGGATATTCGAGTTTGTTTACAACTCTTCATTTGAAAACCGTAGATGCGTCTGAATAATCTGATTTATACTCTATCTCAGACAAGAACGATCCTGTTGTAAACAACAAGGCGAGGCAGAATCAACCCGTCACGTGCTTGACGTTCATGTGTGCAGATAAGTGTTGCAACACTAGCTGTAGCAGCGCTAACTTCTTGACAATAACTCGAGAGTAACTTATTAAATCTATGTGTTACAGAATTAATATTATCGTGCAGAAACATAAGTGTTAGGCTTCGGAGTTTCTTTGTTATATATCGCGAAACAATGCGCGATCCTTCGCCTCTCACCACTTTTTAAGTTTTGCCTCGGCTGTGTTCTGTTTCGGCAGATTGATAGGCCTGTTCGTGACGATAAGCTGACTCCTTTTAAATGGCATACACTTTGTGAGCATGGCTTGTGAGGTATGCGAGCTAAGGTGTAGGAAATACAGTATTTAATATCAGAAGCAAATCTGCACGATAAACAATAACTCTGAATCGCATTAACCTCGAGGCCTACTTTGTTCATAGAGGGCCGTATGGTATTAGTTATATAATTTATTATACAAGTGTTTCTTTACTAATACAAATTAGGCTGCATATTATTTAACAATAACAGTTAATAGTGTATAAATGCGCCGTCTTCGGTTTAATCCTTATGTCTCTATGCTTATGGTGTATATGCAGGATACATAGTAATGATTAGAAAATACTTGCAGTGCTGCACTTCTTAGAGGCGGCTGTTGTCCGAAAACACCCATGAACTTCTCTCCACCAGCAAGCAGCTGCCTAAGAGCGTTCCGTCTCACGTCTCTGTCCCGTTCCCCCTCGATGTGTTTACAAGAGGGTCATTCAATATCTGTTTACCGTCCTCTTATGTAGGACTTACACCCCCAGGACTTACAAGCGGGTGCCTGGTGTCAGAGGCTCGTCGAGGAGCAGACACTCATGGATCAGACAGAACATCCAGTAGATGAAACGAAATGTTGGTGAAATGGATGAAAGGAAAGGTGATGATGGAGCAGTTGGTAGAATGAATGGCGGGGGAATCCGGAGAACCCGGAGAAAACCCGCCCAGACGCAGCTTCGTCCACCACAAATCCCATATGCAGGTCCCTGGGATTGAACCGGGCCGCCTCGGTGGGAGCGAGCGGTCTAACCACTCGGCCACGGCGCCGCCTCTTATATGAGATAGATTACAGTAAATATCTCTAGTCTGCATTCACTCTTAGGTTGATCCGCGCCAAAACAAACGCACGTGACCAGTGCACCGTGGTACAACACTGTAGCAATGCGTGCATGAAAATAGTCCCATGCTAATAATCTAAATTTTAGAATGAATTTATGCTTAAATCGTATAATAAAAAGTCTAATTAACGCTAATTTGTACCTTTAAACAGAGCTACAAGTCCCAACTTGCAATTCGTATATGTACCTGACATCCGGGTATGCGCAGAATATTGTTTGTAGCCAGAAGCCAGCAGTTTCTCTTTAGTGTCATGGCGGACGGTGATTTGCTGTTGCGTTTTCGTCGACTTACGTAAAGCATATGAGGGCAAACCATTGACTAGTGGTGAAAAAAAAAATATGGTTGGAAGTTTATTGTAAGTTATGTGAGAAATATCTAACACTTCCCGTGAAAGAAGTGGTGAAATTAACTTCTGAGTTCACCAATGTTTCGAGGACAAGTATAAACATGCTCGTAAAGCAAAATCTGAAACAGGAAAGTGGTTGCACGCGAGAAAAACAGAAAGCGTTAGAAATACGCGATACAAGAAAGGGACAAGAATGTAAGTCACGTAACAATATACAATTGCTTTTTTTAAAATAAGCTACCAACAGTTAATAAAAGTGCCGCATCCAGAGACGAATAAATGCAAGATATCGCATACCTGTTACTTTCTTTTAGAATTAACTATTATTATACGTGCAACCATTTATTTTGCTGCAACTATCAATCGTATCACCTTCAACCCTAACAGAGTATGCTAGTCATCGTTTAAGTTGTTGGACCATGTTCTCTGTCACATGGTCGTGAAAGTATGACAGTATTTCTGCCGCGAATGGCGGAAGGATGCATTACAACGGTGCACTGGCCACCTGGGTTTTGTTTTGATGCGGATCAACCTAAGAGTGAATACAGTTTAGTATGGTTTCAGTGCATTAATCAGTTGCATTAACGGCCGACAAAACGTGATGACGGGTGAGAGTTTTAATAACACGTTTGTCGTGCTGATAGGGGTATTAATTCTACAATTCTATTCATTCCGTCCATGAAAAAAGTAACAGTGTCTATCTTATATCAATAAACATGCAATGAAAGTACTTTTCGCGCTTTCAAAACTGGCTTCTAGAGCGCAGAGACTTTTTTTTCACTCAGAATTAAAACTGCAGATAGTATTAGAAGAACCCTTTTCTCCAGAAACTTCTAACTTCACTCCGTGATATCATTACTGCCGCTGCTGCATTCACTGCTTGGAATTCATTAAAAGTTTTAGGTGTATAAAATGCAAGTGAGAACTGTTGAACGCTAACAAGAAACTTGAAGAACAATAACATGTTGTGGAATATGGTCCAGGTGCTTTCTCTGCTTGAGATTGCAAAAGCCGTCACAGGCAGTTGGTTAGCTTAGTGATAACGAGGCCTGGACCAGACGTGCACATCAAACAAAGGTCTGGCATGCACAGGACAAAGTCCTTATCTTTCTCCAGTGTGGACAGCTGTGGTGGATCTACTATCTGCTCCGCAGTTTATGAACAGCGGACGAGAAAGCAGAGCAATTGGCGCGTGGAGATGGGCTATTGTGGAGCCGTCAAATTAGCGCAAGGCGTCTCGCCGCTAACCTCACAATGAAGTCACGACCAGATGGCTCGCCGAGCAAGTTCAAAGCGGCGTCACACTATTGTCCTCATCTGAACATCTTCGGTATCACGTGGGCTGGAGCTCGCTAACGGTGCGGATGTTCCTAACCATTTGTTGTTTCATTCACTTTCCTGTGGGCACAATAATGGGAAATTCAGTTGCTGGTGCAGCTTCTAATGATTTTGGCGAAAAGTTTATATTCTCATTCAAATTAATTATTGCTGCTGTAAGTAACTGTACAAGAGCACAGGATATATAAGCGAATGCCGGCCAGCAGATCGAGTGAGTTGGCACCGCGGTAACGTTTCGATCCCCGTCGACCACTCACTCTGACCGATGCGTTTTTCGTGGGTTCCCCGGGGTCGGCAGGCGAATGCTAGAGTGGTTTCGACTCTACCACAATTCCCTTTCCATCATTTTTTTTCAGGTGCGTTTCTAGATTTTGTGCCAGACAGATGGCGCGGATGCATGCTGAAAAGAAATACTCTTCCCCGCGGGAATCAGAGGGCTGCTTGATTTGTGAGTCATTCATCGTCCCCTCTCGAGGCTCCAGCAGTGAGAGAGCTTGGAAATGTTAAGGACTTCTGTGCGTCTCTTTGGCCTGTAGCCTCCTGTGGTTCTTTCACCTCGTCCCTTCATCTTGGGAAGGGTGATAGCCGCAACAAGTCTGTACCTACAGGTCGCAGCGCGCGAGATGTTCCCCTGCGTTGAATCTTCTCTGTCTCTACCTCTACCGGTCAGCAGTTGCAATGTTCTCAAACCTGGAACGCGACAGCTGTGAAAATGGATCAGGAAATATTCAGTTCATATTAATTTACATCATATATGTAAACAAGTATAGGGTCTTTCAACAAGAGTGTCCTATCTTTGAACTTAAATAAAACACGTTCTATAAATGATAGAGGTTTATTTCCTTTTTTTATTTTGGAACATAATTAATGTCATTACATGTGGAAGAGAACATCAGTTAAGTGACCGCCGCGACTTCGTTGGGTTGCGCGTATACGGTTGACCGAATTTTCAATGACAGAAGAACGTAAATTATGTCCAACTTCACGAATAACACGCGTGCTGTTATTCGTAAGATCATGTATTATTTCTGGCTTGTTGACATAAACTCGAGATTTAACATAACCTCACAAGAAGTAATCCAACGGCGTTAAATCACGACCTCGGGGGCCAGTTAACACGGAAAATGATGAAACTCTGAACTTCTCCTTCAAAAGATCGATTGTTTCGAGAGCAGTATGACATGTGGCACCATCTTGCTGGAACCAGATGTTTCTGAGATCCATACCATCCAATTGAGGCCAAAAATAGTCCCTTATAAGAGCCCGATATCTTTCTCCATAGAACTTCTCCATCTTCATCTTGGAAAAAATATGGACCAATGATTACACCATAGCAAAATCCACACCACACAGTAACCTTTTGGGAGTGAAACGGTCGATCTAGAATCTGCATTGGATTGTGATTGCTCCAATAGCGGCAATTTTGTTTGTTAATACAACTATCCAACCAAAAGTGGACTTCGTCGCTGAAGATGATTTTTCGACAAAAATCCGGGTCAGCTTCCAATTGCTCCATAGTCCAGTAAGCAAATACACGGCGCAACCTATAGTCGTTGGACTTTATTTCTTCAGTTAACACCATTTTGTAAACGTGAAACTTCAAGTCCAGATGCAGAATTCTCCTAGTTGTGTTCAGCGAAAGCCCCAATTCTTGCGCTCGTCGAGCAATTGATTTGTTTCTGTTCTCGCGTACACTCTCACGAACGGCGCCTATGTTTTCGTTGGAGCGCTTACGTCGATTACGTACTGGCGTTCTTTTATCGCTGACAGAACCACTTCTTTCAAATTTATCGATCAAACGCCGAATCGTTTTCTCGCAGGGACGATTATGCACACCGTAAACTTCACGCAATACACGGAAGGTTTGGTGAATAGATGATCCATTTTGATAATAAATTTTCACAATTTCTACGCTGAATGCTGTAACGTTCCATGGTTATTTGTCAATAACAACTGCAACCACAAGAAAAAATGACTGCTATAACTTAATAACAGCGGCAGCTATCAAATGTTAAAGATAGGACACTCTTGTTGAAAGACCCTTTGTATATGAACCACCTACTATAGAAATGCAACATGTCCACATTTCTTAATTTAGTAGTAGAGACAAAGAACTGAATAAAACCTTCCCTATGTACAGTAAACAGAAAGCTGAAGGCGTTTCCTGGTTCGTGCTATCGTGCAGAAAAGCTTTCTTTCTGTAGTAAACGATTCATTGACCCAATTAAACCCATAATCGCCAAAGAAAAGAAATGTGTAAAGTTTAGATTAGCCTTTCTGCAATATGCAGTTTATATATATTGTATGTACATACATACTTGATGTATATACCCATAAAAACTAAAACACAAAAACCCAAGGGTGAGAAATAACAAATGTACACCTAGCAGGACCACAATATACAGTCGACATACATAAGAACAAAACAAAAGCTATATATCGGATTTTTTTAAGTCCCTCTTCAGGTTAAGAGAGTTTTAAGTCCCTCTTAGCCTGAAGAAGTACACACAAATCCGATATATCACTTTTATGTTGTGTCTGTTCTGATATGTACGTCGATTGTTTATTGTTATCCTGCTAGATCTGCATTTGACATATATGTATACGGCAGTAAAAGGATTCTCAAAAACTACGGAGATGATCTAGAAAGTTCCAGACGTTTTGAAATAAACAATTAACAAAATGCAAATATCAACGTTTATTATCTACATTTGAAAGGTACACTCTTAAGCTATTTTTCTACATAATCACCATTCAAATTGAGGCATTTATCATAACGTGGCACAAGTTTTTCAATACCCTCTCTGTAGAAATCTGCCGCCTGCGACTTCAACCACTGGTTTACACCGGCATACAGTTCAGCGTCAGTATCAAAGCATCAATTTGATGCACCAAACTCTGTGAAATTTGGGGAAAATGTTCCGAAAGTTCTGTAATCGTGAAACGACGATTTTCAAGAATTTTGTCATTGATTTGCATTGACAGTTCATCAGTCATAAGGCTAGGCCTACCACTGCGATCCTCGTCGTGAACATTGGTACGGCCATTTTTGAAATCAATGCACCATTGCCTGACTCGGCTTTCACTCATTATTCCCTTCCCGTAAACATCACAAAGTTGACGATAAATGTCAATTGGTTTGTTCTATTTAGCCAACCGCACTTCACAAGTGCAGCGCACATTTTAACAACTCACAGCACAGTAAGGAAGGTACAGTCCTCACGCTACCACAGCTGGATGCGTACTGAATGTAGGAATGTTCTGACACCAAAATGGCGGCTCTAGCCCTACTCATCGCCACGATAGGCCAAAACGTCTGGGACTTTCTGGACTGCCCTCGAACAAAGGAAACCCAGAAATAAAACGAATGTATCTACTGTCCTTGTTTAGCTCAGGTGATTCAACTGTAATTCTAGCATAAATAAAATAACAAAAAGTTTAACCGCTGATTTGCAAAAAAATAATAATTGCAATAAAACATAAAATAAAACAGAAGAATTCGCTATAAGAATTTGGATAATTTTGGCTGTCTCATATTTACAACCCCTTACCAAAACTAACTAACTAATTTTTTTCCCGTTCCTTTGTCAAAGAACGTACAGAACTGTGTAGTTCGACTGACTACACTGTATTAAATTATAGGATAACTATAGCAATGATGACGACAGCGATGATTCAGACGTTATGCTTCCTTACAAAAGCAACCCAGTCGATAATTCTGCCTTGGACACCTAATTGTCTATTCTGTCGTACATACAAAATCGAAATATCTCTCAACTAAGTATTTCTCTACATATTTCCCGTCAATATTGCAAACCGAATGTTACAATGCAACTTTAATCTTGAATTTAATAATCCTGATGAGTAACTCACAGGACTTGCTGCAGCCATAGACGATTCTACAAACGATTCATGTACGTTTAGCCAAACACGATAAATATAGAATTTTCAATTAGAAAACAACATAAAAATGCGTATTTTATAACGTGGCCGAAGGCTGGGAGAGCAGTCAGTTGCGAATACACGTCCTCGTGAGCTCATGATAAACGAAAGTTTAGGCCTAAACTTCAATGTTTCAAAACTCACTGGAGTTAAACATTGGGAAAATCTAAACGTATTGCAGCAAACATTTTGGGAGTTGCTATAAAAGTTAACATGAAACAATACATTTCTTACACTAGCCTTCTGAGAATTTGTTACTGTTTTCTGATTAAATAGTATTAATTAAGAATTTAGAGGACTTTCTCCGCTATTTACGTAAAATTCAAGATATATTTTAAGTCGTCATGCCAAATCGCAAGTCTTCAAATTGTAATCAACGTCTTTTGAACTGTTTTTGAGTAGACGAGACATAAATATTTGGGTACCTTGGAGGATACATTAAAAAATCTTCGCTTTACTTTCTGAAAGATGCCTGACATAATGACTGGATTTGGTACCTGCTTTTCTATAAAGAAAGGCGTTACACACACGTAATTTCCGATTCCTCTCCTCCTTTCTTTCACAATGTAAATTTCTGATGAAATCGCAATCCCGAATGTGCATCTAATGCAACTGTATTTTTACTTTCTATACTAGTAAGTTAGTATAGTAAGTAGGGGAAGTATTATATTCCACCCAAAAATTCGATACCGAGATTTCACCGGAAATATATGTTTTGAGGCCCCCTGAATCCAAAAAAAGCATTTTTGGAAACATTTTTGGAAACATGCCCGTATGTTGTGTGAGTCTGTGAACAGCATAACTCAGAAACGAACAGTCGGATAAACACCATTTAGGTTCAGTATCTTCCAGAGATGCGACACAAAGGTTTTCAAGAAAATCCCCCCACCCCAGACTACCCTTTACATGGAACATTTTTTGAAAAATTTAATTTTCTCAAAAAAGACTATAACGATTTTGATTAAAATATCCCATGTTTAAGATATTTTCATGACAAATGAAATGTATATCTCGAATTTTCTGGGAATGTCTCTAAAAGTATTCTTCATTGTGAACGACTTTTGCATAACTGGTGAACCATAAGAGATAGACAAAATTTTACTACACAAAAAATGTAAATCGCGTTAAAATACACAATTTATGTCATATACATTTTTATTGTTGAGTGAACCATTTTGGAGATATTGCTTGTTATTCCCTTAAATTTTCCAATACTTATACTTTTTCTCAAATGGGAATTCGTTGTTCATTTTTTTTATGTCCTAGACATGCAAACAGAATGGAGTGCGCCACATAGCATCCAGCTCTTAAAATATTTGACTATCGCTTACAGCCTACCATATTCCGCTTGCACCTATTTAAAGTGTTTCTCTTGTAAGTGTGGATCAAAGAGAAAGCAATTTGAAAACCAGTATAACGAAATACAGAACTGGAAAAAACAGACACTGTTATCATTAATACTCGCATATACTTTGATTAGCCTTATTAAAACTACTTATTTCCGGTGCTCGCAGTTGTTCATTGCTGAAGATGGATCAACAAGAAGTGTGAACATCTTCACCTACAATGAACATATTAAGGTAGGCATCTTTGTGATACGCAATGATGGAGAATCTTCGTTGCTCAATTAAAGTTGTGATCTGCTCAAACTTGGAACGTGACAGGCTGGAATCGCCAGCGAAAGTACACCAGGAGAAAAGAAAGATTTGGGTCTACCATGAACTATTTCAGAATTCATTATTCCTTATATAACATCGAGGTTTTCGCTTATATAGAGTATTCTTCTTCTTCTTCTTCAATCTCTTAAAATGCTTTAAAAATAAGTTTGCATCGTCTACCTCTGTACGAGATGAAATTGTTACTACTATTTAAAAATGTGAAATTGAAGTTAATTAGGCGTTGGCTGTTGGATTGGATTGGATTGTGAATTGTCCAGGAATTAGGATATTGTACCGATGCCCCACAAAGGGGCGCTCCCGGGAAGGGCAGTTGAGGTGAAGCGAGACACCGGGTGGTCGGAACCAGGAGTGACGGGTCAGCAATAACAGGATCTCTACAGTTTCCTGATAGATAGATAAGGTATCTTTATTCGTTTCAAATTATTGAAGTTATTACACAAGTATTTAGGGCATGGGTCATTGACCGTACTTGCATATTTAAGATACAAGGTATGGTGACAAAATAAACAACAGAAAAAGAAAACAAAACAAAAAAGAGCAAGAAAAAGGAAAATAGAGGTAAATTACCCTTGACTAACTGAACAAATTTGAACTAACTTCGCGCACTTTAGCCAAGAAATTGCCCATCTTTTGCCAGTTCCTCTGGTCAGCCAGTAGCTCCTAACATGCCAATCTCTTTCTTGAAGGACTTAAGCATTTTTCTTTGAATTTAATTCCCACTGTGCACTTTTGCCAAAATATGTGCCCAGTCCTCATCCAAATCACAGAATGGGCAGATTGTCCTGCCAGAATCGTCAGTCATTTTCTGTGCCCTCAGCTCCCCAGTCTAAATCATGCAATTCCTGATCTTTCCTTTCTTCCTAAGTTAAGTATATATGCCTCTTTACCCCAATTCAATTTTATTTCATTTGCTAGACTTAGAGAAGGTTTAATTCCATATGTTTTTGTCATTTGTTTCAGCTCTTTGCCATACTGACCCCATTCCTATTCCCCTCAAACCCCTTTCCAAGTCAGCTGCCCAAAACTTAGGAGACAGGTTTTCTCGCTGGTATTTATAACATTTGGATCGTAGTGTGGAGTTATCCCCCTGCATCAGCCTCAGCCAGTACTTCACTGCTCTTATTTTACAGTGTATTGTGTCTTCATAACATCCCACCTCCCTCAATACCCCCGAATTGGATGTGCCTTGTGAAACTCCAAGTACTTTTTTCCAAAATGCTACCTGTGTTTTATTTACATGCTCTGCTTTTTCCCATCCCCAGATTTCACTTCCGTATAATAAAATCGGCCTTATCTTAGAGTTATACATCTTTTCTAATGTGTCTACCGGTACAGGGTACGTAATGATTCATTTAACTGCCCTCGTGCTTTATAGTTAGTTGCTGATAGATGTTTGTTCCATTTTCCTCTCATATTAAACATTACTCCTAAATAGGAGAAACGTTTAACGTTTTGTAGTTCTAGCCCCTTGTAATACCATTAGACGCCCCGGCAGTCGGGCAGGCAGACCGTGGACACAGCGTCCAACGCCCCTCCAGGAGGCAGTCCTTATACTTCAGCAACCAGCCAAAGTCCGAGGACAGAGGAAGTTCACAGAAAGCATCTTTTTGCCTGCCAGACTGCACCGAAACACCATTGCTGACACTTCTAACTCTGAAATAGACCAAACGGGGTGACGGCAGAGTGAAATGATAAATTAAACGAAATGGAGGGACAGGAAACTCGGGGGAAGAAACTACTACAGTATTCGCCTGACGACCTGGAAAAACCGAAAAAATGCATGGGTCAGCTTGGGCGTTGGCTGGGAATCGAACCTGAGACCTCCCGAATGTAAACCCAGACGTTACCGCTTGATCCATTCCGGCTCGGTTGCGTCGGTTGTAGTTAACCACTGCATTTTCATTATTACTCTTATTTTCACTCAGATTCGTATATTTTATTTGTATATTGTTATATAACACTAGTCTGCATTTTCACTTTTTGTCAGATGATTTCTTAAAAGTAGGTGTTCTTGAATCAAGTTTTTAAGCTATTTCCAGAAATAACTTCCTTTTTTTTTCTATCACGTCAGGTTTTTATACAAAATAAGAAGTAATGTTTGACAATTTTACTAATGAGCGTAGAAAAGTATTCAAAAACCATTTCACACAAGGTAAGTTTTTATTCAAGAAACATTTAAGAATACTCTCAATTTATTTCATGACTACACTTTAACAAAACAGGAAGCCAAAATGTTTCATTTAATTTTTTTCAAACTTTCTCTTCTTTGACTTCCTTGCAGATCCTTGAAGATGACTGTCCCTCCTCAACATCCAACAGTAGTCGGCCATCATAGTTTCATTCCATCTCCCCTGGTACCTCCTCTCCATTTCCTTAATATCTTGGTGAAAACGTTCACCCTGCTCTTCACTATGATGTCCTAGATTTTCTGGAAAGTAGTCGATATGTGAATGCAGAAAATGCACCTTTACAATCATGTTACAACCCATCTTCTTCAAATTTTCCAACATTGTTTCGACAATGGCCTTGTAATTGGGATCTTTGTTATTGCCTAAGAAGTTTTCAGTAACTGATCGGAAGGCGGCCTATGCTTCTATTTCTCTCTCATTCATTGTCTTCTCAAAATCTTCATCCTTCATCAATTTCTTTATTTGAGGACCAACAAAACTTCCAGCCTTTAATTTGTCTTGTGTAATGAAGGGAAATTTCTTGGAAAGGTACTTGAAGCAGGGTCCATTCTGTGATAGAGCCCTTATAAATTGCTTCATCAAGCCCAATTTTATGTGTAGTGGCGGATGTAATATCTTTATATCTCTATATATTTGAAGTGAAATTGGAAAAAACTGACTTGATAGAAAAAAACTAAAAGCAGTTCTGAAACCAGCATAAAAAGTGAGTCAGAATCACGTATTAGTTTTCAGGTGTTATCAAAATTTGTGAGTATTCTGAGTCATAATGGCTATCCTCAATTGAGGGCAGTCTCTAAATAAACAAGCACCGCTGGATAAGGACTTGACCCATACAGTGAATAATTTAAGCAATGTCCAAACTTGGGTAATTCATCATGTACGTCCCAGCAGTTGATATCATATGTGTCAGCAGCCGGTAAACTTTAATAATAATCAGCATGCAGTACAGGTATTTGTGTAGTCAACACAGGAGGTTCAGGTGCCGCTGCTTTAGGGTAAATTGTATGCTAAACACGCGAGAAAATGCTCTGCACCACGCCTACGATTAACATGAACCGCTGGACCCGATGTAGTGGCCACAGGTGCAGCGTGCATGGATATAAGCCTCTCGTGGATCTTCTTCATAAAAAATTCATCTAATGGCTCTTAACAGAGTAGTAAGCGGTTATGTAATAGAAAACTGTTCCCAATACCCATAATTATTATGTTCTCAAGAAACTAACTTTTCTTTCATTGTTAGGTCTTTTCTGAAACAAGTGCAGCGACAAACTTCATTTACTTTGACGCTCCTGGAAGAATGTATCGACCTAAAACAACAGTTTTCGGCAGCTATCACCACAAGTGGAGCTTTTAACACGAGTCACTCATACTATAAATTGAGCGATATTTCCGCCGATTAAGAACGCACAAAAAGGAACTCTATAATAATTATATTTTGGGAATTCTTAATAATTAATTAACATTTAATTTGATAAATTTCCATAATTTTAAAGCCTTAGGATTAAAAATTGTATCAATCGAAAGCCCTTCATGTTTTAACACTCAATAATATTGTTAAATAAATAAAAGGCGTAATTGCATAAGAAAAACAGCAAGATTTAGGCAAGAATAAGAGTAGCTTCGTTTTAGACTGTCCATTATGTTTTCCGAGCGTGGGACCATAAAAATCGAAACCTTCTTTTGTACTTCGTGGGTATGAGGCAAATTTTAAGGTAAACAGATGCTATGAGGCAACGGACATTTCTTTCAGTTAGGCTTTGAATTTTCAACCAGGGAACCAATAAACGTAGAGAATAAGTGCGAGAACCAATGGAAACATAGGAAGGCGCAGTGACATGTATAAAATTTGGAAGAGAGCAGTCGTTGATATATGTGAATGCGAGCGTGGTTTTAGGCAGTCTGCCATGATTCTCTGATAAGGAAACACATCACGTTGAGCCAAAAAAAAAGGATAAAAGTTCCAAAATTTACGTAGTGCGCAACGCAGTGCAGTGATAAAGCGCCTTAAATAATAAATAATTAGCCGGAGCAAAACGTCAGTGGACCAAAGGGTGAAATTATTCTTATATAAGAACCGTAAGGGTTAGAAAAAGAATCTTGCAGGTTTTCTGGCAGGAATACGCGTTTTAGTGAGGAAGTGAAAATGTTTTCTTCAAGAATAATATCCTAGTGTCACCACTCCTGCAATCCTACCCTGACAATAACAGTAGGGAATTTCAGACCGATTCGCCGACAGTTGACCCTGAGATGTGACGTCGATAAGTTCTTCCTGACTGATATCGGCGATCTCGAGTCCTGAAGACTTCACCTACAACGCTGCAGAGACAAGAACGACGGCGAGGTAAGGGTAACACAACAAAGTAGCGCCCAAAACGCAACGTATATTTATAATACTCCTTGTTACAACCTTGTTTCTAAGCGGAGGCCTTAAGAGGGCAACACTGAAAGTTTTTAGAAAATCAAACAAAATTACTTTTAAAAAGCTTAAAATATTTTATTGTTTTTCAAAATACTCCCCTATAACAGAATACATTTTTGCATTCGATGAAACCAGGTTTTTATAATGTTCCACTGCTTTATCAGATGACGATAAAGTGATTCCGCGCATTCTATCTTTAATTGTTGGAAACAAAAAGAAATCACAATATGTTAGGTCAGGGCTGTATGGAGGAGGGTCCATGGTGCTGACTATTAGGTTATCCAGATACTCAGGTGTTAGTTTTGCTGTAAGCGACGATGCGTTGTCATGATTTAACATTTTGGGCATTTTTCACGAAGTTCTTCAAAACTTTGCTGTAAACAGACATTTCGGCAGTAACGGTACGTCTATCTTCTAATGCATTAGTAGCATTATTCTGTATAGGGTAGGGCGGGGGAATTCGGATAGCGGGGCTTTTTGGATAATATTAAGTTCCCACGCATGCGCTGCCACAACTAAACACATCACAGTCTCACAGCTAAGGACGGAGTCTTATCAACATGTGTGCTTGGTTCTGAATAGATTCTGCTATTAAGAGAGACGTTACGTCAGTTTTTCTAAACAAAGGTAAGGAAGGAATACCTGTACAATACGTAGCATGTTATATTTTGGTCAGCTTTAGCTGGTCTCGTGTACTAGTTATCGTACTGCTCTAAGGAGTGAACGTTTCCTTGGTATTTTGCGAGCCATTATAGTGTACCGTGGCGCTATCTGTTGCACAGTCTAAGAATTACGTCGTGACCGGTAACATGTGTTGTGGGGCTATTTCGAAAACAATCGGTGGGGTTAATCGGATATCATACATATTTGTTTCTCTGGTATGTAACTTATTTCCATTGGGGCCTATGTTTTAAAGTAGTTTTTATTATATTCATTATTAATTATTCCGTTCAAATTTTCAGGTGGTACGACATTACAAAAGAAAGAATTTACGGCTACAATAGGACAATTAAGCTACGGAACAGGCAAACTCATCTGTAATAGAGGGTAATCTGTCATTACTAGGTGCAAGTCAAGTGTTCAAGGTACCATACGACCCTGTATACAAAAGTTAAATTAAAATTAAATGAACTGAAACCAATGTTCAAACCGCCCAGCACTTCACAATCCCCTGTGGGTGTAATGCCTGAAAGAACCGTTCGAGAGGTCCTTCCTAATCCTATAAAGAGTGTGATCAAGAGAAGAGCTCAAACTAAGAAACGAGCATGCCACAGCACATCACCAGAAAATGTAGCAGTTGTTAAGGCAAAGAGAGCGAGAGAGATGAAATTTCGTGGGAAACAAATTCAGTTAAAAAAAGAAGGCAACATTTCAAGGAAAAAGAACCTAAACAATCAAAGAAATTCATTGACTTATCGTCTAGTGAAGACGATACTACTAATGATTCCAACGTAGATGACTACAAATGTGGATTCTGCAGTGTCAGCTACTACTCGAAGTAGTCGGTGCTGAGAGGTGACTGGATTCGCTCCCAGAAATGCCAGGTTTGGTTCCATAAAAGATGCGTGGTATCTCAAGGAGGGAAACAATTTATTTGTGGCAAGTGCTTCTAAATAGCGTTCAGAACTCAATAATTGTTAATGCTTATATTTCTTGGTTTATTCAATGCTTCACATTTCATAGGAATTGTTAACTCTTCATAATTCCACATTAATATATTATAATAAAACCACGCATATATATTTAAATTATAGTGTTAATTTGTTTCAGAATCCAAAATCAGAGCTATTATTTACTGTATTCATTGTTATTATCCAAATTGTCCCACAGTCATATCCAATTAGCCCCTCAGAATTTCTCCATTCCCAATTCGGCGGGTAATTCTGATAGCTTTACTTCAGCATTAGGATTGCCATTAACGATAGTGATATTATGCCCACAGTGAGCCTGAATAGTGTACTTCTTGTATGCTTACTTGAATGCTCTGTGCATTGTAACATTTTATTTTCAATCAAGTAGTTACGCTAACCTATCGGAATTACCCCGCCCTACTGTATATTTTCTCTTCAAGCTAATATACTCAAGCGCGACGTAACATGAAACCCATGTGTTTTTATGCTTATATAATGAAGTGTTACTTTGTGACTGAACTATTTTAATATTAGGTCTCTCCTGTGTATGTTGCTAAACATGCAGTACTGAATGTATCTAGCTGTTTTCAGAAAAAGAACAAAGACGTTTAATAAAGCGTGGAAGTAACGGATTTCCATAATAAACACATCGTGCACTGAATTATTCACATTTTACATTATGTTAAATGTAACAGTGAACAGAAAAGAAAGAACTGCGACTTTTACTGTTATCTTCCTATAACTTTTGTATTGCATTTAATTTTCATAATTTATTCAGCGTTTCTGTAAATGTTTTTCTTTCCGTTTCGTTCGTGTAAGCTTTATTTTCTTTATAGCTAGAATACAATCTGTGATGGCAGAAATAATATAAATACATGAAAATCTGAAAACATCATGTATTCAGCAAACATTGCGGAGACATATCCTTCAATTCCTGCTGTCTGTTTTTCTTTACTTTGTCATGAAGGCAAATGTTTATATTTTACAATTAAATGATCAAATAATGAACAAAAATTGTATTATTTTGTTTGCCAAAACCAGCAATGTACCGTGCAAATAAAATTATAGCTCATCTATCACCATTCCAGAATATACATCCCAAAATATAAATATAAATCCCAGTCCAACATATTAACTGTTAATTTGCTTGGATATTACAGATTATTGGAAACTTAAATGGTACATTATTGAACATAAGCATCAGTATATTCAGAACTAAAATAAAGGCTAGCTTCTCACAGTTCAAGGCTGCGTGCGCCCAAAGTAATGTTCCTATTTTCACAAACACTCATTAATGCAAACATAAATTTCACGTAAACACGATAGGGAACATCGTAACTATAGAGCAATGCACTTTCATAAATGTCTTTGAACCTGTTTTCTTCTGTAACATCCACTCCATAGACTCAATATCTTCGCTTAGGAAACTGAAAACAGCCCCAAACCCTGAAAATCTCTGTGCAAAGCTTCATGAATGGTGAACTATGAATAATAAGAGCTAATTTAGGCAAAAGTGGATAATCTTGATGCTTATAGCACGAGTTACTGTCATATTAGTTTACCTACGAGTTGGATACAACGTTTCGTGCAATTTTAACATCATTTGTGGAAAATAAATAATGAAATAATTTATAGCTGACAAAAGTGAGGGCGTCTTCATATGGTGTAAATGAGAAATTAGCTTCTCTCCCCACATTTCATTTGTTATTATCTGGCGTGTTCAACCGATAAGCAAGACAGCCACTTAAATGCATTCCTTTCCTGATACAGAAGTGAATAGGTGTTACGGACTGTGATGTACTCTAATAGCACTGTAGGTAGTTATAAATTCAGATCTTATGCATCTTCGTTGCTCAGGGAAAACAATATCACAAAATGGATATCACAATTTTTTTATGCATTACTTAATTTTACGATGAAAATAGGATTATTTGGGGGAGGAAAGAAATGTCAAGGTTGGGAATTTTCAACGTATTTTACCTTAATTCCTCATTTTCGGCTAAATTTTTACGACTTCACGAATTTATTTCTCCACTGATTTAAGCCACATGTCAATGAAAATGTGTGGATGTATGCACAAACAAATACTCTACTCAATGCAGGAAAGATAACCGCCAAAACACGTAAACTGTATTACCATTTGATCTGTAAGTAAAAAAAAAAGGTTAGACTTCTCCCTCCATTAGTTTGACTGCAAGAGCTTTTAAACTGCAGACGAACACTTTCTTGAGGGGGGGGTGTACACCCACAAGCTGTCTAACTCTCTCCCTGCAAAATGTAGCTAGGTTTGCTTTTAGAAAACTCTTATGTGTACACTCACATGACTTTCTCTACTCTTGTACAAACTATTTTTACAAACGCTTATTCTCAATATGCTTCATGTTAATCGAGATATCGAGATGTCAATCTTATTGGTAATTTTCTTGTAGATGCAAGGGGAATTGCTAGGCTTAAAGCGATAGTCAAATATTTTAAGAGGTGGTTGCTATGTGCAGTATTCCATTCTCTTTGCATTACCAGGACAAAAAAAAATGAATAACGAAATCCCATTGTATTGGAAAATTAAGGGAATAACAAGCAATATCTCGAAAATGGTTCACTCAACAAAAAAAAACGTATATGACATAAATTGTGTATTTTAACGCGATCTACATTTTTTGTGTAGTAAAAATTTTTCCTCTTATGGTTTATGCAGAAGTCGTTCACAATGAACAATACTTTTGAGGACATTCCCAGAAAATTTGAGATATACATTTCATTTGTCATGAAAGTATCTTAAACATACGATATTTTTATCAAAATCGTTAGAGCCTTTTTGAGAAAATTAAAATTTTCGAAAAATGTTCCATGTAAAGTGTAATCTGGTGTGGGGGGATTTTCCAAAAATGCTTTTTTTGGATTCAGGGGGTCTCAAAACATATATTTCCGGTGCAATCTCGGTATCGAATTTTTGGGTGGAATACAATACTTCCCCTACTTACTATACGTAGTAGAGAAAGTAAAAATTAAAGCTTCTTTTGGGAACGGAATTGCATGTCTGATAATGTCACCCTTTCATCATACCTCCAGCTACCGCACTATGTAAACCTCACTATGTCATCCTGTGCCAAGACCTCAACCTCTATGTAACGCATTGGTAAAGGCGCTGATGGCATCGTCGCCAATCTTACATCACAATTGTTGGAGGCGCCGGGTCCATTACGTTACAACATGCCAATAAACTGATGTTTACGTTTCTTATAACTTGCAATTTAGAACGCTTACAATTTGCTATTACCTTTGTAAAGACGATAAACATAAAATTCCTAATATCACTTTAAAATGTCCCCGTTGGCTTTCTTCTTAAATCACTCTGTTTTACCCGTCGTAACGAATATAAACTCAACAACATTAGGAATATTTTACTATCTAAACCTAATGCTTTATTCATAAAACATCAGCAATTAGCTATAAAATGGTGTAGCTCCGCAACACTGTTGGATGAGGAATGTGGTGTGGAAACCACCATCAGCATAACCTCAGATACCTATACAGTTGAATACAGGGACGAGCTATGGCCAGTAGGGAGGTTCCTTCCGCTACTCATAAATACACGCAATAACAGTCTCCGGTCTACACCAACCAGCGCGAGCTGAATACTGTAGCTCTGTACTCGTAGATCAGCACCAAGAGATACCACAGCTGAATGGATCGAGGAGTCCCGTGGTTTCCTCACGCTTGTCCTGTCTTGTCCACCCACTTTTATGTTCAATATTTCCTTTTATTTTCCCGCCATTTCCCACAGTCAATGGGTTATCCTAATTAAGGTTCCTCTGCAAAAGCTTTAACTAAGTTAAAATTGGACCGTTACACACAAAGGTGGCCTAAGTGTCCCCAAAATAAAGTTTTTAACTTACGCACGTAATTTTGACTAAAGCTGACGTTTTTCTTGTGCCTAAGCGAACTGAAATAATCTCCAAAGACATGTTTAATAAATGCCTTAAGTAGGCAACTGCGAGCTACATACAAGTAGATCTATTGTGGCTACCGTCCTCCAAGAGGATGAGATGAAATGAAGGGACCACAGGAGCTACAGATCGTAGGCAGACAGGCCACAGAGACGCGCGGAAGTCCCTAAAAGTTCCAGGTTCGAAAGCCCGGCTCACTGCTGGAGGTGCCTAGACAAGGCGATGAACGACCCGTATCTCTCTAGTGTCCATGAGGATAATTCTTTCCTCTGAGCCAGCACTGCAACGAAACGTAGATGCATACCTGAAAGACGAGAAGCAAACAGAATAAAAAGGGAATGATGGATAGGAAATCAAGGTAGATGAAAAACCACCCAGCATTCGCCTAACGACCAGAGAAAACCACGAAAAACCCAAGGTCAGAGTGGGCTATCCACGGGAATCGAACCGGGGACCTCTCTCACAGTTACCTAGAAGCCATCTCGCTCCGTAATAATTTTCTTAATAGCATATGTAACTCCTCTGCTTCACTCAACCAAAAGCAAACTTTGCATCTGAAGATGGACAAGACTAAAGTTTAAAATTTCAGTGATGAAGTACTCGAGATAAACAGCATTGCTAACAGAAATAAGGAAGATTTCACGTTTGGTTCTCAGATAATTATGAGCAGAAGGGTGGTGGTGAATATACCTAACTATAATACGCAGAGAACAAGGACTAAAAAATGCATTCTTGTCAATATTTTAATTTTCGAAATAAAAAAATGTTAACACATCCAGCTTTGTTTAGTTTACTGGTTACACTCCTTTCCCAAAATACTATTTTACGTTAGAGTGAACTACATTTTGAAATGCGGATTAACAAAAGGAATTTTAATGAAGATAAACTTTCGCTGTGGAACCGTGAAAGTGGCACAACTAGGAAATACTATACAAAGAGTTCTATTTCTAGAGTAAACACATATTTTAACTTATCAAATTATAGACTAGAAGCAAATGTTATGGCACTTGATCCGTTTGGACTCATGAACAGGCATAGGAATTCTTAAGCAGTTGGTTTCAAGTTATCAACACTCAAATCATTGTCACTAAAAAGAACGCGGACAAAAGCGGCGAAGAGTCAGTAATAGGCAGATAAAAACCAGCCTGAGTGCTGTCTGCAAACGCCAAAATACTATACAGAGATGCGGGGTGGTTAGTTACCTCGGTGTTAGTTATCTATGTTCTAGTATGCTTAGAAATTCCTATGCCTACTAATGACCATTCAATTTAAAGTGCCAGGAGAAGTTTCTCGACTTTTCCTTCAAGTATCTCAGCGCTTGGTTACACTAAATCTGTAACTACGTATGCATTACAGCTGTTGTCTGAGACAAACGTGAATTGTACTGAAACAAGTCAGGACACTATGTGATCAAAAGTATCTCCCACATACATACCTTTTCCTCTTATTATTGGCATGGCTTCCTTCGGAAGGGAAGTAAAGCCGGTGGTACGTAAAAGAACCTCAAGCCTGATAAAGAGGCCTCTGAGCAAAATTGAAGGTCTTTCACGTCCAATATAGAATGGGACGCTAAGGACCATAGTAGTTAAAGAGTGTCCATAAACAAAACTCAATTTAATTTAATATGGGTCCATCACTTCACACCTGAGACGAAGGAACAGTCACAACAGTGGATTAGAAGGGGAGAGTCGGCTCCAAAGAAGGCGAAGACAGTTCCATCTGCAGGCAAGGTCATGGCGTCGATTATTTGGGATGCGCGTGGGATAATTGCCATTGATTATCTTCAAAAAGGAAAAGTAATTAATGCCGAGTATTATGCAAACTTATTGCAGCGTTTGAATGATGAAATCAAGCAAAAACCGGCCGCATTTAGGGGAAAAGAAAGTTCTGTTTCATCAAGTCAATGCACCAGTTCACAATCCATTATCGCCATGGCCAAAATCAATGAGTTAAAATTCAAATTGCTTTCTCATGCACCATATTCTCCAGACTTAATCCCCTCTGATTATTTTCTGTTTCCAAAGTTGAAGAAGTGGCTTGGTGGTAAAAGATTTGCCAACAATGAAGAGGTGGAGTTTGTAGTTGATGGCTATTTTGCAGAACTCGACGGTTCTCACTATAAACGGGGTATCGAAGCTATTGAACATCGCTGGGAAAAGTTTATCGAGCTGAACGGAGACTATGTAAAGAAATAAAGATGTTTTTCTCCAACTTTTTTGTGTTTCCTTTGGTAGGTCGGGTACTTCTGGGACAGCCCTCGTATAATGCAAGTTAGCTGTTTGATGTGCTATATTCTTCTCAAGATCTACAGAAATGGGTGTTAACGTCTTTTATAACAACTCATGTCCGCAGAGTCCGTGAATGAGCGCGGGTGAAATGAATGCTTGGATGAGCCTGGGGTGTAGAGAGTTCCAGCCAACGAACCCTCAAATCCCCCATATTAGAGGTAACACATCCTAAGCTTTCATAACAGACGTGGACTAAGGAATGGATTTTGATTCATGCACTCAAGACTTCCTAATTTGTACTCAAATATACTGACTACAACTATAAATTTTCTCCCACTATTTACGTGGCAAAAAGCCCGAGAAAATTCAGAGCTATTATGCGGCTAGGAAAGGTTCAGCTCTTAGTTTGACTTCCAACTCTTCATTTCTCCGAAAAGTAATATATTTTAAACACAAATAAATATATAAATGAAATATCAGGCATGTATTTTGATATTTTCTAAAAATAACTTATCTTTAGCTACAGAAACATTTTATACCTCACTCTCACTCGTATGTTATGAATATATTTAACATTCAAATTCATATCAGCCTATGTGTGTATATTAACCATTCAATACACGCACTAAAATCTTAAAAGGGAATGAATCTTTGGCTGTTTTAAGTGTTTGAGTACGAAGCATTCCACTTGCAGGTAATACCCAGAAGTTTTACATTATAAACAGAATAATAACTGCTATACGCTTGGAGAGAGTGTTCGAACAGCCGCGTTTTCAGCATTTTCTTTGCAACGTTTAGTGTCAACTGTTTCGAACAGATCGTCATTATCAGAGACAAAATGGCCTTAACAGCCTCTTGTGCGTCCTATATTGTCTAATGGTTCACGGCGTTCTAAAACTGGGCCCAGAATCGAGAGGCTTTCGTTGCGCTGGAACAAACAGGGTGGTTTTGGCAAGTAGAACTGGAGGAAAATTGGAAGGCTCGCCAAATAACGCCCTAATTTACGTGACCGTCTTCACAATTAGAAGGAAGAGGACGGCGATGATGATATTGACGTTAAAAGCTTGTCGAAATTTTCAATGAAGGAGAGGGGTTTGGGGAGGAGTGCCGTGGGTTCTAATTGGGCGTAGCGAGCACCTCCCCATCCATCCGGTCTTTCAGAACCGTGACCGCGTCACACGCGCTATGAAGGGGCGGCTAATTACACGACTGCCGGCCGGGTCGCCCATTGTGGCTCATCCTAGGGGCACGCTGCCAAGTAACCAACCGGCAATCGACCAATTAGCTGCAACGTTTTGAAACTGACGCGAAGTCAAAGTAAAGTCGACTGTGGTCAACCCAAGCAATGTTAACATGTGACTCCAGTCCAAAGCGCGAAAACGATCTTAATGACAGAGAAGTAAGGAGTGCTACGGCTTGCATCACTGAAAGCAATAAAAGCTTAAGCAAGCTTGAAGAAATATCTATGTGATGAATATAATTTTATAGCGGCTTTAGTTTCTCCCAATCATAAGACATCCTATTCTAGAAAAGATCACCTATTACGTATTATACAATTTTAGACATCAGGAATAACTTTAGTAGCGCTTATGTTCTTGAAATTTCGTGTCATTTCTTTTAAAAAAATCTGATGTGTTACACTCACATGACTCTCTCTACTCTTGTACAAACTATTTTTACAAACGCTTATTCTCCATTTGCTTCATGTTAATCGAGATATCAATCTTATTGCTAATTTTCTTGTAGATGCAAGGGGAATTGGTAAGCTTTAAGCGATAGTCAAATATTTTAAGAGCTGGTTGCTATGTGGCGCATTCCATTCTCTTTGTATGTCCAGGACATAAAAAAATGAATAACGAATTTGAGAAAAAGTATAAGTATTGGAAAATGTAAGGGAATAACAAGCAATATCTCGAAAACGGTTCACTCAACAAAAGAAATGTATATGACATAAATTGTGTATTTTAACGCGATCTACATTTTTCGTGTAGTAAAATTTTGTCTATCTCTTATGCTTTACCAGTTATGCAAAAGTTGTTCACAATGAAGAATACTTTTGGAGACATTCCCAGAAAATTCGAGATATACATTTCATTTCTCATGACAATATCTTAAACATATGATATTTTAATCAAAATCGTTAAAGCCATTTTTGAGAAAATTACAATTTTCGAAAAATGTTCCATGTAAAGGGTAGTCTGGCATGGGGGGATTTTCTTGAAAACCTTCGTGTCGCATCTCAGGAAGATACTGAACCTAAATACCAAGTTTGGTGTTTATCCGACTGTTCGTATCTGAGTTATGCTGTTCACAGACACACACACACACACGGACATGTTTCCAAAAATGCTTTTTTTTTGGATTCAGGAGGTCTCAAAACATGTATTTCCGGTGAAATCTCAGTATCGAATTTTTGGGTGGAATACAATACTTCCCCTACTTACTATACGTAGTAGAGAAAGTAAAAATTGAAACTAATATAAACATGTGTAACAGCAGAACACTGAAGGAGAACTGGGAAAGAGGTGTTGAAGAGAAGACAAAACATAGGTACTTTCCCAAAGTCCTTCGATACATTATGACGACACAGAGATAAACAAGTGAAAGACGAATTACGATCTCTATAAAATCCCTCACAGTAGTTTTCCCGAAAATAACAGAAGAGTAAACTTTCTTCTGGTCCTGCCGTGGCATAGTGTTGGGTTGTCAGCCACGTGGGTTCGAGTCCAGATGGCTGTACAGCCCATGGTTTCAGCCCATGTATAGGACCGGTGCTCACTCAGCACCGTAATGCATTTTTTTTAAAAATTCTAAAATTTCGAAATACGTTCCATGTATAGGATGGGGATGATCTTGAAAATATTGTATCACGTTTTTGGAAGATGAAGCAGAAACACGCGCCGGATAATTACGTATATATTACGTATATAAATACACACAAAATTCTTTATACACGTAGTATAAGGAAAGAATTTCACCAGAGCTAAAGCTTGCGGAAGGGTGGACAATAAACAATTATTTGTTAAGAGAGCCGAAGGCTATAACGGGACACACCGAAAAGGTTTTCTGCCCTTTAAAAATTGTGCCGAACATGTGGCCTGCAAAACAAAGACAGAACATTCCAATGCGACTCAGAGGCACCAGGGCGTACGTGCTTAATCGATCTCCAAAACCACTTAAGCATAAAAATCAACGCTAGAAATGAATGAGCAGCAATAAAATGTTCCAAATGTAAAATAGAAATTTGCACTAGTCTTGGTAGGAAAGCCGCCAATAGAAATTAAGGGGGGGAAAAGAAAGCAGCGAATAACCACGTGATTTAACCAAGTCGCCTTAAAAATGGGCGTGAAATAGAAAAAGATCCTAGAGATCGAGGTAGGAGCTGTGAAGACGCTAAGTGTTACACCTCCGACGTAGTGGTCGGTAAAATTATTAAGTCTACACTATCAAAGTTTACATATTGCGCAGTGCGAGTGAGTAAGCAAAATTCAACAACTGTTGGCGGGACGTAGTATAGGTGACAGTGGCTAAAGTCATTATAACAACTGGAAGCCGCTTGTGTCTTGCATGTGGGATAGAGGGAAAGTGTGTGAAAGGGAGGCAGAGTGTTACCTGTTATTGCAAGAATCAATGACCAGGAACCAAAGGTCGTCTACTTGCTACCTGCATGTTCTTTACTCGAAAACCCTGAGATAAGAATCCTTCCCCGGTCCAACATCCTGTCAAGAACCTACAACATCCACCCATAACCAAGCGACACCACCCATCCTACACCAAAGATTCATTCATTATCTGTTTACACTCCTCTTATCTAGAACTTACACCCCCCCCCCCCCAGGACTTACAGGCGGGTGCCTGGGGTCAGAGGCCCGTCGAGGAGCAGACACTCATGGATCAGACAGAACATCCAGGATGGGTGATAAGCCCGATGCCTGGTATGGGATGAAGGAAGTGGATGAAGCGAAATGTTGGTGAAATGGATGAAAGGAAAGGTGATGATGGAGCAGTTGGTGGAATGAATGGCGGGGGAAACCGGAGAACCCGGAGAAAACCCGCCCAGACGCAGCTTCGTCCACCACAAATCCCACATGCAGGTCCCTGGGATTGAACCTGGTCCGCCTCGGTGGGAGGCGAGCGGTCTAACCACTCGGCCACGGCGCCGCCGTAAACCAAAGATACTGAACTTAAATGACAAGTTTGATTTTTAGATCTCAAGTTTAATACTAATTTACCAAGTTTGAGAATTTAATACACTTTTAATTATGGTGTTCACACACACGAAACTTTTTCTTAAAAATACTTTTTTTTAAAGGTTCAGGAGGACTCAAAACATATTTCCGGTAAAATCTCAACATCGAATTTTTGGGTGGAATACAATTCTTTCCCTGTTTACTAAACGTACTAGAGAAAGTAAAAATCTTTATATACTCAATGTAAATGCAAGGAAACGACCAAATAAAGATGCAAAGGACAAGATGCATTTTATAATGTGTGAAGTGATAAGATCCACCAGAACAATAATAATAAGAATAAGAACAAGCATAATAATGTTAATAATCATCATAGTTATAATAATAATAATAATAATAATAATAATAATAATAATAATAATAATAATAATGACGGGAATAATAAGAAGGAAGGATGAAGATAATATGAAGGAGTAGAAAAAGGGGAAATAAAATCATGACGAGGGAAATTAGTAAAGAACAGATACGAATAAATAATATGAACGTGAATTAAAAGAAAACAGATTGAAATGTAAAATGTAGGAAAACGCTATTTTAGAGCGAAGAGAGACATAGCGAAAACTGTAAAAGATGAAATATTTTAAGAACAAACAGGCACGAGACATTAGCAAGCGCTTAAGTTATATAGAATTTTGTGAAACCCACAGGAAATGAGAACAACAGAAAGGAAGTCCGGTGCAGTCAACCGCACAGAAAAAATAATCAGGCAGAAGTAAGAAGGTAATGTTAGACGCGGTTAAGGTCAACTTGAAAATATAACGAACCAATGGTAAACGGCGTAAAACTTAGAAAAATAACAATGAGAAATTATAAAAGTCACGTGAATAGTAAAAAGGAGGAATGAAACTAGAAAATAGGCGGAGAATAGAAAAATTATCTAGGACGGAGAGGAGTTTGAGACGTGTGTCAGATGGATCACTTCGTGTCGTACAGTGGAGAAGAATACATGTAGAAGCATAAATAATTTCGTGTAGTATCGTTGGTGGAATTTCATGTTAAGCATCGAGATAGAATGTGTTTGAAGTTAATGTTCCGCTAAAGTGTGGAAAGGCAGGTAGAAATGACTAAATTACAGTCAACAAAATTCACAGTCATATTTTTCGACATAGGAAGAGATGTAGAACGGGGGAAACACGTAAATAGGGGATGATAGGCGGAATCAAGTCTTGTGTGACGGGGATTCGGTGAAAGGAATGCGGTGTGGATCTTTAGAATAAACGGGCCACTGAAGGAGAAATGCGAGAATCATTAACCTCCTATCCACACTCCCTGAGATAAGAGTCCAGACGCAACCATTAACCCTCTACCTGAGCAACTGGCAAAACAAATCCTTTCCGAAACAGAAACCCGATACCAAAAAACCTTTATTATTTATCCCCGCTACATATGGGACCCATGATAAGTACGAGGGCTGATCAATAAAGACTGAGCTTGATTTTTTCCTGTAGCTTTCTTGAGAGTTTCCTGTCTCTACCATGAATATTTGAAAAGAGCGGCGTTTCCTGTATAATGTACATAGGCGGCAGCACTCTCGTATCGGTAGGTTGATAGTAATGCTGTATATTGTAGACCCTAGTTGAATTTCGCATACCACAAAATGAATGTAACACAAGAGGAGCAATAAACTTTTGTTTTCGTTTAAATCATACAGCCTCTGAAACTTTGGAAAAGCTGAAGCAAGCATACGGTGAAGATGTACTACCTCGTGCAACAGTGTTTAGGTGGTTCAAAGACTTCAAAGTAGAGCGAGTCCTCTGTGCTAAGCAAGGTGGGCCTGATGCTTCGGCTTCTGCTATGACTGAAGTCAACATCAACACAGCTGCTGTGATTATAGTTCCCACTCATACCACTGTTACAGCAGCGTACTACACGTCAGTATTGGCTACACCGAGGAAGCACATTGCAAGGAAACATCCAGAACTTATAACGTGCGGCCTCACGTTACAAATCAAGTCCAGGAATTTTTGGCTAAATTCAACATTACCTGTGTGCCGCATCTGCCTTATAGCCCCAATCTTGTCCCCTGTGATTTCTTTTTATTCCCATCACTAAAGGCAAAGCTCCGGGGCATTCGATTTGAGAGCACTGAAGCAGTGCTGAAGATAAGAGAGGCGATTCTCAAAGACCTGACAAAGAATGGCCTGTACCATGTGTTCGAGGACTGGCAGAGACGCTATAAAAAGTGCATTCAAGTAGGAGAGGACTACTTTGAAAAAGACCATGTCAACATTGAAATGGAGTAATAAATATCTGTGAAAAAAAATTAGTCTCAGTCTTTATTGATCAGCCCTCGTATTTACGCACACATTAACAATGCCTGTGGTGCAACAATTAAAAGAACCGGGCCCTGGTTAAGCTGAGCTAAAGCATAACCGTTACTCTACATCGTTGAATCAGCAACGTGGGTAAAGATTTAAATTTGTATGACCCCCCCCCCCTGGAGCTCTTCAGTACGACCACTGGTTTACACTTGTAAGGGAAGGCTTTTAAAGCACGTCAGTCGAGGGAGCAGTGGATGAAGGACGTCCGAAACAGGGAGCTTTATAGCTGTTGACCCACTCATGCAGGCTGGCGCCCTCGGAGCATCAACAAGTACCACCCACAATCTGACAAACGTCACCACTTCACACTTCCTCCGCTCACAAGTGTCATCCTGCAGTTCGCAAAGTGATTTAACTGCGGCCGCTGCAGCTCTAAGGTTCCGTGTGTATTGCACCGCACTAACCGCATGTTCCACTGCCTGAACAAAGCAAGCTACAACCGTCACTTAAAGAGCTTCGTGACCGCAGCCTCCATGCAGCGCTCTTTCTGCTCTCACTAATGCCCGATATCATTTATAACACGTTTTACCACCACTGATAGACGCTCTGGTTTTATTTTCTCATTCCACCCAAAAATTGATACCGAGATTTCACCGGAAATACATGTTTTGAGGCCCATGAATAAAAAAATCATTTTTAGAAAAAGGTCCGTTTGTGCGTGTTTGTGAACAGCATAACTCAAAAACGAAAACTCGGAAAAATCTCAAGCTCAGTATTTAGATTCAGTACCTTCCAAAATTGCAACAGGAAGATTTTAAAGAAAATTCCCCCGCCCCAAACTACCCTTTACATGGAACATTCTTCGATATTTTTTATTTACTGAAAAAATACTTTAACTAATTTTGATTAAAATACTATATATTATACATATTTTCATGAGAAATAAAATGTATATCATGAATTTTCTAGGAATAGCCTCTGAAGTCCTCTTCATTCAGAAGGAATTTTGTATAATCTTGTATAACTGGTAAACGTTAAGCGATAGACGAAAGCGTACCACACACAAAATGTAGATCTCTTTAATACAGACAATCTATTTCAAATAAATTTTTTGTGGCATTAACCATTCTTCAAAGTCGTGTGGATTTTCAGTTGTTTCTCACTATGGAAACAGTATGGGATTTTAAGGCCAGCGCAGAGCGTCCAGTTCTAAAACATTTGGCTATCGTCTTTCCCTTTGTATCTATTACGAAATGTGTAATGTAACTATTTCTGCAAAGGTTTATTTAGATTAAAATGAAGTAGATAGGAAAATAAATTTTCGTTAGCATAATTTGTATACCCACTAATAAACAATACAGGGTAGAGAAAGGCATGTGAGAGTAACGCATAAGATTTTTTATACTTACTGCCAGTGCTATCTTTCATTTCAGATAAATGCTAAATGAAAGATAGGAATAAAAGCCTACCAAAAATAATGTATTTTTAAACAGCTGGCACTAAAAGTAGAGTTTTTAACACGAGCCAATCATACTAGAAATTGCAGATTATAACCAGGAAGAGGATTTTAATGCACTTGCATATTTCTTCTCTGCTGTCAGAAACCTATAGTCACTTGGTATCTCACTTATTTACTAAATGCCCAACAATATTTTATATTGCGTATAAATATTAATTTTCCTGTTTTGTTAATAAGCATAATGTTTCAGCAATTTCCAAATTATGCAGCATATTTACTTGTTTTGATACTTATTTTATAAATTTATTTTAATTTTACTCATTTTATTTTCATATTACTTTACAAATACGATATTTTCAAATATGTGCCATTGATTCAGCCTTGAAACTTGGCAGCACTGGTGGTAGTTCACACGCAACGCAATGACATTGATGAAGCCCCGCCTTCTCTGGTCGTAGCCGTTCCCTCGCGGTATGACGGTGGTAGTTAAGGAATTCAGATCAAGTGCGGTGGTTATACTAACATTAAATTTAGTTTAAATTTTGTTTGGTATCTCTTTAAATTTATAAAGAAATGTAACCTACTAAATTACACAAAGGAAAGCATTTTAAAATATTCAACCTTTAATAGTTTCAGAAATTCAATACGAAAATATTCCTGCAGCTTAACAATCGTTCTCAATAGGTCATTGAATTCAGTGGTGTGGTGCTTGTTAATAGCGAACGGTTTGTTTTCGTGTAATCATGCCAAAAGTGAAAGTGAACGACAAAGTTAGGTTACAGGGGCATATCCCAACTCTTCAGTATTAAAAATCTGATATGTTACACACACATGACTTTCTCTACTCTTGTAGAAACTATCTTTACAAACGCTTATTCTCCATATGCTTCATGTTAATCGAGATATCGAACTGCTAATCTTATTGCTAATTTTCTTGTAGATGCAAGGGAAATTAGTAGGCTTTAAGTGCTAAACAAATATTTAAGAGCTGGTTGCTATTTGGAGTATTTCATTCTCTTTGCATTATCAGGACCAAAAGAAGAAGAAGAAGAAGAAGAAGAAGAAAGAAAGAAAGAAAGAAAAAAAAAAGAATAACGAATTCCCATTTGAGCAAAAGTATATGTATTGGAAAATTTAAGGAAATAACCATCAATATCTCGAAAATGGATCATTCAACCAAAAACATGTATATGACATAAATTGTGTATTTTAATGCGATGTGCATTTTTTGTGTAGTAAAATCTTGTCTATCTCTTATGGTTTACCAGTTATGCAAAAGTGTTCACAATGAAGAATACACACACAAACATGTTTCCAGAAAGATTTTTGTTGGATTTAGGGGCCTCAAAACATATATTTCCGGTGAAATCTCGGTATCGAATGTTTGAGTGGAATACAATACTTCCCCTACTTACTATACGTAGCTGAGAAAGTAAAAATACATTTTGATAAGCGAAGTAATTCATATGCTTTCCACAATACCTTTATTCCGGAGAGATTACATAAAATTGGCATAAATTATTTTATGTCATATGATTTCTTCTCCACTCGAGGGATTAGGGACCCTATTCCGGCTTCAAAATGTCTCTCACCATTGCTTTGTTGGTCTTCTCGGGTGTCTTTTTCCTTTACGCCTACAACTTAATACTTTTATGCGGTCATATTTAGTGCATATTACGGAAGTTTTAATGCATAAATACATTCACATTAAAGGGATTATAAAAGCATAAAGCTCTTGTCCCTAATTATAACACTCAGTGAAATAAAATTGTTATAAGACTCCATTCCTATCACTCTTGTTTCTTGCGTTAGGAATTATACATATATTAAGCGAGGGCTTGTATGGATTAATGCAATGGCGCACTAACTGAGTCAGACAGATTTAGAAAACAAAAATTGCATCAATATTCTTCCAATCAATTCAACTGTTTCCAGCCCAAATAATATAACCAATATTACTAATACCAATGCTGCTAACTCTTCTCAAGGAATTAATATTACAAGTTGTAACAATTGAACGATTACATCAAAGAAATAATAATAATAATAATAATAATAATAATAATAATAATAATAATAATAATAATATTAATAATAATGTGGAATAATATATATATATACACTATGTGATCAAAAGTTTCCGGACACCCCCACAAACATACGTTTTTCATCTTAGGTGCCTTGTGCTGCCTGGTACTCATTATCCGCGACCTCATTAGACATCGTGAAACAGCAGAATGGGACGTTCTGTGGAACTCACGGACTTCGAACGTGGTCAGGTGATTGGGTGTCACTTGTGTCAGAAGTATGTACGCGAGATTTCCACACTCCTAAACATCCCTAGGTTCACTGTTCCCGATGTGATAGTGAAGTGGAATCGTGAAGGGACATGTACAGCACAAAAGCGTACAGGCTGACCTCGTCTGTTGACTGACAGAGACCGCCGAAATTTGAAGAGGGTCGTAAAGAGTAATAGACAGACATCTATCCAGAACATCACACAGGAATTCCAAACTGCATCAGGATTCACTCCATGTACTATGACAGTTAGGCGTGAGGTCAGAAACCTTAGATTCCATGGTCGAGCGGCTGCTCATAAGCCACATATCACGCAGGAAAATTCCAAACAACGCCTCGCTTGGTGCAAGGAGCGTCAACATTACACGATTGAACAGTGGCAAAACGTTGTGTGGAGTGACGAATCACGGTACACAATGTGGCGAACCGATGGCAGGGTGTGCGTATGGTGAATGCCCGGTGAACGTCATCTGCCAGCGTGTGTAGTACCAACAGTGAAATTCGGAGGTGGTGTTATAGTGTGGTCATGTTTTTCCTGGAGGGGGCTTGCACCCCTTGTTGTTTTGCGTGGCACGATCACAGCGCAGACCTACATTGATATTTTAAGCACCTTCTTGCTTCCCGCTGTTGAAGAGCAATTCGGGGATGGCGATTGCATCTTTCAATACGATTGAGCACCTGTTCATACTGCACGGGCTGTGGCGGAGTGTTTACCCGACAATAACATCCTTGTAATGGACTGGCCTGCACAGAGTCCTGACTCGAATTCTATAGAACACCGACTTCGTGCCAGGCCTCACCGACCTACATAAATACCTCTCCTCAGTTCCGCACTCCGTGAAGCAGTGTTGCCATTCCCCAAGAAACCTTCCAGCACCTTATTGAAAGTATGCCTGCGAGAGTGAACAACGTCTACAAGGCTAAGGGTGGGCAAACACAATATTAACTTCCAGCATTACCGATGGAGGGCGCCACGAACTTGTACGTCATTTTCAGCCAGGTGTCCGGATACTTTTGATCACGTAGTGTATGTGTTTACTTGTCTCGTTTTAGTTTGGCAATAAATACAGCTCTGCTGAATGTTATCCCTATTCGCTTTCTGGAATTGCGGAGCGGAAGAAATACGATGTGTAGGATGACAATGCGATGCCTGGTGCATATCACAGAAAGTCAGTAGAAGTCATCAACATTCAGCAAAGCTGCCCAAGTTTTTCGGCGAACTTAAGTGAGATAATATAAGCACGTGATCTCAAATCGCACTGAAAACAGCGAACATGCTCGCTGAGTGGTCCAAATAAAGTAGCAGTGTAAGAGGTAGCTTCAATGAACAACAATTCTAACAGTGCGAATGTTGAAGCTATATGTTCTACGAAAGCTTTAATTGGACGACCTTCGCTTTCTCTAAACAAGCAATCTTGAGGTCGCAATCGATTCTACACCATTCATCGCCCAAAACACTGAAGTACTCTATACAGAATATTCAACGCTTCATAATAAAAGCAGTAAAAACATGGCTAAAACCTCAACAGCTCCGCTATCGAGGCACGGTGGCTGAGCACTAACCAAGTCGCTAGTACCGTCAAGATAAACGACTGTAGACCCCACGTAGCTTGTGGGACGGGACGGCGCGGTGCGGGGATTATCGGTATCGGCTTTAGATTTACTCCACGAGCACGCACAATGCGGTAATTATGTGAAACATTATGGACTGGCACCAGATGTGTTCCTGGTCAGCCATGCACGCACGGGGAAAATTCCACGTCTCATTTCATTATTTCAAAATAATTTTCGAGGTTGTAACCAGGGCGGGTACATAAAATAATTAAAGTGTGGAGCAAGAATGACACAAACACGCAGGGCTGCGCGACTAGCTTTAGAGTTTATGCCGTACTACAGCATCAAGTGAGGGATATATATATATATATATATATATATATATATATATATATAGTTTTCGTTCTTCTTAGCTCTTCGTCACTTTTTCGTAACGCAATTTGTTGTGCACTTGTTATGTATGGAATGGAATACAACAGCCCTTATAGAACAAAAGCGATTAACAGTATTTTACTTTCTCTACTACGGATAGTAAGTAAGGGAAGTATTGGATTCCGCCCAAAAATTCGACACCGAGATTTCACAGGAAATACATGTTTTGAGGTGCACTGAATGCATATAACGCATTTATGGAAACATGTCCCTGTGTGTGTGTCTGTGAACAGCATAACTCAGAAACGAACAGTCGGATAAACACCAAACTTGGTATTTAGGTTCAATATCTTCCAGAGATGCGACACGAATGTTTTCTAGAAAATCCCCCACCCCAGATTACCCTTTACATGGAACATTTTTCGAAAATTTTAATTTTCTCAAAAATGGCTCTAATGATTTTGAATAAAATATAAGTTTAAGACATCTTCATGGCAAATGAATTGTATATCTCGAATTTTCTGGGAATGTCTCCAAAAGTATTCATTGTGAACGTCTTTTGCATAACTGGTGAACCATAAGAGATAGACAAAATTTTACTACACAACTTCTTCGCCGACTTCGTGCCAGGCCTCACTGACCTACATCGATACCTCTCCTCAGTTCCGCACTCCGTGAAGAATGGGTTGAGTTTCCCCAAGAAACCTTCCAGCACCTGATTGAAAGTATGCCTGCGAGAGTGAACGCTGTCATCAAGGCTAAGGGTGGGCAACACCATATTGACTTCCAGCATTATCGATGGAGGGCGCCACGAACTTGTACGTCATTTTCAGGCAGGTGTCCGGATACTTTTGATCACGTAGTGAATGTATAAATTTATGCGAGAGTAAGTAATCATGGAGGACTAACATTACAGATAAAAATTAGGCTAGTCTGAAAACGTGAGGGAGGCGGCATACATCATAGAGAAAAGTTCAATATTTTATTTTATGTGTTCAAAATAAGCACCATTTGTTATGCGAGGACCACCAGTGCTTTTCCGTTTGCATACGCAACCATCTTCTACGAATTTATTGCATCAATTGTAAATCTTTTATGACGAGGCGGCTCGTTGTAGTTACAACGAAATGCACGCTACAATGAAACAATAGATTCACTCTTTGCATAATGCAGCACTTCCTGTGGCGTCGTCATTTTCTCGTAAACAAACACAGTGCCGCTGTAAGCACTGAATGGAACTAATAGATGGGGCTTATAACTTTGAACTTTCCTCTATTCAATTATGCGCGCCATGTGTAGCTATCTATTGTCGTTCATTAGAAATAAATTTTAAAGCCTATTCCTTCTTTCTGAATAATCCTGTACTTACAGCATAGTAAGTCGCCATTAGGGTATGTCATCTCAATACAATTTGAGATCGCGTTCTTGTTTATCGGGAAAATGCGAATAATTTGGAGAATTTAATGTCATGCCGGCATGTTGCCATGGTAGTTCAGTGGTTAAAGCAGCCGAACGGAGACAGGGAGATTCGTGGTTCAAATCCCGGCTATGGCACTGAATTTTTCAGTCGTCTGATTCTATCTTTCCAAAGATGATTATTATTAACCAGTCCAGTCAAATGTGCTTTCATTTTGTGTATGTTTTTTTATTCTATTTATTTTACGTCAGTTTAACTTCTTGGTCATATCGCGACGGATCTGTTGGTGGATATCTCTTAGAACGATATGTGATGGACAGTTAGCCTTCTAGGTCTCATCCCTGTAACCACCTGCTTCATGCCGTGCAGATGACATTAGAGTGCCGTCCAGTCTAACCGCCGCCCTCACACAGAAAGGCAGACAGTTAGCCTTCTAGGTCTCATCCCTGTAACCCCTGCTACATGCCATGCAGATGGCATTAGGATGCCGTCCAGTCTAACCGCCGCCCTCACACAGAAAGGCGGAGTTACCCTTCTAGGTCTCATCCCTGTAACCCCTGGTTCATGCCGTGCAGATGGCATTAGGGTGCCGTCCAGTCTAACCGCCGCCCTCACACAGAAAGGCGGACAGTTAGCCTTCAAGGTCTCATCCCTGTAACCCCTGCTTCATGCCGTGCAGATGGCATTAGGATGCCGTCCAGTCTAACTGCTTACATTGTCTGTAGATAGATGGCATAGCATTCGCTATTAGCACTTATTTTTCATTTTACTATTGTTTTAGACTTAAGGTGGAACTTTGGGTCGTGGTATTAAATATGCAATCCGGTATTTACCTTGGCGATTGAGGAAAACCACGACAAAACCTCAGATAGATTGGTCGGCCTACGGGATTTGAACCCGGGACCTCCCGAATGCGGGTCACAGACTTTACCGCCGGAGCGGTAGTGTATGTTTTTTAATCTCGTAATCAAGTTACTAGACCCGAAATATTGCGTGACTTTGCCTGTTTTTGATTTTGATTGCTTGATCACACATCAAATATATGTATAAAGTTATGTGAGAGTAAGTAGTCATGAAGGACTGAGGATACAAGTTACGCTACGTCTAAAAACGTGAGGGGAGCGACACTTGCAATTATCGCACGGAGCGGCGAAACTCTTGGAGCCGGTCCCGGTATTACACAATGCATTATAACGACAATGAGCGTTTTTGACTAGATATATGCTACAGATTTACTTTCACCGATGTCAATGTATGCATTTATTGACTAACTCAGATTCTCAATATACAATAGTACATGAAATACACGACGTAAAGCGTATCGCGAAAATATTTTCCTCCGCGTAAGTTATGAGAATGTAATTTTAGACTACTCTAGAGCTACAATTTTTGTACCATTATGTCTCGTACAATACAAGTTTGGATATTTCTACAGGAACTTGCGTACCTCTATCTCGTGACTCGGATCATTCAGCGAGCTATAACTCACGACCAAGTGGTACGTTATCCTCATCGACCGTCCCTGTTATCTCTGATGATGGATGCTGGTGCCGGAATTATGATTGACAGCACAAATCTAAATGTGCGCAGACAATCTAAACTATCTGTCCAACATCTCACACACCGCCGCTGGGTTCACGTATCTAACCATTTAGCTTAAAATACAGAGGTCCATAAAGTTTCAAATTGCCTTACCCTGCTACCATTTGTTTCTCCGACCTACAACCACGCGGAGAAGTATGGTTTAAAGCGATACGCACTCTGGCGGCATATTTCATTTTCTGCCAGCGGGTACTGCACACCTTAATGAAGTACATATTACACCACGCAATATCCTTCATGTGGTCCATGTTACCATGGCATTGTCCCACGCCTATGTTTTAAATTAATTCTTTTCTTCTTTATGACTTCTTCTTTTTTGCGATCATAACAGCATATTATTATCTATTAGCGAGTTGGCTAGTATTCGGGAGCTCTCGGGTTCAATTTCCGTCTACTGCCCACTCCGACCGTGAGGGTTTTTTGTGATTTTTCCTGGCCGGTAGGCGAATGCTGGAGTGGTTTCTCTTCTACCGCAATTTCCTTTCCTTTCCCTTTCATTCCATTCCCTTCTCATGTCTCAGGTGTGCTTTCAGACATCGTGGAGTGAGGAGGTACCGGACAGATGTATAAGAGTACACAAGTATATCTCCCTTGGAGACCGAAGGGCTGCTTGGTTGCAAGGGTCGCCTTCTCTGTGTAGCTCCAGTAGTGGGTCCGATGTTTGAGCCAGGGAATGTTAGGGACTTCTGCGCATCTCTGTGGTCCGTCTGCCTGCGGCCTGTAGCCTCCTGCGGTTCCCTTACTTCATCCCTTCCTCCTGGGAGCTGTTAGACACAATATATCGATATAGGTCGCCGGCGTGAGATGTTCCCCTCCTCGTGTGTCCTATACTCTATAGCACATGTGTTATTATGGTGACTGGCTTCATACAGAATACAAAGCAGTTACTATCAGCTACGAAGTTATTGTCTATCTGAAAATAGTGCACTGAAGAACGCCTTACAGAGGTCAAGTTCTTGTTAGAACCATTAATAAAATATAGTCATAAACGCTAATCAAACATATGAAACAAACTGTTAGAAAAAAAGATTAAAGTAAACAAAAATACCTACTACTGTGCGGTCCAAATCTCTTGACGTTTCGAGACAACCAATACGGAGTGATCGCGCGGTTGCCAAACTTCACTTTGCTTCGCTTCGTCAGAAGTTGCGTGTTTGTTATAAATGCCATTACAATGTTTACTTAAAAACTATACGAAAACAAGAAGAGGCACAGTAATGGTAATGTAATACACAAACAGGGAAATAAAAACCATACCATTTTATGCGTCCTTTGTTATTCAAGTGGCACAGTTAACGGCATATCCTTTTTCGCTTCCCTACACACACGAGAAGCAGTTGGTCTACTTAATGAGCACGCCTCAGCCGTAAGTTCTTGAGATTTTGAAAAGTTAAGATTTTTGCGGTTTTCTTCGTTGGCATACTTTTAAAACAAATTATACACACTGAAGACAACAGCCCTAACCTTACTGCTATATCCACTAGTGCTACTGGGCTTACTAAGCGACATTTTCATGAAAGAGTTAACTTTATAAATGCTAGGATAAAGCCTATCACTGTAGGAACTGAATACCTACACCACAGTTGAATTCACAACTGAGTCGCTTAACCTTCCAGCAAGCGCGCTGTAAAAGGTACATCAGCAGTATTTTTGTTTTGTCAATGTTTTAACATTGAGCTATTGTGTCAATGGTGCAATAAATTCCATTATTGATGCTTCCTCGAGAATCTGATGACAGTTGGTGATTCTTTGTTTAAAGTTCTCAGTTGGCTTATTCTTTATATGGCTTGTTGTTGTTGTGCATTCCAGTAACGGGTGTTTAATGTTGTAAAAAGCACAACACGCTCTTCTCATGTCACGGATATGTGTTTGGTTCTAGGACTCGGCATTATGCACATTGGTTTTCCAATGGTATTATTCTGTGAAACAAAACTATACATGACGTTAATTAAAAACAACTTCATGAATGTTTTTGTAGAGCTGCGTCAGAGGGCTTTGAAAGTATTTTCATGGCGAGTTTGTACAATTATATTCACTCTTAGGTTGATCCGCGGCAAAACAAACCCACATGGTCAGTGCACCGTGTTGCAACACTGTAGCAATGCGCCCAGGAAAGTAGTCCCATGCTAATCTCTGCATTTTAGAATGAATTTATCCTTAAATAGTATGATATTCTATACAAATACCTAAGGTTTTATTTAACGCTGATTTATACCATAAAACAGAGCTACAAGTCCCATGAAGCAATTCGTACGAGTCACCTGACACCCGGGTAGGCGCAGAATATTGTTTACAGACAGAAACGAGCAGTTGTATTTAGTATCGTGGAGGACAGTGAATTCGCTCTTGTGTTTTCGTCGAATTACGTAAAGCATTAGCCGCGCAAACCATTGACTGGTGGTGAAAAAACAATAGTGTTGAATCTAAGTTATGTGAGAAATATCCAACACTTTCCGCGAAAGAAATGGCGAAATTAACTTCTGAGTTCACCGGTGTTTCGAGTACAAGTATAAACAGTGCTTGTGCAGAAAAATCTGAAACGAGAAAAGCGGAATAAAAAAGAAAGGGGAAAAAAAAGCATATGAAATACGCAATGCAAGAATGTAGTGATCTTGAGAAGAATGCAATTCGCGTAAGAGTGCACAATTTCTTTTTTAAAATGATCGCCAACAGTCAATAAAGTGCCGCTTCCAGAGAGCGAATAAATTAAGTTATCGCATACCTGTTACTTTATTTTTCGCTCATTTATTTTGGAATTAATTATTATTATATTGCAAACGTTTGTTTTGTTACAACTATCAATCTTATCATCTTTAACCCTAAACAGAATATGCTAGTCACCGCACATGGTCTGAAAGCGTGGTAGTATTTCTAGTGCGAATGGCGGAAGGATACATTATAACGGTGCATTGGTCACCTGGGGTTTGTTTTGACGCGGATCAACCTAAGAGTGAATACAGTTTAGCTGTATTAGAAAACCTCGTGGGATGATTGTTTCTAAATTTATTTAGGTAATGGAGAATTGCACATTATTAAGTGATAATTATGTGTATCACATAACAGCATATAAAATAAAAATACGACAACAATGGATTTATTACTATTACAAGAACTATATGTCTGCGTTTAAACATCACGAAAGATAATTATAAATTAATGGCGAAACATTGAGTGTAAAAATATGATTATTTTTAGTACTTGTTCGGGAAAACGTCGCCTTTTATCCTAGCTACTTGTTGCTTTTCTGAAATATGAAATATGCATGCACGCACATGATATTGCAATTAGAGTTTTACCAGCGGCGAGGTGTACTGTCCGTATGAGGCAACGCTGCACTGCTACTATTCACTACTGCCGTATTAGTGGACACGCCTCAAACGTCAAGAGATTTGGACCGCATAATAGTGTTTTGGTGGTGGTATCCGCTACTCCACAGCTTCTCCGAATAAATGAATGTTTTAAGCTTCATTTCAAAAGTTGGAACATCGATTATTAAGTATCTCCAGACAGCGATTCATTGCAAGACTTAACCACTAAATGCCTATTATTTCTTTAGCACTAAAATGGCCCTATGTGCGGCTGATTCGGCCACGCCAATTTCACCCTACGCCGAATGTCTTCCTCGCGTGCGCGCAACTTGAGACCATAAGCTTATACTACTGATCCCGTTCGCAAATCTGGCAGTAGTATACTACTTGCCCTACTGAAGGCTGACATGGCTTTCCGTGATTGCAGATTGGGACAGCGTACCTACATTCATACCCACTTTCAGCAGGGATAAAATATATTTCGTCAAATGTAAATAATAGAAGTACATCTGTATAAAACACAAGCAAACAAGGATATATTATTCTGAGGATAAGAGAAACCCAAAAATCATGCCTTATTTAATAGGAATAAAAAAGGGCACCAAAATCATTTAGAGAATGCATCCCAGGGTATAAAAGGTCGCCACAAGTGAAGAAAACAACTGAAAGCAAATGACGACCATTAAGGAAGACATTACTTCGACGTACGAGGGCTGTCCCAGAAGCACCCGACTAAGAAAGAAAAGACCTTTATTTCTCTACATAGTCTCCTTTCAGCTCGATACACTTTTCCCAGCGATGTTCAATAGCTTCGATACCCTGTTTATAGTCAAAACCATCGAGTTCTGCAAAATAGCCATCAACTGCAAACTCCACCTCTTCATTGTTGGCAAATCTTTTACCTACAAGCCATTTCTTCAACTATGGAAACATAAAAAAATCAGAGGGGGCTAAGTCTGGCGAATAGGGTGCACGAGGAAGCAATTCGAAGTTGAACTCACTGATTTTGGCCATGGCGATAATGAATGTGTGAACTGGTGGATTGTCTTGATGAAACAGAACTTTCTTTTCCACTAAATGCGTCCGTTGTTGCTTTATTTCATCATTCAAAAGCTGCAATACGTTGCATAATATCGCCATTGATTGTTTTTCCTTTTTGAAGATAATCAATGAAAATTATCCCACGCGCATCCCAAAAACTGACGCCATGACCTTGCCTGCAGATGTAACTGTCTTCGCCTTCTTTGGAGCCGATTCTCCCCTTTCAATCCACTGTTTTGACTGTTCCTTCGTCTCAGGTGTGAAGTAATGCACCCATGTTTCATCCATGGCTATGAATCGTCGCAAAAACTCGGCTTTATTGCGGTGAAAAATCGCTAAACACTCGACTGAAACTTCCTCACTACGCTGCTTTTGTCCACTGTGAGTAAACGCGGCACCCATCTTGCGCACAGCTTTCTCATGTCTAAATTTTCACTTAGTGTGGGATGTACAGCACTTTTTGAAATGCCTACGATGTCTGCTAGCCCGCGCACTTTCAGTCAACGGTCATCCAATACCTTTTGTGGATTTTCTTCACAATTTCTGGCGTGGTCACCTCATTTGGTCGATCACTATGTGTTCGTCTTGACAGCTCGACGGCCTCGCTTAAACTCTGTCACCCAATATTTTACTGTTGTAAACGAAGTAGAGTAGAATCTAGCTCAGGTTTAATATTAGTTGGACTAAGACCTTTGAAATGAAAGTATTGTATCACATAACGATGACCAGTTTTATCCATGTTTACAAATTCGCTGAGAGAGTTCACTATTAATGGCTGTCAAACAATTTCTAAACAACGTAGCTTCGTCAAACTTCAAACTTAAGCTTACGTTGTCGCGGTAACTTTCGTGTTATCTTATTTGCTGAGCGCCTGTTATTGTTTTATTATTTTGAATTTTGAGTTCTAGGAGTTGTTACTAAAAGATAACACGTATAAAAGAATTTGTTTTTACACTTTTATTGCCGTCACACGTTATTAATTTCACATATTTACTCTTGATACACGCCAGACTGAAACTGTTATATTTTCAAATGTAACTATAATCACTTATTTGCCGCACATTATTAATTCGCGTATTTCACATTTTATAACTAGCTTTACGACGCGAGAGATTCTGTAGAATTGCGTAACGTGAATGATTCTGTAGAACTGCGCGACGTGTAACGCGTGAATGATTCTCTTAAACTGGGCGATACTTGTCTCTGGCTTTAGAATTTATACTCCCTCACCCCGATATGCCTAAAGATTATAACAGAGCTGCTATTGGTTAATAAAGCGCGCCAACATTAGCGTCTATTTTTATATCCAATCAAAATTACGAACACATATGCTCTAGGGAAAATATTCCCTCCATTTCTAAAGAAAAGCGCGCTACTCTGACGTCATTTGTTTGTCTTCTAATTGATAAACAACTCACCCCCTCGCTACATTGTTACCCGCTCCTATTGTCAGTTTCAGTGAGGCCGTGTAAACTTATTTCCTAACAATGCTTATAATTAACAAACATATCAAATCATTGTCATACAATAATGCTAATTTACACTACAATCACTCTGACATTCACAGTGTTGTGATATAAAATAGTGCCTCAACCTCAGGTCGGGTACTTCTGGGACTGCCCTCGTATATATCCGGCGTTAGCTATGAAAAACGCAATGTAGGATTTGTGACCAGTCTTAACTGTTTATATTTAAAACTTGATGACATTATTCAAACTTACATAGTGAAAACGCCATGCGATTTTGGATAACACACGTGAAAAAATAAAGGAGTCGAATACTGAACACTCCGGTATGTAAATAAACGCATAAAAACGGACGCTGAATTAACTGTCGATTGACCGATAACTTTTAGAATACTGTTAGCCAAGGATGGCCACATAACATGTATCTACGTTAGGCACATTTTTGTCTTGCACTGCATCAAACGTAGATATTATCTAGGCTGTTATTTACGAAACCTCTTTGCTACTTTTGGTCCTTTTTGAATCTTTGAAGAATTCTGTATGATTTAATTAATCACTGAGTTTAAGAAAAGCAGCTGATTAACACTTTCTCTAGCCTAGTATGCTGAAATAATTTGGAAGGTTTAGCTAGCAGTATGCATCATGATTAGGGTTGGCTCTGTACTGAGACGAGTCTGCGCCGAGGGGATGGCTTCTGCTACACTGGGGTAATTGATATATCGGACTACTGGGACACTTTGGAAAGGCTTTAGTGAAAATACCCCTCCCCTTGCCCCATTATTCTCTCTACAACGTAACATACACTTTGTTATCCTTAAGGACGCTAGCTTTCCTTTGAGATTTTAATCTTCGTTTTCCGTACTTTTTTTCGCTCCCACCAGGACAGTGTGCCTGGCTCCTTCATCGCCATTTTAAAAATAAGTTGGAATTACGAGGAATATAACATTCTCTCCATTACGATGAAGACTAGCGAAGTAGAAACATTTAAACTATTGCCATAAAGATATCAGCAAATAAGAGGAGTACTCTATATAAACAGCAAACCTTGTGAAACTTTCATGCAACTTACATTACGAAACTCACGGCCACTTGGGGCCTCTTGGGAGGTTGAACGTTTCTTATATGCGCCGTGACAAGCACCGTGCTGGCCGACGTCGTATTTATCAGCAAGTTTTCCGCGGCGTTACCTGTGGAATCTTCGCAATGGTTAGAAATGTTTACCTTGTCTGAGTCAAGATGAAACGCTGTTAGCAAATAGTATAAATAATGCACTACTTTTTAAATCCTTACTCTTTTACTTGGGAACCACAAGAAGGATTCCTATGGACAAACAACGTCAAAGACCAAAGCTGTGTGTAACAGTGAGGCATATAACTATGGCGAACTTCAGGCCTTACTTTAACTTGTATTTATTATAGATGGCATACGACCTTAGCACATTGACAGTATCTGTGTCTACAAACATTTATTTGTTTATCAACAAAAACGTAAAAATAAGGCGATTCATAGCAACTTTGAATAAGATTTGCCTTCATTATATAAACCAAGCGATGTTTTTCCTGTCGGCGTCCTCGCCGCTATCATAGAAAGGCGCGGATGAAACCATACAAAATTTTAAAACTACTTTTAAAGACTCTACTTACAACTTTGTGTATGGAGATGCTGAAACTGGCCACCATCTTTGTCCATTTTTGGCACCAATTGTTTTCGATCAATAGTTGAAGCCCGTGCATACATGAATACAATTTTGCCCCCTGTTTTTAGAGAATTAACAGACAGGGAGCGTGATTTTGCCTTTTTACTTTCTCTAATACGTATAGTAAGTAGGGGAAGTATTGTATTCCACCCAAAAATTCGATACCAAGATTTCACCGGAAATACATGTTTTGAGACCCCCTGAATCCAAAAAAAGCATTTTGGAAACATGTCCGTGTGTGTGTCTGTGTGTCTGTGAACAGCAGAACTCTGAAACGAACAGTCGGATAAACATCAAACTTGGTATTTAGGTTCAGTATCTTTCAAGGATGCGACACGAAGGTTTTCAAGAAAATCCCCCCACCCCAGAGTACCCTTTACATGGAGGATTTTTCGAAAATTTTAATTTTCTCAAAAATGTCTCTAACGATTTTGATTAAAATATCACATGTTTAAGATATTTTTATGACAAATAAAATGTATATCTTGAATTTTCTGGGAATGTCTCCAAAAGTATTCTTCATTGTGAACGACTTTTGCATAACTGGTAAACCATAAGAGATAGACAAAATTTTACTACACAAAAAATGCAGATCACGTTAAAATACACAATTTATGTCATATACATTTTTTTGTTGAGTGAACCATTTTCGAGATATTGCTTGTTATTTCCTTAAATTTTTCAATAGTTATTTTCTAAAATGGGAATTCGTTATTCAGTTTTTTGTCTTGGATATGCAAAGAGTTATAATCTGTGGCAAAGGGAATGGTGCTGCACCTAGCAACTAGCTATTAAGAGATATGTATGTGCTTAAAGGCTACTGTATTTCGATACTGCCCTTGTAAATATATATTCCCCTTACATCTATAAGAAAATTAGCAATAAGATAGAGTCTGCAAATGTTTATCTCGATTAACATGAAGTAGATGCAGAGTAAGCGTTTGTAAAAATAGTTTGTACAAGAGTAGAGAAAGTCATGTGAGTGTAACACATCAGACTTTTTCTACAACAGCTCTTACGGCTAATATTTCGATGAGAACATTAAAAGTGCGTTTGCAGACAGAATTATTAGTAGAGATTTGTGGCCCCGTCGGTCCCCCGACCTAACCGCCTGCCATTTCTATTTCTGGGGTAACTTAAAACATAAAGTGTACAAGACAAACCCACACACCCTGCAAGAATTAAAACAAAATATCCACCAGGAAATTGCAGGCATTTCTCAACGTGAACTACGGCGAGTGATGGATAGTTTCCTAAAGAGCTGCTAAAATGCATGGACAACGATGGTGGCCAGTTTCAGCATTTCCTTTCATAAAGTTGGTAAGTAATGTTGTATGTTTTCATCCGCGCTTTTCTATAATAGCGGCAGACGGCAACGAGCGCCGAGGACGCGGACAGGAAAAACACCGCACAGCCGGTTCGTAGCTTTTTGGCTCTCCCTGTATTATCGTCCGAGAATAGGTCCGCACATAAATAATGTGCATAATATCACTCCGCGCTTGACACCTCGTGAACCCATGGGGGAGCTTCCTCTCTTCCCCCAAACTGGCTTACTTTCGGTACCTCAAGAAACTGCCATCATTACCTCCCAACTTTATATTATCCATGTGCTATCTTTCACTAAAACAGCAGTAAGGTTTAAAGAAATACATGTTCCTATACTTGGTAAACAAACTAATGGTCGTGTGCACCATCCTCGTTAAACAAACCATTCAGGGACCTTCAGCTTACCGTTGTAAGAATTTGACCAGGTTAATCATCACATAGCGGTGCACTAATGTTCGTCACAGATTAGCTGACCGTGGTTCCTGACAGGCGCTCATCTTGTTTGAGCGCACCGTTCGTTGCAGGTAAACTCTACTGAACGCACCTGGATGAACATCATGTCGTCTGTTTTTCACTTGTTCTACCTCTTTGTAGTTCAGCGTGCAATGGAGGAAAGCAAAAACAGGCCCAAGCTTCTCTATTATATTATTAAATTTAATATCAATTCTTAAGAAAAGATACAAAGTACAGAGATAGAAGCAATAACTTTAAGACGAACACATGGGTAAAGCTGGTCTTACAATTGATTAGAAAAATATGCTGAACTATTATAGACCTTTTTCTTTCTTTCCACACTGACTAAATTCCAGTTAGCTTAGCCGATATTCACTTTAAGACAAGCAGAAAAAAGAAACACACCATTCCCAAACAAGGTTTGAACCAGGTATCTCTCAAACAGGAGGCGCACACGCTACCCCGACACCACGATGACGGGTTCACGCTACAGACTTCGGTACTGGTCTCTTTGCGGTATACTCGTGGAGTGAGAGCATAACTCCCAGTATGTACACATGACGATATATTAATTATGGTGACTATCTTGGTGTTATGGTTGTTACTATTAAAGTGTTAATTGTGCTATTTTTACTTTCTCTACTACGTATAGTAAGTAGGGGAAGTATTGTTGTATTCCACCCAAAAATTCGATACCGAGATTTCACCGAAAATATATGTTTTGAGACCCCTGAATCAAAAAAAAGCATTTTTGGAAACATGTTCGTGTGTGTGTGTGTGTGTGTGTCTGTGAACAGCATAACTCAGAAAAGAACAGTCGGATAAACACCAAACTTGGTATTTAGGTTCAGTATCTTCCAGAGATGCGACACTAAGATTTTCAGGAAAATCCCGCCACCCCAGATTACCCTTTACATGGAACATTTTTAGAAAGTTTTAATTTTCTCAAAAACGCCTTAACGATTTTTATTAAAATATCATATATTTAAGATATTTTCTGACAAATAAAATATATATATTGAATTTTCTGGGAATGTCACCAAAAGTATTCTTCATTGTGAACGACTTTTGCATAACTGGTAAACCATGAGATAGACAAACTTTTACTACACAAAAAATGTAGATCGCGTTAAAAATTCAATTTAACCCTATACATTTTTGTTGTTGAGTGAACCAGTTTCGAGATATTGCTTATTATTCCCTTAAATATTCCAATACTTTTTCTCAAATGCGAGTTCGTTATTATTTTTTTTGTCCTGGTAATGCAAAGAGAACGGAATACTCCACATAGCAACCAGCTCTTAAAATATTTGACTATTGCTTAAAGCCTAGTAATTCCCCTTGCATCTACAAGAAAATTAGCAATAAGTTTAACATCTCGATATCTCGATTAACATGAAGCATATGGAGAATAAGCGTTCGTAAAAATAGTTTGTACAAGAATAGAGAAAGTCATGAGGGTGTAACACATCAGATTTTTAAAATACTTATTTTTTGAAGTAAAAAAAAAAAGCGTGATGAACTCAAGAAAGATGTTTCCTGCCCGATACTCTCTTCTACACTACCATCATAACAAAGAGCTACAAACATTTTCACCGCAGTGTTGACCACACCACCGGTTAGAAAAGGTAAAATAGCGAAGCGTACTCCAGAGAAAGACGGGGTGAAAAATAATACGCGTAACGGGGATTTTGCGTTAGGTCGCCAAACCACACATACGAAGCATAAGTCAGGTCAATACAGCCAGGTTTCTACCCGCGGATAAGGCAGATTTACTGCGCTTTCCCATAACTTCACACTTAGTGGCAGCCGCTGTATAAAAATATATTACCTGACGGGTATTTATGTGACTTGGAGAACCGTCTCTCCTTGCCAAGCCGTTGTTATTCACGGAGGTGCGAAATCAATTCTGACAGGGGCTCTGGGTGTGCCAACAGAAGCACTGCATTATACTACCTGAATGTGTGAATACGCTTCCAGGTTTTCGTGTGCGCTACGCGTCACCAACAGCCTACAGGTTGTCCCATTTTTAAGAAGACAAACTCTCTGCTACACACTAGTACAGAATCAAGGGAGATTATACTGCTTTTCCAGTAATTAATCTATGTAGTGGTGATATGCTCGTGTGGAGTGTTAGAGATCACTTTTCTCGGGATATCAGCCAAGTAATGTCGATAGCTCTGCCGTCATCTTCAGAGAACTTTGGATAGTTGAGGTCAATTGCACACATTTTAGTAACCACCTGGGAGAAAACGGAGTTACTGCCCTGAAAACATGCTCAACACCATTTAAATTCTAACTACAACTATTATGTCACCTTAACCCCTTAGGCATAACGTCGCACGTAGAGTAAGTAGGGGAAGTATTGCATTCCACCCAAAAATTCGATACCGAGATTTCACAAGAAATACCTGTTTTGAGGCCTCCTGAATCCAAAAAAAGTATTTTTGGAAACATGTCCGTGAGTGTGTCTGTCTGTGAACAGCATAACTCAGAAACGAACAGTCGGATAAACACCAAACTTGGTATTTAGGTTCAGTATCTTCCAGAGCTGCGACACGGAGAGGTTTTCAAGAAAATCCCCCACCCCAGATTACGTTTTGCATGGAACATTCTTCGAAAATTTTAATTTTCTCAAAAACGATTTTGAATAAAATACCATAAGTTTAAGACATTTTTATGGCAAATGAATTGCATAACTCGAATTTTCTCGGAATGTCTCCAAAAGCATTCTTCATTCTCAACGACTTTAGCATAACTGGTAAACCATAAGAGATAGACAAAATTTTACTACACAAAAAATGTAGTTCGCGTTAAAATACACAATTTATGTCATATACATTTTTTTTGTTCAGTAAACCATTTCCGAGATATTGCGTGTTATTCCCTTAATTTTTTTTTGAATGTGTATACATTTTAAATCATGGTGATATGATAAACGTTTTTCATGACCAAGTGCAATTTAAATCCTGAATTCTAAAACTGCCTCATGGGCAAGAAATGTGATGGACAAACTATCTAAAAGTAAGAACACAGGGCTAGGAATTAAACGACATTGTAGAAGGGCCAAATAAAGCTTAAAGTTCATAGTGTAACAAATATGATGGCTCAGTGGGTCATTCACATTCTGTAACTGAAATAAGATAGAACTCTATAAGAGCACACAGTGCAAGTGTTATTCAATTCAAGTTATTATTGGTAATTCAACCAATTCCTCAAATCAGCCACGAATGATGTTAGGTGTGAAAATGCCCCCAAACTAAGCTAATAATGCGGATTTTAGTTTGTTTCTTTAAGCTAAACTTAATTCAGGCATTAATGGGTTAACAAATACATGCAAAATATTGTAAAAGTGAAGAATCACCATCACCATCCTTTCTGCTGGTACCATAGTTACCTCTGTACTTACATACATTACACTAGTCTGCATTTTCAAACTTATTGTCAGATGTATTCTTAAAAGTAGGTGTTCTTGAATCAAGTTTGTATGCTGATTCCAGAAATAACTTCCGTTTTTTTCTATCACGTCAGATTTTTACACAAAATAAGAAGTAATGTTTTGATAATTTTACTAATGAGCGTAGAAAAGTATTCAAATACCATTTCACACAAGGTAAATTTTTATCTAAGAAATATTTTAAGAATACTCTCAAGAAGTCCCTTAATTTTATTTCATGACTACATTTTAACAAAACAAGAAGCCAAAGTGCTTCTTTAATTTTTTTCAAACTTTCTCTTCTTTGACTTCCTTGCAGATCCTTGAAGATGACTGTCCCTCCTCGACATCCAACAGTAGTCGGCCACCATAGTTTCATTCTATCTCCCCTGGTACCTCCTCTCCATTTCCTTAATATCTTGGTGAAAACGTTCACCCTGCTCTTCACTATAATGTCCCAGATTTTCTAGAAAGTAGTCGATATGTGAATGCAGAAAATGCACCTTTACACTCATGTTACAACCCATCTTCTTGAAATTTTCCAACATTGTTTCGATAATGGCCTTGCAATTAGGATCTTTGTTATTGCCTAAGAAGTTTTCAGTAATGATCGGAAGGCGGTCCATGCTTCTATTTCTCTCTCATTCATTGTCTTCTCAAAATGTTCATGCTTCATCAATTCCTTTATTTGAGGACCAACAAAAATTCTAGCCTTTAATTTGTGTTGTGTAATGAAGGGAAGTTTCTTGGAAAGGTACTTGAAGCAGGGTCCATCCTGGGGTAGAGCCCTTACAAATTGCTTCATCAAGCCCAAACTAAAAGCAGTTCTGAAATCAGCATAAAAAAGTGAGTTAGAATCACTTATTAGTTTTCAGTCAGCCGATATCATGCAGACTAGTGTTATTCTTCCCATCGTTTCTTAGGGTGACCAACACGACTTATTCTTCTGCGCTTATATTCTAACGATATTTTGGTCTCTGTGGTCGAGTCGAGCTTTTCAACCCTCGGGTTCACTTCCAGGCAGGGGCAAGGGTATTTTTCTACCCTCAACGAATCCTGGAAATATGCATGTAGGAGTCTGAAGTAAGAAATGATTAAAACCCAGCGTTAAAGAATTAACAGTCCAGTTGTTTCTCAGGTCAATGCCCCCGATATGAATATAAAAGTTAAAGAGGGTTATACGAATTAAAGAATTAAAAGAAGTTTAACCGCGTTTCCATTTAAATTCAGACTGTATGATAGCTGCAAAGCTAAGTGTTCTAGAACGAAATGTCTTGAATAAAAGCTGCTTGATATTATGGGGGAAAGTAAATGTCAATTGTCGGGTTTTGTTTAGAGACCTTATGGCGGTCATTTTAGGGTCAATTTAACTTTTTTGAACGTACAATTACGGTTATATTTAAATTGACCCTAAAATGATCATCACAACGTCCTCGAAATAAAACATAATGACATTTACATTCCCCCATAATATCAAAGCAGCTTTTATTCAAGACATTTCTTTCTACAACGCTTAGTTCTGAAGATGCTGTACAGTCTCAACTTAAATGGTCCACCCTGTATATTTATTTCCATTCATTACAGACGCGACAATCATTTAGGTCTATATTCTTGTATCCTTTCAATTAAAATATCTTTCGTTTAAGAATATACCGTATTTACGCGAATCTAATGCGCTAGCGAATGTAATACGCACCCCATACTTGGAACTTAAAGTTATGAAAAAAAGTGTTTGTATCCAATGTAAAGCGCGTCAATGACAGAAAATAGGTGATAGGTATTTTATTTAAGTTTATTTAATACAACAATGGATTTATCGTATATATAAATCATCAGATTATAGAATTGAAAGTGCCCTATTGTTAGGTGACGCATTGTTAAAGAGCAAAATTAGTGTTACGCGCTGTTTTTCGCACCCTGTTGTTTTGATAACTTCCTTTGTACCTTTCTCAGTAATAGTGTAGTTCCACGGCATATCAAACCAAATTGGCGTCTCATCAGCGTTGCCTATTTGCCCCATGGAACATTTTTTTGTTCTTCCGAAGTGAAATGATTAACGCTGAAACGTTTATAGTTTGTCCTCAAAATCTGCAGGAATCTTCTGGCACATTGTTATACGGCGTCTTAGAGATAAACCCGTCCGCTGCATGAAACGATCCACCCATCCACGGCTAGCCTTAAACTCTTGTTTCGGAATACCAGGAACTTCAGCCTTCTTTCGTATAGTGTCACTAATCACAGGTTGCTCATTCTTCCTCCTTTCACGCGCGAATTCGAACACTTTTTCTTCATCTTGAGGATGTCTTCCTTTGCGAGGACCCGTGAATTTCTTCCTACTACCTTTAGTAGCAAATAATGCCAATTTCTGTTTTCGCCGCAAGCGAACATTGCTCTCTGATACCTTGAACTCCCTTCCTGCCTTCCTATTACCATTTTTTTGTGGTGTGTGTGTGTGTGTGTGTGCAGCATAAAGGATTACTTTACGCTTTTAAAAAAGCATCTCTGTTTGCCCTTGCTCTCCATATCGTAACTAAAAACGCTCAATAATAAATAAGCGGCTCCGTGGACTAGTGGTACCGTGCTAGCCTCTAGTTCCCGAGGTCGCGGGTTCAAACCCGGCGGAGGGCAATGGATTTTTTCGGGCGTAAAAATCCTTAGCATGGCTTCCTTCGGAAGGAAGCACGTAAAAGAACCTCAAGCCTGATAAAGCTCTGAGCAAACTTACTTTCACGCTAAGGACCATAGTAGTTAAAGAGCGTCCATAAATAAAACTCAATTTAAGCGGCTAGCTTGTCGCCAGTTTCCCGATGCAATCCATTACTAATAAACTTATATTTAAATGACGTTACTGGCGTTCTACTCAAAAAAGGTGCGCATTAAATTCGCGCAAATACGGTATACCACATACCTATAAAACGCAGTGCGAGATTTTACCGGAAATACGTGTTTTGAGGTCTACTGAACCCATGAGAAGTATTTCCGTCTGTGTATATAAACTCTGAATCTGTTATTTATGATATTTTAATACAGTATATTAATTTCGAAGACATTTGTAAAAGATATGCACTTTTAAATAATTTTCGGATTAGTGATACCGAGTTAAATTCCGAAAGCACATAACAGAGGAGGAATAAAGAGGAACACAAAAGAGAATATATAGCTTACACGTACGCGTGTCACAGAATATCCAAACTTTCCAGCTCACTTCGATTTAACACATTAAATTCGATCGTCAAATTAATGTAGGTGCCGACACCTGGTTTAACGTACCTTATATTGGCAGCGTACATAAATTGTGAGCTAAAGTATTAACTCTGAAATGTGAAAGCGCGTTCGTGTACCCATCCATCACAGCGTTTTAAACCAGTTATAAAAACTAATTAAATAAATGGGTGCCGACAAAAGGCCGAAGGACACTAAAAAGTTAACCGAGCTTTTAGCTCGGGCGCGATAACGATTTCCAATATTCCAGCTTTGTGTGTTTCGCAAAGTCTAACACGATACAGAGCAAAGGTAAATATAGGGTGCGCCGATGGAATTAAATAAGGACGTGCATACGCTGTGCAGAATCAACTGCAAGTCTTCCTCTTACGAGGGCTGTCCCAGAAGTACCCGACCTAACAAAGAAAATACAAACATTTTGGTAAAAAAACATCTCTAATTCTCTACATGGTCTCCTTTCAGCTCGATGCACTTTTCCCAGCGATGTTCAATACCCTCGATACTCTGTTAATACCGTCGAGTTCTGCAAAATAGCCATCCACTGCCGACTCCAGCTCTTCACTGTTGGCAAATCTTTTAGCACTAAGCTAATTCTTCAACTTTGGAAATAATCAGAGGGGGCTAAATCTGGCGAATACGGTACATGAAGAAGCAATTCCGAACTTTAACTCATTGATTTTGGCCATCGCAATAATGGATGTATGAACTGATGCATTGTCTTGATGAAACAAAAGTTTCTTTTCCAGTAAATGCGGCCGTTTTTTAATTGATTTCATCATTCAAATGCTGTAATAAGTTTGCATAATACTCACCATTGCTTTTTCTTCTTGAAGATAATCAGTGTAAATTATTCCAAACACATTCTAAAAACCTCACGCCTGCAAATGGAACTGTCTCACCTTCTTAAGGCCGACGGCAATGCAGCACGAGCACGTGAACTTTATGCAGAAAGGTACCCTGACAGGCCATTACCGTGTGCAAGAACATTCGCACGAATTCACCAACGCTTGAGAGAGGATGGCGCATTTCAGAGGAGTACTAGGGATGCTGAGAGACCAAGAGCGGTTCGAGGCATTCAATCCAGCAATCCAGCAATCCAGCAATCGAGAACAGGTCGCCCAGGTTTACCTGGGCGGAATATAATCGCCACAGTACCTAGCCGCGTATGCGGCTTTACCTGTGCGATAAAGGAGGTTTGAAAGAATATACACAAGCTTTTGATTTGTTTGTCTAGGGCGGGGTTTAGCTTTCTGCACCACCATTTGGCTGGGTCTCGGCGGTTTCCTCATGGGCGGACTAGCGACCATGTGGTGACCAAGCCCAATGCTGCTTAACTTGGGCGACCGCTTGTGTGGTCGTCAAGTTAAGCAGGCCGGCATGGCAGCAAAGCAAGATGGGAATACAGGTAATGGGATGGGGGTACTCAAGTTGGCGGCAGGGCGGGTCGCTGGTAGATGGTAACTCATCCAGCCAGCGACCGGGCCCAATGCTGCTTAACTTGGGGAAGTTTGTGAGATGAGGGATTGGTAGACCTCAGCCTCGGGGGCCCAAGCCGTCTTTCGGCAACCGGTAGCTCTTCCTCCGCCGTGGCGCCTTATGGTCATAGCGGCCCAAAGAGTTAACCAGCTGGTTGGGGTGGTAGGTAAGTTTCGCGTACATGGTGCGGGTTCTTTCCCGCACCACGTCCACGATGTATGGGAGACCGGAATGGGTATGTAGGATATGTGATGGGAATCTACGCCCAGTATCGTAGATCATCCGAAGCGCCCTGTTCTGGACGGTTTGCAGTCTGCGGATGGTGGTCGCTGCCGCCGATCCCCAGACCTCGCAGCCGTAAAGAATCAGGGGCGGGATAATCGCCTGATATAGGCGTAGTTTGAGGCGTATGGGCATTGTGGAGCGGAATACAGGGTACAGCTGCCTGAGCGCGGAGTGGCCGAGGCCGACCTTTGCCCTGACATGTGGCGCGAAAGTGAGGCCGCGGTCGAGCGTGACTCCGAGATATTTGGCTGAGGTAACCCAGGGGATTCTCCTCCGCCGCAACCTCAGAGGCCGCTCGGGCCGCCACCGACGGACCTTCGCCAGGAGAAGCGCAGAGCTCTTCCCCGGGCTGATGGCCATCCTCCACTTTTCGCTCCACCTGCCAATGGCTCGGAGCTGTCGCTGTAGTGGAGGGAAACAGAATCGGGCATTCTTGTTCTGTGCCATTATGAGGACGTCATCCGCATATTGGCACGTAACAGTCCTGGGTTCCGTGGGGAAGTCCGACATGTAGGCCGCGAAGAGAAGCGGGGACAGTACACTGCCTTCCGGGACTCCAGCGGCTATGGGTCTGACTGAGGAAACCTTCCCCTCCACTCTCACCCTGAATGTGCGATCCCGAAGGAAACTGCTTATCAGGGCAAGATAGGCGGGAGGGATGTCTGACTCTTTGAGTTTGTATAAAAGGCCTTGGTGCCACGTCGTGGCAAAGGCCTTCTCTACGTCCAGCAGCACTGCTATGGTCTTGAAGTTCTCCTGGAAGCCCAGGGAGGCCTTCTCGGCCAGTCGCAGCAGCTGCAGGGTGGTGGAGTGCCCATGGCGAAAACCAAACTGATGGTCCGGTAGGAGTTGCCTTTCCTCAAATAGAGGTGTGAGGCGGGCTAGGAGCAACCGCTCAAATACTTTTGAGACGGTTGGGAGTAGGCTGATGGATCGGTAACTGCATGGAAAGACCGGATCCTTGCCGGGCTTTAAAATGCATACCACCCGCGCCTCCTTCCAACTAGTTGGAAAGTGACGGAGGTAAAGGCAGGCATTGAAAATCCGCGTCAAATGGATGACGGCCTTCTTGGGAAGGTGCTGGAGCATGGGCGCCGTGACGCCGTCGTGTCCAGGGGATTTATTCGGATTGAGTTTTCGGATCTCGGAAGCCACCTGTTTAGGGGTGACTATGGGAAGATGGACCTCCTCGTGGCGCGGTTGTGGTTCCTCATAGAGGTAGTCCACAGTCGCTTCCACGAGTTCAGTAAAGTCTTCGTCCTCCCGCGGTTCGAATTGGAGTTCTAAATGGTCTGCAAACACTGTGGCTTTCTCGCGGGGCTCGAAGGCGAGTCTCCCGCGAGTGCCGTGCAGAGGATGCTGGTACTGCGTCTTATCCTTCCTCAAGGATTTGATAATCCGCCATGGTTTCTTTTCCTGTAGGTTTACAGTCTCCATTGTTCTTTCCCAGGCCACCTTCCTGTGCACTCGGAGCAGTCGCCTTGCCAGGGTTTTGAACCGCTGGTATACTGCCCCTATCCTGGGATGGCGGAAACGCTGCCATAGCTTCCGCACAGTTGCCTTGGCTTTTAGCAGCTGCCGGAGTTCATTAGGGATGGTTCTCGGGTTGGGGATGTCAGACGGGATGCGGTGGGTATGTGCACGTACCGCATTCAGGATCTGTTGGGAGAAGTCCGCCGCCGCCGCTTCCAGCGCATCGATGGAGTCGATACGTGGCCGCGGGTCGACAGATCGGTTTAGTTCATGGACGGCTGCATCCCAGTCGACCTCGTTTACCCAGTCTGGGCTGACCAGTGCTGGCATTGAAACGTTGGAATCCACCAGGACAGGGTCATGGTCGGAATCCAGCTCGTTTACCGCCGAGAGCTCTAGATGGAATGGAATGTTTTTGGTGATCATGATGTCGAGAATATCCGGCCTGCCGCGGGCCGGATAAAACGTAGGCTCTCTCGGTCCATGCGCGATTAGGCTTGGGTCTCCGCTGATGAGGCGGTAGAGTCCGCGGCCTTTCTGGTTAACCGTGCGGCTATGCCAGAGCCCGTGCTTCGCGTTGAGGTCTCCTGCAATGCAAACCACTGGGTGTAGGTTGAGTAGGGTGCGGTAATCTGCTTCATAGAAGCGATGGTCTGGAGGGTCATAAACAGCTATCAGCAAGGTGTCTAGCCCGCCAATGGCAAGCCGAATGGCACAGGCTTCCACATGCTGTAGTTGTGGGATAGGGAAGGGCGTATGCGTGATATGGTTTTTGATGAGGATAGCTGTACCGCCCCCCGGTCGGCCGACCCGATCTTGCCGATGGGTGACGTAACTTGGCAGCGAAAAGTTAGTACCAGCAATCAAGTGTGTTTCACAGACCATTAGAATATCAATTCCGTAGGAGTTGACAAACTCAAGTACGCTGGGATAATGTCCCCTTAATCCGTTTGCGTTCCAGAACGCAGCTCGTAATGGCCTCCGGACGAGTCTGGCAGCCATTACGAAGCGGAATTAGGGAACAGATGCTCCAGCGTTTCGAGCATGACTTGGTGCTTTTGAATGGGGCTTAACTGCGGGTTAGCGAGTTGCAGCTTGCAGTGTCGTAGCGCAGGTAGGGCCTTTTTGATGAGGTCACCAAACCACAGGGATAGGGCCCGGAATTCTTCCAAATCTGTTTGGGAGATGGTGTCCCCAAAACCTGCCATGGAGGCCGGTGTTGTTGCCGGGAGCGCCGGCGTATCTGGCACGGCAGTGGCCGGTGTCTTGGGCACTGCCGCGGTCGCTGGTGGTTTAGGTGCCGCCACTGTGGGCGGAGCTTGGGGTTGCTCAGTAGCCGGGGCCTGTGATTGGCTCGGCATGGTGTTAGGTGCAGGACCTTTGCTCTGTTTCTTCTTCTTCTTCTTGTTCTTGTTCTGACGTTTTGTTCGTTTTTCTGTTGGCTGTTCCTGCTGTGGCACTTCGTCGGGCGATGTTGTCGCCGTCGTCGCCGCAGTGGTAATCGGCGTCTCTGTTGGACCCTCCTTAGAAGCCAAAGCTCCTCCCGCTCCTTGGAGCGTCGTCTCGGCCTTCTTGAGAGCGGCCGCAAAGGAAACTCCCGGTCGGACTGTAGCCGGTGCCGGTGCTCCTTGTCGGCGGCTCTCAATGATCCTCGAGGCATTCAGCTTGAAGAACGAGTTCTTATTGCTGTGGATGCAGACCCATCACAAAGCACAATACGTATGGTTGTAAGGGAAAAAGTTAGTTATACGACTATCTGGAGAATTCTGCATGAAAATCTTCTGTACCTGTATCACCTTCAACGTGTGCAAGATTAAATTTGAGCCGTTGATACATAGCGGCGCACTGGTCACCTGGGTTTTGTTTTGGCGCGGATCAACAGAGTATATTGGGCGTGAAAGACCGGAAATTTTGCTCAGAGGTTCTTTTACGTGCCGTAAATCTACGACACGGGACCACAGGCTTTAGTTCCCTTCCGAAGAAAGTCATGCTAAGTATTTTTACGCTCGAAAAAATCCATCGTCCTCCGCCGGCTTTGAACCTGCGACCTCGGGAACTAGAAGCTAGCACCCCTAAACCACGGAGGATGACAGTGAACATTTCAGTTCTTATGTATTAAAGTTCGCTAACAAATGCTGCTGTGTATTAGGCGCAAAATGCATGTAAGTTGTAAAAAGAGAATCGTAGTTTCTAGTTTTTATGCCATTATTTATTACGTTTGTACACCGCCGTTGCAGATGTCTCACTTTCCAGATATTTACTTTGCGTATAGTTTCGTTTATAAACCAACGGTTAGATAGATTGGACCTTGATGTACAGGACGATTTATAAAGAAATGACACATTTCTTTCTTTAATTATTCCATTCAAAATTCACTCAATGCCCCAATTTTAACACAAATTAAGCAGAATGTTCTGGAGTTTCGATTGCCTTTCACTAGATGCGCAGATGTTCATGTTTTATTCGTAATTGTTATTTTATTGTCGGCAACTGTTTTTGAGATTTTGTTCTATTCAACGAGAAAATGGAGTACATATTAAATGAACGACCCTTCCTTGTAAAGCATTAGTGGATTTCGAATTCAATTACAGCTACTCAAAGAGCAAACCAGAGAGAATTTGGTGTTCGGAATCCTCCCCAAAGAAACAGAATACTGGGACTGGTAAACAAATTCGAAACAACTGGATCTCTGGTGAGTGAAAAAGGCAAAACTCGTTCATCTAGGCTTCCCACGGTTGTTGTTGACATAAGAGCACGACTGGATCAGTCACCCAAAAAATCATTAAGATGTTTGTCGCAGGAGACAGGGTATAACTACTCAATGTGTCAGAGAGCTGTGAAAAGTGCAGGCCTAACGCCGTATACGATTACGGTTATCCACCAGGTACAGGAACCAGATAAGAATAGACGACTGAATTGTTGCGGTTGGTTTCAGGCGTTCGTTGTGCAAAATCCTGCCATATTGTCCATCATATGGTTCACAGATGAAGCATGGTTCCATTTATCCGCTATGTGAACTCAAATAACTCACGCTATTGGGCCAACGAAAATCCACATATTATTCATGAAGCACCTATGCACCCGGTTAAAATCGGAGTTTGGTGCGCAATATCCGCATAGAGAATAGTGGGACCAATATTATTTTTTAAACAAAGTGAACACTGCAGAGTACCGACGGATTTTCATGGAGTTTATTGAGTAACTAGACGATGTAGAGCTGAGTCAATGATATTTTCAGCAGGACGGTGCTACATGCCATACATCAAATGAATCCATGGCACTAATTTCCTTTGAGGACCGGATAATTTCCAAGAAACTGTGGCCACCGAGATCTCCGGATTTGACATCGCCGGAGTTCTTTCTATGGGGTTACTTAAAATACAGGGTTTATGCCACACGTCCCCAGACATTGAACAATCTGAAGCACAACATTGCACAGGGGATTCAAGCTGTTGACAACAGAGTCCTCCAACGAGTGGCCAGTAACATGTAACGACGTGTTGAGTTGTTCCTTATGCAGAATGGAGAACATTTTCAACATTTCTGTAGAGGTAAATAATCTCCCAAAATTCCTCTGCATTTCAGATATAAGTTGTCGCTAGCATAACTCGTTTTAAAACAATTAAAGAAATAAATGTGTCAGTTCTTTATAAATCACCCTATAGTTATTCAACATGCAAAATAATGCGCTGCTAATGAATACGAGGTATAAGACCGCCCTCACTACCCTAATAACCTAAAAAGTCTTCCATATAATTTTGATGTTTTTATCATTCTATGAGAGACCAAAAAGTCCAGCTACTTCAGCACTTGCTGGGGAAAAGAATGTGTAAAATATACCCGGAGTAGAAAGTGTTGGTTCACATAAATATGGGATATTTGCTTCGCTTTTCTGAACAAATACTCGATCCGGTGCATGCGCGACATTGCACTTGCAGCCTAAAATCAAACAAATATAATCCGAAATGTCACGTATTTTATCGGACACCGCTTTTGTCTGCCACATTGGCCGCTACATTCCAACCGAGTATGCCACTGTGGAAGGCGCGTAATCTGACCACTGGACTACCGCCACCACCGTTGAGGCAAAGCTGCGGTATACCCTCTTGCATCTTTTATATAAAAGCGTGCCTTTTGAGGCAGAACAGTCAAAGCTACGAAATTGTATAACAGTATTAAAACAAGTTTATGGTCTCTATCCAAACCCCATCCACTCTGTGTGCACTCATTTATTGGCGTATAATCTGCCTTATGTGTGCTAGTTGATAGCTCAGAGCCTTGAATTCTGTGATTTTTAGGGTCTTAATCCGTTTACTAGCTTCATCCCTAATTTAATTTCTTTTTGGACCACCAGCAACATACTAAAGAGACGGCAGTGATGAATATTGTGGTAGCCTAAACTAAATATAGCTGCAATAAGCAGCGTGTAATATTTAAGGGGACATCTTTAACTCTGTTTCTTATAACTCTACCTCTAATGTACTTATTCACCACTGAGTTATGGTGTTCACAGACACACACACGGACATGTTTCCAAAAATACTTTTTACTTTCTCTACTACGTATAGTAAGTAGGGGAAGTATTGTATTCCACCCAAAAATTCGACACCGAGATTTCACCGGAAATACATATTTTGAGACCCCCTGAATCCAAAAGAAGCATTTTTGGAAACATGTCCGTGTGTGTGTGTGAACAGTATCACTCAGAAACGGTCAGATGAACACCAAACTTGGTATTTAGGTTCAGTATCTTCCAGAGATGCGACACGAAGCTTTTCAATAAAATCCCCCCTACTCCAGATTACCCATTGCAAGGAACATTTTTCGAAAATTTTAATTTTCTCAAAAATGGCTCCAACGATTTTGATTAAAATATCACATGTTTAAGATATTTTCATGACAAATGAAATGTATTTCTTGGAATCTCTCCAAAAGTGTTCTTACTTGTGAACGACTTTTGCATAACTGGTAAACCATAAGAGATAGACCAACTTTTACTACACAAAAAACGTTAAAATACACAATTTATGTCATATACATTTTTGTTGTTGAGTGAACAAGATATTGCTTGTTATTCCATTAAATTCTCCAATATTTATACTTTTTCTCAAATGGAAGTTTAATATTCATTTTTTTTTTTGGTCCTGGTAATGCAAAGAGAATGGAATACTCCACATAGCAACCAGCTCTTAAAATATTTGACTATCGCTTAAAGCCTACCAATTCCCCTTGCATCTACAAGAAAATTAGCAATAAGATTAACATGAAGCATACGGAGAATAAGCGTTAGTAAAAACAGTTTCTATAAGAGTAGAGAAAGTCATGTGAGTGTAACACATCATAATTTTTTTTATTCAGTGCACCTTAGAACAAGTATTTCCGGTGAAATCTCGGTATCGAATTTTTGGGTGGAATGCAATACTTCCCTACTTATTAGACGTAGTAGAGAAAGTAAAAATATCAGATAGGAGTTTCCCTGGGATTCGAACCAGGGACTGTACGTTCAGAAGTGCACGTCTTAACGACCTCGGCTAACCGTGTAGGTTGTAACAGATGATGTACAAGATAGGAAGCTAACCTGCCTCACATACTGTGGCTATTATCGCATGTAGCTTGAGAACCACAATATAATTAATCAACTTCAGTAATTCATGAAGGGGTTGTAAAACAATGATTAAGAAAAGCTCATTTGTAGCCTTGTTCTTTTTTAGCGCCGGAGTGTTAAACCTTCTCATTAGCCGCGATACGTTCAAGTACCGGTCGTAAAATGTGCGTCTCAACATCGAGTGAAAACCAACGGAACTAGAAGACTGTAGTAACCTCTGCAATAGCACGCGGAAGGAAACAGAACATGCCAACGAAAGACGACGTATGTGCTGCTTTAATTGCAATTTATGGCTGCAATATTGTTGCTGAGCGGCTTCGTAATAATTACACTTTATTGTTCTTGTTGGCGCAGAAGGCCGGAGAGTTGTACCGTCGTGACAAAACACAGCGGCGGTGGCTTCTGTGACAAACCAACTTCAGAATGTTTAATAATGACTTTGGTATATAAAAATGCAATCTCTGTGTTTAGGTAGTAATATCGCCAGCAGCATTTCATTCTCAACTCCCCAAAGGTACACTATGTGATCAAATGTATCCGGACACCCCCACAAACATACGTTTTTCATCTTAGGTGCATTGTGCTGCCACCTACTGCCTGGTACTCATTATCCGCGACCTCAGTAGTCATTAGACATCGTGAAACAGCAGAAACGGAAGCTCCGTGAAAGTCACGGACTTCGAACGTGGTCAGGTGATTGGGTGTCACTTGTGTCAGAAGTCTGTACGCGAGATTTCCACACTCCTAAACATCCCTAGGTCCACTGTTTCTGACGTGATAGTGAAGTGGAAACGACAGCACGAAATCGTACAGTCCGACCTCGTCTATTGACTGACAGAACCCGCCGACATTTGAAGAGGGTCGTAAAGAGTAATGGCAGACATCTATCCAGACCATCATACAGGAATTCCAAACTGCATCAGGATTCACTCCAAGTACTATGACAGTTAAGCGTGAGGTGAGAAACCTTGGATTCCATGGTCGAGCGGCTGCTCATAAGCCACACATCACGCAGAAAAATGCCAAACGACGCCTCGCTTGGTGTAAGGAGCGTCAACATTACACAATTGAACAGTGGCAAAACGTTGTGTGGAGTGACTAATCACGGTACACAATGTGGCGATCCAATGGCGGGGTGTGGGTATGGCGAATGTCCGGTGAACGTCATCTGCCTGCGTGTGTAGTGTTATCAATGAAATTCGGAGGTGGTGGTGTTACGGTGTGGTCGTGTTTTTCCTGGAGAGGACTTGCACCCCTTGTTGTTTTGCGTGGCACGATCACAGCGCAGAACTACATTGATATTTTAAGCACCCTCTTGCATCCCACTGTTGAAGAGCAATTCGGAGATGGCGATTGCATCTTTCAACACGATCGAGCACCTGTTCATACTACACGGGCTGTGACGGAGTGGTTACACGACAATAACATCCCTGTAATGGACTGGCCTGCACAGAGTTCTGACTTGAATCCTACAGAACACCTTTGGGATGTTTTGGAATGCCGACTTCGTGCCAGACCTCACCGACCTACATCGATACCTCTCCTCAGTTCCGCACTCCGTGAAGAATGGGCTGCCATTCCCCAAGAAACTTTCCAGCACCTGATTGAAAGTATGCCTGCGAGAGTGAACGCTGCCATCAAAGCTAAGGGTGGGCCAACACCTTATTGACTCACAGTATTACCGATGGAGGGCGCCACGAACCTGTACGTCATTTTCAGCCAGGTGTCCGGATACTTTTGATCACGTAGTGTATTTTCGGGAAAGCATTTATATTCATAATGTGACTTTGTCCAGCTTTTCTACTGTCGCTTCTCTCAGTTCTCAATGTTAATGCATTGTTTTAATGTAGTTCATCTTCACTGGGACTTTACTTGTTCACACTGTCACTTCACTAATGTGAACTGTTCAATTTTCTCGTCACTTCACTTTCTTTCTTAAGGTAGCGGCGCACGGGATAGGCAATTCTTCCGGACGGTTCTCTCACTGGGGAGTCGAACACAAGATTTCGTCAATCTCTCACTGAATGTGACAGATGTCGTCACTAACTCACTCGTAGAACAGCACTTGATATCGTGCCAGAAACGTATTCGCTAACTCGGTCACTGATTCCTCTCGCAAGAACGCTCGTTTATATAGCCAATGGAATCTTACACAGAACGTTCTAGAACTATCTGGATACACGTTCTGGAGGAGGTGGGAAAGAAACTTCTAGAAGATCCTGGTTATCAGCTGATAACGCTTTTGATGTTTAAGCCGGCGAGAGCGCAACTTATCTTTCTTTAACTCAGACTGCCTGACGTCCCGATAACATTGTGCCACAGCCACTCTGCGTCACAATATAGCCTTAAACATTTGATGACATGTAGTATTTTAGGATATTTATTAGCTTTGTTGTGCTGGTTTCTAACCTTGAATTCCGTCAACGGTGTGCTGGTTAAGTGTGAAGTTTTAAAATGTTAGTACAGCACATAATTCTTCCCCCATGGGTTTCTGTATTGAGTATATGCACCACTGTATAAGCGTTACTGATTAACAGATATGAGGGATTCACCGATATCAATATATTTGCATTAAATTTCAGTTCAACAGCGAATATTTTACCACGCTTGCTGAAGTATGCCATGAAGTATAATAATAAGTATATCACATGCATACTGTATCCATCAAATTGAAGCACAGCTGATGAACACAATGCAACGCTACTCTCGCTAGCTACCAGGGGGAAAATGTAATGGCCTGTGCGAGCGATGCACGTTTCATTCTGATTAACTTAAAGATACATAGGATCAAATATGTAGGCTTTGCTTTCTGTTTTATTTAATTTTGCAGGACATATGGCATCAGGCGGTAACGTTTGTGGCCTGCATTCGAGAGGTCGCGGGTTCAAACCCCCGGGGCCGACCTATCTGACCTAAGTTTTTTTGCGGTTTTCCTATCGTCCCTTTCATAACTACATTTCATTTCCCTCTTTTTTTATTCTATTTTATTTTACGTCGCTTTAACTCCCTGGTCATATCGCGACGGATCTGTTGGTGGATATCTCTTTGAACGATATGTGATGGACAGTTAATCTTCTAGGTCTCATTCCTGTACCCCTGCTTCATGCTGTGCAGATGGCATTAGGGTGCCGTGCAGTCTAACCGACGCCCTCACACAGAAAGGCGGACAGTTAGCCTTCAAGGTCTCATCCCTGTAACCCCTGCTTCATGCCGTGCAGATGGTATTAGGTTGCCGTCCAGTCTAACTGCTTACATTGTCTATAGATAGATGGAATAGCATTCGCCATTAGCTCTTATTTTTCATTTTACTATTGTTTTAGACTTAAGATGTAACTTAGGGTCGTGGTATTAAATATCCAATCCGGTATTTACTTTGGCGACTGAGGAAAACTCGAAAAAACTTCAGACAGATTGGTCGGCCCACGGGATTTGAACCCGGGACCTCCCGAATACGGGCCACAGACTTTACCGCCTGAGCCATCCCGCTCGGAATTTCCTTCTTCTTCACCCCCATATCAGACAAATGTAAACAACACTGCCATATATGTTGTAACAGAAAATTAATACAGCATGGAACGAGAGAAAGCAAGAAATTCTACGTAAGGGATATAACCAATGCATGTTAAAGTTCCAAAGTAAAGTAAGATTACTATATAATTTTCCAAACAAATAGCAGAATATTGTGTTTTACAAACCTAGAGTAAACACAAGGCAAGAACCAGTAACTTTATAATTTCTGTCCAAAAATCTTGAGATTATCGCTAGGATTACTATCCAGTGTATACTTCTCGCTACGTTTGAATATAAACACTGAAAGTTGGGCCGCAGTCTACTCCCCTCGTTCTTGCTACAAGTTATGACGAAGTTGGGACCGTTAGGATTCCCTTATCTCGATCAGCGGAGTGAATTATTTGCTTAGGCTGCGTCTTACACAGCGCCTAATTTCCTCCCGGGAGAGCGCAGAACCCTGCTGTCTTTAATTGGATTATATTGGAGGTGAGCGATTAGGAGCAGCGGCGGCCGTCGCATGTCCCGAGTCACGTGACTTGCCCGTGTGTTTTTAATGGCGGCCCACCCCCAACACACGCGACTGATGCTTGCTGCAGATAAGAAACACATGTTCATTCATTGGTTGGCTCGATACTTTCTGCCATAAGGGGGAACACGTTCTTTTGTTCTTTTGTTTTGGGGTTTAAATTGCTCTTGGTGTATTAGAAGTATGGTAACACAATCATTCTTCTGCTACTCTTAACACCTCTCAGGAAGATACTTTAATGCAATTTATTAGTATCTAAACAAATATTTCAACTTTATTTCTAGAATACGAGAGGCATTATTTATATTTTGAGCCTTGGCAACCCTGAATGTTGTAGGTGCCATCTGACGTTTCCAATGGAAAGTTTGACATTTTTGACCATAATCTACTTCAAACATTTTGTCAATAGAGCGTCATTTGTTTTGTTTACACTAACTTGAATATTGTGTGTCAACAAATACATGGAATTAACTCGTGAAAATGTTCGTGCAATGATGTATTACGACTTTCGACGTGGATTATCAAGACAAGAGTGCATCGATCAACTAACTTCCACATTTGGCGACGAAGCTCCATCCTTTGCCACTGTGAAACGCTGGTATAACGAATTTAACGGTGGCCGCCGTTCGCTCAATGATGAAGTTCGTGAAGGTGGTCCAAAATCAGTTGTTGTGCAAGAAAACAATGATGCTGTGCAAAAACTAATAATGAAAGATCATGGTGCGACATATTGTGAGATTGAGGCAACCCTAGGCATTAGTTCCACCAGCATATATAAAATATTGCATGATTATTTAGCCGTGAAAAAGGTTTGCCCTCGTTGGATCCCACATAATTTGACGCAATCTCAAAAAGATGCTCGTGTCGATTGGTGTACAAAAATGCTCAAGAAATACAATGGTGGTGCCTCAAAAGACGTATATAAGATTGTAACAGATGCGTACGAGCAGGAACGTAAACAGCAGTCGACTGTATGCGTGTTTCAAGATGAAGCAAATCCAACAAAGGTTGTTCGCACTCGAAGCACTTCGAAGCAAATGGTGGCCTGCTTTTTCAGCAAAACTGGCCATGTGGCAACAGTGCCTTTAGAGGAACGTAAAACGGTCAATGCCGAATTGTTTGCCGGAAGTCTTCGGTGAAGTAAGGAAAACCAACAAAAACCGTAGGATCGTTCTTCATCAAGACAATGCGAGCGCACACACACACACACACACACACACACACACACACATTTCGTCTAAAAACAGAGTATTTGAAGGCTCAACAAATTGAATTGATGGGTCATCCGCCCTACAGTCCTGATTTAGCACCCAATGACTTCTTTTTGTTCCCGAACATCAAGAATAAACTGCGTGGACAACGATTTTCGTTGACAGATGACGCCGTTGATGCCTTCAAAAACCATGTTTTGGAGGTGTCTCAAGAAGACTGGAATAAATGCTTTGACAAATGGTTCAAACGGATGAAAAAGTGTTTTGATCATAAAGGAGAATATTTTGAAAAACAATAAAGCAGTTTTCAATCAGAAATTACTTTGTTTTAATTATTGGGCTCAAAATATAAATAGTGCCCCTCGTATATATACAGGATAATTATAAATTAGTTATACAAAAAGAAACTTAAATCGTGAAGAAAGTATAAAGCAGATTTAATTAATAATGAAGCAAACGCATGAGTACAACTTCAAGTTTCATGTGCAAGTAATACAAATGTTCAATATGATTTCCTTTTGTAACACTGCAAGTTTGTTCCTCCCAAATTCTTTGGATCATATCACGATCAATGGTTGCTACTTCTTATACTATCAAAACTTGAATGTCGTTTGAATAGACATGGCTGATCACAATTCATGAAACAGCGGACAACGATGAGCGCGCTCCGCACTTATCTGTATACGTCTCCATGGTGACGAGATTATTATCGCATATATCGTGCTGCACCGCACCCAAACGTACTATAGCGGATGTACAGCAAACTTGAGGATATGGCGTAACATTTTAAACGCATTAGACCTTGTCACTACCCTTGGTTCAACAGCATTAGCGGCAGAGTTTTGTATAACTAATTTATAATGATCCTGTACATGTACTATTCAAGAACAGCTCACCGAGACCAGTTTAAGCAAAAATTTAATTCTTCTGTGTTTGTCAATATGTTGAAACTTATAATAGCAAAATTCTTTAGTAGTGGCGTAAAGAATATGGAGTGATTAATCGAATCTATATTTTTAACATTAATTGGGCTGAAACATTATAAGTCAATAAAACAAAGGCAGGAGAGCAGGTATGTTTGCAAAGACGTAAGAGATACAGCCATGAATTTGCGCTGAGATAATATCACTAAACTTCCAATATGTCTGCAAAAAAGTACACTTCTGCATGTGTGTCTTTGAACAGCATAACTCAAAAACAAAATGTCGGATAAATACTAAACTTGGTAGGTTCAGTATCTTTTGAAGATGAGGCACGAGGGCCTTCAAGAAAATCCCCCACCCCAGACTACCCTTTACATGGAACATTTTTCGAACATTTTAATTTTCTCAAAAATGTCTCTAACGATTTTCTTTAAAATATCCTGTATTTAAGATATTTCCATGACAAATAAAATGTATATCTTGAATTTTCTGGGAATGTCTCCAAAAGTACTCTTCTTTCTGAATGGCTTTTGCATAACTGGTAAACCGTAAGATATAGACACAATTGTTTAGACTAAAAATGTAGAGCTCGTTAAAACACACGAAATATGTCAAATACATTTTTGTATGCAGTGAACCATTTCCGAAATATTCCTTGTTATTTGTTTGAATTCTCCAATACTTTTTCTCAAATGCGAATAGGTTATTCGTTTTTTTTATGTCCATGTAAAGAAAAGGGAATGCTCCACATAGCAACCAACTTTAAAAGATTTGACTATCACTGAAAACCTACCATATTCCTCTTTACCTGCAACAAAATTAGCAATAAGATACTTTGTGTTTATCTCGCGTAACATGAAGTAGATGGAGAATAAGCGTTTGTAAAAATAGTTTGTACAAGAGTAGAGAAATAATATGAGTGTAACACATCAGATTTTTTTTAAATGCATTTAAGATACAAGTATGGTGTCTACAACGATAAAATATTGTGTCCCCGCCAGTCAGTCGCAGATAAACAAAGCTAAGTCGCGCTCTCGCCGACGTAAATACCAGAAGCGTTATCGGCAGATAACCGAATCTTCTAGAAGTTTCTTTCCCCCCACCTCCAGAAGTGTGTCCAGATAATTCTAGAATGTTCTGTGGAAGACTCCATTGGCTATATAAGCGAGCGTTCTCGCGAGAAAGATAACTCTGTGACGCGCTGCGAGTGCTATTGCGGAACGAAAGGACGTAGAAGTCTTGTGTTCGACTCCCTAGCGAATGAACCATGCGGAAGAAGGTGCTACCTCACGAAGAAAGTGAAGTGATTAGATTAGATTGCACTGCATTCTGTGAGTTCACTAGCAGCCATAAAGGCTTGTGAACATAAAACGTGTCAAGGAAATGTACAAAAATTACATATAAACATAAATATTACACAGAATATAGAACATTTGAAATAAAATAGTGACATACTATATGCGTGTCAAGGAAATGTACAATATAGTTACCTATATACATAAATATTACATAGAATACAGAATATTTAAAATAAAATAAAGACATATTATATACAAAATGAAACAAATCAGGTGTAATTTTGTACAAAATCGAATACCTCCCTACCGTTATAAGGTTAACGTTATATTATAGACAAGAACATTTATTTTAACTTTCACTAGACTTGTACCTTTGTTCGTCTCATCATTTTGTTCTATTTGATTTGTAATGCATAGCATTCACTATCAGTTCTTAATATACATACATTTAAATAGCTTCATTAATTCTAGAGCAAGCGATTGGAAATATTTACTAATATTACTTAGAGAGCTATATATGTATTATCATCAGGATAATTTGTCATTCAGATAATCTTGTACAGAATAATATGCTTTTGAGCATAGGTACTCTTTAACAGCAGTTTTAAAGACATTGAAATTGTCAACTTTTCCCTTAAGATCATTAGGGAGAGTATTAAATATTTTATGGTCTCATAATATACACCTTTCTGGAAGCAAGAAAGCTATGCACTGGGATGATGGATGTTACCCTTTTGTCTAGTGTTTATCTCATGAATTTCCATGTTTGTAATAAAAACATGATGTGGAAATTGAAGTAGTTCACATTAGTAAAGTGACCGTGTGAACTAAGTGAAGTTCCAGAGAAAGTTGAAACAGATCAAAATAGAGAAGGTGAGAACTGAAGGAAGTGACAGTTGAAAATGTGGACAGTCACAATGTATACATCAAATAAAGAGGAAATTCTAGCTAATAAGGCTGCATAAAAAAATTAAAATGTATTTTTGGAAATGTTCACCATTTTGTCTCCCCTTAAGTAGACCTGGCCGTGCAGGTGTAACGGTTGTGAAGTTGTAAGCCTCAGATTTGTCTCTCTACCTTGATATTTTGTGTGGAGATACTTATAAGGCAGCGCAAATTAAATCTCCCAAATACGACCCCAGAGTAAGTAACAATAACGCTTCGAGGAAGCCAGTTCAGAGTGAGAATTGAGTTATATTCGCTTTGCCCTTCAACTTCTGAATTAAACGCGTTATACAGAGGGAAATGAATTCACATTACAAGTACATTCTAAAATGCAGTAGGGTGCTATAACAATATTACTTTTCTGTTCACCTTGTTTTATGGTTTACTTTCATGTGCTTTATACCATTTCTGGTGTACTGATGATTAGAGATTGGCACAATGGGCGTTAAAAAGCTTGAAATAGGCAGGCAAACAGGCACTAATGTAGGCACCATCAGTATTGATAAGCACTGAAAAACGTAGGCACAATTATTTATTAATTTACCACTTAAAAACACATATTAGATCCAGAACGTTATAGAAATATCACATATTCCATTATTCTATTGATGAAGTACAAACATTCGTACCGAGATTTCACCGGAAATATATGTTTTGAGACCCCCTGAATCCAAAAAAAGCATTTTTGGAAACATGTCCGTGTGTGTGTCTGTCTGTCTGTGAACAGCATAACTCAGATAAATACCAACACGAAGGTTTTCAAGAAAATCTCCCCACCACAGATTACCCTTTACATGGAACATTTTTCGAAACTTTTAATTTTCTCAAAAATGGCTCTAACGATTTTGATTAAAATATGTTTAAAATATTTTCATCACAAATGAAATATATATCTCGAATTTTATGGGAATATCTACAAAAGTATTCTTCATTATGAACGACTTTCATTGTGAACCATAAGAGATAGGCAAAAGTTTACTACACAAAAAATGTAGATCGCGTTAAAATACACAATTTATGTCATATACAGTTTTTTTGTTGAGTGAACCATTTTCGAGATATTGCTTCTTATTCCCTCAAAGTTTCCAATATTTATACTTTTTCTCAAATGGAAATTCGTTATTAATTTTTTTTGTCTTGGTAATGCAATCTCGGTATCGAATTTTTGGGTGGAATGCAATACTTTCCCTACTTACTATACATAGTAGAGAAAGTAAAAATATCATTATTCCAATGACTGTAAAAAGGATTGAATGAAATCAAAAGTTTGACATATTAATTGAACACCTACATAATAATAATAATAATAATAATAATAATAATAATAATAATAATAATAATAATAATAATAATTTAAGGTTAGAATATGGTTATTTAAATGAGGGTGCCCTTGAGACTCATACATCATAACATAAACTTAGGGCTATAATTTATATTCATATACATACATTCGGCTTGGCAGTAATAAACTCGAAAGCCCTGATCATGAAACATTGGAAGAAAAACAATGTCCTGAGAGGCAAACGTTCATAACAGGCAACGGTGCTGGTGAATCGCAGTATCTTATAATAAATAAACAGTATATTAAAATGCCATTTTTCTTTATTTGTAGTGCATAAAATATTGCCATTATTAATAAATCCGGTGCAGGCCGGGTTTAAGAGTCTACCTCACAATGGAAATATAAACAAATGACAGTCGCTTTACTGTTTCCGAAACCGAACGCAAGATGGCGGGAGCTCCACTACGCAATAAATTTACATTCCGTTTCCAGTTTCAATTTTTGCTACCGACGGCTCATAAATCTAAAAGAAAAGAGATAGGGAGAGGGGACATGGACTATGTTTTTACAGTACAAAGCAGAGAGGAAGTATTAAAAACACAGTAGCTGTTGAACACGGGACAGTAACGTCATGCAAAGCTGGCAGCATTGCTGCGTTCTCGTTATGGACATCATATGAGGTTGCCACGCTTGTCTTGGACTCAAATTATAAAAAGCAGTCGTTAAGCGCGTCCTATGTACAGTCGAACGCATAGAAACAACTTTGTTTAATTTTACTACTTTTTCTTTCGACAAGAAGCTAGTCTCATTGACCGCGCGGGAATGCGGTCTCATAAATTTTAACTTTACGACAAACAGCGGAGAAAAAAAATATGGCATTATTTTGCTCCATCCTGTACCACTTTCCGAGTTCTTTACACGTAGTACCGGTCGATCAGATCGTAAGGTCAATTAGTAGCATTGAAGTGATTGCATAAATACAGTTATTTTTGAAGCTCGGGAATTTATCAACTCGTCTGTCTTATTAAGGCAATAAAAGCTGTTTACTGTCCATAAATCAGTAGTGAGTGCAGTGGTCGGCCACGGAACAAACACCTAGCTAAAACAGCAGCGACAAGGTTTTATGTAGGGGATTAGTAAATCTTCGTTTTGGTCTATAAAATGACTGTGGAAAAAAACAAATCAAAAGGCACATAACATGCTAGGCTGTTTAGTCGAAAAGAGCAAACACATATTTTATATGTGTGAAAAGTATTTACAGCAGAACACTCACTATTTAATGCTTGGTCTTAAATTATACGGACAGATGATACGGAACAAAATAGACCTTATGAACATATTGTGACATAATGGTGGCGATGACGTCATCAGCGCCTGTCACATTAAGGATGGGAACGTAGTACAGATTACATCGAGAGGGTTATACGTTACGGTAGCTGGAAGGGTGCTGAAAGTGTGACACTATCAGACATGTAATTTCTATTCCCAAGAGAAACTTTAATATTTCTAATAACAAACTAAACTACATTTCAGAGAGTGACAACTTGTGGGTTTACGTGGTGGCCGGTAAAGTCCGCCGTTCCATCTTCGTCGTGCCTGGGGCCTACGTCGATGTTGCAAATTAGAACTAACTAAATTTAAGGAACCTTTCGGTCGATAACTCAAACTTCTCCAAGGCATTCTATTCGTATCCATTCTGCAGACATTTCATACCATTGTCTCCTATGCTCCTCTGCTAATATTTTCAATCCCTTACAGATATCTTCACTACGTGTTTTATCCATTAAATGTACCCTGATACTAATCGTAAATGTTTTATTTCTGCAGCTTCGATAATTTTAATTGTTTTCTTATTTAGAGTCCATATTTCGGAGCCATACAATGTGTGAGGGTGGCGGTTGGACTGGACGGCTCCCTAATGCCATCTACACAGCATGAAGCAGGGGCTATAGGAATGACGCCTAGAAGGCTAACTGTCCGCCTTTCAGTGTGAGGGTGGCGGTTGGACTGGACGGCTCCCTAATGCCATCTACACAGCATGAAGCAGGGGCTATAGGAATGACGCCTAGAAGGCTAACTGTCCGCCTTTCAGTGTGAGGGTGGCGGTTGGACTGGACGGCACCCTAATGCCATCTACACAGCATGAAGCAGGGGCTATAGGAATGACGCCTACAAGGCTAACTGTCCGCCTTTCAGTGTGAGGGTGGCATTTGGACTGGACGGCACCCTAATGCCATCTACACAGCATGAAGCAGGGGCTATAGGAATGACGCCTAGAAGGCTAACTGTCCGCCTTTCAGTGTGAGGGTGGCGGTTGGACTGGACGGCACCCTAATGCAATCAACACAGCATAAAGCAGGGGCTATAGGAATGACACCTAGAAGGCTAACTGTCCGCCTTTCTGTGTGAGGGTGGCGGTTAGACTGGACGGCACCCTAATGCCATCTACACAGCATGAAGCAGGGGCTATAGGAATGAGTCCTAGAAGGCTAACTGTCCGCCTTTCTGTGTGAGGGTGGCGGTTGGACTGGACGGCACCCTAATGCCATCAACACAGCATAAAGCAGAGGCTATAGGAATGACACCTAGAAGGCTAACTGTCCGCCTTTCTGTGTGAGGGTGGCAGTTAGACTGGACGGCACCCTAATGCCATCTACACAGCATGAAGCAGGGGCTATAGGAATGACACCTAGAAGGCTAACTGTCCGCCTTTCTGTGTGAGGGTGGCGGTTAGACTGGACGGCACCCTAATGCCATCTACACAGCATGAAGCAGGGGCTATAGGAATGAGTCCTAGAAGGCAAACTGTCCGCCTTTCTGTGTGAGGCAGTGGTTAGACTGGACGGCTCCCTAATGCCATCTACACAGCATGAAGCAGGGGCTATAGGAATGAGTCCTAGAAGGCAAACTGTCCGCCTTTCTGTATGAGGGTGGCGGTTGGACTGGACGGTTCCCTAATGTCATCTGCACAGCATGAAGCAGGGGCTATAGGAATGAGTCCTAGAAGGCAAACTGTCCGCCTTTCTGTGTGAGGGTGGCGGTTGGATTGGACGGCTCCCTAATGCCATCTGCACAGCATGAAGCAGGGGCTATAGGAATGACGCTAGAAGGCTAACTGTCCGCCTTTCTGTGTGAGGGTGGCGGTTGGACTGGACGGCACCCTAATGCCATCTGCACAGCATGAAGCAGGGGCTATAGGAATGACGCCTAGAAGGCTAACTGTCCGCCTTTCTGTGTGAGGGTGGCGGTTGGACTGGACGGCTCCCTAATGCCATCTGCACAGCCTGAAGCAGGGGCTGCAGGGATGAGTTCTTGAAGGCTAACTGTCCGCCTTTCTGTGTGAGGGTGGCGGTTGGACTGGACGGCTCCCTAATGCCATCTGCACAGCATGAAGCAGGGGCTACAGGGATGACACCTTGAAGGCTAGCTGTCCGCCTTTCTGTGTGAGGGTGGCGGTTAGACTGGACGGCTCCCTAATGCCATCTGCACAGCATGAAGCAGGGGCTACAGGGATGAGTTCTTGAAGGCTAATTGTCCGCCTTTCTGTTTGAGGGCGGCGGTTGGACTGGACGGCTCCCTAATGCCATCTGCACAGCATGAAGCAGGGGCTACAGGGATGAGTTCTTGAAGGCTAACTGTCCGCCTTTTTGTTTGAAGGCGGCGGTTAGACTGGACGGCTCCGTAATGCCATCTGCACAGCATGAAGCAGGGGTTACAGGGATGAGAACTAGAAAGCTAACTGTCCATCACATATCGTTCTAAGAGATAAGCGACGTAAAATAAAATAGAATAAAAAATATTGCAGGTACTGTTAATACTTTTTAAAATTTTTAGTGTTTCCTTTCTTACTTTTTTACCCAGTTTTGTGTTCAGGATGCTACATATTTATATCTTTCTCTTTGTTGCAACCTAAACCTAGATAGTGAACGTCGCTTTGTTCCAGTGTTCTTTCATTTAACAATTTTTGTTCTTTGTACTTGTTTGCCACAATGGGCCATTTGTTTTTGTTGGTTTCTAGGTTATAATCTTATGTTATATTATGAACATTTAGTATAATAATTTTCAACACAACAAATGCTGGAAAATAGTTTGTCAAACTCTCCCAAAGTTCCTAGTCATTTCGAAGGTCATGACAGATATATGATCCATTTTTTTGGAAAGAACGGTTCAAATAGTAGCGTGCACGAGGACCGGTATGAGCCGCACTTCCAAAAAGCATGAACCGCATTTGCTGGTGTCCTTCTCCGTGGTGTAGTGGTTACCTCTAGTTCCCGAGGTCGCGGGTTCAAACCCGGCGGAGGGCGGTAGATTTTTCGGGCGTAAATATTCTTAACATGTTTTCCTTCGGAAAGGAAGAAAAGCCGATTGTCCTGTGTCGTAGATTTACGGTACGTAAAAGAACCTCATGCCTGATAAAGAGGTCTCTGAGCAAAATTACCGGTCTTTCACGCCCAAAATAGAATGGGACGCTAAGGACCATAGCAGTTAAAGAGTGTCCATAAATAAAAAGAACCTCAAAACTCGCATTTGATGGTGTATGGAAGGCTACACAACCTCGAGGAGCAGAGGTTAATAGTATTGCGATACAGTGTGGTAAGCACATCTTCCTCTTGGAGAACGAGGAAAAGCTTGAAAATACGAGACGAAGTCAATTCTCCAATGCACTTTAATGCACATGAATAAGTCGGCCACGATATGAATGCGTGCGATGGGAAGAGACACTAAACAGTTACGGAACAAATGGGCGGGGCGTCGGAAGGACAGCCAGGCAAAGAAAACATCCGCAGTTCTAAGTAGCATTTACTAGTGAGGCTGAGACCTGCAAATGTAGTAGTTGTGAGACTGTGCATTCCCCTATCGCCTTGCCCCTCATTCTCCTCTGATACCTAGTCTTTTTGAGGTCCACACTGTTAAATAAACAGTGGCGCCGTCCTCCAAGCGCACTCATATCGTGGCCGACTAGTATTGCATACTATCTTTTCGAGACAGTGAAGAGAATGAAATCTACATATTTTGTGTATTTATTAGCATCTCCTACGGTTTACCAGCTATACAGGGAGAGCCAAAAGACTACGAACCACTGCGCGGTGTTTTTCCTGTCCGCGTCCTCGGTGCTCGTTGCGGTCTGCCGCTATGATAGAAAGGTACGGATGAAACCATACATTTAGAACTACTTTTAAAGGGTTTACTTAACAACTTTATGAAAGTGTATTTGAGGACGGAATTATTAGTAGAAATTTGTGGTCCCCTCGCTCCCCCGACCTAACCCCCCTGCGATTTCTATCTCTGGGGTAACTTAAAACAAAGTGTACAAGACAAACCCACACACCCTGGAAGAATTAAAACAAAATATCCGTCAGAAATTGCCAGCATTTCTCAACGTGAACTACGGCGAGTGATGGATAGTTTCCTAAACAGGTGCCAAAATGTATGGACACTGGCAGTGGTCAGTTTTAACATCTCCTTTCATAAAGTTGGTAAGTAAAGCCTTTAAAAGTAGTTTTAAACAGGTTGTATGGTTTCATCCGCGCCTTTCTATGATAGCGGCAGACGGCAACGAGCGCCGAGGACGCGGACAGGAAAAACACCGCGCAGCCGGTTCGTAGTACAAAACTCATTCAGAATGAAGACGACTTCACAGGTTTTCGCAGAAAAACAATGTATTTTAATCAAAATCATTAGAGACATTAAATTTTTTTAAACTCTTCGAGTGGCATCCTTGGAAGATATTGCACTTTTAAATACCAAGTTTGGTGTTGAACCAACTTTTCGTTTTTGATTTGATGTGCAGACATGCACACGCATACACACGCGTGCGGAGAATTTTCTAAAAGCACTTAATGTGATTCAGGGAACCTGAAAACGTGTATTTCCGGTGAATTTTGGGAGGAGTGTAATGCTTTACAATAGGCAAGTAGAAAGAGAGAGAGAGAGAGAGAGAGAGAGAGAGAGAGAGTGATTGGACTCTTGACAGTTATTCCAATCAGAAAGTGTAGATATTTCAATTTCTTTGCCGCTGGAGCACAATGCGTTTGAAAGCTGCTATTGTTGTCATTCAGATGGCACAATCTGGTTCCGTTTAGTGGGCACGAGTTCAGTCCTAGTTGGCAATTTGCCACACCCTACTTTTCCATCATCCCCTCTAGCAATGGAGTCCGGATACATTTGCGCAATCAGTAATTCATTTCATTCATTGTTTCGAAGAGCATTTAACATCCGGTTAGGGAGTTGTACAGCTTTAAAGGGGAGATTTCTTTTTAAATTTACTCGTGCAATGATTGGGTATTATCACACCACCCTGTGTTGTTATTGAAAATCCCCCACTAAACGTTATTAAAGTCACAATCACACAGTATTCGTATGCCACTTTGCTGATTGTTTCTAAAGAAGATGCCGTGCATGAAATTCAAAGAAATGAACTCGGTTTGTTTTTGTAAGTTTAATGTGCTTTTACAGCTAACTCAGTTATGCTAAAATGAACCCGGGATCCACAGAGCTTAAGAGTTACCCCATGTTTATATTTTAAGAATGACAAATCTCCGAAATAAAACATACCTAGGTTAGAAAGATAGAATCAGATGACTGAAAAATTCAATGCCATAGCCGGAATTTCAAACCTCCTGGTCTCCGTCCGGTTGCTCTAACCACTGAGCTACCATGGCAAATTGCCGGTACGACATTAAAATCTTCAACTGATTCGCATTTATTCCGGTAAACCACAAGGAGATCTCAAACTGTATTGAGATGACATACCCCAATGGCGACTAATAATGTTGTAAGTACTTTAAGGTACATTTTCACGATGGGAATGGCGATTTTTTTTCAAAATTTCCAATTTTTTGTTTTTCACGTCATACAATAGCCCTGACTTTCTAGTTCTAAAAAATGTATAGTTTGTATGCCAATTCTTAACAGAAGTGAGTTTAATTTAACAATTAGTACCACCATGCACTGTTACGCTGAGCAAAAGTGGGCGTGGCACTAAGTTGTAAGTGATATTTGCAAGGTTTTTACCTATTTGGCCTTCAATATGGAAGGTTTCTTGGTAATGGGGATTCCAAGAGCTATAAAGTTGTAACGGAATGCAATTCATACAATGGCAAATCCATATACAACTTGAATGCATAGGTCATTATCAAAAAGATTAGGAACAGCACTTCGAAAACTTGGATTAGGAAAGAATCTGGGTGGAAAAGGAAAGTTGATAGATAAAATGATAGATAAGATGCAAAATTATTTTGAGACAGAGAGAGAACACTTCCAGCAGTGAAACGATGTATAAGTCAATCTGGACTACATTGTATCATTTATCTGCAAATAATAATCTACCTTTTCATGTAAGATGTCCTGAAGGTAAGAAAAGTTGGTGCTAAGGCCAATGATAAACTTTAATCTTACAAACATAAACCTGGCCTTCCATTAGAAATAGTCAAACCTGTATATGAGAGACTGACTAGCAAAGAAATGCTTTCGAAATGCCTACATGGGAAGACTCAGAATGACGAGTGTTTCAATGACACAATATGGAAAAGATGCCCAAATGATACATATGTGGGGCTTGCTACCCTGAAACTAGGTGTTACGGATGCAGTGTGTCACTTCAACTGTGGTAATAAAGTGGAGTTGGAAATCCTCAAGCAATTGGGAATAAATCCTGGAAAATAAACAACATCAACGCTGATAGGCAACGACTGCGCAACAGTCTTCTGCACTCCACGCCTGAACAAAAACAGAAGAGGAGGTATCTTTGAGGAAGAAAAAAACTCAGTGAGGATCAGATATTGCAGCTTGAGGGTCCTACATACAAACCAGGAGGATTTTAGCTTTAAAAAAACAGGTTTGCTGGGCATATTACATTGTAGAAGTTTCTTTTCAGTATTTCTACAAATTAAAATTTTCAACATTTTTACCTTTTTCAATCACTAAGTAGTACTCTTAAAATTAAGCTACAAACCTCACTCATACATCATTTTGAAGCTTATTAGACAGGAAATGATGTGAATCAACTACTATGGTCTTAACATAAATTACAAAAAACTCTGTAGTCATTCAAAGCAAAATTCAATTGGTGAAAAGAGGAACTTTGAATTTAAAAATTCATAACTTTTTAAACAGCCACTTTACTTGAGATATTTGAGGTTCAAATCATTGTACATGTTTATAGAAACAAATTGCTGTATCTATATTTTTATAGAATCTACAGTGTTTTAAAAAATATATGAAATTTTGAATTTTGAAATTTTTTATGGTTACAAAAAATTATTTTTAAGTTTTGATGGTGTAAATAGTTTTAGTTTATTATACCAATCATTAGAAAAAAAATTTGAAAAAATTCTGTACAAAAATATAGATATTTTTTTTCCAACGTGAAAATGTACCTTAGTCCCGGGTTTCATAGTTTCAACCACTATTAGGTCAATTAATGGAATTGATTGTTCTTCCACACAAGCCGTGTGTTGGAAAAAGTTGGAAAGGTAGAATCAGATGACTGAAAAATTCAATGCTATAGCCAGGATTTAATGATTCTATCTTTCCAACCTTATCCAACACAGGGATTGTTGAAAGAACAACAAAGTTAGTTTTAAAAATGTTGTATGGTTTCATCCGCGCCTTTCTATGATAGCGGCAGACGGTAACGAGCGCCTAGGACGCGGATAGGAAAAGCACCGCAGGCGGTTCGTAGTTTTTTTGGCTCATTCTGTAGAAATGTGTAATGTTGCTATTTCCGTAAAGGTTCATTGCGATTAAAATGAAGTAGGTAAGAAGATAAAGTTTCGTAAGAATAATTTGTAAAGCAACTAACAAATGATTAGAGGATAGGGAAAGTCATGAGAATGTAACACATCAGATTTTTACTTTCTGTACTACGTGTAGTAAGTAGGGGAAGTATTGTATTCCACCCAAAAATTCGATACCGAGATTTCACCGGAAATACATGTTTTGAGGCCCCCTGAATCCAAAAAAAAAGCATTTTTGGAAACATGTCCGTGTGTGTGTCTGTGTCTTATTGTTTGTCTGTCTGTGAACAGCATAACTCAGAAATGAACAGTCAGATAAACACCAAACTTGGTATTTAGATTCAGCATCTTCCAGAGATGCGACACGAAGGTTTTCAAGAAAATCCCCCCACCCCAGAGTACCCTTTACATGGAAGATTTTTCGAAAATTTTAATTTTCTCAAAAATGGCTCTAAAGATTTTGATTAAAATATATATATTTAAGATATTTTTATGACAAATAAAATGTATATCTTGAATTTCCTGGGAATGTCTCAAAAAGTATTCTTTATTGTGAACGACTTTTGCATAACTGGTAAAACATAAGAGATAGACAAAATTTTACTACACAAAAAATGTAGATCGCGTTAAAATACACAATTTATGTCCTATACATTTTTGTTGTTGAGTGACCCATTTTCGAGATATTGCTTGTTATTCTCTTAAATTTTTCAATACTTATTTTCTAAAATGGGAATTCGTTATTCATTTTTTTGTCTTGGATATGCAAAGAGTATTAATCTGTGGCAAAGGGAATGGTGCTGCACCTAGCAACCAGCTATTAAGAGATATGTATGTGCTTAAAGGCTACTGTATTTCTATATTGCCCTTGTAGATATAGATTCCCCTTACATCTACAAGAAAATTAGCAATAAGATAGAGTCTGCAAATGTTTATCTCGATTAACATGAAGTAGATGGAGAATAAGCGTTTGTAAAAATAGTTTGTACAAGAGTAGAGAAAGTCATGTGAGTGTAACACATCAGATTTTTCTTATAGGAATTTCCCTTGATATTTGACTGATACTCGGGCATCTTTCGCGGTATTTTGCTAGCAGGATTATTTATATTGTTACCTTACAGAGACTAGCCGTTACTTCTTATTTCACGATCGAGATTGTAATCAGAAATGTCAGCGTGTGAAAGAAAGTCGAAAGTAACCCCAACCCACCTACCTGCCAGGATGCTAATAATGCAGAGGATGTACCCTTCGGTAATCCATTACAAGCGGCGAGTAGATGCTTCCAGTCTTTTTCACCGGCTCAAAGCAGATCCTCGCTTCTAAAATGAAAAAGAGTCATAATAAAAGGTTGCCCCTTTTCTCCAGCTGACCCTTTGACGGAGAAGCATTCCTTGGCCTGGGTGGGCGGTTCTGCTGAGAGCAGCACAAAACTACTCCGTGTTGACTTTGTAGGATTCCACATGAACACAAACGAGGTTTGTAATATTAACATTGGGAATAGTTGTAAAAATTTCCGCTCTGTCTTCTACATCAGTTGTGGTACATGTAGTGTACCACAGAGAGTTGGTTCACTGTCACATTTTCAAATGAATCCCGCATGAGAATCCCCCAGGCTCGTGCTTGCTTCGGGGCGTTTGCGGGGGAATTTTTCCCCTTCCTTCCTATGCACAAGCACTTTAGATGAAATGGAGCCTTTATCTTGTTGATGTTTTATTTAGTACTATATTATCGCTGGAGAAACCAAAATCTGCCGCAAAGTGAGTGAGGCATATAAATCTTCTTTGATTATAACAAACTTTTTCCTTTCAACACTTAAAACTAAAATCTGATGTGTTACACTCACATGACTTTCTCTACTCTTGTACAAACTATTTTTACAAACGCTTATTCTCCATCTACTTCATGTTAATCGAGATAAACATTTGCAGACTCTATCTTATTGCTAATTTTCTTGTAGATGTAAGGGGAATATATATTTACAGGGGTAATATAGAAATACAGTAGTCTTTAAGCATATACATATCTCTTAATAGCTGGTTGCTAGGTGCAGCACTATTCTCTTTGCCACAGATTAATACTCTTTGCATATCCAAGACAAAACAATGAATAACGAATTCCCATTTGAGAAAATAAGAATCGAAAAAATTAAGGAAATAACAAGCAATATCTCGAAAATGGTTCACTCAACAAAAAAAATGTATATGACATAAATTGTGTATTTTAACGCGATCTACGTTTTTTTTGTGTAGTAAACTTTTGTCTATCTCTTATGGTTTACCAGTTATGCAAAAGTCGTTCACAATGAAGAATACTTTTGGAGACATTCCCAGAAAATTCAAAATACACATTTTATTTGTCATGAAAATATCTTAAACATATGATATTTTAATCAAAATAGTTAGAGCCATTTTTGAGAAAAATAAAAGTTTCGAGAAATGTTCCTTGTAAAGGGTAATCTGGGGTGGGGTGATTTTCTTGAAAACCCTCGTGTCGCATCTCTGGAAGATACTGAACCTAAATACTAAGTTTGGTGTTTATCCGACTGTTCGTTTATGAGTTATGCTGTTCACAGACACACACACGAACATGTTTCCAAAAATTCTTTTCTTGGATTCAGGGGGTCTCAAAACATGTATTTCCGGTGAAATCTCGGTATCGAATTTTCGGGTGGAATACAATACTTTCCCTACTTACTATACGTAGTAGAGAAAGTAAAAATTACACTAAAAGAATTTCATTTATTGGATCTTTTAAAAATTATCTATTCCAAAACACTTTCTTCGACAGCCGTGTTTCGATATCGTTTTAATATTTCAAAATCGTATCTTACTCATCACCTGCCTGTATGTTTCCCCACTGTTAAATAGCCTCCCTACAGTAATTTATATCTACAAGAAGAAAAGAACAACTGTACAAGGATACAGTGCAGAATCCGAAACAAGAGGTAGAAGCGAGTGGAAGTATGGATACTCCTTCCTATAGCATCTGTATTTTATGTAACAGAGCAAGTGATAAATTATAAACTCCGGGAATCACACATCCTTTTACCTTCTCTACTCGTATAGTAAGTAGGGGAAGTATTGTATTCCACCCAAAAATTCGATACCGAGATTTCACTGGAAATATATGTTTTGAGACCTCCTGAATCCAAAAGAGCATTTTTGGAAACATGTCCGTGTGTGTGTCTGTCTGTGTCTGTGAACAGCATAACTCAGAAACGAACAGTCGGATAAACACCAAACTTGATATTTAGGTTCAGTATCTTCCAGAAATGCGACACGAAGTTTTTCAAGAAATTCCCCCACCCCAGATTACCCTTTACATGGAACATTTTTCGAAAACTTTAATTTGCTCAAAAATTGCTCCAACGATTTTGATTAAAATATCATATATTTAAGATGTTTTTATGAGCAAATAAAATGTATATCTTGAATTTCCTGGGACTGTCACCAAAAGTATTGTTCATTGTGAACGACTTTTGCATAACTGGTAAACCATAACAGATAGATAAAATTTTACTGCACAAAAAATGTACATCGCGTTAAAATACACAATTTATGTCATATACATAATTTTGGTTGGGTGAACCATTTTCGAGATATTGCTTGTTATTCCCTTAAATTTTTCAATACATTTTGTAAACTGTAGTATCATAATCTAAACCGAGATTAATACTTTCCCCGATAAAATGACTAAAGGCGTCCTCACAGAAGAGAGTTACGCCGTTCTTCAACAGGCAAGAGACAGGAAACAGACATAAAAGTTTGAAACATTAGCCCAGATGCTCTCCAAACTCAACATAGGATGTCAAACCTATTTTAGCTTCCGGGCACAAGGGAAACAACCTAGAATGCAGAAGTTATTCCTGCCACACACAAACACAATAGTTTTCATTGTTTAAGTTGGTAACACTACAATAAGTTAGAGGCGCGCAGACCAACATTCGAGCTAAAATATGTTGAACTCGCTAAGGTGGCCTCCTCGACTGCATTCCTCTAGCGAGCTGTACATCGTCAAAAGTTAACAAGGACATATAAAAACAACCTAACTGCAGCGATATCCATTTGTGTTGCATTTCGCAACAGATGAACAGCATTTTACTTAAGGATACTCAACTGTGAAAAAAGATAAAAACTCTAATGTGTTACACTCACATGACTTTCTCTACCCTTGTACAAACTATTTTACAAACTCTTATTCTCCGTATGCTTCATGTTAATCGAGATGTAAATCTTATTGCTAATTTTCTTGTAGATGCAAGGGGAATTGATAGGCTTTAAGCGATAGTCAAATATTTTAAGAGCTGGTTGCTATATGCAGTATTCCATTCCATCCAGGGCAAAACAAAAGTGAATAACGAATTCCCATTTGAGAAAAAGTATAAGCATTGGAAAATTTAAGGGAATAACAAGCAATATCTCGAATGTATATGACATAAGTTGTGTATTTTAACGCGATCCACATTTTTTGTGTAGTAAAATTTTGTCTATCTCTTATGGTTTACCAGTTTTGCAAAAGTCGTTCACAATAAAGAAAACTTTTGGAGACATTCTCAGAAAATTCAAGATATACATTTTATTTTTCATAAAGTATCTTAAATATATAATATTTTAATTAAAAAATCGCTAGAGCCATTTTTGAGAAAATTGAAATTTTCGAAAAATGTTCTATGTAAAGGATAATCTGGGGTGGGGGGATTTTCTTGAAAACCTTCGTGTCGCATCTCTGGAAGACACTGAACCTAAATACCAAGTTTGGTGTTTATCCGAGTGTTCGTTTCTGAGTTATGCTGTTCAGACAGACACGCAGACATGTTTCCAAAAATACTTTTTTTTTGGATTCAGGAGGCCTCAAAACATACATTTCCGGTGAAATCTCGGTATCGAACTTTTGGGTGGAATACAATACTTCCCCTACTTACTATACGTAGTAGAGAAAGTAAAAATAAATGTGGATAGTGGTATAAGTCAGAAGTTCACCAACACATGCAGATAACAGCCACTGAAGCAGCCGCAGCAATAGTGTGCAGGCGTCAGTTCCTCTTGTCTTGAAGAGCTCAAAACTACCGAAGCCGATGTTAGGAAATGATGTGAGGATCTTCCTGTCTATAAATGAGCGAAACGCGTCATATTCATGCGGAGAAAGAAAGACTGTTGGGAGATATGGAACGTGAAAGCAGAATTCCAATGAGGTTAGTAAGAGAGCGTAACTCAAGTGCAAATTCATGAACGTGAGATGCACTTCCTTTTAAGTTTATTGTGTGCCATGGGTCTTGTTTTCTTCACAGCCAGCCAAGCATGCAGCGCATTTGATCGAGTATCTTGCTAAAGCTGTACGACATTTTAGGTAGTTTTACTTCTTGGCTTTTTTATATGCTGGGACGATGTATATAACTACACTTGCGAACACAGAGCTGATATCCAGAAAATAATCATAGTACTGGCACTTAGGCGTTCTTTAGTGTATACCAGTACAACACTGCCATATTCCTGGCTATAGTTTGCTACATTATGCTGTAATAAGACAAACGTAAAACCGTATTTCCAGGCCTTTTTCTTCGAGGTAAAATGTGGATTATAATTGAAGTCAACAAGTCCAGTTGAGTAAGTTTTGAAATATTAAAGAAAACTTAATAACCTTTCAGATTGAGCACTTAGCATCAAATTTTTACTTTCTCTACTACGTATAGTAAGTAGGGGAAGTATTGTATTCCACCTAAAAATTCGATACCGAGATTTCACCGGAAATATATGTTTTGAGACCCCCGAATTCCTGAAGCATTTTTGGAAACATGTCCGTGTGTGTGCATGTGAACAGCATAACTCAGAAACGAACAGTCGGATAAACACCAAAATTGGTATTTAGGTTCAGTATCTTTCAGAGATGCGACACGGAGGTTTTCAAAAAAATCCCCCCATCTCAGATTACCCTTTACATGGAACATTTTTCGAAAATTTTAATTTTCTCAAAAATGGCTCTAACGATTTTTATTAAAACTGATAAACCATAAGAGATAGACAACATTTTACTACACAAAAAATGTAGATCGCGTTAAAATACACAATTTATGTCATATACATGGTTTTTGTTGAGTGAACCATTTTCGACATTTTGCTTGTTATTCCCTTAAATTTTTCAATATTTATTTTCTCAAATGGGAATTCGTTATTCATTTTTTTTTGCCTTGGATATGCAGAGTATTAATCTGTGGCAAAGAGAATGGTGCTGCACCTAGCAACCAGCTATTAACATATATGTATATGCTTAAAGGCTACTGTATTTCTATATTGCCCTTGCAGTTACAAAACAAGGGGAACATAGTAGAGTAACGTGGGGCAAGTGTACGCACTTAAGATTTCAAGACCTCTGCAACGGTATCTATTTAGCCGGTATATGTGAAATTTTTATTATGCAATCTTTATTCTATCGTTCATCACAAACAGTGTTTAAAATCTGTTTTTACATGTGAAAAATAGTTTTATAAATGTTTAATTAAAATGTGACCCTTGCGAACTTTTGCCCCATAGATGGGGTAAGAGTACGCATAAGGTGGGGTAAAAGTACGCAGAAAATACAAATGTTTAATTTTATAGCTTGGTGCTGTAACTTTAATTACATTATAAGAATACATCAAGGACCTTAATCTGACTAATATTGAACATCATTTATCTAAGAATAAGATGATAACCTAAATATAAAAATATTTGAATAAAGAAAAGATTGAAATATTCTCATTTTTAACAATAGTCGTAGATAAATTTTCTGCCTCCCTCCTGGTTGGAACAAGCTACATGCCACCATTCTACACACTTTTGGCACTGAATCCAATCTTTCCGGTGGTTCAACATACTCCTCGTCCCATCCTGGACAGCGGATTTTCTCATTTGAAGTTGAAGTCGACGCTTTGGGTAGGACTGAATGGCATTTGGTCCTTTTGGGCCTCATATCGTTTTGTGCAGATTTTGTTACATCACGCTTGACGTGTTTTGAAGCACTGGATGACTTAAGGCTTGATTCATTTCCAATCTTCTTTTAAAGGGTGAGCTAGTCAGTACTTCCGATTTTTGACTTCTCTTACTTCTTTGTTGTTCGTCTTTCCTCTGCAATTGAAATTGTGTTATTACACGTCCTGGGCTATTTAGTAACCACTTGTCACACATTGCAGAATATAGATCTTTTAACGGCTTAAAAAATGATCTGTCAAGGGGCTGCAGCCTATGTGAAGTATCGGGAGGAATCGATAATAGATGAATATCATTGTGTCTGCAGTAGACAATTGCTTCCAAGTTTATATGGGATGTGTGGTTTTCTAGCACCAGAAGTATTGGATTCTCCATGCTTCCTCTTACATGCTTCTGCCACTCAGAAAATAGCTCACTGTTGATATATCCACTATCTGAGCACATCATGATTGAACCTGGTGGAGTTCCGTGCATGAGTTCTTGTTTAGCTCTTTTTCTTGCAAATATTATGGCTGGGGGAACATAATTTCCACTGCGCTGACTGCCAAACAAAAGTTATTAAATTTCCTCTTTCTGTAGAAACAAATGTTCCAACTGCTTTCTTACCAGTAGGTGATACAAACTTAGGAGTCTTACTAGGGACAGTGCTTATTTCTGATTCATCCATATTATACATTCTTGTCAGACAGAACTTGTATTGATCCATCATTTGTTCCAGATTATCAAAAAACAAGGAAACTTGAGCTTTATTAAAGCCCATAACTCGAGCAAGACTTGTTTTGGTGTGAACACGGAGTGATAGTTTGTGCAGTTTCATAAATTTTAGTGCCCAGTCTCTACCAGCTAATTTGCTGTCCTTGTTAAATGGATGGATTACCTTGTTAATGTCAGCAAACTGAAATGCCAGTTCTACGCAAATCCTTCAATGTTAAACTATAAACGTGAGAGTCAAGCAGTCTGCAAATCTCTGCCAATTCCTTCTCATGCTGTTCAGTAAACACTGCAGCAAAACGTCCCAGCTTTGACACACCGAAACCCTGCAAGAATAGAAATACACAGAGGTATAAGATACACATTTTAATTGCATTTTTAACTTGGAAAATGAACTACAATTGCTTTGCTTTGCATTTTAATATTTTATCTACTGTATTAGAAATTTTTAAAATATTTGTCTATAGTATAGATTATATACAATAAAGTAAAAGAGACCCTATACCAGTTCAAGTCGTTTTCTTAGTGCTCCTTCGGATATACCAAGATGTTGTGCAACATTTCGTTTCGAAAAGCCTTGTCCTAGCTTCTGCTTTGTCATATGGTTTTCGGTCAGTTTTTCTTTTATGTACCCTGAAATACAAATTAACATAAGAATTATCAAAGAAATATTAATTAGTAACATTATAAATACACGTACAGCATTTAAATTAAATGTATTGTACAAATAAAACAGTGGGGCAAAGTACGCGTGCGTACTTTTGCCCCACTCCACAGTTCGTACTCTTGCCCCGTTGTCGTCTTTAACATCTCCCAGACCGTACTGCCATCTGTGGTCAGTTTCACGCAATGGCCAAGCCACCACACGTTATTACAGAAATTTGTCTGAGAAATGACATAATGCTAAAATACCTGTCCCACATTTCTAATAGCTCAATCACGTTTCCAAAACCACGAAAAATAACATCAAGATGAATGATTTTCAATCTTACCTCATAGTTTAAAGACGAAACACACCAGCACAACGAAACTATGTAGAGAGGCTATCGGCCATGTAATTCTTCCAACAGCATACAGTGCTGCCAATTGCACGGCCGTCTTCATATAAATATCCGTTGTGCATACTCTTACCCGCCGCGTACTTTTGCCCCGCACTACTCTAAGCCTTAAGCGATAGTCAAATATTTTTAGAACTGGTCGTTATGGTAAAATGCAATTCTCTTTGCATGTCTAAAGATCGTTTCTGCAAATGTTTATCTCGATTAATATATAATAGATGGAAAATAGGAGTTTGTAAAAATAGTTTGTACAAGAGTAAGGAAAGTCATGTGAGTGTAACACATCAGATTTCTTTTTCTGCAGGCTCTTGGCATTATTTTGGATGGAACACTTGTAGGAAGACTTTTTAATTGCACAAATATAGAGTATAATAAATTAAATAGTATGCAGGACTTGTGTTGTTATGAAACTCATTTATTTGTTTTTAGGATCCAAAAATATAAGCAATGGATTTTTGGGACGTTAGCTATAGGAATAATAAATAATATGAATAAGCTGTAGGTCATATATAATCCTATTTTTTCAGCAGTATTGTATTTATCCAAATAAAAACATGTATAATAATCATACCTTTCTTTAAATCATAGATGGAAACATGAGTTCAATATCTGGTCTACCTAGTTCACATATAAAACCACTTCTTAATTCGACTCCCAGGCCTCCCTCCCTGATTCTTCAATACTATCATTGTGATCCTGATCATATTTATGTTTAAGAGTTTGAAAATAAGGACGTTTTACAGGGTGAATGAAAATACATATTTACTAAATCTTTAGTTTTAGCTGCTTTGAGTTGGATTTCAGAATCATATGGTTTCTTTAACTGGTGAAACTTCACTTTCCCTTTCGTAAGAAATGTTTCAGTTCCTAAGCCACTGTTTGTTTGCTTACAGCTACGATATTTGATCTACATTGTATTATTTTGTAATTGGTCAGCTTCATTTATCCTGTGCCTTTGCATTGGCTCCGTGATTTTAGAGTACCTTCTTGCACCAAGTAAACTTATTCTTAAGTATATTTCTCTTCCATTCATTTGCTCGGTTCTTTCATAGTAGCACCAGGACATCACTACTTAAATCACTCATTTATCAGTTAATAAAACTGGCAAGGATCTTCTCTCCTTCACACTCGTGAAACTGAAGCATCTATCCAGCTGCAATTTAACAATGAAGACTGGCAGGGTCCCGCCGTGCTTAACACCACATTCTTGTGTTGTTATGAATCTTAGACACGCTCTATCTAGTCTTGTACTACACCCTTGACCTCCATACCAAAGCATCTCCCGGACTGTAGTAATTTTGTAACTCAACCTCCTAACATGGAATAGTATTCCAAACTGTATTGTTTTGTATATCACAGGTTAGTATTAGTATTAGTAGGTATTGTCATGCCAGTCACATTATTGCGTCGCATTGACGACTGGATTGTTGGAGTAATTCAGTATTTCTTTCCGCTTGTGTTTGAATTTCCGTCTGGCATGACACTCTCCACCTCTGGCCGGCGAGCCTAGACAGAGTTGGAGAAAGGGGGGGAAAGATGTTAGCGTTACTTTTCTTTGTGTGTGAGCGTCAGTCTGAAAGTTGGTGTGTAAGGTGTAAGTTGCGTGTGTGTGAGGTTTCTCCCGTTAGTCCTTTATTTTCCGTTGTGTATGTAATGTAGAGCCACAAATTACTTTAGTAATAACCACAGGTGATGTGAATGATGTGAAATTTGTGCAATTTGTTACAAAATCCCACGCCTGCATCGGAATGTGAACATCAAGGTCCTGGTCCTCTCGCCGTTTTAGCTAGGCTTCCCCATGTGCATGTTGGTGTGATTCAAATTTAGTATTAAGCTGGGAAACCCTTTGCCCTCACCCCAGCATGTAACAGTATACACTACGTGATCAACAGTATCCGGACACCTGGCTGGAAATGACGTACAAGTTCGTGGCGTCCTCCATCCGTAATGCTGGAAGTCAATATGGTGTTGGCCCACCCTTAGCCTTGATGACAGCGTTCACTTTCGCAGGCATACTTTCAATCAGGTGCTGGAAGGTTTCTTGGGGAATGGCAGCTCATTCTTCGCGGAGTGCGGAACTGAGGAGAGGTATCGATGTAGGCCGGTGAGGCCTGGCACGCAGTCGACGTTCCAAAACATCCCAAAGGTGTTCTATAGGATTCAAGTCAGGACTCTATGAAGGCCAGTTCATTACAGGGATGTTATTGTCGTGTAACCACTCCGCCACAGCCCGTGCAGTATGAACAGGTGCTCGATCCAGTTGAAAGATGCAATCGCCATCCCCGAATTGCTCTTCAACAGTGTGAAGCAAGAAGGTGCTTAAAATATCAACGTAGGTCTGCCCTGTGATCGTGCCACGCAAAACAACAAGGGGTGCAAGCCCCCTCCAGGAAAGACATGGCCACCCCATAACACCACCACCTCCGAATTTCACTGTTGGCACTACACATGCTGGCCGATGACGTTCACCGAGCATTCGCCATACCCACACCCTGCCATCGGATCGCCACATTGTGTACCGTGATTCCTCACTCCACACAACGTTTTGCCACTGTTCAATCGTGTAATGTTGACGCTCCTTACACCAAGCGAGGCGTCGTTTGGCATTTTCCTGCGTGATGTGTGGCTTATGAGCAGCCGCTCGACCATGGAATTCAAGGTTTCTCACCTCACGCCTAACTGTCATAGTACTTGGAGTGGATCCTGATGCAGTTTGGAATTCCTGTGTGATGGTCTGGATAGATGTCTGCCTATTACTCTTTAGGACCCTCTTCAAATGTCGGCGGTCTCTGTCAGTCAATAGACAAGGTGGGCCTGTACGTTTTTGTGCTGTACATGTCCCTTCACGTTTCCACTTCACTATCACATCAGAAACAGTGGACTTAGGGACTTCTGACACAAGTGACACCCAGTCACCTCACCACGTTCGAAGTCCGTGAGTTCCACGGAGCGTCCCATTCTGCTGTTTCACGATGTCTAATGACTACTGAGGTCGCGGATAATGAGTACCAGGCAGTAGGTGGCGGCACAATGCACCTAAGATGAAAAATGTATGTTAGTGGGAATCCGGATACTTTTGGTCACATAGTGTATAATTCATATTGTGCCAAAAAGTGACGTGTTATGAAATTAGTGCCCGCAATTACAAGCACTACTGAAATATTTTAAAGCATCTCCTCCAAAGGAGAAATATTCAAGTTGTAGACTTTTTGCATTAGTGGTGCGATATGTGTAATCTGCTGTGATAGTTGAACTGCTTAATGTGCTTCAACCAATCGAAGCATGAAATTAACCGGCATAGGCCCCACCCACTTACAAACTAAGAAGGGCTGTATTTGTAGTTCAACCGTCTGAGCAAATCTTATGTCCTAATTCTACGAATTAAAAAACCAGTTCAGTTTTACCCTTATTCACATGGAGTAAGTCGTCAAACAAAGGGAACGGCTGTAAATACATTCCTTTCTTCTTTTCACATTCAGGAAACATCTAAGTCAAGTTAGTTTAGAGCATACATCATATTTCAATTAGCATCCGAAACAAACTGAATCAACTTTCGTCATAGTGAATTACAGACAGCACTGTTTTATGAAGTGGAAGCTGGTTGCTGAGGTTTCACAGAAAAATGAAATGAATGTTTCTCGAATTCTTACTGCTTCTAAATAAACCACGTTTTAGTTTCGCTTTTCTGCTTCATTTCGTGATGGAGACGAGAAAATGCAACGTCCGCATTCACAGTGAGGAATAATTCAGCGTCCATCTGCTAGACCTCAATGTGACATGCTTTATACCCGCCGCCAGAAGGCATCACGGTCAATGATTAAAACAATGGACTGTCTGCAACCGATAGAAGCCAGCCTTTAGTGAGAGGACACCCAACCTTCTTTTCGTTTTCGGGCATTTTCAAGTCCAGCGGCATTTAATTTACATACCACTCACTTCAATCTTCGGCAAGCCACTCAGCATTTGAACTGATTTCAGTGTGTTTCAATTGGTTTCTATTCGACGTATCTTGGAACTACTAGGGCGGATTCTTTTAAAAAAATCAATTTTATTTCTCGGCGGCGCCGTGGCCGAGTGGTTAGACCGCTCTCTCCCACCGAGGCGGCCCGGGTTCAATCCCAGGGACCTGCATGTGGGATTTGTGGTGGACGAAGCGGCGTCTGGGCGGGTTTTCTCCGGGTTCTCCAGTTTCCCCCGCCATTCATTCCACCAACTGCTCCATCATCACCTTTCCTTTCATCCATTTCACCAACATTTCGTTTCATCTTCTTCCTTCATCCCATACCAGGCATCGGGCTGATCACCATCCTGGATATTCAGTCTGATCCATGAATGTATGCTCCTCGACGGGCCTCTCTGACCCCAGGCACCCACTTGTAAGTCCTGGGGGTGTAAGTTCTAGATAAGAGGAGGGTAAACAGATAATGAATGAATGAATGAATTTTATTTCTCAAAAGAGTCTCCTTTCAATTTAATACAGATAGTCCAACGTTCCTCCAAGTTTTTTAACCCTTCCAAAAATGATTTTTCGAAGTCTGCAAAATATGACGTTGTTTTGCCATGTTGTGTCGGACGTGAATTTCTTCCCAGTAAGCCAATTTTTCAGGTATGCGAAGAGGAAGTAGTCGCTCGGAGCCAAATCTGGAGAATATGGCGGGTGAGGTAGCAGTTCGTGGCCCAATTCCACAAATTTTGTGATGGCAATGGCTGACTTGTGTGCGGGTGCATTATTCTGGTGAAAGAGAACCTTTTTCTTCACCAAAAGGGGTCGTTTCTTTAACAGTTACTTGAGAAACTGATCCAGCATTGCGGCATAATATGAACCTGTGATCGTTTTACCCTTTTCCAGGTAGTGGATGTCTATCACCCCTTGTGAATCCCAAAAGACAGCTACCATGATTTTTCCTGCCGGCGGAATGGTTTTCGCTTTCTTTGGTTCGCCGAAGTAAATACACTACTTTGATTTTTGTTTGGTTTCAGGTTGACAGTAATGGATCCACGTTTCATCAACTGTGATATAACGCCGCAAAAATCCATTTGGGTTGCGTTGAAACATGTTCAAACATCCCTGTGAAATGGTCACACGATTCCGCTTGTGATCAGTCGCGGCACCCATCTTGCTGACAGCTTTCTCATACCCAAAAATTCGTGCAGAATGTTATACAGCCGTTCACTCGAGATGTTTACGGTCTTGGCTATCTCACGGATTTTAACTCGGCGGTCTTCCAACACAATATCGTGAATTTTGTTCACCATTTCTTCTGTTGTACCTCAACCGTCCTGTGCACACGGCATCTCTTAGTGCTCGAACGGCCACATCGAAATTCTGTGAACCATGCCATGTGATGGAACAGAGTCCTATAATACTTGTTCAGCTTTTCTTCCGTTTCTTTCACCACCTTACCACGCAAAAAGCAGTGCTTTGTCAGAACACGAAATTCAGTTTTCCCCATTTTCTACGAAGCAACACATATCTGCTTATTTTAGACGCTCTCAACAATGTTCTAAGAAACAAATGACGACAAATTTCTGCGATTATACCCACCATAAATGTAAGGCTTGGGTGCAAACAAGAAACTTATTATTAGAGCGCTATTTCTCACCAAAGCCATGGACTTATCAATCCGCCCTTGTACCAAAAACATTTCAATATACATACAAACGACGAAGTAAGCAACATACAACCTAGCCAACTACCTATTTGAAATAGGCCACGTTTAAAGTAAACATTCTCTTGATCCATAATTTGTCCCTAAATCGTGCATGGAGTACACACATGTCTCATACTAGCTGATGAAAATCATTTGTTATAAAACAAGTTGCACTTGCAGAATAAGGACACTGATATGAACAGTCTCAGCAATCAAATACAATCTCTCCATGGAGACATAGCATTTCTTTATTATTTCAGTAACAACAACTATGTTTAAATCAATATTATACCAAGCATAAGTAGCATTTCGAAACTGAAATAAGTTATATTTCAACACAGAAGTCTATATAACACTTATGTCAACTATATAACGTATTTGATAAGTTGAATGAATCGGATTCTTACAGCAGTTTGAACAAATCTGTACTATATCACCAATATATTCTAAACAAACTCCTTTTCGAGTAATTTTTGGTTTAGCGAGGTCACAAGCTATAAACCATTAAAACGAATGAGCTACTTCGGACGGGGGATTTATTTACTCCTGCAGCGTGCTGAAGAGTAAGTGCAGGTCTGACGTAGGGATGTTTTTCTGCAGTTGCTTCTATTCAGAAATGTAATTGTCTTATTGTATTCTTTTCAATACCTGCATAACAAAACCGAATGTTTTACTTCATTTGAAAGGGGATCTAAATCAAAGCAAAATAACCTACAGTGGATCGGATCTTTGAGCCATGAAATGTTAGGCGCGTCCATATGGCCTGTCTGCCTACGCCCTGTAGCCTCCTGATGTTCTTTCGTTTCATTCCTCCTGGGTGATAGCCACAATAGTCTATGCAGGTCACGGTACACCAGGTGACCATCCCCTCTGTTGTATAACCTACACCAATACACATACAGGTGGGATTTATCATAAGTAATGACATTAAATTTTATTTAGATAAGTTCAAAATAACGAGGTGCATCTATGAAGACTACTTCACGAATAACCTGTTAACAACATTATACAAATAATTAATTGTTCTTCCACATAAGCGTGGGTAGGAAAAGGTTGGAAACGTAGAATCCGACGACTGAAAAATGCAATCCTATAGTCGGGATTTGAACCACGGAGCTTCCGGTTTCCATTTACCGAAAAAAATACCGCTACCGGCGTGCTGCCATGGTAGCTCAGTTGGTTAGAACAACCGGACTGAAACCAGAAGACCTGTCGCTCAAATCCCGGCTATGGTATTAATTTTTTTCAGCCGTCTGATTCTACCTTTGCATTATACAAATAATTTTTAGTACCAAATGTAATTGAGTAGTAATCCCATGAATCTTTGTCAGTTACAACCACCTTACTCAAAACAAACTAAAACTTTACAAGCTATTACAACGCAAATTCTTCCATTTGTGCAAGATAACTTAATATCCATTATATGATGACGATTTAAAGTCACAGGTAATTAATTTACCAAGTATTAAAATGTGAGTCATAGAAATAACGATTTTTAACTGAAGTAAGGTTATGATATTTGAAGCACGAGTTCCCATTTTAATTCTATCAAAGTATGGTAGAGTCTTTTTTATTTTCTCTACTACGTATAGTAAGCAGGGGAAGTATTGCATTCCACCCAAATATTCGATACCGACATTTCACCGGAAATACATGTTTTGAGGCCTCCTGAATCCAAAAAAAAAAGTATTTTTGGAAACATGTCCGTGTGTGTGTCTATCTGTGAACAGCATAGCTCAGAAACGAGCAGTCGGATAAACACAAACTTGGTATTTAGGTTCAGTATCTTCCAGAGATGCGACACGAAGGTTTTCAAGAAAATCCCCCCAACCCAGATTACTCTTTACATGGAACATTTTTCGAAAATTTTAATTTTCTCAAAAATGGCTCTAACGATTTTGATTAAAATATCATATATTTAAGATACTTTCATGACAAATAAAATGTATATCTCGAATTTTCTGGGTAAGTCTCCAAAAGTATTCTTCATTGTGAACGACTTTTGCATAACTAGTAAACCATAAGAGATAGAGAAAATAATGTTACTACACAAAACATGTAGATCGCGTTAAAATACACAATATTGCTTGTCATTCCCTTACATTTTCCAATACCTATACTTTTTCTCAAATGGGAATTCGTTATTCTTTTTTTTTTTGTCCTGGTAGTACAAAGAGAATGGAATACTCCACATAGCAACCAGCTCCTAAAACATTTGACTATCGCTTAAAGCCTGCCAATTCCCCTTGCACCTACAAGAAAATTAGCAATAAGATTAACATCTCGATATCTCGATTAACATGAAGCATATGGAGAATAAGCGTTTGTAAAAATAGTTTGTACAATAGTGTGCTTAAGTTACCACATAAGCGAGGTGACAATGTTATTCTTGGCATTTCATAGAGTGGATGTGCGTATGTACAGAATGGTCCAGCCTTCACACTGAAGACGTCATCCTTGAAGACGAATAGACGCAGCAGCGGTTACAGTTAAGTACGTCCAAACTCTGTGTGGCGTGCTGCAGTTGGGGTGGAATCTTAACGAAACTTAGCAGCAATAATGCTGCACGTTTCAGCAATCAGAACCGGGGTAATGAATTTCAATTAAGCACTTAGCACCGTTGGTATTGGAAGTTTGGACAATAGGATTAGGGGCTTGTTCACTCTAAGTTTAGCTACTTAGTCTCCAAAACCATGACGTGGAATCTATTGGCAAACATGCGGAAAGTATATGCACCGCTTAGGCCTTAGTAAACTTTCCTTTCAATGCTTGATGCTTCATTGGAGCTCACACAGTATTTTCGAGAAGGTAATTCACATAACCAACCTAAATACATCGATTTAGCCATGGCCAATGTTCGAAAATCCTGTGACATCAAGGAATTTCTGTTTCCTGCATAGCCTTATCAACTAAAAGCTTCTATTTACCTATTCAATTAGAGGTTTCTTTTATTTACAAGCGTCATACAGTTACATATTAAAATACTTGAGATAGAATATCATTACGTTATTAGCACCACGAAGTGCCAATTTGAAGGTTGTATTGTAGTTCCACTGTTGGGGACCCAAACTTGATGAAGTAACTGCCCCACGTATGGTACAAAGTTTCCCGTGGCCTTCGCCGCAACGTCTAAGGTTTGCCTCGGCTGCATCAATATTAATTTGTAGAAACATGTATCTCTTAGCAGGGGATGATGCGGCTAAAGAATGTAAGCTTATACAAATTATAATTTTACTTCACTCCTTTTATTAATCCTCCACACGAATAAATAACACTTGACTGATATAGAGAGCTGTGAGATTATTTATTAATTACTTGCAGTTTTTAACACGTAAACTTTATAATATCCTCGCCGTAATAAAATTTTGTTTCACACTGAATACGTATTAAACTTCTCGAGGACGCGTTTCGCGTCCAGTCAGGAACCCTGTCTACTAGCAACTGACTTCTAAATCTGTACAATTTGCTCTATTTCAGTTTCTCATTGGCTAATTCTACTCCAATAGAATACTTTTATTTAACTTAAGCTTTTTTCTGGTTGTTGATTTGCTATTTATAAACTACCTAAAAATTAGATTATTGTTGCACCAAGAATTATTAGTAGCATTATTAAACTTTCCAATTCATTACTGCCTCATTGTTACCTCATTGTTAGCAACTTTTGACCTATATTCTCACAGCTCCTACATTATTAAATTACGTAATACATTTACATAACATTATTAATCATGTACACAATAATATAAACATTAATACAATGACTGTTGCATACATTTTGTATGTTATTTTATACCCATACTGCTTTAAGGCGGGCTGTTATTGAATTTTATATTATATATTTAGACTGAAATCATTTATGTGTTAAAAATACTGCCTCAACCCTTACATGTAACATTTCTCGAAATTTTTATTTTCGCAAAAATTGCAAATGATTTTGACATACATTAAAGGTATTTACATGGCAAATAAAATGTATATCTTGAATTTTCTGGGAATAGCATGAGAAGTCGGGAGGAATTTTATATAATCTTGTATAACCGGTAAGCATTAAGTGACGAAAACGTAGTACATAACAACTACAGATCTCTTTTAAACACACGCTATTCCTAATAACTTTTTTGAGGCATAAGCCATTTCCGAGATATTCGTTATAATAGTTCGATTTGTTCAATGCTTTATCATTCTTTTATCTCCTATCAGTTTTCAGTTGTTTCTCGCCATTGCATGAAATTTTAAGCCCAGCATATAGCGTCTGTTTTTTTGGTTGTCGCCCTTCTCTTTATGTCCTAACGAAACGTGTAACGTATTTATTTCTTATCTCGATTAAAATTAAGTAGACAAAGAGATAATCTTTCGTAAGAATTATTTTTCTACCCACTAATAAACGACAGAAGGTAGAGAAAGTCATGTGTATATAACACTTAAAGTTTTTCCTTAGTCCTTGGAATAAATTTCGGTTAACTTCAGTACTTTCGATTCCCGAGCTCATTTGCACACATTCATTTATCGTCAGATGGCACCAGCCCAGCTAATGAGAAACTTATATCCCATTTCTTCTAAGAATTCATCCCTTATGACACAGGCCGTGATTAGGATAATGGTGTACAAGGTGATTTATGAAGAACTGACACATTTGTTTCTTTAATTGTTTCAAAACGAGTTATGCTAGCGACAACTTATTCTACCTGAAATGCGGAAACATTTTGGGAGATTATTTACCTCTATAGCAAATGTTGAAAATGACCTGCATCCTGCATAAGGCACAACTCAACACGTCGTTCCATGTTACTGCCCTCGTTGGAGGACTCTGTTGTCCTTGAATCTCCTGCTTCAGGTCGTCCAATGTTTGGGGACGTGTGACATAAACCCTGTGTTTTAAGTAACCCCATAGAAAGAAGTCCGACGATGTCAAATCCGGAGATCTCGGTGGCCACAGGTTCTTAGAAATTATTCGGTCGTCAAAGAAACTTGCAATTACTGCCATGGATTCATTTGATGTGTGGCATGTAGCGCCGTCTTGCTGAAAATATCCTTGACTCAGCTCTACATCGTCTAGTTGCTCAGTAAACTCCATGAAAATCCCAGATACTCTGCAACGTTCACATTGTTTAAAAAAAAAATGGTCCCACTATTCTCTGTGCGGATATTGCGCACCAAAATCTGATTTTAACCGGGTGCATAAGTGCTTCATGAATAACATGTGGATTTTCGTTGGCCCAATAACGTGAGTAATTTGAGTTCACATAGCCGGATAAATGGAACCATGCTTCATCTGTAAACCATGTGATGGACAATATGGCAGCATTTTGCACAACGAACGCCTGAAACCAACGACAATAATTCAGTCGTCTATCCTTATCTGGTTCCTGTAACTGATGGACAACCGTAATCCTATACAGGTTTAGGCCTGCACTTTTCACAGCTCTCTGACACATGAGTAGCTGTACCCTGTCTCCTGGGACAAACGTCTTAATGATTTTTTGGGTGACTGATCCAGTCGTGCTCTTACGTCAACAACCGTGGGAAGGCTAGATGAACGAGTTTTGCCTTTTTCACTCACCAGAGATCCAGTTGTTTCGAATTTGTTTACCAGTCCCAGTATTGTGTTTCTTTGGGGAGGATTCCGAACACCAAATTCTCTCTCGTATGCCCTTTGAGTAGCTGTAATTGAAATCGTAATCCAGTATTGCTTTACAAGGAAGAGTCGTTCATTTAATGTGTGCTCCATTTTCACGTTGAATAGAAGAAAATCTCAAAAACAGTTGCCGACAATAAAACTAACAATTACGAATAAAACATGATCATCTGCGCATCTAGTGACAGCCAATCGAAACTCCAGAACATTCTGCTTAATTTGGTTCTAAATTCGGACATTGCGTGAATTTCGAACAGAATAATTAAAGAAAGAAATGTGTCAGTTCTTCATAAATCACCCTGTATTAAACGTAATAATTAAATGTGAACACATACAACATCCTTTATCTGTAAATTAATTACTATTGTATACCCGCTGTCTACACATTACTGCTGTTAAGATTTTAGCAGCATAACGTACATTTAACATTTTACTTCTATATAAATTACACACCTTTGCATTTAATTTCAACATCAGCCACTTAAAAGATCTAAAAACGACCAAACAGAAGTGTTTTATGGTTATTTGCTTGGCTAGAGTGCCAGAGCCGAAACTACAGTTACGTGACGTGTGAGCTTTTAAATTACAATGAGGATATTAAAGAACATAAACATGCTTATTGCTTGTTTGAAGGTGCTGGTTTGTGTTTAATGTATAAATTAATTATTACATGGATGGTAAAAATTATGCAACGTAAGCTTTTAAGCTTTATTTCGTTTTTAATTACCAAGAATAGCTAAAAGTGCTTTGAGAAAAGAAGACACTAGGTTAATTAATTACATGTTTTGCTTCAGAGAGACATCACTCAATTAGCATAATTGGGAGACGAATGTTTGCAAAGCAAAGACTTTGGGCCACCACTTTGTTGACCGACGCAAACCACGGAGGAAATAATGGCCTTTGGGAAAAGCAGGAAATTTTCCTGCCGCATCAGATATTTTCCGCTGGGCTTATTGCTAATGCAAAAAGTTTTCAACGAAATCGCAGCAAGGACAAAATTACTCTACATTTTATTTATTTACTCTCTCTACCATTTACACATGAAAGATAAGAAAATCCTTGTATTTCGCCTAAAAATTCGATGTAGAGATTTCACTGGAAATAAGGTTTTGGGACCCCCGTTACTAAAACAATTAGAGTTGCGTGTATGTGTGTAAAAAATCAACTCAAAAGCGAAATATCTCTCACCTTAAAAATATAGTTGACATAGCAGTATGATGTTCCTTATCCCATCCACGGAATACGCGTGGGTTTCAGCCCATCCATGAGAGTACCGATTTTTGAGCCCATTCATAATACCGCTGCCCACTTCAGCAGTCTTATAATACATAATATATTTGAGGAGCTACGATAGCTAACGTCTGTAGGTCGACAAAACCGACTTTCAGGCGGCAAGCATGGTGCTCACCACATCACCTCCCCGTATCGTGCGTGCATGATCGTTTTCATCTCTGCCATGCGCATGTGGGCGTGAAGTTTGTAATTGGGTTGGTAGGCCTAGACCAGGGACAACCAACTCCCAAGCACGCCGTATCTGTACTGTGCGCATGGTGCTGAAGATCACTGTCCTGTGCCGGCGAGGTACGCCTACAGTCAATCACTACTTCACGCAGTAGCCTCCACTAATCTGTAGCTACGTTACCATTAACATATTAAGGATACGGTAGTAGAGAAGGGATCAATCACAAACTGTGTTATACATGGTTTAATATTCCTCTTGTGCTTGGTATTAAATTACACACAAAACAAGCCAACACAAATCAATTATAGGCTTTAGTCCTATACAACCCAATGATAGTATATACGAGTACTGCAATATCCTTTATTATAAGAACGAAGCACTACTTTGTTAGTGGAAATTAGCACAATTTTGATTCTGGAAAACTTCCACAAATATAAAATAACAAAACAGCGCTAATATTACAAAGAGAACTTCAATTTAAACGAATATAAACTGTGTAGTGAATACATGTTTCAAGTAAGAATTTGATGCATTCAGTTCTACTCAGGAGACACATTTGCTTTCTGACTTCTTTTGGTTTTCAAAATATTCGCCACATTTGGAGACAATGAAACACAACTCTGAACCCTTAGTGCACACCTTAAGTTATGGTCACTGATGTTGGCTCTAAGAGCCGTTATTACGTTCCATAGCTGAAAATAAGGTTTCACATACATAGGTCGAACCAAACATTGCAGTCATATAAACGAGGCAATCTTGATTTAGGAACTCGATTGTAGAAGAGGCGGCGCCGTGGCCGAGTGGTTAGACCGCTCGCCTCTTACCGAGGCAGCCCGGGTTCAACCCCAGCGACACGCATGTGGGATTTGTGGTGGACAAAGCGGCGTCTGGGCGGGTTTTCTCCGGCTTCCTTCGCCATTCATTCCACCAACTCCTCCATCATCACCTTTCCTTTCATCCATTTCACCATCATTTCGTTTCATCTACTTCCTTCCTCCCATACCAGGCATCGGACTGATCACCCATCCTGGATATTCTGTCTGATCCATCAGTGTTTGCTCTTCGACGCCTCTGACGCCAGGCACCCGCCGGTAGGTCTTGGGGGGTGTAAGTCCTACATACGAGGAGGTTAAACAGAGAAAGAAGAAGATTGTAGAAGACTAGCAAACTTCCACTTTTTCTGTTAAAATTTAATTGAATTTTATTTATGGACGCTCTTTAACTGCTGTGGTCCTTAGCGTACCGTTCTATACTGGACGTGGCAGACCGGTAATTTTGCTCAGAGGCCTCTTTATCATGCTTGAGGTTCTTTTACGTGCCATAAATCTACGACCACCGGCTTTACTTCCCTTCCGAAGTAAGCCCGAAAAAATCCAGCGCCCTCCGCCGGGTTTGAACCCGCGACCTCGGGAACTAGAGGCTAGCATGGTAACCACTACACCACGGAGGACGAACTGTCAGGTAACTCAATGTTACATTTAAAGGTGATAAGCTCCAGTTGAACATCTTTGGGAGTATCTCAATATTCTTGCTAAATGGTGTAGCGAATAAACCAAAATCTATTTTTAAACCCATCAGATCGTGAAAGTTTTCATCAATCGCACGAGAAAGCAAGTGCAGATTTTTATCACAACATCCCACATCTGGGAATCAGTATCACGGATCGCACTTTTTAGCCTGGAAAAATGACAAAGATCACCATTTGACAGTTGACGTTCCCATAATGACAGCATATTTTTGAATGTTTCGATGCTACAGAACATATCTGTGATTAATTTGTTTTTCCCTAGAGATGATGCATTCAAATCACTCAAATGTTCACTTACATCGCCATAAATGCAAGATCAAATTTCCACTTAACATTTGCGAGCTCTGCAATAGGTTCTCCACACATTTCCAAGAATGAAATTATCTCTTCAAATACTTCGAAGAATCCAACTAAAACTTTACCTCGACTGAGTCACCTAACTTCTGTATGATGTGGTATATCACCATACTCACGCTCCAGATCTTCTAAGAAGGTTATAAACTGTCTGTGTTCTAGACCGTGGGATCTCATTTTGTTTACAACCTACACTACCAGATGCATTACATTGTTTACATTCACTATTTTGGCACACAACTTTTCCTGATGAACTATGCAATGGATCGCTGTTATTTCCTTTTATAATTTATGTTTTAGGAGAGTCACAAACCCGCCATGCGAACCAAGCATAACCGGAGCACCATCGGTGGCTACCGATGTATCCCATGGGACCCCTGCGTTCTCCACAACTTTCACTACAGAGCTCAGAATGCCTGATCCAACAGCTTTTCACTGTTTCCTTTTTTTCACATGCATACTATGTACAGGGTCTTTCAACAGTTACAGCATTCAGCAACGCGTAGAAATTGTGAAAATTTATTATCAAATTGGATCATCTGTTCGCCAAACGTTCCGTGTATTGCGTGAAGTTTACGGTGTGCATAATCTCCCTGCGAGAGAACGATTCGGCGTTTGATCGATAAATTTGAAAGAAATGTTCTGTCAGCGATCAAAGAACGCCTGTACGTAATTGACGTAAGCGCTCCAACGAAAACACTCGCCGTTCGTGAGAGTGTACGCAAGAACGGAAACAAATCAATTGCTCGTCGAGTGCAAGAATTGGGGCTTTCGCCGACCGCAACTTGGCGAATTCTGCATCTGGACTTGAAGTTTCACGCCTACAAAATTGTGTTAACTCATGAACTTAAGCCCAACGACCATAGGTTGCGCCGTGAATTCGTTGACTGGGCTATGGAGCAATTGGAAGCTGACCCGGATTTTTGTCGAAAAATCATCTTCAGCGACGAAGCCCACTTTTGGATGTGTTAACAAAAACAATTGCCGCTATTGGAGCAATCGCAATCACAATCCAATGCAGATTCAAGAACGCCAACTTCATCCCCAAAAGTTAGTATGTGGTGTGGATTTTGGTATGGTGGAAACATTGGTCTATATTTTTACCAAGATGAAGATGGAGAAGCTCTAACTGTCAATGGAGAAAAATACCGGGCTCTTATAAGGGACTATTTTTGACCTGAATGGGATCTCAGAAACATCTGGTTCCAGCAAGATGGTGCCACATGTCATACTGCTCTCGAAACAATCGATCTTTTGAAGGAGAAGTTCAGAGGTTTCATCATTTCCCGTGGTGGTGATGTTAACTGGCCCCCGAGGTCATGTGATTTAACGCCGTTGGATTACTTCTTGTGAGGTCATGTTAAATCTCGACTTTATGTCAACAAGCCTGAAACGCTAAATAATCTTATGAATAACATCACGCGGGTTATTCGTGAAGTTGGACCTAATTTACGTTCTTCTGTCATTGAAAATTGGGTCAACCGTATACGCGTAAAATAACGAAGTCGCGGCGGTCACTTAACTGATGTTCTCTTCCACACGTAAGGACATTAATTATGTTCCAAAATAAAACAAGAAATAAACCTCTATCATATATAGAACGTGTTTTATTTAAGTTCAAAGATAGGACACTCTTGTTGAAAGACCCTATATATGTCGTAGACTTTTGCTGAAATCCGTCATTTAACGAAGATCATAAGCAGATCATGAAAAGCTGGCGTATAGTGTAACTTTATGCTATACATCATCTGACGGGGTTTTTAAAAAGCTGGCAGACAGCGAAAGGTAAGGTTAGGTTACTTTAGTTTAGGTTAGAGGTTAGGTTAGAGTTACACTATACTAGCAAGCTCTCATTTCTGGAACAACTGCGGCAGAACGTATACTTTCGCACGTTTTAGATGAGGCTTATCATTATCTACCTAGGTTCTTATCGAAATGACGGGTTTCAGCAAAAGCCTGCGACATACATCTATATCATAACATGTCCAAAGGGGTTAAGTGTAATTTCGTGGTGCAAGTCATTTAATTTGTACACATTTTTCTGTATTGTTCTTGACATTTTTATGCTGAGAATCAGAAGAGAACTACTATAGATCATCAATTCTCCCGGTCTGATTCTTCATTTCATAACAGAATGCATGCCATAACAGAATGCAGAGAACTGCAGAGTGGAGAAATGCAGGCACCTGTGGTCAGCATTGCAGTGTTGCTTTGTATTGGCGCGTTATACTGTTTCGAGATTTAAGAGGCCAGAGTTAACAGTTTGCGCGACTGTTCCAAGTCACATTGTGGTTGACCGTCAGGTGCGGAATTTCGCGTTCTGGCGAACATCATGGAGATCAATAGAGACCGTCCCATTCGCTGTTCACTCAACCATTCATCAGCGCGGCGGCAAAACGGAACATTTGGCTTAAGGCCGATAATCCCCTTCCCCATACCGCCCTGCAATTAAATCCCTGTAACGCGTATAATCCCATCTCTCTTACCTACTACGTCTTCGCCGACAATTCAGAAGTTCCTGATGATCTAATCAATATTTTTGGCAGCTTGAGTCCAGGTTATTTATGCACCCGGCTCACAGCCGACTCCAAACTTTGTGTCCACAGAAAGATTAAGAGCTCTCTGCCAGTGATACGAGTTAGATATGTACAGACAGCGCTGATATTCTTCACCCAACGGTAGTTTGTCATGGATATTGTGCTAACTGCCAACACTACTCCAAGTCCGAGTAATCAACTCCCAGTTTAACTACACCATTCTCCTTGGAGTTAAACTACCTAGTTTATCATGGTTTCACTTCCATATTACTTTCCTCATCCTATAACATCGAAAATTGTTTCCATCCCTGATCAAGTTCAGGAAGTCCTTAAACCTTAGTTATAATGCAACATTCATCTTAATTATTCTGTCTTATTTACGTATATTTATTTGCCTCCGCCCCTTTTTTTGTCAAATAGCATACCCTCATAGGCATTTTAAGGACTTACAGCATGAAGAAGCTTTTCAATCGGTTGTCTTTTTAATAAGGCATAAGAAATATCAGTATAATACGGCAATAAGTTCCCACACATTTAGCAAACTTTTATCATTAATTACTTACATTGCGAAATACGAATACGAGTATGGAATAACACGCTAAACTTAAAAGCAGGGAAAGTACAGCGATTTTTGTCATTAGCAATATGAGCACATTATGTTGCTATTAAAATTTCAATCAAAAGCTGTCAGGTGCTTTTATGTAATGTATCTGAACTTGCCTTAGGAATGCTGAGGAATGATGGGTCAGGGCATTTCTGCTCATTATTGCCGCAAATATTATTAGAACTAACCTTCCTCGGTTCGGTTTTAGCTATGCTTGCTGTTACTCCTGCAAAGCCATGGTGCTAATATCTGTGCCTAACACTAATCACGGGGTTTGCTAGCCAGATAATATAGATGATGATGCTGCTGATGAAGAAGAACTATTTCATTTGTCACGTGTCTGTTTTATTACCTGTTACCTCAATGATCTAGATATAGATGGCTATGCTTTCGCCGATTCATTGTGGAAAATACATTTAAATTCAGGCCATGAACATCGTTTTCAGTCCTTTAAGAACAAATGGTATTTTTACCCCCCTTTTTTGTAATTGAAAGAAAACCAGTTGTCTCTAGAATTACACCATCTAGGACAATGGGCTTTTTAGTGCTTATTAAGGAAGGTTTTCGAGGATACAGGCATCAAGATTGTATACCTAGCTTTAAGTCTTTTAATTATAAAAGTATTTAAATATCGTAAAATAATTTCTAAAAACATTTTAATTTCATTTATAGGTACATTTTTCATATAGAATTTTTGGGTGGAATACAATACTTCCCCTACTTACTATACGTAGTAGAGAAAGTAAAAATAAACGGTAACAAGAAAATAATTTTTATGTTTATATTTTTTTCTGTGAAAATCATGTAATTTAGAATCAAAATTTTTAACCTTCTAAATGCTGTTAAACATTCTGTACAACAACAAAAAAGTTTCAAACTTCCAAGTTAAATAGATTTTAAGAAAAGTGTATCTGAAGTTTAAAATATACAACTTACGGGAAATTGCAGAAAACAAGGGGGGGGCAAATTTTTACATACTAATATACTATAAAATCTCTCAACCACAAGAGCCCTTTAAAGGTACAAATAAAAAAAGTTACATAGGTATGTCCTTTATGTCATTTATAATCCAACACAATAAAAAACAAAATATCAATCCCACATCTCTACCAAGTGCCCTTAAGGGCCCGTATTAAGTAGCCAGACCAACTATTGGATACTAACACGGCAGTTTACTTAATTGGAAGATAAATTCTTTCATCTTTACTATCAACGAATTTTTTACGCATCAGTATCTACAGGATCCTGTAGTAGGTACTTTTGATACGTTGGCGATAATTTATACCAAATATAGTAATTTTGAGTACGTAACGTACGCACAACATACGCATTTGTTTTCTTCAGTTTTATTCAAGTTAAATATTTTGAAAGCACTTTTATCAATACGTTATTAGGGACTGATGAATTACATCACTCTAATTATTTCTAGGAAACTAGGCATAGAGTATTCATTAAAGCACAGTTGCTAATATGTTAAGAGTTAATTCTGAACTGCAGTCACTAAAACAACAAAGGAACTCAAAATTTCTTTTTATTCTGAAAATGCCAGCCACTGAAATATTACAGAATTTACAATTCCCTCCACGAGAAAAAAACACAAACAAACTAGGAGTAATTTTCATGTGTAAATATACTCTGTTGTAAAATGCAGTGAAGCGAAGATACAGAAAATGAAAGAAAAATCTGTTCTGCATAACCAAGCCATCTAGTACTTCACGCCGCTCAGTGCTATCTATTACCTCACAATTGCTGGGATATTTTTAACATCAGAATCAAATAACAGGAAAAGTTATGGTAGTTTGCGCATATGAATTAAATATAGGTCATAAATGATAAAGAAGAAAGAAGGAAAGAAAGAAAGCAAGAAAGAAAGAAAACGATTCACAGAGAGACTCGAACCCCAAACACTTAGGTTCTCAACTTCGAACACACTGGCACAAGGGACCTTAAACATTCATCTATTTGTTGTGGGTTTGCCCCTTATACAGTAATATCTTTGTTCCACTGTGGTTAAAATCATTTTTACGCTCTGCTTTAATCCATATCCACCTAAAATACGAAGTCAGTAGGTCATCTACAGTCAATTTTAAATAGTTCTGAAATATTTATTGCATAAAAGGGGAAATACAGGCACGGAAATCTCCGAAGAGAGGAACCTGCTACATTGGCTTCTACCGGAACTATATCATTTTTCTCTCCTCCATAGCCCGAATAATATTAATCCACAAAACGTAGGTATGCATTTGCTTTCTTGAAAGATAAAACATACACTCATAAAATGCCGTCTTAGTAGAGTTTATAGGCTATAAATCCAATAATATGTACCCCCATCTTTGTTTTTCGTTGCTCTCTATCCGTCAGCGGTCTATCGGTTACCTAATCTAGGGGATATTCTTCCAGATAGTGAGCGTATTGAAATCGTGGTACACTTTTTCAGATAAACATGCAAACTGATGCATAGTTTTAAGTGTTGCGTGTATTTACCAATCGTAGCACACGCCCTAAGTTATTCAGGAGTTGAAATCAAGGGCTCGAAATGTTTTAAACTCGATGTGCCGCGTTCGTAGCGAGCAAACTAACAAACTCTTGCCAATTTTATAAGCTGTATTTTGAAAAGCAACTCTGAAAATGTTATTCTATATGGTTGATTAGTTACTTTTGGTTTCCATTTGAACTTACTTAAGTGAAGGGAACGTTTAGATCTTAAATTGTTGTTATGCATATTACTTTCTCTGCTACGTATAGTAAGTAGGGGAAGTATTGTATTCCACGCAAAAATTGGATACCGAGATTTCACCGGAAATATGTGTTTTGAAGCCCCATGAATCCAAAAAAAAGCATTTTTGGAAACATGTCCGTGAGTGTGTCTGTGAAAAGCATAACTCAGAAACGAACAGTCGGATAAACACCACACTTGGTATTTAGGTTCAGTATCTTCCAGAGAAGCGACACGAAGGTTTTCAAGAAAATCCCCCCACCCCAGATTATCCTTTACATGGAACATTTTTCGAAAATTTTAATTTTCTCAAAAATGGCTCTAACGATTTTGATTAAAATATCATATGTTTAAGATATTTTCATGACAAATGAAATGATTATCTCGAATTTTCTGGAAATGTCTCCAAAAGTAATCTTCATTGTGAACGACTTTTGTGAAAACCATAAGAGATAAACAAAAATTTACTACACAAAAAATGTAGATCGGTTAAAATACACAATTTATGTGATATACATTTTTTTTGTTGAGTGAACCATTTTCGAGATATTGCTTGTTATTCTCTTAAATTTTTCAATGCTTATTTTCTCAAATGGGAATTCGTTATTCATTTTTTTCTCTTGGATATGCAAAGAGTATTATTAATCTGTGGCAAAGAGAATGGTGCTGCACATAGCAACCAGTTATTAATAGATATGTCTATGCTTAAAGGCTACTGCATTTCTATATTTCCCTTGCAAATACAAAAAAAGTCAGAAAGCCTAATCTATTAAAGTAGAAAGCGCAACGCTTTGTATTTGGTTAGTTTGTTAACACATAAACATTTAGCAATAGTTTTTAATGATGGTATAATGATATTTTTATATCCTGGACATGCAAATAGAATGGAATGTTCCACATACCAACCAACTCTTAAAAGATTTAAGTATCTCTTTAAACCTACCATATTCCGCTTGCACCTACAAGAAAATTAACAATGCGAATTTCGATTAACATGAGGTAGATGGAGAATAAGCGTTTGTAAAAATACTTTGTACAAGAGTAGAGAAAGGAATGTGAGTGTAACACATCATATTTTTTTAGATTAATTTATTATTTTATATTTATTTTATTTGGCCTCTAAGATTAGACTTAATTCGGAAAATATAACAGCTTCTTAGCACGTAAACGGTTGATGAACAAGATTTTCGGGGGAAGGATTATCAGATGTTTTACAAAGACTGCGCGCGTGTGTGTGTGTATGCTCGCTCGCTTTTGAAGCGGCAGTGTTTTCACCGTTCTTAGGGTACCACAAGTGGTGGACAATGATGATGCATGAAATGAAACAATAATCGGGAACGGAAATTTTGGAAGGAAACGTTCCAGGTCTAACTTAGGTATCTCCCTACGTTTTCCAGTTATGAGGACTGGGGAAACTGATGAAAGTCTGTCAGGAAAGACGGGGATGGAACCGCGAACCTTCCGTTTACGAGCCCGTGCCTTAACGACTGGACCGCTGTGTCGGCCGCTTTTGAAGTGCGTATCGTCTGCCTCATTTGAACAGAAATACTACGCTTCATTATAGAAAGGAAAAAAAGAATATAAAATACTAGTTTATAGTTAGCTTTGTGCTTATCAGATTTCTAGAGCACAGGAAGCAAAATATTGAATTAGAGAAATAAAATACTCATGCTCTACGCTCTGCAGACTGCAACATTAGCAGAAAGGCAGGTGTAACGTTCTCCGATGTTTTCACTCCGCTGTTTGACAGGTAAAGCTAAGAAAAAGAAAATATATCTGCTTCGGTGGATAGTGAAATCGCATGTAGCAGCTAACTACAACGTTTGCCTCTTAGAGGCGGATTCGTTGGTGGAGTTTAGACAGATGATGGCCATTTCATTCCCAACAATCCAGTGCGGCCAACCTTAACACATACAGTATCCATCTCCACAGCTTTATTGACTGTGTGGCTACAGCCCAGCGGTTTCTTTCCGTAAATTAACGGTACGCCACTAGAGATGGTGTAGTCCTTGTGTTATCTACCATCACTGCTAATTATACGTAATAAACTGACGGAACAAATATATTCATTACACAAGCGTAATTGCTTTCAGCTCTCTTTATCATAAAAATATGTTACACTCACATGACTTTCTCTACTCTTGTACAAACTATTTTTACAAACGCTTATTCTCCATATGCTTCATGTTAATCGAGATGTTAATCTTATTGCTAATTTTCTTGTAGATTCAAGGGGAATTGCTAGGCTTTAAGCGATAGTCAAATATTTTAAGAGCTGGTTGCTAGGTGAAGTATTCCATTCTCTTTGCATTACCAGGACAAAAAAAATTAATTACGAATTCCCATTTGAGAAAAAGTACAACTATTGGAAAATTTAAGGGAATAACAAGCAATATCTAGAAAATGGTTCACTCAACAACAAATATGTATATGACATAAATTGTGTATTTTAACGCGATCTACATTTTTTGGGCAGTAAAATTTTATCTATCTCTTATGGTTTAACAGTTATGCAAAAGTCGTTCACAATGAAGAATACTTTTGGAGACATTCCCAGAAAATTCAAGATATACATTTTATTTGTCATAAAAGTACCTTAAATATATGATACTTTAATCAAAATCGTTATAGTCATTTTTGAGAAAATTAAAATTTTCGAAAAATGTTTCATGTAAAGGGTAATCTGGGGTGGGGGGATTTTCTTGAAAACCTTCGTGTCGCATCTCTGGAAGATGCTGAACCTAAATACCAAGTTTGGTGTTTATCCGACTGTTCGTTTCTGAGTTATGCTGTCCACAGACACACACACATACACACACACACACACAAACACACGGACATGTTTCCAAAAATCCTTTTTTTGGATTCAGGAGGCCTCAAAACATGTATTTCTGGTGAAATCTCGGTATTGAATTTTTGGGTGAAATACAATACTTCCACTACTTATATACGTAGTAGGGAAAGTAAAAAATGACCCACATGGTACGATTAAAATCGTTTTGTCTAAATTAATAACCTATGATGGCCTATGAGATTAAATAAAAGGGGCACTAGCTAGGCAAAAAACGCGGAGTCACTGCGCGTTATTAACATGTCATCTCTTCGGATGAACAAGTTGTAATTTCATAAATAGATGCTTTGAAATCTAGTAACGGCATTCTATATTACGACTATAGTGTATTCTAGTAGGCCACGATATGAGTATACTTGCTTTTGTTCACATGTCTAACATTATCAAGGTCTGGGATTAGAGAGGAGATGAGGGACAAGGCGATAGGGGAATGCACAGTTGCACAATGAAGATAGTACTGCATCAGACTCGATAGTAAATGCGAATGTTTTCTTTACCTAACTGTCCTTGTCCCGGCGACTTATTCATAACTGTTTAGTTCCTCTTCCCAACGAACGCACTCATGTCGTGGTAGAGTAGTACCTATGCCACCAGATCCATTAGAAGTTATTATTTACTAAGTGACTGTCTGACGTTGCACAGGGAGAATATTTTTATGGTGGATCCTTCTTTTACCTCCTTTAATATTAATTTTGTATAGCACGGCTATTCCTAACAGCTATTCCTAACGGCTATTCCTAATCGATTTGGGAATATGGCTACCGGAAATGTCAACGGTTTGGTTTTTGAGATTCTTTACGTTATTAGCTCTACGTTTAAGTGCCAATTTGAAGGTTGTGTTGTAGTTCCACTGTTGGGGAGCCAAAACTTGAAGTAGTTGCAACCACGTACGATACTATCTTTCTGGTGGCCTTCCTCCCAACGTTCACCTTCCGGTGGCTTTCGACCACAACGTTTAGGAATCAACTTTGTATTATTATGTTTCTTTAAATATTATATATATTTATGTTTGCCTCTGCTGCGTCAGTATTAATTTGTAGAAATATGTATATCTTAGCAGGGGGTGATGCGGCTAAAGAATGTAGGCTTACAAAAATTATAATTTTTACTTCTCTCCTTTTATTAATCCTTCACACGATTAAATAATACTTCATTTATATAGAGAGCTGTGAGATTATTTGTTAATTGTACTTTTAAACACGTAAACTTTATAATATTCTCGCTGTAATGAATTTTCGTCTCACACTGAAGACGTATTGAACTGCTCAGTAGCGTTGCTGTCTAGCGACTGGCGTTTCAAGTCTCTGATTGGCTAATCGTACTCCAATAGAATATTTTTATTTAAATTTCAGCTTTTATAGTTTTTGATTGGCTATTTATAAACTGTTTTAAATATTACGTTATTGTTTCCAAGAATTACTAGTAGCATTATTAAACTTTCCAATTCATTATTACCTCAAGGTTACCTCATTGTTACCTCATTGTTAGCAACTTTCAGCTTCTATTCTCACACTCCAACATTATTAAATTAGCTAATACATTCACATAGGTAACATAATTATACATGTACACAATAATATAAACATATACAATGACTGTAATATCATTTTTTATATATTGTAGTATACACATATTGATTTAAGGCGGGCTGTTATTATATTTTGTGTTATATAATTAGACAAATCATTTAAATGTTAAAAATACTGCCTCAGTTTGCACATGAGGATGTGAACTAGTTTTCATTTAATAGTATATAACAAGTGAATGAAGTTTAATGCATTTGTTATAGGCATATAAATAGGATCCAGGTATGAAATTAAAGTGCTGTGCTCCTAAATACATAGGAAAACACAATTGGCAAAACAAAGTGTCTGCGTTCAAATTTCTAACAGACGAAGAGAAATGGAATGGACTAAAGTCACCGAAGAGAGGGCTTCGATTCCACCAAGAATTCTGCGATAAGCAACAAAAAACATTTGTGTGTAATTAATTTCTGAGAATTGTTTGTGTTTTCGTTATAAGCTCAGTAGGCAGCCACAATACATAACGTTCCATACATCCACAACCTTCTTAATCTGTATATAACTACCATAATAGTACCTCTTCAGGTATAATGCACAACTGTAGTTATTTAGGAATATTTCATCTAACCAAAGCTGCTTTGTAGAGTTTATTTGAACAGTCGTTACTGTGCTTACAATGTAACACACCTGTTATTAGTGCACTACTATTGCATCTAAATATTTACTTATTTATGTAGCGATTACCACATGAAAGCAGTATCTTGAAGCAAAGTTAGAAAACACTGTTTCATTGGGTTTTCAGGTTTAGCAGCTCCACAATGAGATAGTGTGCGAAAATGCAACAACAAATCCGGAAGGCAAGGATCTTATTCTGGATAAAGTGCGAAAGGTAAGATGGGCAGACCTTCCAACACAGCAGCAAGTCGAAATGGCCCAGTATGCTGACGACGTGCTGCTGTACTGCAAAAACAAAAACCTAATCAGAGCCTTCAACTTAATACAGAGACACCTCCGCCTCATCCAGCAGTGGTGCCGGCGTTGGCGCATGTCCGTTAACGCGGACAAGAGCCACGCCATGCTGCTAACGAAGTGTTACATCCCCGCAGACTGCCCCACATTTCAATTTCGAGGCCGAAGGATTAAATGGAGGAATTCTATAACCTACCTTGGAGTGAAGTTGGATAAAGGTCTTACTTTTCGCGAGCACATCCGAGACGTCTCGGCCCGGGCGCAGGTTACGATTGCCTCCTTGTACCCGATGCTGAGATCCGGGATGCCTGTTCGCCTAAAGATACACCTTTTCCGAGCCCTGATACTCCCTCATGCTATACGCCTGCGAGGTCTGGAGCATAGCCACAGACAGCTGGCTGCTATGGCTCAAACGGGCACAGAATAGGGGACTCCGGTCCATCTATTCTGTCGGCCGCTCCTTCCCCGTGAGACTACTACACAAAGCCTCATCTCTTCCATATGTGGAAGATGAAATTAGACGCCGGGCAACTAAATTCTACGCTAGTTTACCAAACCATCAGAGTATCCTGGTAACATCACGTCTTCGGCGTCATCGGGTTCCCCGCATGGCATGCGGGCACACCAGATAACCAAGGAATTACACCAACAGCAGCTAAAGCTAAACTCCATAGTAATCCTACTCAACAGATGATTGGTCTCAAAATTGAATCCCAGCCAAAGAAAATTGATAAATACACACACACCAGGGTACAGAAAGGCCGTTGCATCCTAACAGGCAGCTGTCGAGGAGCTGTATGCTCCTCCTTTCTTTCATTACTATCTAAAAACAAAACTATCGTCCTTAACCACCATTTCCTATTGAAAATAATCATCCTGTGGTTAAACCTGTTGAGGGTGGGCACGCAGCAGAAATTCACTCGGGCTAAAACTTACCTGCCAGCAGCTCGTCGTCGTCGCGTGTACTTAGTGAAGCGCAGATAGAAAATATCGGGCAAGAGCATTATTCAGTTTTCTAAAACGACAGAAATGTGTAGCCGCACCAGAACATTTCTTGCATCTGGTGTCATAAACTACGTTTTCAACAATTGTGCGTGTATTATTATCACCTGAATCACAGGCACCTGTAGGCTCTGTTTGCCGATCCAACAGCTGTCGCCATCAACAAAGAAAGACGAAATATTTCAATGTTGGTTGGACCCATTCTAAATGTTGTATCAAACTTGTTTAGCAAGTGGAACCAAAACAATGTTTAGAAGTTGATAGTAAATGTTCAAACATTACTGTCTATTTCAGAACAAACATAACATTATTAGCAATCGAAACAACACTGAAGTACCAAAATATTTTACTTGATTTGTGCTAGATTTGCAGCAACACATACGCACCTTAAATGTTTTATCAGCAAATCTGCCTCACTCCCGTTCATGACAGAGCCAAAAGGAAGCACTTTGCGAACCTCGGCACTCCCCCTCCAACCTTACGGAGGCAGCGACCCACCGAGTCAACTCAAACTCCGCTGTCGGTTTTCCATAATTTGATTCCCAGCAGCAGAGACCGGAGAGACGAAGGGAACTAATTTTCTTTTAATTTCCCCCTAATTTTATAAACCTTCCGTCTTTCCATCCTCTTTCATTCGTCGCTCTTCAGCCCGATGGAATACACACACACACACACACACACACACACACACACACACACACCTTCTTAATTAGTACTCTGTTATGGAGTAGAGGTTATAGAAAACACCACCACAAGTCTTTTTTCTTCTTCTACTTCGTTTGCTGCTTCTTCAAGAAAAACGAGACAATGGCGAATTTGAAGCGGGAATGATTCTACAATGAGGAACATCACTCCGAGAGGATGGGAATTACAAACAAAATGTAACAGCATGAGGGCAGGTTGGAAAGTGAAGTTCTCACGAACCGGATGCTCTTTCTGCGGCAAAGAACAATAAAGGTTAATACCTATGACAAGAAATGTATAGAAACACAGCACAGTAGAGGAGGGGGGCCATTTATACAAACTTAGTTCTGCATGTTTGTGTCCTCGCAGGCGAGTTTGGTGTAGTTAAAGTACGAGGCTATTGTTTACGCCATGCGAACAGCCTGGGCACTAAATTACCATCCCTCTTTATACTTAATGTTGGCTGTAACTACTTTTCAGTGACATCCCATAGGTCAGTATTCATCCCCAGTGTAGTACACACCGACCTTTCTTTCATTTATGCGTTCTGGTCATCACTGAAAATAAAAAATCCATAGAGTTTTGCACACGACATAGATGAGCTACTGCATACAGGTTAGAATCGGCGTATTTCTCTCAGAAAACTTGAAGCTAAGCTCGGAAGCAATCGTTGTTTTAAAACTATTTGAATGGACATTTTGACAGTAGCTGCATGGTCAAGGTGGAAAAATTAAAATTAAATTGAGTTTTTATTTATGGACGCTCTTTAACTGCTGTGGTGCTTAGCGTTTCATTCTATATCGGGCGTGAAAGACCGGTAATTTTGCTCAGAGGCCTCTTTATCAGGCTTGAGGTTCTATTACGTGCCGTGAATCTACGACACGGGACCACCGGCTTTACTTACCTTCCAAAAAAAAGCCAAGCTAGGGATTTTTACGCTCGAAAAAATTCACCGCCCTCCGCCGGGTTTGAAACAGCGACTTTGGGAATTAGAGACTAGCATGGTAACCACTACACCACGGAGGACGACGTCAAGGTGGAATGTACGTGGTATCGATTACATAACCTCTTTTCAGCCTTTCAACGAATCCATTCTGCAGTCCACAAATATTCAATCTGGGTCAATTGCCATAGAAATTCTGCGAATAGACCATAATATTTTCCAATATAGTGGCCTTATTCACTGCTTTATATTTAAACTCTTTTGTGTGTGTGTTCAGAGTTCAAAGTCGACAAGGCAGATGTGCCAATGAATAGAGCAATTAGACCGAGCCGACTGGGTTCTCTTATCGTACGTTCTCGCTTTCCTTCTTGGTATCTTGCTGAGCGCGGATACATAGTCGCGAAGGACAAACGAAATAACATCGGAGAAAACTATGGTTTCGATCAGAGCCGTACCAGTGTGAAAGAACAATTTACAAGGTTAGAATGGCGTTCTGTATCACCAAAAAGAAAGAACACAATTTCAACAGATATATTGCAACGTGTATGTGTGTGTATTGTCACGCCAGACACATTATTGTGACGTTGGCGACAGTATTGTTGGGGTAATTCTTTCGGCTTTGGGTATGAAGTTCATCTGGCGTGGCGATTCGTTTTCAGCGTCCAGCTGGCAATCCTGTTGTGTGCTGACAGCCCAGAGGTTATAAGCCGGTACTTAGAAATGAGGCCTGCCGAGGTTCATATCCCGAGCATTTTTTCTCGGAAAAACGCGATGTTTATTGCACATACTATAATATAGTCTGCTAAGGCTTATTTGATTTTATGTTCACACATAAAAACTGAAACACACTCTTTTCGTTTTCAAACTAAATAAAAAATAACCAAATGTTACAGTCTTAAATGAAAAACCTGATGTAATACATTCGTATGACTTTCTCTACCCTCTATCTTTATTAGTGGGTATACAAATTATTCTTACTAAAGCTTATCTACTACATTTTAGTCCAAATAAACCTTTGCAGAAATGCTACATTACACATTTCGTTATACATACAAAGAGAACAGCATAGTTAAATGTTTAAGAACTGGACGCTATCTGGCCTTAAAATTCCATACTGTTTCCATACAATCGCATGCACTTTAGAATTCTTACTAATATGACACTTATTTTGAAAATAAAAATAGGAATTTGTTTGTGTCTTGATTCATGAATGGGTTAAAATCAATAGATAGCTTATGCATTGCCATATATTTAACAAATTTAAACTTAAATAATAAAAAACATTTACGCTAAGGATTCGCAACATAACCAAAGTAAAAGGCATCTTACTACTTATCGCATAGCTTGGAATGAACGCAGCAGACTGGTATTAAACCGTGTTCTGGCAGTTGCTCATTTATTTCGCCTTAGCCTGAACAATAAAAACTACATTTTATAATGTGTAATATTTTCATACTGAAGAAAATGTTTTGTTGGAGTTGTTTATTTATTTAGCTCCACGTAAGGACGCCAATTTGAAGAAGTTGTTGAATTGTTTCGTTATTTGCATCACGCTTTGGGCGTCAATTTGAAGTAGTTTGTATTGAAGGAGCTGTATTATATTTCAACTGTTGGGGAGCCGAACTTGAAGCAGTTGCAATCTCACGTATGTTAAACAGTTTCCGGTAGTCTTCGCCAAAATGTACTTTCAGGTGGCCTTTGCCCCAAGTATAAAAAAATATTAGCTTTGTAATTTGACTGTTTCTTTAGATATTATATTTATGTTTGCCTCGGCTGCGTCAGCATTATTTTAGAGACATGGATTTCTTGGCAGGGCGTGATGCGACAAAGAATGTAGGCTTACATGGATTTTAAGTTTTAATTCACTCCTTTTTTATTAATCCTTGACACAAATTAAATAGCACTTCACTGATATCGAGAGCTGTGAGATTCTTTTATTTCATACTTGCACTTTTTAACACGTATACTTATTTTTCGTCTCACACAAATACGTATTATATTTCTCTAAAGGACGCATTTTCCATCCGGTTACTATCACTGTCTGCAGGCAACTGAATAGATTTCAACCGCCTAAACTTGTAAATCTCTGTATTTCAAGTCTCTGATTGGCTAATCTTACTCCAATAGAATACCTGCATTTGATTAAAGCTTTTTCTGGTTGTTGATTGGCCATTTTTAAACTGTCTCAAAATTTACATTATTGCCGTTCTAATAATGACTAGTAGCATTTAAACTCTCAAACTCATTATTGCCTCAAGGTTACCTCATTGTTAGCAACGTTTAACTTATTATTCTCACAGCTCCTACATTATTAAATTACGTAATGCATTTACATATCATTATTACACATGGATACAATAATATAAACTTTTGCAATGACTTACATACATTTTACAAATTATTACATACACATATTGCTTCAAGGCGGGCTGTTATTGAATTTATATATTATATTATTTGACTGAAATCATTTAAGTGTTAAAAATACTTCCTCAACACTAACAATAGTTTGTATCAGCAGAGCTTTGATGAATTCTTATTAGCGTAGGTAAACTGCAATTAAGAGGTTTGATTCCCTTACGTAAATTTTCTATGTTGTGTATATTCAAGTCTACTTATAACTTTTAGCGATCATCATAAGCACGTTTAAAACATATATTTGCAGTTTTACGTTATCTTAATATAGTGCGATTTCCTTTGTGTGTCTTCTCTAAATTGGTCCATTGTCTCCAATACCATTGTTTTCCCCATCGTAGCAAGCATGTTAACACTATACTAATTTTCGGTACTGTGTGTCCGTCTGCGGATTAAGGTATTCTGTACTGGATATGAATACTGGTAGAGAATATTTTAATGACCTTTAAATGTTTATACGCCGTGCACTGCCACATTAACGTTTCATTGCCCGAAAAGCCAATGTTTGCTGTATACAATGTTGGCGGTGAGAACATCTGAAACAACAAACTACAGCCGGCAACCCAGCTCGCTCCTCTGCCCAGGGAAGCGCCAACCGAATGGCTCTTCCCCGTGGGATTTTCCATAAGCGCCATAACTGTTTTATAAAAAGCCCCCCTCCCCGCTTACGCAGGGACGGAAATGGATACGACACTTACACGCGTCAAACCAAAAGGAAGACTACCAAACAACTTCGGTGGGGGCGACACTGACTATGACACCGTCTACCTGCTCTCCAGGTTGGTGCTGGAGGGCATTAAGACGTCTCACAACCTCGCCTGGGCTTCGCCTATGCATTCCCAATCTCCCATGGACGTCGAGAATACTGCCCCGCCGAGTCCAACCCAATCCGAACACCTTTCTTCCGGGAGGAGGTCAGATGACGTCAGAAATACCACGAATGCTAGAGATCCGCAGCCTCGCACCACGGAAGCTGAAAAAGTCGGAAACTTTTCCTAACGGGGGGAGGCGGTGGCAAGGACAATATGAACTGCCGATATCAAGAATACAGGATGGAAGGGCGAGCACTCATACAGCATGTACAAGTACAGTTGGAGGTTTAATGTGCAGTTGCGCGCTAAAATCTCAAGTGTAAGGCGGTTGTTACTCGACATTTATAAAAATAATTCACATAACAAAGTTGCGGCAGCTATACAGTGTGCCTATCCCAAGTCATAACACGAATGTCGCTACTACCCGTAGTTTACATACTATGTAGTAGATGTAGAGGAAAGAAAAATATTCTAGGTTTGCTGCTGAAATAATACACTTTTGAAGTATATTTTGCTTTTGAAAGCATTCGGAATTCCATGAAAATACACAAAAGAGAGTGCTATTCCGATCTTCCGAGATAAATGAGGTAGCTTACTTTCCAACCTTCTCTGTATACACAAGTAAACATGAACGCAAGGTAAAGCCTGAAGTTTAAAATATGCAATTTTCTACGTTACGCGTAAGGAAATTTTGTTATCATTAAAGAGCTACAGAATTAGCTCAAGGAAGAAGCGTTTCCAGAAATTATAATGTAGCTTAAATTCTATTCATCAGAAGTTCTTTCTCTCTTTTTTCTGCTGTGGGTTGCTCTTTTTCTAAGACTTTTTCTAAGAGTTTGGAGAGGCGATGAAAAGAAAACTTTGGAGAGAAATCCAAGTTACCAAAGAGAGGCGAACGAGAAAGTTGGAGCGATTGGTTTATACAAAATGAGCAAGAATAGAAGTGATTTTAAACATTAAGTGATTTTGTTCGGCGAATTCAATTTAGTTCCTCACCGACACACTTAGGTGGGAGCAAAATTTTGCCGTAATATTATTACTATTATTGCCCTTGTGTTTACCTTCTTCAAAAGCAATCACAACTGGAGACGTTGCCTTTGTTTCCTATGTTTCCCATTGTTTCTTAATAATGCAAGTCTTCAAGGACTCTGCAATTAGATTTCAACTTATTTCACTACGGGCCTAAATCTCGTGTGAATCATTATTCCATCAGCACATCTAAAGAATGAGAATTCCGGAGTTAAACATCAAATTCTGTTCTTAGGGAATGTGCTTTTCTACTGAATCAATATATTTTATAGTAAGTTAACTTTAGGCACACATTTTGAACAGAAAATGAATAGATAAGCCTTATGTCATCTTTACGCCAGCATCAAACGTGGTCCAAGGAGAACGTACACACTGAAAACAAAAGAGACACTGCTGGCCTTTCTAATCTTTGAATATTATCTTAAGTACTCAACTAGCGGAATGGCTCATGCAGCAACGTTTGTGGCCCGCATTCAAAAGGTCGTGGATTCTATTCCCGCGGCCGATCTCCCTGAACCATGGGTTTCTTAAGGGTTTCCCCGGGTCGGTAGACGAATGCTAGGAAGGTCCATTACATCCCTCGAATTTCCTGTCCCTCCATTTCACCTCCATTCTCATTTTATTTCACTTTCCATCTGCTTGGTCGGTTTCAGGTGTCGGCGAGGGGCTCGGCGTTGCAGGGAAAAAGGATGATGTAACACTTCGTCCCGCGGAATGGAGGCAGTCTTTGAGTGCCGCCCCTCCCAGTGGGATGTGCAAGCCGGAAAGGCAGCGACCCTGCCCTCTGTCCTGTCGTGCCTCCTGGTCCGGCCGCCCTCTGTCTCCTCTCATCTCACCTCTCCCTCCCGGGGCACCCCCTCAGGGACCTAGGCACAAAAGAAGTTGTAGATCGAGGTGTTATGTCTACCTCCGCTCTAAGTCCTAGTCCTAAGTACACTATGTGATCAAAAGTATCCGGACACCCCACACACATACGTTTTTGATCTTAGGCGCATTGTGCTGCCACCTACTGCCCGGTACTGATATCCACGACCTCAGTAGTCATTAGACATCGTGAAACAGCAGAATGGGACGCTCCGTGGAACTCACGGACTTCGAACGTGGTCAGGTGATTGGGTGTCACTTGTTTCAGAAGTCTGTACGCGAGATTTCCACACTCCTAAACATCCCAGGGTCCACTGTTTCTGATGTGATAGTGGAGTGGAAACGTGAAGGGACATGTACAGCACAAAAGCGTACAGCCCGACCTCGTCTATTGTCTGACAGAGACCGCCGACATTTGAAGAGGGTCATAAAGAGTAATAGGCAGACATCTATCCAGACCATCACACAGGAATTCCAAACTGCATCAGGATCCACTCCAAGTACTGACAGTTAGGCGTGAGGTGAGAATCCTTTTAACTACGAAGAGAAAAAAATACCTGCATTTAATTCAGCCGATATTCCGAAAATTATTCTTTAGATAAGTAGGAATAATAGTAGCTTATGATTCAAGGGATAAAAGTGGAGTTTTATTTTGCGAGAAGGAATGTTTTCGGAATGAAGACGGTACGCCGAGTGGCAGTTATTATTTTATAGACAGCGCTCGGATTTGTAAAATATTAATAATATTATATTGATCCCTGAAACTAACAGATATCACATTCAGAACGCGTTCTTGAAACAAGTGAAATTGCGTTAAAAAACGCTATATGTCATTTGTTGATTCTCTAGCAGTCGTGTTCGGTGAAATTATTTTCATCATGTTTTACCTTACACCAGGCAATGGAGCGATTAAGTGCTATATCATATTGCTTTCTGGATTTTTTGGGTAAGTACTTCTAGTGTTATTCTTTCTGCTACTTCTGTAATTTCACTTCCATTTAAGTTTCTTCTGAGTTCATAATTTCCGCCATTAATCATGTGAAACGACATAATGAAAACTAAAAGCTAATCAAAGCAAGTCGAGTTATTAAACATGTGCAAATAAAAAGGGTAATTGCCATGTGATTGGACTTGAAACTAAAATTGGTCACAATGAAGATTATCATACTAATTGTACTTCCCTTGCTGTCTAAAAATATTTTAGTAACTAACATAAAAATCTCAAGGTTAAAGATATGTTTAATCTCAGAAAATTAATCCAGAAAAAAAGTAGTAATCGTAAGGCCCTTAATTGCAAAATATATCACTTTAGAACAAGGGACAGCCGCAAGTATTCCTTCGGCAGCACTGGAAATCGTGGTTTTCCCTGAGGAAGCCCAGAACCCAAAGCATCCAACGAAAGACCAAGTCGGTCTGAACAATAAGCTTTATTGGCACAAGTGGAAAGCTAGGTGGCCATAAATAATAAAAAGGATTAACTTTAAAGTTTGATGTCTTACGTTCACATGATTTTCTGTACTTACTATCGTTTATTTTTATATAGTTTCTAAAAACTATTCCTACGAAAGCTTATTTTTTCATCTACTTTATGTTACTGCAGTTTACATTTTGCAGAAATAGTTTCATTAAACATTTCGTTTAAGGTGCACGGGGAATAGACGAAAGCGAGCATAGTCAAGATGTTTAAAAACCGGATCGCTCTATGCTGGCCAATAAATTGCATACTCTTTCCATGACATCCCGAGAAATAACTGAATAGCAACAGGACTTTAAAAATAACAAAGTAGTGATAAAGTTAAACAATAACGATATCTCGAAAGTGGATAATACCGCAAAAAGTTATTTGAATTGAGTTTGGTATTTATTGCGGATTTTGTTTCCGAGTTATGCTGTGACCGCACACAAGGACATTTTTGGAAAAAAAATGGTTTTGTATTCAGGACGCCAAAACATGTATTTCCGTTAAAATCTCGATATCGAATTTTTGGGTGGAATGCAATACTCTCTTCAGCGACGTTTTAGCTAGGGTTGGGAGTGCCCTTACATGCAGGTAGGACTTTAACTACTGGAAGGTAAGGCAGTATTTTTAACACTTTGACGCTGTCCTCTGACGCATCTGTATTGTTCCTGGCAGTTGTTTCAGTGTACTCAGAGTCCTGGGTTCGTGGTTTGGATGGCAGGGATTTGGGATTTGATTCGGTAGAGCTGAGGTTCTTGTTTTTCAGGGGTGGTGACACTGCCTTGATGAGATTAATAATACTGCCGGAGAAGTTTGGGTGATATCTTTATTTTGTTACGTAGATTCCTATCTGGTCAACCCGCCACCTTCGTCGTCGAAACCACTGTTGTTCTTATTACTCTCGAAGTCGCTACTTATGTGTTTCTCCGACTAGCCCTCGAATTGCCTAGATTTCACAACTTCACTTTTACGCTATAAATCTTCTGATTATTTTGTTCTAATTCTGTTTCGTCGCGTCCTCGTGGTTAATTTGTACCGGAATGTGCCTCGGCCGTTGTCATGGTTAGTTTGTCCCCAAAAGTCTCGGCGTGTCTTTTCTCCTTCACGCCTTTCGCCAAACTCTAGAATTTTCCCCTCTCCCTTTCTTAAGTTTCGTTCTGTTTTAAGTTCAAACGTATCATGTGATGCCTACGCGATCTTTCGATTGGCTATAATTTTTGTTTCATGATTTTTTTTGTTATTGGCTACCCCCACGTGACAACTTTCACATCTGCTTCTCACAGCTTATTTTGAGTTTTAAAATCTTCCCCCGAACATTCTTAGATCGTAGATAAGGCACATCTACTTCCTCACCCTTTTAAGCCTTGGGAACCGTTGTAAACCCTGTCCGAGCCAAAAGTATAAAGGCGAGACTTCCGGTATGCAGGTTCGTTGACCATCGCAGGTAAAATACCTCTGCTTCGAGGGAACAAACTTTGTTTCTCTGTCTTCCCGACAAAACCCATTCCTAATATGAATTCAGCACATTTTCGTCGCTATGTTCGATCGTATATTATTATTATTATTATTATTATTATTATTATTATTATTATTATTATTATTATTATTTCTCCTGGGTCTCGATAACCAGCTTCATATGCCCTGACGGTAAACTTATCATCGGACCTTTAGGTTGGATGATGGGTTTATCGTTAATGTCCCATCTAAGCTAATCTAAAGTCCCTCTCTCCCTCTATTCCTTTCATTTATCATTTTATTTATTTATTCATTCATTTATTTAGTCAGTGGCTTACGACGATTTGATGGCGAGCCCACCGTTACACATTTATTCTGTTCACAATACATTTCAATCACTGAACACAATACAATTTCAAATTTGACACAAGTATTTTCACCAAGTAAAAGAAAAACAATCTACATAATATCTGGCCGTCAACAACCAGGCTACAAAACATTTATATTTTAGGAATCTGTTTATACACACAATACATTCTGCAAACAAATTTTTTTTTTTTTTAATTTAATTACACATCTTAGTTCCATCTTTCTCTCTCTCTCTCTCTCTCTTGCACTTTACATACAATACTGGTTTTCTGGAAGCTATTAGCAGCCTCCACACTCAAGACACCTTTTGATACCTTTTTTTTGCCAGGTATACATTCTGTCCGGTTTTCTTACTCTATGTCATTAACATCGTGAATGTCAAGCACACGGTTTTACAGGACATTGCTGTCCCGAAGCTACCAATTTGTTTGTAAACAATGTTCGCATATATGACTTTCCTTACTCGTGTTCCGAGTGCGTTTGCACATTTTCCCTATCCGACTCTACTAAATTTCATTGATCCTGTTTAAATGGACGATTGGAGTTGATATACCCTGTCCCCGAAGGTTTGTGATATCCGATAAGGACCTTTCCAACACATATGCATACTTCTGTATTCCTTCTTTACTTTGATGGTTTTAAGCAGTCTGTTGATGCTACACGTTCGTGTATACCTGATAGGGTCATGTTTTGATCACTGACTACCTGCAAGTCGTCCGGTCTCTCACCGAAATAAACATTTTCATTTTCTGTGTTTAACTCACAATACTGGGGTGCTTGACCTACTTCCGATTCATCAGCTGACTGCAGAGGCGGGTCGTTAAGATCTCTCCCTTCGCACAGTTGTTGCGTGAAAATTCTTACCACGTTAATGCCTTTTCCCAATGTGCAAATATTCAATAAAAATGGTTCTTCTGGTATTTTTGTTCTCGTTCCCTGTGTAATGCGAGAACCTGCGCGCATTCTCCGAGGTTGAGCCTGGGAACGCTACAATTCTTCCTGTCTCCAGTTTTCCGACCGTCGTGGCCACGATCCTTGACTGGGGCCTATCCCTTGGCCTATGCTTTGTCCTGCCATTGCCCCGCTTCGGTGACCTATCGCGTCATCCATTTCGCGGTGGACATTTTGCGGCTGTCGTGTCTGTGATAGATACGCGCTCGGCGTCCATGCGTAGCTGTACGTAGGCATGCTTGAGAGCCCATGGTCCTCATCTCTACGTCGTGGGGTCGCTGGCCGGCTTGGAGGTGTTCTTGGCCTGTTCGGAGGTGTCCTTGGCCTGTTCGGGGGAGTTTCTGGGCAATTCGGAGGCGTTCTTGGCCTGTTCGGAGGTGTCCTAGGCCTGCCCGGGGTGTTTCCAGGTCGGTTCGGGGGAGTTTCTGGGCGGTTCGGAGGCGTTCTTGGCCTATCCGCTGTTCCACCGTGGAGGTTATTTCCCCAGTGTTGTCTACTATTCGCCGGGTACCTGGAGAATCTCAGGTAGTGAACGGAATACTCCTCATGTTGCCTCGGTGGCCTACCCGTGCCCGTTTGGTTCCAGGGCCTATAGCTTCTCTCCCGATTTCTTGCAAATGGCTCTTGATAACGCTGTCGGACTGTGGAGTAGTTGTTCAACGCACCTTGTGCCCTCGTCCCATCATTACGATGCGAATTTATCCGATCACTGTGTCTGCCTTCAGTCCTGATTCTGGGCCTATCTTCTTCCCGCGTTCCGTACCCCTGCAGAGCGGTAAGTAGTTCAATGGCTTCGCTCAGCGTCCTCGGACGTGCTACCACGAGGTGATGACGTATAACGTCTGGGAAGTGTCGTGTCAGGAGGGATACAAATTCACCTTCGGGCATCGGTGGGTCCAGGAGTTGGCTTAATTGGCCGAGTCGCAAGAAGTAGTCAACCATCGACTCACGCTTCTCTTCCCTGTATCGGCCATTATTTATTTCTGCGCGCACCCTGTACTGTGCAACGCCACTCCAATATTTTTCCAAAAATGCAGACCTAAAATGTTCATATTGTGCATGCTCGCCTACCGTCAATCGAAACCAACTCAGGGACGGGCCTATCAAGCTCCTTTTTATAATTACCATTTTAAAACGGTCGGGAATTCCCCTAAGCGCGAAATAAGATTCGAGGTCATTAATGAACTGCTTCGCATTATCGACTTCACTGTTGAACTTGGGGATTGGCAGTTCATTCAAAAATTGTATAGGTATATTGCATTGTTGCAGGGGCCCTACGGTGCTTGACATTTCACTTGCCGGGTGCGGTGAGGCCGAAGGAGTGCAGGCAGGTTCGTTCGACCTCGGTTCGCTAATTGGGTTGTTACACTGGAACGACGAAAGCGCGGAAACCTGAGAGGTAATTCGCGCGTCCGTGGCTCCTTGAGATCGCGGTTCGATTTGTTCTACCGCGTCCCTGCGAGCATTGACGGTCTGTGTCAGTTCCTCCCTTAATTTGTTAATTTCATCATTAACCCCTGCTTCAAGTGCCTGCTGCTTATTCTGTAATGATACACAGACTGTCATTGCTTCTTCCCTTGCCTTATCACTAATTGTACATATTAAGTTTTCATTGTTTACAATTTGTTGGGCCCTGATGGCGTCCATTTCCACGACAGGTTCCTTCCTCACTACTTCTACACTATTCTGTGTTGCTTTTAGTTCGTTTCTTATATATTCTACATCCTCGTAGATTACATTTTGACTTGCTCTAATTTCTAACAAGACACCCTGTATTTTATTTTCTAAGCCCTGACTGATTTCCTTATGTTGGATGCTTAATTGTGAGGCTATCTGCTGCTGCAATGTTTGTTCTTGGGTGGACAATTGTTGTTTTAGTGTTTGCTCCTGTACCGTTAATCGCTGAGTTAGTGTTTGCTCTTGTTCTGATAATCGTTGAGTCAGTGTTTGCCCAAGTGTTTGCTCTTGTTCTGATAATCGTTGAGTCAGAGTTTGCCCAAGTGTTTGCTCTTGTTCTGATAATCGTTGAGTCAGAGTTTGCCCTATTGTTCGCTCTTGTTCTGATAATCGTTGAGTCAGAGTTTGCCCTATTGTTTGCTCTTGTTCTGATAATCGTTGAGTCAGAGTTTGCCCTATTGTTTGCTCTTGTTCTGATATTTTAGTGTTGAGGAGGCTCAATTGAGCCAACATTTGTTGCATCATTTCGCTCGTGTTAAGTGATCCGGTAACTTGGTTTCCTAATGTTTCGCTAACTCCGTTTTCTACACCTACCCGCGTGCTATTGTTAGTGAAATTTTCCCCTTGTTCATTGCTATTACCTTCCATATCGTTGCCGGTTAATTTCTTGCTTCTTAACAGCATTTACGTACATACATAACCCAGTTTACTTATATCTCTTGCATATACACTCCCTTCCAAAATTTTATTAACCTATGTATCATGCAGTTAACACTTACTCGGTGCTGGGTTGAGCTGCTGCGAAGTGTTGTAATAGTTCACAAAACACTTCACTACACTTACACACTTTTGAACACTGATGATGTCTGCGCTGAATGTCTGCTTCCTTGTTGTACTGGAGCGGCGTCGATGTCGCTTGTTGCCCCACGTCTATCGGTACACTCTTGCTGCTGGTGGTTGCTGATGTCGTCATCGGCGTCGTCTTCCTTCCGTTGTCGGTTCTCCGGGTGCGTTATCCGCTGGCAGTATTTCGAGCCCCAACGTAGTGGGCGCCAAATGACGCTGTCCTCTGACGCATCTGTATTGTTCCTGGCAGTTGTTTCAGTGTACTCAGAGTCCTGGGTTCGTGGTTTGGATGGCAGGGATTTGGGATTTGATTCGGTAGAGCTGAGGTTCTTGTTTTTCAGGGGTGGTGACACTGCCTTGATGAGATTAATAATACTGCCGGAGAAGTTTGGGTGATATCTTTATTTTGTTACGTAGATTCCTATCTGGTCAACCCGCCACCTTCGTCGTCGAAACCACTGTTGTTCTTATTACTCTCGAAGTCGCTACTTATGTGTTTCTCCGACTAGCCCTCGAATTGCCTAGATTTCACAACTTCACTTTTACGCTATAAATCTTCTGATTATTTTGTTCTAATTCTGTTTCGTCGCGTCCTCGTGGTTAATTTGTACCGGAATGTGCCTCGGCCGTTGTCATGGTTAGTTTGTCCCCAAAAGTCTCGGCGTGTCTTTTCTCCTTCACGCCTTTCGCCAAACTCTAGAATTTTCCCCTCTCCCTTTCTTAAGTTTCGTTCTGTTTTAAGTTCAAACGTATCATGTGATGCCTACGCGATCTTTCGATTGGCTATAATTTTTGTTTCATGATTTTTTTTGTTATCGGCTACCCCCACGTGACAACTTTCACATCTGCTTCTCACAGCTTATTTTGAGTTTTAAAATCTTCCCCCGAACATTCTTAGATCGTAGATAAGGCACATCTACTTCCTCACCCTTTTAAGCCTTGGGAACCGTTGTAAACCCTGTCCGAGCCAAAAGTATAAAGGCGAGACTTCCGGTATGCAGGTTCGTTGACCATCGCAGGTAAAATACCTCTGCTTCGAGGGAACAAACTTTGTTTCTCTGTCTTCCCGACAAAACCCATTCCTAATATGAATTCAGCACATTTTCGTCGCTATGTTCGATCGTATATTATTATTATTATTATTATTATTATTATTATTATTATTATTATTTCTCCTGGGTCTCGATAACCAGCTTCAACTTAATGATTTCAGTCTAATTAGATAATATAATATAATATATATAAAGTATGTAGCAGTCATTGTATTATGTTTATATTATTGTGTACATGTATAATAATGTTATGTGAATGTATTACGTAATTTAATAATGTAGGAGCTGTGAGAATAGAAGCCGAAACTTGCTAACAATGAGGTAACCTTGAGGCAATAATGAATTGGAAAGCTTAATAATGCTACTAGTAATTCTTGGAACAATAATGTAATATTTAAAACAGTTTATAAATAGCAAATCAAAATCTAGAAAAGTTGAAAGTTAAATAAAAGTATTCTATTGGAGTAGGATTAGCCAATCAGAGACTTGAAATAGAGAAATTTACAAATTTAAGCGGTTTACGCTAGTCGCTAGTAGACAGCGTTCCCAACCGGACGTATTCAGTATTCAGTGTGAGACATAAAATTCATTACGGCGAGAATATTATAAAGTTTACGCGTTAAAAAGTGCAAGTAATTAATAAATCATCTCACAGCTCTATATATAAGTGAAGTGTTATTCAATTGAGTGAAGGATTAATAAAAGGAGTGAAACAAAAATTATAATATGTGTAAGCCTACATTCTTTAGCTGCATCACCCCCTGCTAAGAGATACATGTTTCTATAAATTAATACTGACGCAGCCGAGGCAAACATAAATATATATAATATTTAAAGAAATACTAAAATACAAAGTTGATTCCTAAAAGTTGGGGCGAACACTCCAAGAAACTATCTCAAGCTTTTGGCTCCCCAACAGTTGAACTACAATACAACTCCTCCTTCAAAGTGAACCTTCTTCAAACTGGCATCTAAACGTGGAGCTACAACATATCTCAAAGAAAGCTGTATTTACTTGATATGAGGCAATTGAGGGGTAAAGCCACGGTTTAGAGGAAAGATTGCTGGCTGATTTCCACTGCATGTGTCATGCGTGGCACGAGTTCTGCATACTGTGTACCCCTCCTAGAAACTCAAGCTTTACCTGAGAGATAAGCCACACCAATCTCTAGCCAAGACGTTGCTGAGCAGACAGTATTTCCTCTATTATGCACGTTGTAAAAATATTTAGGTAATCAAACACTGGGAAAGATATGTATGCACGAGTTCTGAGCAGAGTATACCTGAAATTTGGGACGAAGGGTACATGTTTTAGAAATTTCTTTGAAGAATAATCTTATTCCTTTGAGATCCTTATAGGATAAAATACTAATGAGATGCAAGAAAATTATTTTATACCCCCAAAGGCATTTGAGGTTTGTTATAGGAAGAAAGTGAATATTAGATGCACAAGAAGGCACATAAAAGGTCGCGGCTTGCAGCAACATAAGCCGTTTGTAAAAAGAATTAATGCTTTATTGTGATATTTACTGTTTCGCGGTTGGCGGCAACTCGGTAATGGCCACTTAAGGTGCGAGCTGAGAAATCCTAGCACTCAGCAAGGTTCCATAAAAACCAACAAGTGGTGTGGGGCATGGCGACCACAAAACGTTCCCCGCAGTTTAGCTGTGGGACCCTAGCACCAATGTTGCGGTAGTTTGTGAACTGGAGGGGATCGGTGAAATATAACACTGCAACCCTTGTATCTCGCTATTCGTGCATGCTGCACGGGGACGGCCCGCCGGCCTATCTAATATTGTTTTTTATTATACGCCGCTGCTGTATTTGTTTTTGTTGTTTTCCTACAGATGGCCAGAGTTACACCCGGGTAACCAATCGGAAACGGGAGGGAAAAAAAACTCCTGTATGGCGCGTCCTCATGGAGATGAAAAACAGCAACACGCGCAACAGAATCGGGTTTTGTGGCTCATAAAGCACAACGTAATCACAAATATCACGATTGACAGTACTACCAACCGAACAGCAAGACACTAACTCTGCAAGGTAACATTGTAATAACTACAGCTGAGTTGTATCTCATGTGATGACTTTCTCTGCACTATCATTTATTAATGGGTATACAAACTATTCTTACTAAAGGATAAAATATTAAAATCTTCCAGGCCTAAGGGTAAATCTAATTCACCCGACGTTTCGGTCTATTCTTTAGTTGCCATCTTAAGCAATTGAAATACGAGGGGTGTCTAATAAGTAAGTTTCCCTATTTTATAAAAAATATTACATACAATTGGTCGTGTTGAATTAATTTTATTTATATTGTACAATCCTTCTGTTACTTTTCTATATAGTCAACATGTTTTTCCATGTATTTTTGGGGACATGACACAAGCTTTTCCAAGCCAGCGTTGTACGAGGTCGGGTCCTGTGCTCGCAACCAGCTGTTCACTTCTGATTGTTCTTCGTCACGGTGTTAAAGTGCTTACTTCGCACTTACTTCGCACTGCATGTTGATAGGACTTCAAGAGAATGAATAAGTAATGAGCAATTCGAACATTTAATAATAACGGATATCTCACAAGTGGCTTATGCAATAAAAAACTTATTTTAAATAAATTGCGTGATTTAAACAGATCTACTTGTTTTGTGTAGCACGTTTTCGTCTATCGCTTAACGTTAAAGCAACATACAGTACTAGCCATGGACAAACTAATACAATAACTCATTAATGTAATAAGAAATTTAATTCACGACTTCTCAGCATCAACACGATTTCTTTCTTTAGTATTTGTTGTTTTAGGTTTTACGTGCTATGTATTTTCTTTGCTGATATTGTACGTATAATAAATAAGAGGATGTTAACACACATATATTAATAATGTACACATAGTAGAGAACAACTATATAACGTTATAACATATAAAATATAATATAATTGGGAAAGGCCATTGTTAGCTATATAACCAGTAATATAAAATTACAAGAAATGCAGTAGTATCTACGTAAGCATGTAACGAACCTTGGATTCATAATTAAGACAATGGAAGTCTGTAAACGTAACATAAACTGTTATTGGACAGTAGCACCAATCAGATACATTGATACATGCTTATATTTCAAATACGTACGTTAAGAAGAACGGTTGGAAGGAACGCTAACAGAAGCTTGTTAGATTTCGAGCAGGAAGGTTGTGTATAATCTCGTCTCGAAATAGACGCTAAAACTACGTATTTAAAGTCTACCAGTTATACATATTTTAACATGACAAAGATGATAGTGAATTGTGAATATTTACAAGTAGTTTATCTAAAATACAAGTGAAATAGTTAACACAATAAATGTGTGCAAAATATTTTAACCTCCTTCATATCTAACCCTGACCAGACAAGTGCTCTCCGACACAAATACAGGTGCCGTGGTACAATTATAAAATAATAATTGATGCAGTAATTTGTATCACAAATTATTTAAATGTAAAGAGTGATTATAGTATGAATATGCATTATCATGTGACATTGATTTGAGATGTTTGTTGATTGTAATTATTGTTGGGAAGTAAGTTTATACTGCCTTACTGAAACTGACAATAATAGCGTGCAATAATGCAGCGAGGGGGTGAGCTGTTTATCATTATTGGAAACGAGGAAGTTACGTAACGTTGGCGCGTTTTCCTTTAGAATCTTCTGGAACATTTCCCTAGAGCATATGTATTCATAATTTTCATTGGATATAAAAATAGACGCTAATGTTGGCGCGTTTTATTAGCCAATTGCAGTTCAGTTATAATCTTTAGGCATATCGGGGTGTATGAGTATAAAAGAGCTAGGTTAGAGGTAGAGCCCGTCAGTCCATCTAAAATCTTTGTACACTACACGTCGCCTTCGGTCCGTCAGTTCGTCGAAAATGTTTGTATGATACACGTCGCCTTCAGTCCAGCAGAAATATTACACGTCGGCTATCGATTCGCAAGTTACGCGTATAAGAGTTATGAAAAATCTCAAGTATGGTAAAGTTAATTATACAAAAGGTTGAAGTACGTGAATTAAAAGTGATCAGTAAGAAGTTGTTATAACAGTTTCAGTTTGGCGAGTGTCTAGATCAATGTGTAAATGTGATAGTGACTGTGTTTCGACAATAAAAGTGTAAAACAAATTCCTTCATCAGTGTTATCTTTGGATAAAAGATTCCTTTCCGTTTACACAACCTGTATAAAGAGAAGTGCTCGACCCAAAAATATCATAGATAGCCGGAGGACAGTGAAACAAAATTAAATAAAAATAAAAGTAACATTCTTTCAAACAAAAACTAATACTGCCGCAAATTGCTAACACCAGATGGAGCTACAAACCTAACAAAGAATCACGTCACAAAATGGCTTCACCACATGAAGTAAACACACATAAACAAATAACATTATAAATTTACCATCGCAAATTGGCTCCCAAATGTGGGGCTCAATAAATAAATAAATATAACATAAATACCGTCCCATAATTACAACAAAATAACACACACACAAGAATACAGACCGCAGACCTCCCGTTCATGAGTCCATGACTTAATTACCTTGGCTATCCGTGTAGGTATTAGGATAGATGATTTATATGTGAAGCTGAAGGGGAAAGAGGGAAGAATGAAGGAGGCTGGGTTTGCAGTGAAGGAGCTGCCATTGTGCAGAAGACGTGATGGAATTATTGGTATAATTGTTCAGGGTGGTTTTATTAACATTAACTTCTGCCCAACAGACATTGTCGTGTGAACCACACCGGCGCCGAAACCTTCATTTCTACAATTAACAGCTTCGGGTTTAGTGACCAGAAATAGTGTCTCTGCGGATAAGTAAATGTGTCATTAACCTGAAAGGAGCCGTGACCAAACTCCTGCAGGATGCTCAGTTTTATGTTAATGGCTCCCAGAGGAGACCGTTAAAGCGATAGATAAACCTACGTACTTATATACTTACTTTAACCACTATGGAGTCAGTTACAAGAGATGAGAAATCCGGACATATTGAATTTCACGTAATTTAAGCTTCTCGATATTTAATAGGTGGTATACCTGTTGTACAGCATTTTGACAAAACTAGAACTATTCAGTGTACAGAAATGTTTAACTTGCAACAGGTTTGACCCGTTATCATTCAAGAACAGGGTGTTTTCTCATTAGAACTTCAAGGAATTTTTGCTATGATACGTCTTGCATATTTAATATGTGCATTTCATTTGTCATGTAAATACACTAAACATGTGTTTTAATTCAAATCATTATCGCCGTTTTTGAGAAAATAAAAACTAACAAAGCTTTTCCATGTAAAGTGAAAATAAAGATGAAAGAATTATTATTATTATTATTATTATTATTATTATTATTATTATTCTCCACCAAATGCTTTTGTTTTCTTTCTTTTTTTACTTTCTCTACTACGTATAGTAAGTAGGGGAAGTATTGCATTCCACCCAAAAATTCGATACCGAGATTTCACCGGAAATACATGTTTTGAGACCCCCTGAATCCAAAAAAAGCATTTTTGGAAACATGTCCGTGTCTGTGTGTCTGTGAACAGCATAACTCAGAAACGAACAGTCGGATAAACACAAACTTGGTATTTAGGTTCAGTATCTTTCAGAGATGCGACACGAAGGTTTTCAAGAAAATCCCCCCACCCCAGATTACCCTTTACATGGAACGTTTTTCGAAAATTTTAATTTTCTCAAAAATGGCTCTAACGATTTTGAATAAAATACGAGTACCATCAGTTTAAGACATTTTTATGGCAAATGAATTGTATTACTCGAATTTTCTGGAAATGTCTCCAAAAGTATTCTTCATTGTGAGCGACTTTTGCATAACTGGTAAACCATAAGAGATAGACAAAATGTTACTACACAAAAAATGTAGATCGCGTTAAAATACACAATTTGTCATATACATTTTTTGTTGTTAAGTGAACCATTTTCGAGATATTGCTTGTTATTCCCTTAAATTGTTCAATACTTATTTTCTCAAATGGGAATTCGTTATTCATATTTTTGTCTTGGATATGCAAAGAGTATTAATCTGTGGCAAAGAGAATGGTGCTGCACATAGTAACCAGCTATTAAGAGATATTTTTAGAACTGGTCGCTATGTGCAAAATGTAATTCTCTTTGCATGTCAAAAAATCGTTTCTGCAAATGTTTATCTCGATTAATATGAAATAGATGGAAAATAAGAGTTTGTAAATATAGTTTGTACAAGAGTAGAGAAAGTCATGTGAGTGTAACACATCAGATTTTTCTTTATTACAACCAGAATGAAGAAAATGGTTTCCTAATTGCTAACAATTTTCCGTTTTAGTTTCCTAACCTCACTGTAAACATTCCGTAAGACACTAGGTTTATGGTATCCCGATTATAGCTTAAAATGGTTATGTAATTGTACATCACCTCGTATTTACGGCGATCACTAAAACTGCTTATATATGATTTTACAGTTTTAAACGAGTCATTCATTTTTAAGTGAGTTTCTTTGAAATTAACCCTAACTTAATGCAAATCTGACATTTTGTACTCGATTATTTAGCACTCAAATGCTCAAGAAGTGAAACCTCTGCCAGGTTATACTTTGCGGATATGAACATGCAAAGAAAGTTATGTTGGCAATGATATCCTTTAAACGATACATAATCACTGGTGAAGGACAATGAAATTTCAAGTCGTGGATAACGGAAAAATTGATTTCCCCAATTTCCATGATGAGCAAAGGACACTCCCGACGTCGACATTAAAACAAGAGAGAGAAAAAAATGGGAACACCCTGTTCAACAAACACAGTACGGTGGCCTGCAGGGGAGATACCAAACAAACAAACAAACAAAACAGAAACAACCTGAATTTATTACATTAGTTGATAGTAATGTACCCATAGCATATAAATATTGGATAAATGTCTGATGTGCTGTTCACAGTTACAGAAATAATATGAACCAACCCCTCAGGCATCCATGTCCACCAGGTATATGACACAATACGTGGGAATCCGTAACAGAATATTATTAAAGGAACTGAATACCTTCAGGCAAAATAAACTGTTTATTTTATTAGCAGTTAATTGAAAAACACCAAGAGTGACATATGGCCATAATTATGCACAATAGGCTTTAAAAATGCATTGGATGTGTTTATTGAACGCTTGTGTACAATACTTTAGAATACACAACCTTTAATACTCATCAGAATCCGGATTTACCTACATGCAACTGACCCGGTTATGCATAATACAAGAAAAAATCTGAAATTTTCTTGTAGTTGCAAGGGGAATGTGGTGGGTTTTAAGCGATAGTCAAATATTTTAACAGCCGGTTGCTATGTGGAGTATTCCATTCTCTTTGTATTACCAGGACAAAAAAAAATAATAACGAATTCCCATTTGAGAAAAAGTATAAGTATTGGAAAATTTAAGGGAATAACAAGCAATATCTCGAAAATGGTTCACTCAACAAATAAAAAATGTATATGACATAAATTGTGTATTTTAAAGCGATCTACATTTTTGTGTAGTAAAATTTTGTCTATCTCTTATGGTTTACCAGTTATGCAAAAGTCGTTCACACTGAAGAATACTTTTGGAGACATTCCCAGAAAATTCGAGATATACATTTTATTTGTCATAAAAGTATATTGAATATATGATATTTTAATCAAAATCGCTAGAGCAATTTTTGAGAAAATTAAAATTTTCGAATAATGTTCCATGTAAAGGGTAATCTGGGGTGGGGGGATTTTCTTGAAAACCTTTGTGTCGCATCTCTGGAAGATACTGAACCTAAATACCAAGTTTGGTGTTTATCCGACTGTTCGTTTCTGAGTTACGCTGTTCACAGACACCTGGGCAGACACACACACGGACATGTTTCCAAAAATACTTTTTTTTTGGATTCAGGAGGCCTCAAAACATGTATTTCCTGTGAAATCTCGGTGTCGAATTTTTGAGTGGAATGCAATACTTCCCCTACTTACTATACGTAGTAGAGAAAGTAAAAATATTGAGGGACACACTAGATCAGGAGTGGCCAACCTATTTTGAGAACTCGATAGTTTTTTTTAAGGTTCATCTAATTAAATTTATATTAATAACCATTTTGAATCTGAACTAAAGTATTGCATAAGTACTAGTAATGTGTTCATAAGTATAGCTGTATGACGATGCATAAAACATAATGTTTTAAAAGCAATACTATTATTATTATTATTATTATTATTATTATTATTATTATTATTATTATTATTCACATCCTTATTTTAAAAGAATACCATGTAATTGTATACATTTGTTTAATAAATCATAAAATGAAACGCACAGGTTATAATGGAAATACTCCTTATTACACTATTTAATAAGAACACAAGTATATTGGCAAGTATCTGTATTAGTTAAACGTAATCTAGTCTTAAATACATTCATGGCAGAAAAAGTTTGCTCACAAATGTGTGTGAAGCCAAATCTGCACACGAGCCTTAGGCCAAGATCCTGAATTTCAGCAAACCTGTCTGAAGGGAAATATTTCCAAAATTCAGTAAAACTAGGAGAAGTGGGTGATCCACAATGCTCTTTAAATTTAAGTCCTGAATGGTTTTGGATTTCTATTATTTCCATTTGCGCTCTCAGACTCAAAAATACAAATGAATTTAGGAATAATCTATGTTACTGTTTTCAGATACGAAAGAGGAAGACTTTGTAATAAATAGGCGATCTTGAGCCATTCAAAATGTCTTAACAAGCCATTATGTGGCCCGCGGGGCTAGGGTTGGTCGCCTCTGCACTAGATTTATTTACTCTTTAAGTTAAAAGTTGTGTTCGGCAACATGGCTTGAGAATGAAATGCGTGTTATGAATCGCAATGCTTAAAATGTTCATAATGTTATACATTTTATGATTTACAGAAAGCTTTGGAATTACTGAAAATGAAAAGATGTTGCCTGGCTGGGAATATGAAAAAAACTTATGATTTGTTACACTCACATGACTTTCTCTACTCTTGTACAAACTATTTTTACAAACGCTTATTATCCATATGCTTCATGTTAATCGAGATGCTAATCTTATTGCTAATTTTCTTGTAGATGCAAGGGGAATTGGTAGGCTTTAAGCAATAGTCAAATAGTTTAAGAGCTGGTTGCTATGTGGAGTATTCCATTCTCTTTGCACTACCAGGACAAACGAATTTCCATTTGAGAAGTATTCGAAAATTTAAGGGAATAGCAAGCAATATCTCGAAAATGGTTCACTCAACAACAAAAAATGTATATGACAAAAATTGTGTATATTAACGCGATCTACATTTTTTGTGTGGTAAAATTTTGTCTATCTCTTATGGTTTACCAGTTATGCAAAAGTCGTTCACAATGAAGAATACTTTTGGAGACATTCCCAGAAAATTCGAGATATACATTTCATTTGTAATGAAAATACCTTAAACATATGATATATTAATCAAAATCGTTAGAGCCATTTTTGAGAAAATTAAAAATTTCGAAAAATGTTCCATGTACGGGGTAAATTGAGGTGGGACGATTTTCTCGAAAACCTTCGTGTCGCATCTCTGGAAGATACTGAACCTAAATACCAAGTTTGGTGTTTATCTGACTGTTCGTTTCTGAGTTATGCTGTTCAGACACACACACACACACACACACACACACACACACACACACACACACACACACACACAAGACACACACGGACATTTTCCCAAAAATGCTTTTTTTAGATTCAGGGGGTCTCAAAACATGTATTTCCGGTGAAATCTCGGTATCGAATTTTTGGGTGGAATACAATACTTCCCCTACTTACTATACGTAGTAGAGAAAGTAAAAAAGATTTTCTTAAATTGATGTAACATTTAGGTGTGTTAAACAAACCTCAACCCACATAAAGAGGCCTCTGAGCAAAATTGCCCAATATAGAATGGGACGCTAAGGAACACAGCAGTTAAAGAGCATTAATAAATAAACCTCAATTTAATAATAATTTTAGTATAGAGGTATATTTTAGCTCATTTTTAGATGAACATTTGCTCTATAAATTCGTACTACTTCTAAATAATGCAGCTTCTATATGCGATTTTTTTTTCATTTTTACTTTGAACAGTGTTTAATATGACGTTGCTATGACAAAAACAGCTCACTGTTGTTACTGACCACTGTTGTTGGCGTTCCACATTTAAAAGTGTATAGGTGAACTAAGAAGACATCCATCTACATCCTATAAAAATTTCAGTCTGATATTTTAAATCGTTTCTGAGAAAATGGGTAATGAATTTAACAAATTTAACATTGGCAAGATAGGGCTTTAAATCTCTCCTTAAACTTTATGGTTACATTCAAAGTGTAGTAAAGACTCTCAGCTGTTTACATCAGAAGTCGATTTTTATTAGTAGATATGGTATCATTCCAGAAATACCAAAATAATTAACGTATATTTTTAGGGAGCCCTACATTCTTTTGCTGTAATAAGTTTTACTAGGTTATGTAAAATTCAGTGAAAATGAAAAGCCTTGAACTGTATCGTCATGCCATTATTTAAAACATACCATATTTAAATAAGGTCGTTTGAGGCATTTCAGAGAAAATAAAAAAAAAGAAACAATGAAAATAATTCCTTGTAAAGAAAATAATGTTACTATGGGATAATTACGTGAAAATCTTCTTTTGCACCCTTAAAAGTGTCAGATTTCAATACAAGGTTTGGCATTTATCCGACTTTCGATTAAGAATTATGCTGTTCACACATACCCCAAAACGCGTACTTATTTTTTCAGAGGATTTTATGCGATGAAATCTGGTTATTAAAACTTTGGACGGCAGCAAAGAAAGTAAAAATCCACAAAAGAAAACAACTGACATTTTTAAGGCAGATTGTTATTATACGTTCAATTGCAATGACATTTTACGATCTTTAAGGGCTACATCAAGCAATACAAATCCAGATATTAAGAAATGTTTATAGCAACAAATGAAACAGAAATACAACAAAGGGGATACTTTTCTCCTAAACTCGATCAGGATACGTGGGAATTTGATTGCCATAGGATGGTCTTGTAGTGAAATGATGCGACATGTAAGGGAGAATTAAAGACTGTAATCCCCCCCCCCAATGCATCATATCAGGAACTATGTTGCAAATTATCAAACGCAGTTTATTTATCATAAGGGTGTGAAAGAGAGAAAACGCTTTAAATGTCATCTTACAGTCAGAATATCAGGAATCTTCTTAGAGGGGGAAGGGGATGGATAATTGAATGTGGCATACAGAATGTTGTTTGGGATGTATTTCTCACAGTGTACAATCTGGACGTCTACATATACCTCTCGTATCATTTAAAACAGGTATAAACGATTTTTCACTTCTTTGTAAGAGATTATAAACGCAAACTTTCAACGCTTCTTTGTTAGAGGCTATAAATGTGGTCGTTTGTTGCATGGGATGGGATCTGCAGTCAAAACAACCCTCTTAAACCTGTACGATCAGGAAAGAAAAGCGACTTCTTTCAAGCGACAATCGCTTGAACCTTTTCTAAATTTTGTAGCAAATATACTGGTGTTGCGTTCTCTTGTGCTTTCGTTAGATTTATTTATTTTATTCCATGACTAAAAGATCTGTGACAGTTTACATTAGGGATAACTGCGGGAGAAACCTAATAATCACACCGCACAGTGCACTCTAATGAACTTTTCAGAGGCAAAGCTTAATCTTTACCTGTTATCTCTACGGGCGTATAATCCTGATTCTGTGACTTAGTGAGCTTCTATGTATATGACATTACAAAGCAGCCATGGGATTCAAACCTCAGAACTGCAGAATAGTGATCTCCCACACTATAATATGCTCGCTGACATATCTAGTGCCATTCTTGTTGTCCTGTCGAAACTAATGACTGCACTGTGAGTCTAAAATTATGGACATTTACAACGTGGGATTCCAATTTGGGAGGTCCATTGTAGGGGAAGATAACAGATATGGTGGCCGGAATCACAATCTCCAGCCATTCCACGGGTATCAAATTGAATACAGGGCAAATTCAGCAGTCATTTAAAGCGGCACCCTACTCGCACCCTCTCACAAAGCAATAATCCGCACACGGATCCCTTTTGCCACCCTCCCACCCACAAAATGAGATCAAAATTCAGACACAAGAGGGATTCTGGCCGGCAAAGCCACATAGCGGGATTTGCACACGTGCATAAAACCCTGAACGGGCTGCAACAGCCGTGGTAAATCCCTCCTTTGGTACCACTTCATCCCCTTCTTTGTTTGCTACGTTCAGCTTAATCGTTCGAGTCAGAAATCCCGGCTATAATGCAAGCCTAGCCGTGAGAATCGAAAGAAATTGCCCAAAGGTTTTTTTCTATAAAAAAGAGAAAACATTCAAACTCTTAGCATAGGCTTTGAAATAGACTTTTTACATTGCGATCTAATGTAACAGTGCCTCCTAAATTTATACCCAAAATTGCGCCATTGTATAACATTCCGAAATCTGAGGAACCTCACTATAGGCCAATTTCCTAGCGTTCAGTGACAAGATTCTACTAGAATCTTTTAAACCTTCATTGATGAATGTCAACAACGTAGAGAGCATAATCAAGTTGGAAATTAATGGTTATCGTTGATTGGGAACAAGCAAATTACATGCTTTGTCAGATCGGTGACTAACTTACAAACACACAGAAAATATGTGCGGAAATGAATAAACATCCACCAACCACCGCTTAAGTAACTTAAACTCTTCCTTCAGCTGATGAATTGATTACTGCAAAAGGTAGAATCGCACTACAAGACTTTGAAAGAAGGCCCGATGTGCCCTACAGTGTACGCTAGTATTAAAGCTGATCCAGGAAAACTATAGCTAACAAAAAACTATCAATTAACGGTACAAATTCTCAAGAGAGGCTGAACAATGGATGTCAATTACTTCCGAGATTGATTGGGAAAATAGCTACAGAAAGCCTAATTCAAATAAGGTTCCAACTTTAAAGTACTAAAACCAGACATTAATATTTTATTAATAACATTTTGTCTATTTTAAAATGTAATGTTATCTTAATAAAATCTCAAGTATTATGTATGGATAGTAGCGTGGTGAACCCATGCCCTGTCAACCTGAATAAGCTAGATGCACGTGGAACCTGACCAATACACTGTTACAGACTATTCAAAAACATCGGGAAAACGCGCTTTGATCTTGGTACTTGAAACCAGTAAATAAAAGAAAAAAAACTGACTAAGATAATTTAATTAATTTGGAATCTTTTGTCACCAGCGAAAAGATGGTTGCAGCTGCGACGAGAGCCATTACCTATGACATTAAAAATTACCAAGAAATTTCCACGAAATGGTGTAAAAACAAACATAAAAAAAAACATGGCCCTAATGTTATTATTCCAAAACAAGGACAAAAAAGTACACATGTTAAATATGCATGTCTATCGTACTTAATACTTGATAAATCTACGGAACAAAGTAATGAGATCCTTATCCAAAAAACTGTGGAATTATGTACATAATTATATAATAAAAATTATAAAATGTTTGTCATATTTTCTATTTTTATTCTTCAATGGGCTTACTCAAAATCACTTTTTACTTTATCTACCACGTACCTATAAGGAAGAACAAGTTTTGCAGTCCACCCAAAAATACTATATCGACATTTTACCGGAAATACATGTTTAAAGATCTTCTGAATAAAAAAAATTATGTTACATTCACATAACTTTCTCTAAAGTCTATTCCTTATTAGTGGTTATATGATCTATACCCAAAAATTCCATACCTAGATTTTAGCGGAAACACATCTTTTGAGGCCCCCTAAATCCAAAAATGGCATTTTTAGGAAAAGATTCGTATGTGTCTGTATCAAAAAGGATAAGTTTGGTAAATACCAAAATTGGTATTTCAGTTCAGCATGTTCCAAAGATGCAACAAGAAGATTTTCAAGAAAATCCCTCCGACCAAACTTCCTTATACATGGAAGATTGTTTTTATTTTCCCCTCCGTAAAATGGCTGTAACGCCTTTGATTAAAACACCATATATTAAAGATGTTTACATGGCAAATAAAATGTATATCTCGAATTTTCTGGGAATGTCTCCAAAAGTATTCCTCATTGTGAACGACTTTTGCATAACTGGTAAACCATAAGAGTTAGACAAAATTTTACCACACAAAAAATGTAGATCACGTTAAAATACACAATTTATGCCATATACATTTTTTTGTTGAGTGAACCATTTTCGAGATATTGCTTGTTATTCCCTTAAATTTTCCATTACTTATACTTTTTCTCAAATGGGAATTTGTTATTCATTTTTTTTGTCCTGGACATACAAAGAGAATGGAATACTCCACATAGCAACCAGCTCTTAAAATGTTTGACTATCCCTTAAAGCCTACCAATTCCCCTTGCATCTACAAGAAAATTAGCAATAAGATTAACATCTCGATTAACATGAAGTATATGGAGAATAAGCGTTTGTAAAAATAGTTTGTACAAGAGTAGAGAAAGTCATGTGAGATAACACATCGGATTTTTTAAAATAGGGTCATCAGTAAAGGACTGTGGCCACCGCGCTCCCCAGACCTTACGGTATGCAACTTTTATTTATGGAGAAACTATGGGTGAAAGATGCGTGGCAGCACAAGGATATAATTTCCAATATCTTCTGTGATAAAGGTATGTGGTTATTGTATGCTTGTATGCGCTTGAGTTCAAGTTCTGTGAATAATCAACTCGGCCGGCAGGAGCGTGCGGTCCTGCGGCAGCAGCGGGCCGCGAAGCAGTCGGCCAGGAGTCAGAAATAAGGCACTGTGGAATAATATCACAGTTTAAATTTTCGGGTTAACGTACCTTTGCAAATGAATCCTCATTCCTTTATAAGCAATATCTTTAAAACGAATACACTGTTTTAAAAATGTCATTTTTTTCATCAAATTAAGATTTTCGCGAAAATTCACAACAAAATTATAGCCATAAATCGGTCACATTTGTCGTAAATCATGCATATAGTTTTTGCTGTATCTCTGCGTTGCATTTCGCGTTTATCGTTAATAACAAAAAGCCCGGCCCCGAGTATCATCTGACGCAGTATTTTATATCACAACACTGTAAATGCCAGAGTGATTGTAGTGTAAATTAGCATTATTGTACGACAATAATTTGAGATGTTTGTTAATTATAAGCATTGTTAGGAAATAAGTTTACACGACCTCACTGAAACTGACAATAGGAGCGGATAACAATGAGCGAGGGGGTGAGTTGTTTATCAATTAGAAGAGACAAGCAAATGACGTCAGATTAGCGCGTTTTGTTTTAGTAATGGAGGGAATATCTTTCCTAGAGCATATGTGTTCGTAATTTTGATTGGGTATAAAAATAGACGCTAATGTTGGCGCGCTTTACTAACCAATAGCAGCTCTGTTTAGGCATATCGGGGTGAGGGAGTACATATAAATTATGAAGCCAAAGACAAGTATCGCGCAGTTCAACAGAATCATTCACGGGTTACACGTCGCACAGTTCAACAGAATCATTCACGGGTTACACGTCGCACAGTTCAACAGAATCATTCACGGGTTACACGTCGCACAGTTCAACAGAATCATTCACGGGTTACACGTCGCACAGTTCAACAGAATCATTCACGGGTTACACGTCGCACAGTCCAACAGAATCATTCACGGGTTACACGTCGCACAGTCCAACAGAATCATTCACGGGTTACACGTCTCACAGTCCAACAGAATCATTCACGGGTTACACGTCGCACAGTTCAACAGAATCATTCACGGGTTACACGTTACGCAATCCTAAAGAATCTCTCGCGTCGTAAAGTTAATTACAAAAATGTGAAATACGCGAATTAATAATGCGCGGCAAACAAGTGATTATAGTTACATTCGAAAATATAACAGTTTCAGTCGGGCGTGTATCAAAAGTAAATCTGTGAAATTAACTAAGTGTGACGCCAATAAAAGTGTAAAAACAAATTCTTTTATCACAGTTATCTTTTAGTAACAACTCCTTTCCGTTTACACACCCTGTTTAAGAGATTTGCTCGACTGGTAATAATAGCTAGCCGGAGGACAAAGAACTCAAAATTCAAAATAGTAAAACAATAACAGGCGCTCAGCAAATAAGATAACACGAACAGATACCGCGACACATCTTGAGAACTAAGTTACAACCTCGTTTTCGCATTTATTGCATCTCCGTTCTGCGCGATATTAGCTGATCGCAATTTCGTCTCAAATCGGTGCCAACATTCCACGCAGTAACAAGAACTGGCGAAGCAGCCATGTGTGGTATAGTCTGTTGTTTTCCGCATGAACCTCCTCTGCCACTGAAGACGGAGTTCACATCAATGGAAATTCGTTGGTTCCGCTGTAAGGGCAAAATCCGCTGCTCGTAGAATTTCCGCGGTTTTCCGCATCACTTAGTTCGACGCTTGGCTGAAATCTAACACCACATGGCAGTGTAAAACCCCTCGAGCAAATGAACATTATGATACAAATGCAAAACCGAAAGTTATTCAAATTAAAGTGCGGAATATAAGAGTTGTTATGTCCGGGTTGGAAACCGGTGTTAAAGGGTTACAGCCAGCGGTGAAGTGCAATTTAATTAATACGCATTAAAAGTTTAGACTACTCGTTAAACGTGTTAGCATTTCAGGAATAGAGGTGCTTAAGAAACAAAACGGCTCCGTTGCTTCCGGCAAATTCGCTGTTAACTTTCTGGACGGTGTAAAAGCTGATTCATTTTGAGCACAATACACAAAGCGACTCCGTTTCAAGGCAGTTAACTAATGAAATAACAAAAAAGCTACTTCAGTGAAGGTTTGCGAAGCTATCGTTCTACACACATTAACATTTGAGGCAACAACCCGTTCTGTCTACCTCTCCCTTAGAAAAGAGTGTGAAACAAGCGCTGTGTCAGTGACTTTTGTTTGCTACAGGTTTACAAGCGAGCATGAATCATCGCGCAATGTGAACGCAGTTCAGATCAACGCCGCTATGTAGGCTGCAAATGACTGAACGCTCGTATTTATACGATCCACTTTACCCAAGGAGCCCGCAGACATTCGGTAACTAAAGTTACCTGCTGTTTTAACCCGGATCGAACCCATTCAGATAAAATTTTCCCTAAGCGATTGGAACACTGTAAATCGTGGTGTTTCATTTATACGAGTATAACTTAGCAAAGGACCATAATTTTAAAATATATGTGGATAAAACCAAGACCATGTCATTTAAGGGCAAGTTTCCGGAAAGAACAAGGATAGTGCAGAAGATAAGAAACGCAACAGGTGAAACAACTTAAAAATATTGGATATTATGGAATTAATTGTTCTTTCACACAAGCCGTGTGTTGGACAGGGTTGGAAAAGTAGAATCAGATGACTGAAAAATTCAATGCCATAGCCGGGATTTGAACCACGGATCTCGGCTATGGCATTGAATTTTTCAGTCATCTGATTCTACCTTTCCATTGGATATTATGTTTCGTATGAAGAAAAGGATAGAAATCTGGATGAAAAATTAAATAAATGAGAAATGGAATAGACAGCGAGAGAAAACTCGCATAAATAATCTGTTTCATACAGTCACCTTGTCAGTTCTGATGTGCGGAAGCGAATTCAGAATAAGAACATTACTTTTAAGAAGCACCGCATCTAATACTCGTACCTTATTAGATAAAGTTGAAATGCAATAAGACAAGAATTATTGTTGGAACAATGGTGTCGACAGATAGAAAGGATGCCAGAAAATAGGCTACCGGTACCAGCTATGCGATATGCTCCGAAAGCAAAGAGAGATTTGGACACCGGAACAGGCTAGGGAGCCTAACCCTTAAAAAGGAGACATGATGTGAAGAAGAAGTACGAATTTCTTGCGAGATGATAACATATACTTTGACGATTACATTTCGCTTTCGATTTATATAATTACAAACAATAATCGTACTTAAGACCTTGTGGGTAAGCAGGGGTCGCGACGATCGGAATATGCTGATACAGAACGAGCAACACTTCTCAGAATCTCATTTGTGAACGTTTGGGAGTCGAACTAATGCAAAGACTGGTTTTCTTCGAACTCCAAGTCAAATACTGGAAATATCTTTAACTCTGTGTATACATAAACAGCGGTCGGGATCTTCCCAGCTAGTGTATGTGGACCAGAGGGTTTAAACACGAGTAGACGTAGCACTGTTGATCCAATCCAAAGAGAGAGCCGAGCCAGAGGTTGGGGCAAAGGGCGGTTTGGATTGAAGTAAGCAGTAGCAGCAAGGAAAAGGGAATGGCATAGAGAAGTAGCGATCAAAGATTTAAGCGATTCTAAAACCGCGAGGGTCATCAAACATTCAGCGACCAGAGAAGAGAAGTCGCGTGCAGGCCATGTCGGGCGACAAGTGTCAGCCCTATGGCTCTCCAGCCTCACCTCGCCACCTTGACCGTTGTTGCTCTTCTTTTAATTATTATTATTATTATTATTATTATTATTAGTAGTAGTAGTAGTAGTAGTAGTAGTAGTAGTGGAAGTAGTAGTATAGTACCAAGTAATTATTATTATTATTATTATTATTAGTAGTAGTAGTAGTAGTAGTAGTAGTAGTGGAAGTAGTATAGTACCAAGTAATTATTGTTATTATTATTATTAGTAGCAGTAGGAGTAGTAGTATAGTACCAAGTAATTATTATTATTATTATTGTTATTATTATTATTAGTAGTAGTAGTAGTAGTAGTAGTGGAAGTAGTAGTATAGTACCAAGTAATTATTATTAGTAGTAGTAGAAGTAGTAGTAATAGTATGGTAGTAGTACTAGTAGTAGTGGAAGTAGTATAGTACCAAGTAATTATTATTAGTAGTAGTAGAAGTAGTAGTAGTAGTAGAAGTAGTAGTAGTAGTAGAAGTAGTAGTAGTAGTAGTAGAAGTGGTAGCAGTAGTAGTAGTAGTAGTAGTAGTAGTAGTAGTATGGTAGCAGTAGTAGTAGTAGTAGTAGTAGTATGGTAGTAGTAGAAGTAGTAGTAGTAGTAGGGTAGCAGTAGCAGTATGGCAGCAGTAGTAGTAGTAGTAGTAGTATGGTAGTAGTAGAAGTAGTAGTAGTAGTAGTAGTATGGTAGCAGTAGTAGTAGTAGTAGGGTAGCAGTAGCAGTATGGCAGCAGTAGTAGTAGTAGTAGTATGGTAGTAGTAGAAGTAGTAGTAGTAGTAGTAGTATGGTAGCAGTAGTAGTAGTAGTAGGGTAGTAGTAGCAGTAGTAGTAGTAGTAGTAGTAGTAGTAGTAGTAGTAGTATGGTAGTAGTAGTAGTAGTAGTAGTAGTAGTAGTAGTATGGTAGTAGTAGAAGTAGTAGTAGTAGTAGTAGTAGTATGGTAGTAGTAGTAGTATGGTAGTAGTAGTAGTATGGTATCAGTAGTAGTAGTAGTAGTAGTAGTAGTAGTAGTAGTAGTAGAAGTAGTAGTAGTATGGTAGCAGTAGTTATTATTATTATTATTATTATTATTATTATAGTAGTAGTATGGTAACAGTAGTAGTAGTAGTAGTAATAGTAGTAGTAGTTGTAGTTATTTTACTCTCAACCATCCAACCATAACAAAAAAAAAACAGAGCACAACTAAACAGTTTCAGTCACGAGAAGTACACCTCCCCCCCTTTTTAAAATGCAGTGTCTGAAACAGGAACTTCCTCTTTAAGACACGCTGTGTAACTATACTATTCAAGTGTTTATGCACAATACGAGCCCAAAACTTACATCTCACAATATATTTTCATTTTGATTTAGCAAAACTTGAACTTCTGTTATGGTGTAAAATAAAATCATGTGCATAGCTTGTGGACTTGTGGAAGGTTGGATTTTTTTTATATCCATGGAGCTCGCTCGCTCGCTATGCCCGTGATGAAAATCTTTCCACTCGTAAAAGAATCTCGCTTCAGCCACAAGTTGCGTAAATAACTATTTATATTCTCTCACTCTTTCTTTTTTTTCTGGTGGATTTAAGTTCGTCAGGTTTTCTCTTTCATGCCACCAGAGACATAACGAAACAAAGTGAAAACTAGTATAAAACCAGAAACACTAAAAGAATATAAACCTGAGATCATAAAAAAATTTCCCCTATTTTAAACTAGACTATTCCGATAGGTAGAAGAAAACTAAAACTAGAAGTAGTGTTGAGAGATGTCAATAAAAGGGTAACAATTTACTAAAAACGCGCAGCTTTCCTTCTTTTTACAGTTTGAATAAATTTTAATATTAAGCGCGTTATTAATGAAACGCATGAATAAAAAATTACAGTGAACCCCTCCGTGTTGGACGTAGTTGATTTAGAGATTTTTGAAATGCTTGTTTTATTTGTGAATGGCTTTTATAAAGCCACTTAGATAAGTTCATTGTTCATATTCAAAAAAAAAAAAAGATTTTCTTAAATTGAAGTAACGCTTAGGTGTGTTAAACAAGTTTATCAAAATTGAACAAATGCATCAAGTAATTTCTTTGATTTGCGTACATGATTACTAAAAAGGTAAAAGTTACGCGATATGAAGTGTAAGGTGCATAGGTTTTTAAACGTTTGCAGTAAGGTTTGAGGGCCACATAAGGATAATAATCCTGTTTCAATGCCAACATCACAATTGAATGGTTATTTCCTGCATACAAACTAATGGAAAAATAGCAGAAATATAATTAAATGGTTGCTTAGAAGAAAACATGAATCTACTGGGATGAGAGTTAATTTAATGAAAATGCACGTACATTTTTATCAAAAATAACATACAAGGTTTACGACATCTGGCGCCATCTTTCATCAAACCTGTCTATATTTGGTTTTAAACTGTATTGTAGCAATTCCTGGTAAATTTCCTAAACGAATATTGGTCATTCAGTTCTAGTTTTGAAACTAATAATCTTCATTGTTCACATAATAAGTATTTCAAAGAAGGGTCATATAGTTGTAAACTGTGAATAAGAGACAGGGCTAAAACAAATATCTGGAATGGAAATCAGCGACTTCAACATCACTATTTGTTTCTTTTAGCACAAGATAATACTGCAGATCTATTATATCCATCTACATGTTACCAAGATCATTATGAACAGCCACCCTAAAAGGAGTAGAGAACACACTAATTGATTCTTCAACTGATCTCAAATCTGAAGCGAATTTTCATATACGAGGGCAGTCCAGAAAGTCCCACATGTTTTGGCCTATCGTGGCGATGAGTAGGGCTAGAGCCGCCATCTTGGTGTCAGAACGTTCCTACATTCAGTACGCATCCAGCTGTGGTAGCGTGAGGACTGTGCCTTCCTTACTGTGCTCTCTGTGAGTTGTTAAAATGTGCGCTGCAATAGAAAATCCCGCCACTTGTGAAGTGCGGTTGGATAAAAAGAACAAACCAAATGAAATTTATCGTCAACTTTGTGATGTTTACGGGCAGGGAATAATGAGTCAAGCAATGGTGCACTGATTTTAAAAATGGCCGTACCAATGTTCACGACGAGGATCGCAGTGGTAGGCCTAGCCTTAAGACTGATGAACTGTCAATGCAAATCAATAACAAAATTCGTGAAAATCGTCGTTTCACGATTACAGAACTTTCGGGACATTTTCCGCAAATTTCACGGAGTTTGGTGCATCAAATTGTGGTGGAGAAGCTTAGGTACCACAAATTTTGTGCTAGGTGGGTTCCGAAAATCGTAACGGAAGACCATAAAAAGCAGAGACTGGCTGAGCACTGACCTTCCTCCAAGATTTCAACAAATATGGTAACGCTTTACACGGTCGTATCGTAACCGGGTACGAGATTTGGGTGAAGCATGCCAATTGCGAAACGAAACAGCAGTGATGGAATGGGGACACACACATTCTCCCAAGAAACAAAGAAAGTGTTTGCAAACGCTGTCAGCAAGAAGGGCCATGGCTACTGTGTTTTTGGGACTCTAAGGGAGTGCTTCTCGTTGAACTTCTGGAACGTGGAACAACAATAATCTCAGAGAGGTATTGTGAAACACTAAGAAAGTTAAGGCGTGCCATACAAAATAAGCGTTGGGGAAAACTTAGCACCAAGGTGTTTTTTCTTCACGACAATGCACGGCCACACACGGCCAATCGTACCCGAACACTCTTGGGTGGTTTTGGATGGGAGGTGTTTGACCATCCACCATACAGCCCGGATTTGGCGCCGAGCGACTACAACCTCTTCCCTGCGATAAAGAAATGGCTCGGTGCACGACGCTTTGATACTGACGCTGAACTGCATGCCGGTGTAAACCAGTGGTTGAAGACGCAGGTGGCAGATTTCTGCAGAGAGGGTATTGAAAAACTTGTGCCACGGTATGATAAATGCCTCAATTTGAATGGCGATTATGTAGAAAAATAGCTTAAGAGTGTACCTTTCAAATGTAGATAATAAACATTGATATTTGCATTTTGTTAATTGTTTATTTCAAAACGTCTGGGACTTTCTGGATTACCCTCGTAGTAAGAGTAGCATCAGATAAGTTGTATAGTCACTTGCTGTTATCTCTCCAGTGTATGTACCTACACCTACTTGATGTAAGCTTCACATCGTTAGGTTCGCTATGAAATATTGCTTGTTGCAAAACGCGCCGGTATCTCAAAGAATGGGCGTCAAAAAGGCAAGGTTACAATATATCTCAAAGGGCCAAATTAATCGCCGCTGTAGAACATGGGTTAAAGACTTAAGGCACGCTGTTCCCGCTTGGGTGCACGCCAGAGAGCAGCGATGTACTCACGACTTACAGGAGCAGCATGCAATACAGCTCGGCAATGGGGCAACCAGCCGTCACGGCTGAATGTATTATTGGAATGAAGTGGCAAAAACCGAAAGCACTTGTGTTATGACCTTCGCCCAGTGACACATTGGCTATCACGCTCCCCCACCAGCCAAGCCGCGAGCATTGTTGCTGCGTACGTGCAGGTACTCTGACTCAGCTGAGCGGAATTGGAACAGCCTGCCGGTAATCACCTGCTTGTTTATTCTAGGAATATTTTTTTGAAATGTTGTAGAAATACTGAATACATTCATTGATTTACCCTTATGTGGTATAACATTAGCACTTCCTTTTGTTAAATAGCAGAGCATTTGTTTAGTACCTGAAAAAATCTGATGTGCTACACTCACATGACTTTCTCCACTCTTGTACAAACTATTTTTACAAACGCTTATTCTCCATATGCTTCATGTTTATCGAGATGTTAATCTTATTACTAATTTTCTTGCAGATGCAAGGGGAATTGATAGGCTTTAAGCGATAGTCAAATATTTTAAGAGCTGGTTGCTATGTGGAGCATTCCATTCTCTTTGCATTAACAGGACAAAAAAAATGAATAACGAATTCCCATTTGGGAAAAAGTATAAGTATTGAAAAATTTAAGGGAATAACAAGCAATATCTCGAAAATGGTTCACTCAACAAAAAAAATGTATATGACATAAATTGTGTATTTTAATGCGATCTACAGTTTTTGTGTACTAAAATTTTGTCTATGTCTTATGGTTTACCAGTTATACAAAAGTCGTTCACAATGAAGAATACTTTTGGAGATATTTCCAGAAAATTCGAGATATACATTTCACTTGACATGAAACCATCTTAAACATATGGTATTTTAATCAAAATCGTTAGCCATTTTTGAGAAAATTAAAATTTTCAAAAAATGTTCCATGTAAAGGTTAATCTGGGGTGGGGGGATTTTCTTGAAAACCTTCGTGTTGCATCTCTGGAAGATACTGAACCTAAATACCAAGCTTGGTGTTTATCCGACTGTTTGTTTCTGAGTTATGCTGTTTACAGACACACACACGGACATGTTTCCAAAAATGCTTTTTTTTTTTTATTCAGGGGGCCTCAAAGCATGTATTTCCGGTGAAATCTGGGTATCGAATTTTTGGGTGGAATACAATACTTCCCCTACTTACTATACGTAGTAGAGAAAGTAAAAATTAGTAGGCGAAATACATAATATTACATAAATGAACTGTTTAATTGCCGTCAGTTCTGCTCTGAAGTGCTTTAAACGGAATATGGCTATTTATGCTGTATTGATGAACAGGAAACCTTTGCAGTTCTATTTTGTTGTTAGGGTTAGGAATATCTCCCATGAGAACATGTTTTATCTGTGACTTAAAGTGGAGCTATGTGTTGTGCATCGCCATTGTGATAAAAGGGTCTGAAACAACAGAGATGGTTTAGTGGCAATTAGAATACGGATAGAAGTAAAACCGAGCTTGGCGATAGCCATAACAAAACACAAGCGCGTTAGCCCCCATCCCTCACATCATGTAGACACTGGCAGAGTGAAGGTAAACATTATCGGAAGGCTTGAGTTTGACGACGCTTCAACAACGTAATGAATGCTGAATTATTACTATTTCTGCGATGTTTAGTATTTACTGTGAGCCTTTGGGATATTCTGTCGATACCATCCCATGCATCTTGACTCGCGGTGTATATACAAATTAAGCCGTGAAGTGGTCTGTCTTCTGTGTTTATGACTCACACTTTTTTTTTGAGAATTACTTTGTATGCGGATAAGTTTTTGGATTTTTTTATTTAAACAATTTCCATGTTTATAATCATGTGATCAGAGGTTCCGTATTAAATTTCGATAGGAATAGAAGAGTACTAGCTGCGCTGAATGTTGACATAGCACTTTGATGCCGTAATTAGTGAGAGGAAGATATAAATAATTAAATAAAGAAATGATAGTAAGAGAGAAATATTTGCAATAAATAATTTCCGTATATTAAAACAATGTGTAATGCAATAAGCCCGAGCTGAAAGGTTTGTCCGGAGAAAACGGTCATTAGCGGTTTAAGTTAAAAGTCATTAGTAACAGCCGAGAAACGAACGCGTTACCATAAAAGTTCCTGGAATGCACTTAGAGTGAAGTTTAGTGCGTTTGCATAGTCACGTAGGCAGGAGTTCTGTAAATTAGAAAGGGAATGCAATTCTGAGATTCGGGGAGGTATCGCATACGTAGAGTTGTAAGATTGGACCGCTTATGTAGGGATGTTGGTAGGGGTAGCGATAGGTAGGTGGAGCTTAAGTTAAGAAAAGGGCATGCATTCTAAATAAGAGATACATTCGTACGCAAATTCACGAATACGTTGGAGTGCAGTGATTAGCCATAAAACATCATGGTAATTTTAATTAAAGGCAGATTTAAAAAAAAACCTATCTCGCCAATGTCAAATCTGCTAAATCTATGACCAATTATACCAGAAGCTATGTAAGATATCTACCGAAATCCTTACGGGATGTAGATGTATTCCTTACATGTTCATTATTTTGTTAATTATACCACTTTCTGACTAAATTTCATATGCATTTTTTTTTAAAAATAACCATGTTATTAACACCAAAATAAATCCCCAACAGTACCTAGAAGTTGTTTTTATCATCCTAAAATTCAATTTAGCTATCTTCAAAAATTTCTGAAAAAATGGACCATTTATAAATGGAAATGTAATTCCAGAATTAGCTATTCAAAGTAAAAAATGGAGAAAATAAGCTCGCATATATTTGTAAAGAAATTACCCACATAGCTTGAGCAGACAGAAGCTGTCATACTCAACAGTGGAACCAATTTATAGAGTATAACTTACCCTAAAATATGGATTACAGTTTACCTCTCTGTTCCAAAGTGTGCAGGAGTTGTGACTTTTCTGTTTGAAGTGTTTCAGAATTCACAGTACAAAATGGCATATGCAGAACAATTTTAAAAAAATATATATTTAAAATATAAGTATTGTGCCTATGATAAAATATATATATATATATATATCAAATTAAAGAGGAAACTGTAATTAATAGGAGTGCATAAAAAACTAAAAAATTCGTTCAGCAATTCTCCCCTTAAACCGAGCGGAAGGCTCAGGCAGTAAAGTCTCTGGCAGGCATCCAGGAGGTGCCGGGTTCAAATCCCTAGGGCAGTTTTCCTGGGTTGTTAGGCGAAGCTGGGTTGGATAATTTGATCCGCGAATTCTCCTATCATCTCTTTCATCACTACGTTTAATTTCCTTTTACTTCATCGCCATACCAAGCGGTGAGTTGATCACCCTCCTGGATATTGTGAGGTAGCGGCTACGGCCCAAAGTTATCGGGAAGTCGGCGCCGAGCGGTACGAGTAAACAAGATAACCACGCTCGCTAGCGTGAACATCGGGCGCGCTATCGGGAAATAACTAGAACCTTCTGGAAGCTACTTCTCTCCCCTCCTTCACAAAATGTGTCGAAATAGTTCTAGAACATCCGAGAACCTTGGGATTCCACTGACTATACAAGCAAGCGCTCGCGGTCGAACCGGGCGCAGGGGGCAATTGCCTGTTTGTACCCGATGCTGAGATCCGAGATGCCTGTTCGCCTAAGATACACCTTTTCCGAGCCCTGATAGTCCCCCTCATCTGGAGCATGGCCGCAGACAGCCGGCTGCTATGGCTACAACGGGCGCAGAATAGGGGACTACGGTCCATCTATTCTGTCGGACGCGCCTTCCCCATGAGACTGCTACACGAAGCCATATGTGAAAGTTGAAATTAGGCGCCGGGCTACTAAATTTTACGCCAGTTTACCAAACCATCAGAGTATCTTGTTAGATCACTTGGGGATAATAACCCTAGAACTCGCCGTCTTCGGCGTCATCGGGTTCCCCGCATGGCATGTGGGCACACCAGATAACCAAGGAGTTACACCAACAGCAGCTAAAGCTGAACTCCATAGTAATCCTACCCAAGAGATGATTGGTCTCAAAATTCAATCCTAGCCAAAGAACAATTGATAAACACTTACACACCAGGTTGCAGAAAGGCCGCTGCATCCTAACAGGCAGCTGTCGAGGATCTACATGCTTCCTCCCTTCTTTCATTACTACCTAAAAATGAACCGCCATCCTTAACCACCATTTCCTATTGAAAATAATCATCCTGCTGCTAAACCCTGTTGAGGGTGGGCACCAGCAAAAATTCACTCGGGCTAAAACTTAGCCTGCCAGCAGCTCGTCGTCGTCTCAGTCAGTCAGTTGTGAGTCGAGTGTAAGGTGAGTTACGTTGGTGAGCGAACGAGTTGGCCGCGTGCGACATCAAGGCCGATTCTCCAAGCGAGTTGGTGACGTGCAGCAAGTGCTACTGCGGAGCGACGGGTTGTGGAGTAAAGTGAACCATCTGGCGTTAAGAGGCTATGTTACAAAGGAAGAGAAATGACGGAGAACTGAACTAGTTCACATAAGTGAAGTGAACTCCTTAGTGAAAGTGAATTACATAAAGACGAAGCAGTGGTAATTCAGTGACAATGAAAACTGAGAGAAGTGACACTGGACAAAGTCACAAATATGCTATGATCCAGAGTTCGCTTGCTACTTTGACAAGCTACTGACCCAAGGCATTGGCTTATAAGTCCTACAAAGAGGAGGGTAATCCGTTAAAGAAGAAGAAGAAGAAGATGATGAAGTCTTAACCCCAAAAACTAAACAAAGCAGATCTTGTTCCTAATTGAGGCTGGTTTGAAGTTTCTTTCCTTCCTTTCTTTAACGTTATACGGCGTTTTAACCGAGGAAGCTATATAATAGAAACTTACTGAAGCTCACTAAATCATTTGAAAGATTTAGTTCAATCGGGAGTGGGGGTAGTGCACATCATTTAGAGCAGCTTCATATGCTCATACCGTTTACAATGAAGCCAAAATTTATGTATGACTTTATTTATTGCTTTTTTTACCCAACGCACCTGTAAACTTATAAACTTTCGGGGAGGGGAACGGCGTGGGCAATGTAGTTGCTCTGAACTTAGCCTTGCTTTTAGTAAAATATTCTACTTTTCTTATTTTACAGTTTTTTTAACTTCCCTTGCTCGATAAGGGGAAACTTTCCACCTGTTCTAAAGGTTTTAAGCACATGGCGTAAAGTATAACAAAACTCCTACCTCACCGCCGCCTACTTCTTGTGCATATTTCCAATTACTGGACTATTTTCTAACTTATAATTTTTTCATTAGACTTTTACTGCTACTCCAACATTCTCATGCTCTCCCTTTCATCCCCCACCACACGTTTCCGTGTGCCACGTTTATAACTTCATTAAAATGACTACACCGGAAAGCTACAAAGATTGCCGGGAATGTTTCGAGAAAACTTTTGTGAAGGAGATTATTAAGAATAAGAAGAGGAAGGCTAAGAGATGGAGATAATGAAGTTTGGACAAGAAGAAGGTGGGTGAGGGGAAATACCTCCTTGGAATTCTGGTACGGATTTAGAGAGGGGGTGGAGAAGAAAAAGAGACAAAAAACGGGAACGGGACGGGATAAAAGAAGCGGGAACTCTTTGTTTCCCTAAATGGGAATCCCCGAGTTGCAGTACCATTGTTTTTCAACTCTGCTTTCTGCACAGTAATAACGAAATGTGCAGCAATAATTCACTTCTCTTATCTTCCTCGTTTCAGAGCAGAGAGCCTGTGAGGGGCGTGGTGGCACACCTTTAACAAAAGACCAAAGCCATGGCACCTGACACATTTTACTCTTCGATTAAAAGCTGTACGACAATCACACCTTTGATTGGCGTGACGTGTGGCAGAGCATCTCACGAGATAAGGCCCTAGTTCTGTTTTCTCTTCATGGAACTCCCAGCTGTACACTATCACGCATAAAACGTGGCCCATCCCCCTAAAACGCAATAGTGTTTTTCTCTCGTAAGGTTTCCAACCTTGAGTACACCCAGCAGGTATAAGTTCGTTATGTAATTGGCCTGAAAAACAATTCAGCGATGTAAAAGCGACTAATCAACGGTATTATAATCGTAGATTCGCTCCCACTGTACGTGGGAAAGCCTAAACCAATACAAAATAATTCGGCCTTCTAGAGAAAGGGGTGAAGAATAATTATTATTAATATTTGTATGTGTTGTTAAACTGGACGGCAGCTACATTTATATGAAGCTTTCATCAGCGACATAATGACGAAGGTTTACCTAATTACCGTCATCGAACGGCAATAAGAGCCGATATTAAGAAAACGGTACTGTAGTATGAAAATATAACAAAAAATCTGATGTGTTACACTCACATGACTACTCTTGTAAAAACTATTTTTACAAACGCTTATTCTCCATCTACTTCATGTTAATCGAGATAAACATTAGCAGACTCTATCTTATTGCTAATTTTCTTGTAAATGTAAGGGGAATATATATTTACAAGGGCAATTCAGAAATACAGTAGCCTTTAAGCACATACATATCTCTTAATAGCTGGTTGCTAGGTGCAGCACCATTCTCTTTGCCACAGATTAATACTCTTTACATATCTAAGACAAAAAACTGAATAACGAATTCCCATTTGAGAAAATAAGTATTGAAAAATTTAAGGGAATAATAAGCCAATATCTCGAAAATGGTTCACTCAACAAAAAAAATGTATATGACATAAATTGTGTATTTTAACGCGATCTACATTTTTTGTGTAGTAAAATTGTTTTGTCTATCTCTTATGGTTTACCAGTTATGCAAAAGTCGTTCACAATGAATACTTTTGGAGACATTCCCAGAAAATTCGAGATATACATTTTATTTGTCATGAGAGTATCTTAAATATATTATATTTTAATCAAAATCGTTAGAGCCATTTTTGAGAAAATTAAAACTTTCTAAACATGTTCCATGTAACGGGTAATATGGGGTGGGGGATTTACTTGAAAACCTTCGTGTCGCATTTCTGGAAAATACTGAACTAAATAGCAAGTTTGGTGTTTATCCGACTGTTCGTTTCTGAGTTATGCTGTTCACAGACAGACACATACATACTCGGACATGTTTCCAAAAATGCTTTTTTTATTCAGGGGGTCTCAAAACATGTATTTCCGGTGAAATCTTGGTATCGAATTTTTGGGTGGAATACAATACTTCCCTTACTTACTATCCGTAGTAGTGAAAGTAAAAAAAGGTTCTTAACTATTATTTCTACGTTTTTGTTATATTATATTTCATTTTTGCGACCCAATTCAACTAAGCATTGACATGGGCAACTGTGATGAAAAACGTATTTAAAATAAGCTATGTTTTTTTAAAGAGATCCACAAATGTTTGTGTTTTTGTTTCTCTCATTTACCATTATATAAAATTGTACAAAATATCTTTCGAATAAAGACGACTTCACAGGTTATTTTAATCAAAATCATTAAAGCCATTTTTGAGCAAGTAAAAAACTTCTAAAAATGTTCGAAAAGGGTTGTCTGATGTGGAAGGATTTTCTTGAAAATCTTCTTGCCGCATCTTTGGAGTATGAGGTATGAGAAGGAAAAAACTAAATGCTACGAAACAAATTAATATTTGATACAAAATGTGCATTTTTAATGAGCTCTTAATTTTTTTACCAAAGTTTTCGTTTATTTCCTATGTCTACCCAGGTATAAAAAATTATATAAAATTCAGTCACTATGAAAGCCACTTCAGATCCTATTCACAAAAACACTACCATAACTATAGGTACATTTAATTTGTCACAATAAATCCTCAAATATATTATTTTAGTCAAACTCCTTAGAGGTATTTTTGAGAATACTAAAATTTTTTCCATGTGAAGGGTAGTTTGGTGTCCGAAAAAATTCTTTAAAATCTTGCTTGCTTAAGTAGTGATTCAAGTATGAAATTTGTGTTTCTACACTTTCAGTTTCAGAGCTAAGCTCTTCAAAGCACGAACGCAGGCTCTCAAAAACCAAACGCGTGATTTTTCTAAACAACATTTTGATGTGTAATATTCATGCAACTTTCTGTAACAATTCAACTTTGCTAAACCTCCTATATAAAGGAATGTCCCAGAAGAACCCGATCTGACGTATATATAGCGGTTGTTGTTTCAAACAAATGACTATGGTAGAAAGTACCACCCTTATAAAGCTTAAGTTTGAAGTTTGACGATGCTACGTTGTTTGGTAATTGTTTGGCAGCATTAATGGTGAACTCTCTCTGCGAATTTGTAAACATCGATAAAACTGGCCATCGCTAGTGATGCACTACTTTCATTTGAAAAGTCTTAGTTCAACTAATATTAAAGTTGAGTTAGATTCTACTCTGGGGGGGGGGTCTGCTCCTTCGTTTACAACAGTAAAATATTGGGCGGCAGAGTTTAAGCGAGGCCGTACGAGCCGTCAAAACGAACATCGCAGTGGTCGATCAAATGAGGTGACCACGCCAGAAATTGTGAAGAACGTCCACAAAATGGTATTGAATGATCGCCGACTAAAGTGCGCGAGCTAGCAGACATCGTAGGCATTTAAAAAAGTGCTGCACATCGCACACTAATTGAAAATTTAGACACGAGAAAGCTCTGCGAAAGATGGTTGTCGCGTTTACTCACAATGGAACAAAAACAGTGTCGTGAGAATGTTTCAGTCGAGCGTTTGGGGATTTTCGCTGCAGTAAAGCCGAGTTTTTGCGTCGATTCATAATCATGGATGAAACATGGGTCCATCGCTTCACGCTGAGACGAAGGAACAGTCTAAACAATGGATTGAAAGTGGAGAATCGGCTCCAAAGAAGGTGAAGACAGTTACATCTGCAAGCAAGGTCATGGCGTCAGTTTTTTTGGGATAATTTTCATTGATTATCTTCAAAAAGTAAAAGCAATCAATGGCAAGTATTATGCAAACTTATTGCGCGTTTGAGTGATGGAATCAAGCAAACATGGCCGCATTTAGTGAAAAAGGATATTTTGTTTCATCAAGACAATGCACCAGTTCACACATCCATTATCGCCAGGGCCAAAATCAATGAGTTAAAGTTCGAATTGCTTTCTCATGCACCCTATTTACCAGATTTAGCCCCTTCTGATTATTTTCTGTTTCCAAAGTCGAAGAAATGAGTCGGTGGTAAAAGATCTGCCAACAATGAAGAGCTGGAGTCTGCAGTTGGTGGATACTTTGCAGAGCTCGACGGTTCTCACTATACACAGAGTATCGAACCAATTGGGCATCGCTGGGAAAAGTGTATCGCCCTGAAAGGAGACTATATAGAGAAATAAAGATGTCTTTTCTCAAAAATTTTGTGTTTTCTTTGTTAGGTCGAGTACTTCTGGGATAGCCCTCCTATTATAGTATTGAAATACAAACTGAGTATTATTCCATTGATGCTACGTTGCGACAAATTGTTGACTAGAAATACTTTCAAATATAATTCATAAGGGATTTTCTTTCTAACAGTCTATGTCATAGTCACACAATTTTCTCTACCACACTTTAACTTCACTAAATATCTTATATACTATAGTATTCAAATACAAACTGATTACTCCATTGATGTTAAGTTGCCAGAGTTTTACAGGTATTCCGCAAAGCCTAACACTCTGTGCTTTATCTCATGCAATTCTGTTCTTGCAGTCTCTATCCTTTTTAAGGACATGACGTTAAAATATAAATTGTGAACTACTGACCACAACCTCAAGTACTGTACCTCCCAGTTTCGAACCACGTGTCTGTAGTATATCAACTCCAACTTACCTAGAAGAAAAAGAGAAAAAGCAAAACGATGATAAAAAATGTACCCATATAACAGTATAACAAACCAAATATTTAAAATAACAATACGTAACTTAATAAATTGCGCCCTCTACCAAATGTTAATGTCTATATTAAAAAGACTAGTTACCAAATTAATAATATAGTGAGGCGACACTTGCAATTTCAATTTTATTATTTATTACTTTCTCTACTACGTATAGTAAGTAGGGGAAGTATTGTATTCCACCCAAAAATTCGATACCGAGATTCCACCGGAAATATGTGTTTTGACGTTCACTGAAGCCAAAAAAAGCATTTTTGGAAACATGTCCGTGTGTGTGTCTGTGAACAGCATAACTCAGAAACGAACAGTCGGATAAACACCAAAGTTGGTATTTAGATTCAATATCTAGCCAACCTTTGTAGCAGTGGAATCAACAGCAGGAATTGAAGCAAAGCGTAGGCTTTAAAAAATGACCACCAAAGCCGGCTTTAAAAGAAAATGTTTTATTAGATTATTACTCAAACTAATTCGTTATTTTTACTTTCTCTACTGTGTATAGTAAGTAGGGGAAGTATTGCATTCCATCCAAAAATTCGTTACTGAGATTTCACCGGAAATACGTGTTTTGAGACGCCCTGAATCCCAGTAATATCCATGTGTCTATGTGTCTGTGAACAGCATAACTAAAAAACGAAAAGTCGGATAAATACCAAACTTGGTATTTAGATTCAATATCTTCCCTCCTTCTGGGCCTAGGGGAAGGCGACAGCCAAGTGGCTCTCCCTCCCGTGGGGTAGCTTATAACTGTAAAAAGCCTCACCCCACACTTGCTCAGGGGAAGACTACAAAAAAACCTCGGTAGAGCCGACAGTGAACTAGCATATCGTCTACTAGCTCTCCAGAGTGGTGCCGAAGGACCTTGAGGCGTCTCACAACTCCGGCTGGGCGTCACCGCCCAGACGTATCCAATCTTCCATGGGTATCGGGAAGCATTGGCCCGTCGAGACCAACCCAATCCTATACGGGAGGAGCTCAGACTTTTAACATGACGTACTTCTAGTAGCGTCAGAAGTACCACGTGTGCTAGGCTGCACCACACAGCTGCAGGAATCAGAAACCCCCCCACCTACGGGATGGGATGTAGGAAGAGATCCGAAGGGCGACCAGATCCAAGTGACGACGGGCGCAAGTGCAGACGGAGTCCTTAACGTTTCCAGATGTAACCATCCGACGTCACCCGGGCCCGCCCACAAGATACCAACCTCCTGCGGGTCTCCGAGGCGAAGCACACACTCGGAGGAGAGACTAAGCAGACCCCGCAGCGACGCCAGAGAAGAAACCTCTATAGTGCTCAAACCACCATCCAACAGCAACCCGCCGAATACCGTCGCCTGGACTACAATCCTGAAAGGGGTGACAGGGAAGATGATGGGTACAGGAAATGAGAGGGATGAGAGTTATGATAGAAGAGGAACCACACCAGCATTCGCTTGTCGACTCCGGGAAACAACGAAAACTCATGGACGAGAGCGAGCGGTGGCCTGAAATCGAACCCACGACCTCCCGAATGCGGGCCCCAGACGTTGATTGCTGCCTGAGGCATCCCGCTCGGTTTTGTGTGGTAACCAACACTTCCTCTTCCTACTGTAGGTACGTATTTAGAGAAAGTAAAAAAAATTCAATGAAATAACCGAAAAACAGAATCGCGATCTTAATTCTACCCCGCCCCCATAAAAACATGTTTCTTAGAGTTGTTCTAAATAGGTTCGGACGTTCGAATTTAATTCCTTGTATGCACCAATTTGGCTAAGGAATCCTTGACGGCATAGCATCTTTTTTTTTAAGGAAAATTTTTTTTCTTTAATTTTTGTAGTTAGCTTGTTTTACCCAGTTTAGTCTGAGTTTTTACTGTTTTGTTAACGCTTATCACCGCAATTACACAACACATAGACACACACAAACACCCAGGCCATGGCGGGACTCGAACCCGCGACCCTCAGCTTCGTGGAGCGCCGGAGCTATACACTCAAGCGACCACGGCTACGAGGGCCGGCTCTCTTCAGCGTAACGTTATGTTGAACTCGTCAAATCTTCGTCCGTCAAACGCACTTATTTCTGTGTGACCTCCTTACCTTGTGGATATTAAAACGACTAGGCGAATGAAATTTCAATTTCAGTACTCTATTCTCCACCATTACTTATAACCACATGCTACTACGTATGGCCTATGTACGAGGCAATAAGCCTTAATTATTATAGTCAATATTTGCTGTTTCAAAACATTAACATAACTTCAGGAATATAACCATCCGAAACTTCGTCATCCTAACCATTAAGTGGTCATCTGTGTAGTTATGTTTCACTAATTGAAGGAGTATTATTATTACGTTATTTGCACCACTCTTTGGTCGTCAATTTGGAGTAGGTTGTATTGTAGTTCTACTGTTGGGGAGCCAAAACTTGATGAAGTAACTGCCCCACGTATGGTACAAAGTTTCCGGTGGCCTTCGCCCCAAATTTACTTTCTAGTGGCCTTCGCCCCAACGTTTAGGAATCAACTTCGCATTTTAATGTTTCTTTAAATATTATATATATTTAGGTTTGCCTCGGCTGCGTTAATATTAATTTGTAGAAACATGTATCTCTAAGCAGGGGGTGATGCGGCTAAACAATGTAGTCTTACACAAATTATAATTCTTACTTCACTCCTTTTATTAATCCTTCACACGATTAAATAACACTTCACTGATATACAGAGCTGTGAGATTATTTATTAATTACTTGCACTTCTTAACACGTAAATTTTATAATATTCTTGCCGTAATGAATTTTCGTCTCACACTGAATACGTATATAACTGCTCGGGAACGCGTCTAGTGTCCGGTTTGGAACGCTGTCTACTAGCGACTGGTGTTTACCGCTTAAATTTATAAATTTCTATATTTCAAGTCTCTGATTGGGTAATCCTACTCCAATGGAATACTTTTATTTAACTTTAAAATCTCTAGTTGTTGATTGGTTATTTATAAACTGTTTTATATATTACATTATTGTTTCCAAGAATTACTAGTAGCATTATTAAACCTTCCAATTCATTATTGCCTCAAGGTTACTTCATTGTTAGCAACTTTCGACCTCTATTTTCACAGCTCCTACATTATTAAATTACTTAATACATTTACATAACATTATTATACATGGACACAATAATATAAACATAATACAATGACTGTTACATACATTTTATGTATTATTACATACACATATTGCATTAAGGCGGGCTGTTATTGAATTTGTATATTATATAATTAGACTGATATTATTTAAGTGTTGAAAATACTGCCTCATCATAATAAAGCATTGGATAAGCTTTAAAAGGTGCATGGTGTTCTTAACCATGTAGGGTTGTTAAAAACTTGGGTTAATACAGAGTCACATACGGCCGCAATCCGTCTACTTGGAACAATGTAACATGTTAACTATGTCGTTTAACTATTCATGTTGACATTAAATAGCGGTTGGGCAGAAAGGTTGCCTGTGGCCTTAGCTCACACACAGCAGTTGTATGTATGTGCCTAAGCCCGCCAGGAAAGCGTCATCTGTGTGGACTTAGCCCGTCTCAGCCGGGCTGTCTTTCTCCCGGTCTGCCACAATGCAGCAGCGGGATTATGTGCCACAACCTTACACAATCACACAAAAACGATTTCGACGGCTACAGAAAGGAACTTAAGCGCTGAAGAAAAGGAGAAAGGGGATAAAGCCCCTTGCCCTTATAAACCGACATCTCTCTTTTGTGGTGCGGATGGTCTTCTTCTTCGTCTTCTTGAAAAGATAATTGTCTTTACATATCTAGATAGGTACCAATCTTAGGAAATAAAATGGTACATATTCTGTAATCACTAAAACCACATATCCCGGTAAACCTTGGTATTATCTGTTGATCTTAAAATGTAATAAGACAGTGCAAAAGCATCACCTAAAACTTCCACAGCAAATATTTCGGAAATAGAAAGTGGTATTAATGTGCATGTTTAACAGCATTGATTTAGCCTCTAAACAGATTTTAATAATACTGAGAAAGTGTATTTTTTTAGCAAACATTCAATTTTTTAAATGGAACAGTGCCTAATTACATCAACAGACTAAAGGTAGGATAAATTAGAATGTCGATGGTCTTTGTTGCAGGATTCTAGTGCAAGTGGTTTACAAGAAATCGTATTTTAAAAGTTTCCAACCCGACACTTGTTTGTCCCATTCAACCTGCTTAGTTGCTAGGTACGATGTTGTTATGTTTGTTTGCATTGTGTTTTCTGTTCAGTTATTTGTGACAGTCCAAGCAGTAAGTCGTGGGTGGAAGATGGGGTTTACCAATGCAGAAAAAGCCGACATGCTCATGGTGTGTGGAGAGTGTAGGAAGAATGCAGTTCGTTCCTGTACGGTGTATGCAGAAACGTATCCCAATAGACGTCAACCATCTCGCCAATTATTTATAAACCTCTTCAACCAATTACGTGAAAGTGGTACTGTAACACCTAAAAAACGTAACAGAAACAAAAACAAGTGACTAGAGAAGAGGCAGAAAATAATGTTTTGGCTGCCGTTGCAAATTAGTTCCCGCACAATCGCACGTGGAAGTGGCATAAGTCAGGCAAGTGTACTGCGCATTCTCCATCGACATAGGTTCCATCCCTATCACATCTCTCTCCATCAAGAGCTGCATGGAAACGATTTTGAGAATCGTGTTAACTTTTGTACATGGGCATTAAAACATGATACTCCAGGTTCATCATTTATCTTGTTTAGTGATGAGGCAACATTTACTAATCATGTCCAGGTAAACCGCAGAAACATGCACTATTGGTCTGTTGACAATCCCCATTGGCTTCGTCAGGTGGAACGTCAGCGTCCATGGAGTTTAAACGTGTGGTGTGGGATAGTGAACCATCAGCTCATAGGCCCTTTGTTCATAGAAGGAACAATGAACTCGCACAAGTATCGCAGCCTCCCGACAGACCATCTGCCACAGATGCTAGAAGACGTTCCTTTGCAGACTAGGAGGAACCTAGTACCAACATGATGGCTGTCCAGCCCATAGTGCACGAAGTACTACAGCTTGTCTTAACGAATTATTTCCAAATCGTTGGATTGGACGAAGAGGACCTGTACCTTGGCCGGCCCGTTCACCCCTTTAGACTTTTTTCTGTGAGGAAAGCTGAGAGACACTGTCTACAAGGATGTACCAACTACACCAGATGATATGAAACGACGTATTACTGCTGACTGCTCTGAAATTTCCGCTGAAATGCTAGAACGTGTGCAGCAGTCTTTCCATAGCAGACTGGAAGCGTGTATTGAAGCTGTCGGTGGTCGTTTGAACACAACCTTTGAAGGGCTATGTTCTCTTTACTTGTAAGAATCAACAGAAGTATTGTAATTCCCTTTTGTTTTTCTTTAGTTTGTGCTACCACAGGTTGTACAAGCGTCGGTGCGTAAAAGCTTCAAAATAAGATTTCTCGTAAACCACTTGCGTTAGAATCTTGCAACAAACGCCACTGACATTCTAATTTCCCTACCTTTATTCTGTTGATGTAACTAGGCATTTTTCCATTTAAAAATTGTATGTTTGCTCAAAAAAATACACTTTCTCAGTATTATTAAAATCTGTTTATAGGCTAAACGTAAGAGCCCCTGACTATTAATAAATGCCGTGAAAAACTGCATATCAATAGCACTTTCCATTTCCGAAATATTTGCGGTGCAAGTTTTAAGTGATTCATCCTGTATAGGTGCAACATTCAGGCACTAAGAGCGAATTCAGTGATCATTGAAAACTATATATACCAGAATAGACTTCTCAAATCTCTTTAGGTAACCTGAAGTCAGTTATTTTTCACAGAAATCTGGCATTATGGGAGTATAAAATATAATTTTTGGCACTGTAGGAATACGTAGTGCATTATCTTACAGCAGTTTCTTTTACGTAGTAATAGTAATTTCTTACAACACCAAATTAACAAGCTACTGTACAGACGAGTTAAAAGTTAAAAAACCAAAGTTTCGCTCACTGCATGTGATGTTATAATTCACGACCAGAAATATTACGGAAAGTCTTACAGAACTATGTAATAGAGCAGTAACTAACATATGTACATTTTGTGTTATCTTAAATTGTTTCTCTCTAAGCGCCTTGTTTCTCCGCATTTTAACATTCTATTTTGTACAGATCGTAATTTAAGCTGAAGTTATGACGACGCAACAGCGTTCTGAATAAGTGACTACACACATACGCCTGAGACTGCCTCGCTATCTGGATACTAGGCGTTCGTGTCTTTAGTATGTAGCCTTTAAAAATTTTGTAAACAATTTTTTTTCCTTTATTTACCGAATCCTCAAACAAGAATAAAGATGTTAGTTTATTGCATTTCCTTTACTCGTTATACAAAAATACCCATTTTATTTTGTTTTTACTAAATGGTTCGATAATCACGAACATATTTTGTAACAGACTCCAAGCCGCTGTATCTATTTGACTAGTTTGAATACATAAAACATAAACATTTACGTGAAAAATGTTTAATTTCTTTTATTGTTTCATTGAAGCTTAAAGACACGTGTCTTGGCTTTAGCTGCTTTCATTAAAAACTATTTTTTCCTGAAAATACACGAAGGAATTGTTTTGACATTAAACACTACAAGCAAAGTTAATATCGTTCCTAAACGGGATAAAATATTCCGGGCCCATCGGAAAGAGAGCGCGCATTCTACGCCGAGATATGTTTCACTTTACCCGCCATATTTTATTTTCCTAACTACCTGCAAGGAAAAGCCAAATTTATCTGCATTTAAAAACGTTTTATACAAATTCACAAAACTTAAAAATTGCTCCTTTTGAATGCATCCATCGAGATCTATCTCTGGTTTAAAGGATGACATCTGCACCCTTTCCATCCAGTAATGCCAACAAACAGGCAAGTTTTAGCTTCAAAGCTTTATATTATATGGCTGTAAAAATGTGGCAGCTTTACGGTCCCCAGTGAAGCTGTTAAATGAAGTGTTCTGAGGATAAGACTATAAATACCAAATTATTATGTATCTGAAGCTTCGTTAAATAACGTGGTAAGTAGCTCATGGCTTCCTACACTCTGTAGGTACTTCAGAAGTAGCAGCTATGAACAGCTTAACGGCTGCGTTAATGCTTTGAGCGTGGAATTTTCTCCTTTCCATATAGCTCAACGAGGAGCTGTCGTAAAATAATACTGATCTGCAAAGGAGCGGTGCGCACCATAGCCCAATTTCCTTTAAAGTTACCATCCGAATTGATTTTTACTTTCTCTACTACGTATAGTAAGTAGGGGAAGTATTGTATTCCACCCAAAAATTCGATACCGAGATTTCACCGGAAATATATGTTTTGAGGCCCCCTGAATCCAAAAAAAAAAAAGAATTTTTGGAAACATGTCCGTGTGTGTGTCTGTGAACAGCATAACTCAGAAACGAACAGTCGGATAAACACCAAACTTGGTATTTAGGTTCAGTATCTTCCAGAGATGCGACACGAAGGTTTTCAAGAAAATCCCCCCACCCCAGATTATCCTTTACATGAAAAATTTTTCGAAAATTTTAATTTTCTCAAAAATGGCTCTAGCCTCATATGTTTAAGATATTTTCATGACAAATGAAATGTATGTCTCGAATTTTCTGGGAATGTCTCCAAAAGTATTCTTCATTGTGAATGACTTTTGCATAACTGGCAAACCATAAGAGATAGACAAAATTTTATTACACAAAAAATTTAGATCGCGTTAAAATACACAATTTATGTCATATACAGTTTTTTTGAGTGAGCTATTTTCAAGATATTGCTTGTTATTCTCTTAAATTTTCCAATACTTATATTCTTTCTCAAATGGGAATTCGTTATTAATTTTGTTTTGCACTAGCCTAATTAAGTTCAAAGAAAAAGTTATATAAGGAATGCAAGTAGTTGTTTCGAGTCTTGCAGTTGAGTATATTCTTTAAACGTTAAAACAACAGTTTGAAACCTCCCTATATTTCCTATGTACGAGATCATTGCTTGTTAGGCATTGTTTGTTAGCTCTTCCAAAGAAACAATGGGAATACTAGCTAGAGGTTAGAAAGTGAAGAGATGAGGCGAGAAGGCACGAAGGGCGTACAGATCTAATGGCAGCAGGTGCAGCGCAGCGAGGTCCCCAACGTTTCCAGTTTGAGCATCCACTGGCTTCCCCTCAACGACCCCTTCCCCCACGTATAGGTACGGGCAGAAGTTCCCGCTTCGGGAGAAACAGATCTCTCCTTAAAGCTCATCCACGGCATGCGTCTCACATTACCAACCATTGTGCCAAGCTCTGTAATCCTAAAATATGAAAGGTAATCAATCGGGGAAATGTAGTAGCAGTATATAATCCTCCAGCATTCCTCTACCGACCTCTGAAAACCACGAGTAAGAAAAAGCTTAGGGTGGACAGTCTATCGGGAATCGAACCCGAAGGCGAGCCTCAGACGCTCAGATGCGAGTCATCGCGCTCGGTATGCAACTGCTAGATTCGGGAGCACACAGTACAGTATGCGCTGTAGCACTGTTATAAGTCACGTGACCTGCCAGTGCAGGCGAGCGGGCTAGAAAGAAAGAGACAGTGTACTATATTTGTCTCTTTCCCTCTCTGCACAGTGACTTCTCTCACCCGCATTCGTATGTGATCCCGACTATAGTTCATTTCTCACTATTTCAAGCGCCCTTCTCGCTTCTTCAGTCACGGATGACAACTCTGATACGCGTCTAGTACGCTTTTAGGCTAGATTTTGGCTATAAGCATTTTACGATTTTATGTGGCTAAACGCTACTGTGAAAATGCTAGATTTAGCCATAAAATAGCTAAGTTGGCAACACTGGTTCGGCCTGATATACATATCTACAAGTTTACGTTTTTTCCCCTCTCCTTTTATCGCAGAGCAAACGAATATAAACATGCATTGGAACCATCGAATTAGTGCAACACAGTTCAGCTTTAAATTACTTGGGGGAATAATCGCAAGTCAAGTTCATGTTACAACGGCGTATTATCTAGATGCTAATACATAATTACCTTATGAATAGTAAATATTTTGATGGCATGCCATGACTCATGATAGGAATATAATACAGCTACAAGGTAGCGGGGATTCACCCTAACTATTTTACCTTTGCATAGCTAAAGCGCAGATAAAAGTTTGCTATTTAGGCTAGATAAGTAGTTTACGATTTTATATGGCTAAACACTACTGTGAAATGGTAGGTTTAGCCATAAAATAGCTAAGTTGGCAACACTGGTTGTTATCTGCGTGCCCTTACATACCTTCTATGCTACCGACCCGTTCCAGCGAGCAGTGCAAGTACGGTGACGCCATCTGGTTTGTTCGACTGAACCACATATATTAGAGCCGTTGCGGCGCCTTTATAATATATAGATTGCTGCCATTGTGGCGAACTTAACAATAAGTACAAAACAAACGTCGCTAACACAATGCATGTTTCGATATTTAAAGTAGACCCCGATGGTAGGTAACACATATTACCAGGGAATCGAAAGCTCTGAAATTCGTTGGTAGCGAAAGTGAGCGAGAGGGCAGCGATATAAAAGACGCAGAGAACAGATCGAGTTCGATTTACGCACTTCAACCAGCATCTGTATGCAGCCCATGGAACTGATAAATATGTAAAACGCCAGTGAACGTATTCTGAGAGCTGTACTTCGGTTGCACCATGATGCATTAATACAGGAAACCTTTTCTGATAAAGTTTCAGCATTCTTGAAGGATCAAACACAAACTACGAGAATACGCTACATTGATTTGACGAACATTACATTGTAATCAAGACGAAAACATTTCCCTTTGTAATTTCATTTATTATCCTTAATAAACAATTCATGTATTGAATGCTACAGACTGTTTTCGCTGTTAGACAGTGGGAAGACAGTTTATTCTTGCCGCAGGCACAGAATATTTGGTATCATTACTAGTGCCATTGTTCACCCTCCAACTCCCAAGCGAAATCTGCTGGAAGTCTTCCAAGAAACGGTAATAAGGAAGCTCGTAAAACAATCTCAAATGAAGAGTGATGAAAGGGAACTTTTCAAAATTCTCCCCCGCCATGCAATTAAAACCCACTTGTTATGAAGACAACAGAAAGAGATAGAAATTATTTTCTCCGTTCCGCACGAACAACTCAGATGCTCATAGCGTGTACGCGAATTCGCAAAAGTTGAGACTGTGTTTAATTAACCAGGAAAAAGAAACAAATCTGGTAATGTGCATTCTTTTCCATAGCAAAGAAAATAACTTCTAAGACTCTGGATATACTTATAAAGAGCTTCTAAATGGTAAGTTGGTAGTCAACATTGTAGTTTCTTTTTCCATTAACATTAAAGAAAACAGCATTTTCTTACTGACAATGAGCTACATTTATATAAAGTTCTGAGCTGGTGGGAAAGCAAAACAAAGTGTGCAGAGGCAGTGCGTTGGCAGCCCAAGCAGAAGCCGTAATAGTCTGGCATAATTGGCTTTGATACTGGAAGTGAAACGCTAGTAAGCACAATAAAATTAAATAGAGTTGAAAAGTTGCCTCGACTTCTTACAGAAAATGTGCAGGACGGAAATTCGTGTACCGCTCAGTCGCTTGGAAAGAGAAGATTATAGAAGTCTCAATTGGTTTGGACACCATAACACGAAGAAAAACTTCCCTCGCTTGTTTGGAAATCAGGCGCCCTACCTCTGTAGTGTGTAATTGACATTTTAAATTATTTACTTTCTCTACTACGTATAGTAAGTAGGGGAAGTATTGCATTCCACCCAAAAATTCCATACCGAGATTTCACCGGAAATAAATGTTTTGAGGCCTCCTGAATCAAAAAAAAAACATTATTTTTGGAAACATGTCCGTGTGTGTGTCTGTCAGTCTGTGAACAGCATAACTCAGAAACGAACAGTCGGATAAACACCAAATTTGGTATTTAGGTTCAGTATATTCCAGAGATGCGACACGAAGGTTTTGGGGAAAATCCCCCCACTTCAGATTACTCTTTACATGGAACATTTTTCGAAAATATTAATTTTTTCAAAAATGGTTCAAACGATTTTGATTAAAATGTCATATATTTAAGATACTTTCATGACAAATAAAATGTATATCTCGAATTTTCTGGGAATGTCTCAAAAAGTATTCTTCATTGTGAATGACATTTGCATAACTGGTAAACCATAAGAGATAGACAAAATTTTACTACAAAAAAAGGTAGATCGCGTTAAAATACACAATTTATGTCATCTACATATCGTTGTTGTTGAGTGAACCATTTTCGAGATAAATTTTCCAATATTTATACGTTTCTCAAATAGAAATTCGTTATTCATTTTTTTTTGTCCTGGTAATGCAAAGAGAATGGAATAGTCTACATAGCAACCAGCTCTTAATATATTTGATTATCGCTTAAATTCCCCTTGCATCTACAAGAAAATTAGCAATAAGATTAACATCTCGATTAACATGAAGCATATGAAGAATAAGCGTTTGTAAAAATAGTTTGTACAAGAGTAGAGAAAGTCATGTGAGTGTAACATCAGATTTTTTTATTCAGGATTCCTGAAAACATGCATTTCCGTGAACTCAGGCTACTGAATTTTTGGGTAGAATGCAATACCTTCTCTAGCTACTAGGATATGGCAGAGAAAGTAAAAACAAAAAAGAAAGAAAGAAAGAAAGAAACAATGTCGTCAAAAAAAACCATTTAAAGAGTCTTGACATACATATACACAAGAAGTTTTAGTGAGACTATATCGGGTGTCGTTTATCCCTTTAAGGCTCGCTGGAAGCCTTGCATACCCACAAGAACGTAACATTAGTTTAGTAAAGACTTGTTTTGCCGGAAGCAATTCAAGTTTTTGTAACTCAAGGTATGATCCCGACTTGCCTTCCACAGCTGTGAACAGGTTGTTCAGTTAGGAGGAAGCTTGTCGAGAAGCAGTATTTACTGTTACCTCACTTTATGTACGTAAACAACAAATTATTGTTTTTCAAATTTATCTTGAATTTAATTGACGCTCTAAATTAAAACCGTAAACGTGATTAGTCATTTCAAACGAGAATTACAAAGCTCATGAATTTTAAAAGGCGTTATGCTGCTTGGAACATAACCTGCTTTATTACACAGAACTTGTACATCTTATGGATACCCCAAGGATACTCTTAATGGACCATAAACCTTTCTTTCGTCGAGCGTCTTGTTACAGCAGGCATTTCGTGTAATTAAACACCTTCCCCCTCCTCAGAGCTGCTCTTAAGTGCGATGTTATTGCCCTCACTTCGCTACAGAGCAAACGGCACTTCTACCAAGCAAAATGTATAACGAGGGTCATTTCATGTAAAGGTAAGGAAACTGTCCATAGTCCGCTTTTTTAAACTAGGGCTTAAATGGGGCACGTTTTACACTGCTAACGTTACCAGAAGCATAATAGTAATTTATGCAACAAGTGGACAATCTTGATGATAATGGCAGAAGCGAATGTTAAATTGGGTCGTATTAAGATTATTCAGGAGTTAGATACAACACTGTGTACAATCTTAGCATTATACCTGACAATTGAGAGCGTCTTCATATGTTCGTAATTGAGACGGTGGCTACTGTCCCTGCATTTCTACAGTTTTCCCGGGTCGGTAGGCGAATGCTGGGGTGGTTCATCTTCTACCACAACTTTCCGGCCCTGATTTCCTGTACTCATTATCTTCCTTGTTATCTTGTTTCGGGATTGTAGGACCAGGCGACAGTGTTCGGCGGGTGCGGCTGGGCGGTGACTGTGCATTCTGTAGAAGTTTCTCCCCTGGCGTCATTGCGGCACTGCTCAGTTGGGACTCGCCTCACGGTGCTCTCGGTCGGGCGCCTCTTCGGGGGACTCACGGGGGTTAGGGGCTAGTGCGTAGACCCGAGCGGCGTCAGAAGCGTTTGATTTGGAAACGTTAAGGACCCAACCATGCTTACGACCGTCGTCATCCGGATCTGTCGCCCTTCCCTCCCAGCGGTCGTGGTAGAAGCAAAACGGGCCTTTGCGGCCTACTTGGGGGGCTCTGTCTTGGTTTCGGAGACCCCTCCATTTTTCTGTACTGTTTATACCTTTACCTTTTACTCTCGCTGCATTTCATTTATTACCTGGCATGTTGAACCAATAACCAAGATAGCCACTTGTAGGCTTTCCTTTCCTGGGAGAGAAGAGAGCAGATGTTATGGACAGTGGTGTAGGCTTCAACATAGTAATTTTTAAGTAATTATAAATTCAAATCTTATTCTTCTATATTTAATAATATGCAGAGATATTTGCATCTTCGTTACTCATAGAAAAGAATATCACAAATGGTTTAATCTCCTCTCTCTATTCAACAGCAACTCGGAATACTGGTATTGCTATAGGAAATGCGTCATTATTATTATTGGCACGCGTGCCTTAATGAGCCAATTATGTACGATATTGAATACAGTAATAACCTCTTTATATTGGTAGAGTTACATAAATAAATGTAACAGTGGGGCTCATTAGTAGGCTTGTGATATCTACAACGTAGAGAAGACAAAATAGGAGAAATTAAATTAGTAGCAATAAGATAGCTCATCCCCCATCATGAGAAATAAATAAATTATATTACAATTCAACGAATCGAAAAAAGCACCAGTATGGTGTATAAACATTTAATTCAGTCGTTCCTGCGGATTCCTGAGCCAAATTGCTAATACTTGACCAGCGACGAAAATAATCGTTTTTAGAACCCACGGCCATGAGCAGGACTTGGGACCTAATGATATGGTATGGTGCACTCACAGGATTTTCTCTACCCATTACCATCTCACAGGCATCTCTTATTATTATACAAATTATTTTTAGGAAGGTTTACTTTTCCTATCTAGTTTATTCGTATCGAGATAAACCTTTGCAGAAATAACTGCATTATACATTTCGTTAGGGTTCAAAGAGATTAGCGATAGTCAAATGTTTTAGAACTGGACGCTGTATGCTGGCCTTAAAATTCCATACTCTTTCCATGGCATAGCGAGAAACAACTGAAAATCGACAGCACTTTAAAATAATGGTTAAGTATTGAACAATTTAAACCATTAATGACTTATAACTCGAAAATGATTGATGTCAAAAAAAAAGCTATTTGAAATAAATTATGTGCTTTAAAAGGATTCTACATCTTCTATGTAGTAGGTTTTCGTCTATTGCTTAACGTTTGCCAGTTTCACAACATTATACAACATTCTTTCCGAATGAAGAGGACTTCACAAACTATTTCCAGAAAATTCAAGATATTCATTTTGTTTGTCATGTAATTGTCTTTAATATATGGTATATCAATCAAAATTATTGGACCCATTTTTATTAAATCAAAAATTACGAAAACTTTTCTATGTAAAGGGTAGTTTGGGGTGAAGAGATTTTCTGTAAAAACTTTGTGTCACATCTTTAGAAGGTATTGAAGCTAAACACCAGGTTTGATACTTATCCGACCTTTAGTTTTTGAATGATGCTGTTGACAGACATACACGCGGATCCTTATCTAAAAATGCTTTATTTGGGGAGCCTCAAAACATTATTTAAGGTGAAATCTCGGTATCGAAATTTTGGGCCGAATGCAATACCTTCCCTAACTACTATGTACGTGTTTGAAAAAGTAAAAAATTGACGATCGCTTTAGCATAATTGTGTAATTAGCGAGCGGGATCACTCAGGCGATAAGGTCTGTGGTCGCATTCGGGAGGTCCCGGGTTCAAATCCCGTGGGCCGGCCAATCTGTCTGAGGTTTTTTCGTGGTTTTCCTCAGTCCAATATAGCGGATGGGATATTTAATACCACGACCCAGAGTTCCACCTTAAGTCTAAAACAATAGTAAAATGAAAAAAAACTGGTAATATCGAATGCTATGCCATGTATCTACAGACAATACAAGCAGTTAGACTAGACGGCACCCTAATGTCATCTGCATGGCATGAAGCAGGTGGTTACAGGGATGAGACCTAGAAGGTAACTGTCCGCCTTTCTGTGTGAGGGGGCGGTTAGACTGGACGGCACCCTAATGCCATCTGCACGGCATGAAGTAGGTGGTTACAGGGATGAGACCTAGAAGGTAACTGTCCGCCTTTCTGTGTGAGGCCGGCGGTTAGACTGGACGGCACCCTAATGCCATCTGCACGGCATGAAGCAGGTGGTTACAGGGATGAGACCTAGAAGGCTAACTGTCCGCCTTTATATGGGGGCGGTGGTTGGACTGGACGGCACCCTAAATGCCATCTGCACGGCATGAAGCAGGAGGTTGTAGGGATGAGACTTAGAAGGCTAACTGTCCGCCTTTCTGTGTGAGGGCGGCGGTTGGACTGGACGGCACCCTAATGCCATCTACACGGCATGAAGCAGGAGGTTGTAGGGATGAGACCTAGAAGGCTAACTGTCCGCCTTTCTGTGTGAGGGCGGCGGTTAGACTGGACGGCACCCTAATGCCATCTACACGGCATGAAGCAGGAGGTTGTAGGGATGAGACCTAGAAGGCTAACTGTCCGCCTTTCTGTGTGAGGGCGGCGGTTAGACTGGACGGCACCCTAATGCCATCTGCACGGCATGAAGTAGGTGGTTACAGGGATGAGACCTAGAAGGTAACTGTCCGCCTTTCTGTGTGAGGGCGGCGGTTAGACTGGACGGCACCCTAATGCCATCTACACGGCATGAAGCAGGAGGTTGTAGGGATGAGACCTAGAAGGCTAACTGTCCGCCTTTCTGTGTGAGGGCGGCGGTTAGACTGGACGGCACCCTAATGCCATCTACACGGCATGAAGCAGGTGGTTATAGCGATGAGACCTAGAAGGCTAACTGTCCGCCTTTCTGAGTGAGGGGGCCGTTAGACTGGACGGCACTCTAATGCCATCAGCACGGCATGAAGCAGGTGGTTACAGGGATGAGACCTTGAAGGCTAACTGTCCGCCTTTCTGTGTGAGGCGGCGGTTAGACTGGACGGCACCTTAATGCCATCTGCACGGTATGAAGTAGAAGATTCGGAGCTTTTGGCTAGGGTCTCTGTGAAACGTGGCGGAGAGGGTGGTTACCAGGGATGAGACCTAGAAGGCTAACTGTCCATCACATATCTTCTAAGTGTTATCCACCAACAGATCCGTCGCGATATGACCAAGGAGTTAAAGCGACGTAAAATAAAATAGAAATAAAAAAGTGTAATTGTGAAATGAAAGTTTATCTAATTAATAAGAAGCAGATTGAAAAATAACTTTCGTAAGAATATTTGTAGAAGAATGAACGGAGAAAGTCACGTGAATACAACACGTAAGATTCTTTGCATGGATTGTCAGAGATAAAATTTAGCAATATCACGTAATGTGTTCGTCAAATATATTTCTATTGAGTAATTTTGAATAAAATGAGACTTCTACATCTCGCTTCACTGGAGAACAGCTTTATTCGTGTATTCCGCGTTGTTAAATAAATTCACGTCCCTTTCCCCAAGTTACTGCTCTCACTGGGGTAAGCCCTGCCTTATGTACTGAACAAAACCATGCTCCCACACCATCCACTTTTCCACTACATGGAAAGAGAAGCTGTCCACAGATCCTCTTTCCCATTTTATTACAAAATGTATTTTTAAATATTATTAAAAGAACTGGAGCATATTTTCATGGAAGGGAGAGCGTAATGGAAAAGCGACAAGCGGGTAAATTAATTAATGGTGTCGACAAGATAATTAAAGTTTGATCTGCAAGGCAGAGGCAATGGCCGCCTTTGTTACCACTGTTAATTTACTTCATTAAATGACAGGAGTAGACGTACGTTCACAGATGGCTCTGCTGTCACAGGCGAACAAATCCGAGCAGCTGTTGCTCTTTTCTATCCCTCCCCGCACCCCCATTAACTTTCAGAACTGCGAAAATCTCAGCCCTACAAAGCCCCAACTTTTTCTCCCTTCACGCCTATTCTTTCTCTCTTCTGTCTGAATTATGTCACCACAGAGAGATGACTTGGGCATTTCACGCAAGGATACTTCACAATCCTTCCTCGTTTTTTCTTGTAACTTTCCAGATATTAGGTTCCTCTTTTGTTACAATTTACTTGTATTGTATTCAGAATTGAATAATGGGCGAAAATTTGGCGCATAACACAAGATTTGCAGCAATATCTTCTTAAATAACACAAATAATACCTAAATTTTGCAGCAATGGCAACTGCTTCTACTTATTGCCCTTCATTCCATTCCAAGTATACTTACTGATTAGCTTTTTATTACTCTATTTTACGTCGCTTTAACCACACGGTCATATCGCGACGTATCTCTTAGTGAATAACTCTTAGATCGATGGACAGTTAGCCTTCTAGGTCTCATCCCTGTAACCATGCCACCCTGCTTCGTCGCGTGTCCACAGAGGCCTTAGTGCGTAGCAACTGGATCTTCTGCTTCGTGCCGTGCAGATGGCGTTAGGGTGCCGTCCAGTATACTGTTGCTTTCATACAGACAGGCGGATAGTTAGCATTCTAGGTCTCATCCCTGTAACCATGCTACCCTGCTTCGTCACGTGTCCACAGAGACCCTAGTGCATAGTAACTGAATCTTCTGCTTCTGCCGTGCAGATGGCGTTAGGGTGCCGTCCAGTCTATCTGCTGGTTTCATACAGAAAGGCAGACAGCTGGCCTTCTAGGTATCATCCCTGTAACCATGTCACCCTGCTTCGGCACGTGTCCACAGAGACCCTAGTGCATAGCAACCGGATCTTCTGCTTCTCCCGTGCAGATGGCATTAGGGTGGCGTCCATTCTATCTGCTGCTTTCATATAGAAAGGTGGACAGTTAGTCTTCCAGGTCTCACCCTATAACCACGCTAACTTGCTTCGCCACGCGTCCACAGAGACCTTAGTGCGTAGCAACTGGATCTTCTGCTTCGTGTCGTGCAGATGGCGTTAGGGTGCCGTCCAGGCTACCTGCTTTCATTGTCTGTGGATAGATGGCACAGCACTCGCTATTACCACCTATTCTTCATGTTTACTATTGTTTAGGCTTAACGTGGAACTTTGGGTCGTGGTTTTAAATATCCAACCCGGTATTTACCTTAGCAGCTGAGGGAAACCTCGAAAAAAACTGTCAAATTGGTCGGCCCAAGGGATTTGAAGCCGGGACCTCCAGAATGCGGGCCACCGACGATACAGCCTGAGCTATACCACTCGGTTAGTGATTGATGTAGGGCATTAAAAACTGCGGTACGCTGACCAAACCCTGCCTCATATAACGTTACCCCTATCTCTTAATTGTCAGGTGCACTAGTAACCTCCCATTGGTTGCTCCCGTGAAACAGATTGTTGCGCTGTTTCTTGGAAAGGAAGAATCAGACTGTAAAATTCCTTGTCATAGGCGGGATTTGAAACACGGATCGTCCATTTCCTTTCAGCGCTCTAACCAGTTGAGCTAGTATGGCAACATGCCGGCATGGCATTAAAAACTGCGGTAAGCCGACCAAACCCTGCCTCATATAACGTTACCCCTATCTCATAATTGTCAGGTGCACAAGTAACCTCTCATTGGTTGCTCCCGTGAAACAGGTTGTTGGCGGGATTTGAAACACGGATCGTCCATTTCCTTTCAGCGCTCTAACCAGCTGAGCTACCAATGTTGCCAACTTAGCCATTTTATGGCTAAATCTAGCATTTTTATAGTAGCGTTTAGACATCTAAAATCGTAAAATGCTTATAGCCTGAAATCTAGCCAATTTAACCAAACCCTTAGCCAGTATCTAGCCTAAATAGCATAATTTCACGTACGCTTTAGCTGAACAAAATAAATGGTTATGGTGAATCCTAATACCTGCGTAGTTGTATTATGTTATCATGATGTCATCAAAATGAGTACTAATCATAAAGTCGACTTCTAAAGTATGCGCTCAAAGTCTATGATTTGTGGCACACAGAATTGGTCGGTTTTTACATATTTTACCTAAAGAATTTTAGTAAATTTCATATCTCAGTATCAGATATATTTAACGTACGGTGTTGGTGCTTAGCAAAAATATACCTTATTTCATTACAAAATTATTCTTTTACATTATTTAAATATTATGGAATTATGTAATCAATTATGATATTTAGAATTTCTTAATAGGGTCGCCCTCCCTTTATGCTAGCCTCTAGTTCCCGAAGTCGCGGGTTCAAACCCGGTAGAGGGCGATGGATTTTTTCGGGCGTAAAAATCCTTAGCATGGATTTACTTATTCCTTACTTATTGTTTTATTGCTATATGTAGATTTACTTCTTTCAGAAGGGAAGTAAAGCTGGTAATCCCGTGTCATAGATTTACGGCACGAAAACCTCAAGCCTGATAAAGAGGCCTCTGAGCAAAATTATCGGTCTTTCACGCCCAATATAGAATGAGACGCTAAGGACCATAGTAGTTAAAGAGCGTCCATAAATAAAACTCAATTAAATTTGTCTGAATGGGGTTTAACTTCTGCAAACAAAATATGGATAGTTTTAGACTCCAATTATATCTAGCCTTTTTTTGTTAAATAATGCCTTTTTAAAGATACCATCTAGCCATCATTTGCGAGGAAGTGTTGGCAACACTGTGAGCTACTATGGCAACATGCCGGCATGGCATTAAATTCCCAAACTGATCAAGGAGATCTCAAATTCTGTTTGAGATGACATATCCTAATGACGACTTACAATGTTGTAAGTACTTTAGGTCCTGTTCTTTATAGTTTAACCAAATATTAGGTCAATCAGTGGTACTTAAGTGATCTTTCGCACAACCGCGTGTAGGACAAGACTGGAAAGGAAGAATCAGACTTAAAAATTCAATTTAATGTGCTCATATTATTTATTTTTGCAAAAATTCTCCGTCTCTATTATACTCTTTTAGAAAACCTACATTCTCCATCCGTCTCCGCTCTCCCTTTCTCTGCTTTAATAATAATTGCAACTGTAAAACCACCGCTTTCTGCCTACCACAGAACCCTCGTTAATTTTGTGTGCTTTGATTTTAAACTTTCATAATTTCTATTTCATTAGGCAGTGGTTTGTTTCTAAAGGAGTAAACCTAAAAATGGACATTCCAAACGCTTCTCTGTTTAAGATGGAAATGATGGTTTAAGAAAGAGATATATTCAGATATATGGAAAAACACCTATCTCCAAAAGTAATCCATCTATGAACAACGCGGAATGAATCAGGTTTTTTTATTGTATCGCATTGACTAGCTTCACATTATTTGCTCTCCTGAGAGTATAACTCATTTTTTCTTAAACCTGGTGGAAAAAAATTAAGGAGACCATTTCAGCAGAAATTTACTTCCAGGAAATATACAACCTAGTGATTAAAATATGACAGTCGGTTGTCTTTGAAAAGTTTTAGGTAGCGTATCAACTCTGCCATGTTATAAATACGTCTGTCTTCAATCAACATACAAGCACATCTTGGATAGGTTGGGATGGATAAGCCGTTGAAACGAAAGTCTGTATAAGCTTGAAGCGAATACACTAACCCAACTCTATTGTATAGAATGTCTAATCGCATGTATGAACCTCATGGTATTTTGGGCACAGTGCAATGAGTTCAATGAACTTATAAAATTCTGATGTGTTACACTCACATGACTTTCTCTACTCTTGTATAAACTATTTTTACAAACGCTTATTCTCCATATGCTAATTTTCTTGTAGGTGCAAGGAGAATTGGTAGGCTTTAAGCTATAGTCAAATATTTTAACAGCTGGTTGCTATGTGGAGTATTCCATTCTCTTTACATTACCAGGACCAAAAAAAATGAATAACGAATTCCCATTTGAGAAAAAGTATAAGTATTGAAAAATTTAAGGGAACAACAAGCAATATTTCGAAAATCGTTCACTCAACAACAAAAATGTACATGACATAAATTGTGTATTTTAACGCGATCTACATTTTTTGTGTAGTAAAATTTTGTCTATCTCTTATGGCTTACCAGTTATGCAAAAGTCGTTTGCAATGAAGAATACTTTTGGAGACATTCCCAGAAATTCAAGATATACATTTTATTTGTCATGAAAGTATCTTAAACATATGATATTTTAATGAAAATCGTTAGAGCCATTTTTGAGAAAATTAAAATTTTCTAAAAATGTTCCATGTAAAGGGTAATCTGGGGTGGGGAGATTTTCTTGAAAACCTTGGTGTCGCATCTCTGGAAGATACTGAACCTAAATACCAAGTTTGGTGTTTATTCGACTATTCGTTTCTGAGTTATGCTGTTCACAGACACACACGGGCATGTTTCCAAAAAAACGTTTTTTGGATTCAGGAGGTCTCAAAACATGTATTTCCGGTGAAATCTCGGTATCGAATTTTTGGGTGGAATGCAATACTTCCCCTACTTACTATACGTAGTAGAGAAAGTAAAACTGCTGCAATCAAACCTGTGAAAAGCTGGAAGCATTGCAGTAAATTGACCACCAATACAAAACATCGTGATAGTCCGTGGCATTTGAATTATGACGCATAACGTTGCTGTATGGAACAGAAGCGAGAATTAATTTCCACGCTACTGTGAGGACTTTAGCAGAAGCAAAGCCAAGAAAACAAAGCAGGCTCTTGTTCTGCGGAAAGTGCTACTTTGTCGGTCCCTTACAGTTGGTTTTAACGAGGGTTTGCTACGGCGCTTATCGGCCGGCACTAAGTCTCCGCAGAACAAACACAACGGAATAATCGTCTTAATGGCGTTGCTCTGGTCTAAATTCATTTCGGCTGTCCCCCAGAGCAGCTGGGCGGACACGGACGTCAATCGAAGCTCCAGCTCATCAAGTATTAACAGCTCTGCCCCGATCAATGTTGGTGCCACAAGAGATTTCGAATGTAGTGGTAAAGATCTTGTCCCGCATGCGCAGTTCAACCTACTTATTCGCAAACATTATCCTTCCCAGTGGACTTGGTAACAAAGTTCTCAGCGGGGGAAATGCTGCTGCTTAGAGACCAATAAAATTACTCCACGTCTCCCGCATTTTCATTCGTTATGCTCAAGTATAAATACACTACTGCAAAGAGGGAAAAGACAATGCTGTCCAGTAACACCAGATTAACCAAAGGAAACAAAACTGATATGTTGTATTCCCATATCTTTCTCTAGCATCATTTATTACTACATACCTTCTACAAACTAGTCTTACGAAAACTTATGTTTCCATCTATTCCACATTAATCGAGATAAGCCAGCACTGCAGAAACACATTCATTACACATTTTGTTGAAGATACAAGGGGAGAGTCAGATGTTTAAAAACCGTGTAGTTATATGCTCTCTAAGAAATTCTATACTGTTTCCACTATATCGCGAGAAACAACTGAAAAGCGACAGCACTTTAGAGGCAAACAAAGGCGAGAGACAGCCCCAAGGACGTGGCCGCAGTGAATGTCTTAGCCTAAGAGTACAAAATACATCTTATATGTTCTTTCTATTGTTTCTTTTAAAATCCACTAACAGATACGTTTAATGATTTCATTGCAATATGCTACATTTACAAATCGCTTAATACCTACCAATTCCCCTTGCATCAACAAATTAGTAATAGGACTAACATCTCGATATCTCGATTAACATGAAGCATGTGGAGAATAAGCGTTTGTAAAAATAGTTTGTACAAGAGTAGAGAAAGTCATGTGAGTGTAACACATCAGAATTTTTTTATTGCGGAAAGAGTTGTTTCAAACCGTAAAATTAATACTGCAGAAGTTAACAGATACAATAATTCAATCGTTACAGTTTCGAGTGCTATGATTAGCAATTTCATTCTTTATCTTCAAACGGTCGGCAACTCGCTTCAAGAGCTCAAGTATTAGATCACATTAAATTTCTCAGTCAATTTACACTGGTGTTATCCTTTTAGATTACGCTCACACATACCCTGAGAGAAAGATCTTATAGCCAACCACTGTAGCAGCCGGCAGCAGATATTGAAGCAAAGGGTACGGCTTCAAAAAGTGACGACTATCGCCCGATTTCAAACTTGGGGATCATCGCGGGTCTGGAAACGGCTTCAGGTATTATACAGCTGTTTCAGAAGCCAGAGTCATGAAAAGAATTCAAGGAGACAGGTTGGTGTTAATACACTATGCAAAAGAGGCTTAAAATATCCGGATATGTAGATGATTTTGTCAAGTATGCGATTCGCATTGTTCTTTCTTTTTTTTTTGGGGAGGGAGTCAATGCAGTAACAATAAACAAAGTGTTAAGTGCTGTCAACAGAGACCTGATTTAACGGAACATAAACGAACAAGCTTCCATTCTTTGCTATCAGAAATTGAATTTTTATTTGTGAACAGAATTAATGTCCATGTAATTGTGAATAGGAGGGATACTGCACTTTGGATATCTATATATCGAGAAAAATTAGCCACTACAGGAGAGAAAACAGAAATATATATTATGGATGAGAGCTGGATTAATGAGGGCCATTATACCTCAAAAGTATGGGTTGACAGTTCAGGATCACCTCAGATTCTGACTTGGCAATAGCTACCTTAGCTGCCAGCGATAAATCTTGTTAATGTAAGCTAGTGCTTTAAATTCGTCGGTTCGTTTGAATGTATATTGTGATGCAGCGATTATGGCCCACGGTCAGCGCCAGGCTGCTGGAGATAAACAAAGATAAGTCGCGTTCTCGACGCAAATACCTATCCGCAGATAACCACAATCTTCTGGAAGTTTCTTTACCCCCGTCTTCAGAACTGTCCAGATAGTTCTAGAAAGTTCTATGCAAGATTCCATTGGCCATATAAACTAGCGTTCTGACGAGAAGAATCAGTTGAGTCAGTCGGTGAGCGAGTGTTTGAGTTAGCACGTGCGATTCCGGTGCGACGAAAAGTGCTGTTCTAGTCTTGTGTTCGACTCCCCAGCGAGTGAAGTGAAACATCCGGAGAAGAGGCTGATTTGTGCGTATTTCATTACGCGGCTACGCCACGAAGTGAAGTAACAAGGGAAATTGAACTAGTTCACATCAGTGAAGTAACAGTGTGAAGTGAGGGAAGTGGCAGCAAGAAAAATCTGATGTGTTACACTCACATGACTTTCTCTACTCTTGTACAAACTATTTTTACAAACGCTTATTCTCCATATGCTTCATGTTAATCGAGATATCATGTTAATCTTATTGCTAATTTTCTGTAGATGCAAGGGGAATTGGTAGGCTTTAAGCGTTTAAGAGCTGGTTGCTATGTGGAGTATTCCATTCTCTTTGCATTACCAGGGCAAAAAAAAATGAATAACGAATTTGAGAAAAAGTGTACGTATTGGAAAATTTAAAGGGAATAACAAGCAATATCTCGAAAATGGTTCACTCAACAAAAAAATGTATATGACATAAATTGTGTATTTTAACGCGATCTACATTTTTTGTGTAGTAAAATATTCTCTATCTCTTATGGTTCATCAGTTATGCAAAAGTCGTTCACAATGAAGAATACTTTTGGAGACATTCCCAGAAAATTCGACATATACGTTTCATTTGTCATGAAAATATTTTAAACAGTGATTATTTTAATCAAAATTGTTAGAGCCATTTTTGAGAAAATTAAAATTTTCGAAAAATGTTCCATGTAAAGGGTAATCTGAGGTGGGGGGATTTTCTTGAAAACCTTCGTGTCGCATCTCTGGAAGATACTGAACCTAAATACCAAGTTTTGTGTTTATCCAACTGTTCGTTTCTGATTTAGGCTATTTACAGACACACACGGACATATTTCCAAAAAGGCGTTTTTTGGATTCTGGGGCTCTCAAAACATGTATTTCCGGTGAAATCTCGGTATCGAATTTTTGGGTGGAATGCAATACTTCCCCTACTTACTATAGGTAGTAGAGAAAGTGAAAACTGACCAAGTCACAATATGTCTTAAGGTGTTCTTTGTATACCTTCTCTCGGTGCTCACTTTAATATGACAAGAAAACTTGCTCGGAAGGAAACTAAAGCTGCTCTTATGCATTAAATTTACCAATGCCAAAGTTCTTCCCAGTCGGTCGCTTGATCGCATACTCTGTGCACATGTTGCGCGGAGTAGTAACAAAAGTGTGTTTCTTAGAGTGGGTCCAGTATAGTGAGTTAGAAATAACGTCTTATAGATAAAAATGTTGACAGTGAATCATCTGATACAAAAGGGAGTGCTGAGGAACACATTATGGGATTGCAGACCATGTTATTGACTCCAGTAATGACAATGAAGAAAATTATGTTTGTAGAAGAATATAAAGTAGTTTCTGCAAAGCGTATGGTGATGAATTAATAGAAAAGTTAATATACAAATGAATATGTCTGAATATAAGAATTAAAACATAATTATCCTAGGAAGGCTCTAAAAGGAATAATGGTAAAACGTGACCATCAAAACATCCAGAGACAAAAAATTCCATCGAGGAATATTTATGGCATACATAATGGGACCACAAGGAGGTGCTCGAAAAGCAGGGAGAGTTGAGGAAAACGGCGCATTTTCTTTGATAAAGTTATGCTGATGGATGTAGCTCATCACACTAACAATGAAAGCTTTACAGGGAATGATATATTCCGAGAGCAATGACTTACTCATGATTTCACAATTACAGAATTAGATTATTATAGGCCTACTTTCCATCAAAAGATTATAATCTGAGAGCAGATTTTGTTTATAGAGCATACTGGGGTGGTCCTGTTTATATTTCGGTTATGTCACTGAAGAAGTTTCAGTTGTAAAAACTGCTTGAGGTTCGACGAAAAGCAAACCAGGGATTCAAGGAAAATTGAAGATCATTTCATATACATCTGGGACCTAAAGAACAAATTGCTCACGCACTGCAAGGAATATTTTAAGCCATCTTTGAGTACACAATTGTTGAGCAATTTCTTGGCTTCGTGAGCTGCTGCAAATTTCGACAGTATATACCAAACAAACCAGAAAAAATACGGAGTCAAAAGTATTGTTTCTGTGGAACTCTCATTCTAAATATTTGGTCTCAGCGGAGGGAAACTCAGTATGCCCTAAACATTTGACACAATATTTGGTAATGGAACTAGCAAAACTAATCTAACAATTACCAATGTAAAATACTTTGACAACTACTTTCTTTCCCTCTTCTGTCAAAGGTGTTGTCTCATAGTCACAAGGATTGCAAATTATGAAGAAATAAATCACATCAGAAATTTCTCCTGAAATTCTTCAGGCTAAAGACAAATCAACAGTATCATTCTCCTACAGAAGGTAACACTGTTACACTAACTTCAATTGTGCAATGGTTCTGAGCTAAGAAACCGGAAGCAATTGAGTTTTATAATGAAACAAAAGAAATAAACTCATTCGACCAATTGTGTAAAAATCATTGATGTATCAGGCGTACACGACGAGAGCCCTTGGCTGTATTTTATGCCACTGAATGCAGCAGGAATTAATGCTTTTGTCATTTGTGCTCATGTATGTGGAGCACGCGGACAAAGGGCACCCAGGAGCTTTGAATTTCTTCACAAACTGAAACTGATTTGGCTACAAAAATTCTGCAAGAGAGAAGAGCAATTAATTAAGAATTCTCCCAATAATCTGAAAACGACGAAGTCTATACTGAATGCAAACCAGTCTTTTCAGGCTAGTTCATCTAGAAAACAGGAGAAAACTGGCCAAATGGGCCCACGACAGGGTCGCTGCAAACTCTGCAGAAGTCTGACCAGGAATATCAGTGAAGTGTGATCTTTGCAAGGATCAGCAGAAAATCTTACAATGGTAGAAGAGGTATGCTATGCAATAAAGTGACGAAAAATTGCAGGTTTGTCCTTCGTTTTCAAGCACTGTGGCATCTGGGCAGCAAACTAGATAAACACTATAGGATAAGTAATATGTCTTACAGAACTAAACCCTGTTTCATATAATTCACGTAGTATCTCTGAAGTGTCATGTGCACTGTTCAGCTCTCATTGGCTCGTGTTGTGGAATAGGTCGTTATGGGATACAGAGTTTGATTTTATTTATTTTAATACATTCGAAGAGGGTTGCCAAATCTTAATTTATATAGCCGTATGCATCGAATGCATTACACGACAGAGTTAATGCATCTGGAATGTATGCAAACTTTTATCAACAAATGGGTAGGGGGATCCTTCGGTTTAAACCTGCCTCTTCTTGCATCGACAGGGCCTGTTTGTCATGTACATCGCTATTCAAAGCTGTACATTAGCCAATTAGGGGAAAGAAGAAGAAAAGGGAGTGCTGAAGATACATGTCAGCGGGGCAAGGCTACAAGAAATAGCGTTTAGTTGAAATTTAGAATATTTGATATCTTCACGTCATTAGAGACAAACTCGCCTTTGGGAAAACATCGGCGAGAGTTGCAATATGAAAACGTCACGCTTTCAAGAGAGTGACTAACGCAGTAGACACCAAAGAAAGTGGGGGGGGGGGGACTCTTGTTTTCTCTGAGCTTGGAACGCCATGCCTCTAACCTGGTTTCCGTAGCCTTGGCAACACGGAGGCGCTCTCAATCTGCCGCTTACTACAGAAAGGCTGCAATGAAATTTCCATGAAAATGCAGTTTGAAATTCTGAGGGAGTCTACTGCGATGAGCGGCGTTTGTGTTGCAGAGACTCTCTTGCTAATATTTTCCTGGACGGATTTCACACTAACGCAATTACGAGACCTTGTAGCAAGGGCGTTTAAAGGCTCGTTTGCTTCTGGTGTTGGAATGCCTTGCATCACATTTGTATAATACCGAACCTAAACTGTTGGATAAATATATCACATCACCTACATTTGTGATTTATATTAGTGTTCTAATTAATTTCGAATAGCTTTTGCTGTTTCAAATGTTTTATCGAATTAGAGTTGACGTTCTTAAACAATAATAGCAAACATCCAATTATAGTTGTATGGTTTGAATAGCGGTTTGCAGGAAATATTATTTTGTCATTACCTTGAATGTAGCACTTAAGCTGGTGCAGGATAACAATCACACAGTGTTACATTTCTACTCTACCGGTACAGGTTAAAACTTCGAACAATACCAAAACTAAACAATACAAGTTGCCAAAAATAAAAGGAAAGAAGGAAAAGTACTTCTCTCCCCACAAAAACGTTTCAGAGTACATCTATAATCCTTTTCCATTCTTGTATTGCACTGTGAAGCAAAATATTTTTACTTTCTCTACTACGTATAGTAAGTAGGGGAAGTATTGCATTCCACCCAAAAATTCAATACCGAGATTTCACTGGAAATATATGTTGTGAGGCCTCCTGAATAAAAAAAAGGTATTTCTAGAAAAAGGTCTGAGTGTGTGTGTGTGTGTGTGTGTGTGTGTGTGTGTGTGTGTGTGTGTGTGTGTAGATGTGGTCTGTGAACAGCATGGCTCAAAAATGAAAAGTCGGATAAACACCAAACTTGGTATTTAGATTCGGTATATCTCAAAGATGCGACACAAAGATTTTCAGGAAAATCCCCCACCCCGAAGCTAACCTTTACTTGGAACAGTTTTCGAAAATTCTGATTTTCTCAAAAATGTCTCTAACGATTTTGATTAGAATATTAAATATTTTCATGACAAAATGTATATCCTGAATTTTCTGGGAATGTTGCAAAAAATGTAGATCTCGTTAAAACACACAATTTTTTTCGAGTGTACCATTTCCGAGATATTTTTTGTTATTTTTTTGAATTTTCCAATACCTGTACTTTTCCTGAAACGGGAATTCATTATTCTCTTTTTTATGTCCTGGACATGCAAAGAGAATGAAATGCCTTACATAGCAACCAGCGTTAAAATATTTGACTATCGACTATTCCCCTTGCAGCTACAAGAAAATTAGTAATAACATTAACATCTCAATATCGATTAACATGAAGTAGCTGTAGAATAAGCGTTTGTAAAAATAGTTTGTACAACAGTAGAGAAAGTCATGTGAGTGTAACACATAAGATTTTTATATTGCTATTATTATTACCATCGTCATCAGCGTGCTATTTAAAACAATTAAAACTTCAAAATGAAAATAGAATGAAAATAGAACTACATTTGCAGGCCTCAGCCTCGTTAGTAAATACAACTCAGAACTGCGCATGTTTTCTTTACTTGACTGTCCTGCCGATGCTCCACCCACTTGTTCCATAATTGTTTAGTTCCTGTTCCAACGAACGCACTCATATCGTGGCCCAGTAGTACTTATGCACCTTGTTTTTCAGAAAACCCAGAGAACGTTTTATTCAGCTTCTGTAAATACCAGAGTTTTAAAAGCAAATTTCAACAATGGTTTATAAAACCGTCCTTGATTTTATAAAGCATAAAATTGCTGTATATATGAATGAACAACTGTTACTACTCTTCTTCCTCGTTCTCCTATACTACACTAAATTATAGGTATGTACCGTCTGTTCCGTCCTCAAAGATCAACCATTTATCTTCTTTCTATTGACCTGTTTATCATCTGTTTTGTCAGTCTTGAGTCGTTCAATCTGTCTAGATGGCTTTCCATTTTCGTTTACCATCTCTCAATTTATCATTACAATTAAACATGTTTAATGCTTGACGTTCTATGTGGTCGAGTATTGAGGGGATTTTAATTCCTCCCGGGAATTTGATTTCAGAAGCTTGTACCTTATTTTTATTTATTTGCTTTAATTAAACGTCCTTTAATCAGGTATATCATATTCAACGATGAATGAGCGAAATAGTTGAAATGATGCTCAAATGGGCCCGGAATCCCTAGATTCAGGTAACTCTCTCTAACCGACGACGACGACGACGTATTGGTGGGCTGAGGGCAACCCGAAGGTGTGTTAGGCATGTTCCTGCCCTAACTCGAGTCCTATTGAACGTGAAGCAGACACGCTGCCCGCACACCAAGGAGGTAGTTTTTTTGTTCTCCATAACTCAAATCCGTAGAGTAACACAAGTTGTGAAAAGATTGTTTACGTTGTTTGCTGCTGCGTATGAAAGCCAATTTGAGATAGTAATTTATTTGTTATTGCTACGTATGAAAATTCAGTTTGAAGATGATGTATTTCTGTTACGATGTTTGCACCACGTATGGACGCCAATTTGAGAAAGAATGTATCTTTGTTACGTTATGTATTAGCACCACGCTTTGGGCGTCAATTTGAAGTAGTTTGTATTCAAGGAGTTGTATTATATTTCAACTGTTGGGGACCCGAACTTGTAGTAGTTGCAACCGCAGTATAGTAAACAGTTTCCGGTAGCCTTCGCCCCAAATGTACTTTCAGGTGGCCTTTGCCTCAAGTTTTAAAAAATATTAACTTTTTAATTTAACTGTTTCTTTAAATATTATATTTATGTTTGCCTCGGCTGCGTCAGTATTATCGTTAGAGACATGATGTCTTGGCAGGGTTTTGATACGACTAAGAATGTAGGCTTACACAGATTTTAAGTTTTAATTCACTCCTTTTTATTAATACTTGATACGATTAACATAACACTTCACTTATATAGAGAGCTGTGAGATTCTTTTTATTAATTAATTCCACTTTTTAACATGTATACTATTTTCGTCTCACACGAATACATATTAGATCCCTCGAGGACGCACAAGCAACGCATCCAGTTATGAGCACAGTCTGCAGGCAACTGAATTGATTTCAACCTTCTAAACCTGTAAATTTCTGTATTTCAAGTCTCTGATTGGCTAATCCTACTCCAATAGAATACCTTCATTTAACTAAAGCTTTTTCTGGTTGTTGATTGGCTATCACTAAAATTACATTATTGTTACTCCAAGAATCACAAGTAGTACTGTTAAACTTTCTTACTCATTATTGACTCAAGGTTACCTCATTGTTAGCTACGTTTAACTTATTATTCTCACAGCTCCTACATTATTAAATTACGTAATATATTCGCATAACATTATTGAACATGTTTACAATAATATAAGCATATGCAATGACTGTTACATACATTTTACAAATTATTACATACACATATTGCTTCAAGGCAGGCTGTTATTGAATTTACATATTATATAATTTATTTAGTCTTACCCAGATTTTCAGCTACATTTTTAGCATATTCCTGTAACATAGGCCCCGATATGCGGTGATTGTTTGCCCTAACACTAATGAGCCACTCCCACACTATGTCCTGGTTTTCAGTTTTCTTAAGTTTTCTGCTTATTTTTCCATTACCACAATTTTCCCATCGCTTCAGAATTTCTGTTTTCTTCTTTAGAATCTCGTAAACTTGAGTTTTGCCTACGTTGAACACCTTTATAACTGCTTTACATCCAATTTCACTAGTATAAATTACTTTCACTATCGTATTACGATCTAGCACAACTCTTGTTTTCGAAGCCATGCTGCAGAACTAAATCATCACTTATGTATAGTAATTTTATGTATTTTATTCTGTCTCACAAGTCATTGGAACAGGAAATGGAAGGGGAAGATACAACAACAAAAGACAATCAGCCGTGCTTCTTGTTAACTTAACTAAGGTTTGAGTGTGAAGGTTTCTCAATATCCCCACCGTCATTCGCGCACCCCCCTCCTAGACTGGTCAGGTAGCAGCAAAATGGTCATGTTTAAACTTAAACATCATGTATTCAGAGTAGACAAAGCACACTTTCGCAGGGTGCTTAAAAATGTTCTAATCTCTGTATTCCGGAACTGGAAACTTTCCGTTAAAAGGAGTACTTTGATTTCCGTTGTCCGCGTAAGACAGCTTCGTTTAATAAAGGGAATTTAGCATGTTTTTCACTCCAAAATTCATGGGATTATGACGTATTTCCGTTTAACAAGGGGTCCGCTGAAGGTAGGGTTTACTGTATATATGATAGCTTCGTATCATGGTACCGTGAGCAATGATAGTATATTGCGATACAAATATCGTTAGCGTATCTTAGCAGAACGAGAAAGAAAATGCGAGATAAATTGGAGTATATTCACTTCCAAGTTTGTGCAAAGCGCTTGAAGCATCTGCATTGAATACTATGATTTTCGACCTTAGTGAATAATGGAAATATTTACGCGAAAATAAAATTAATTAGGTCAGCTATTCAAAACCAGCATAAAGATCGACCGCGCTTGTCTCTGCGAACTGGTGATCGATTAGTCATGCCTGGTAGTGTTGACCAAGCCAGTAAACAACCGAAGTAAGATGGCTGCTTGCGCCGAAAGTTATATTTAAATGCTGCATGAATAAAATGTTAACGAATAAAGGGTAGTAAAGACGGTAAAATTGTATTGCAAAAATTCAACTATCAAATATGATTATATTACAAGTGGATTAAAACACTATTCTCTAAACATCATATTTTGAGGCAGTATTTTTAACACTTACACGATATATAATATAAAATATAATAAAAGCCCGCCTTAAAGCAATATGTGTATATAATAATATATAAAAATGTATGTAACAGTCATTCTATTATGTTTATATTATTATGTACATGTATAATAATGTTATGTGAATGTATTAAGTAATTTAACAACGTAGGAGCTGTGAGAACAGAAGCCGAAAGTTGCTAACAACGAGATAACAATGAGGTAACCTTGAGGCAATAATGAATTAGAAAGTTTAATAATGCTACTAATAATTCTTGGAACAATAATGTAATATTTAAAACAGTTTATAAATAGCCAATCAACAACTAGAAAAGGCTTAAGTTAAATAAAAGTATTCTATTGGAGTACGATTAGCCAATCAGAAATAGAAATAGTGGAAATATACAAATTTAGGCGGTAGAAGCCAGACGCTAGAAGATAGCGTACCCAACCGGACGATATTAGGCAGCGTTCCCGAGAAGTTCCATAGGCATTCAATGTGAGACATAAGAAAATTAATTACGGCGAGAATAAAAAAGTTTACGTGTTTAAAACTGCAATTAATAAAAAAAATCTCACAGCTCTACAGTAGGATATATCAGTGAAGTGTTAATAATCGTGAGAAAGATTAATAAAAAGGAGTGAGGTAAAAATAATAAAAAAAGAAAAGAAATATATAAAATTTAAAGAAACATTAAAATACAAAGTTGATTTTTTTAAAAAGTGGGGCGAAGACCACCGGAAAGTAAACTTGAGGCGAAGGCCACCGGGAAGTTTGTACGTGGAACCACAACCTCCTTCAATTTAAATGCACAATAATTCGTTTAAACATTTTGGAAGTGTTGGTTCCATACTTTCCTATTTTAAGGTTAGCAATCCTAGACCGAACAGCGATATTATCATAGCTGACTGCTATTCATCATTGAACTCCGTACGGTTCAATAAATAGCAGAAGTCTGGTTACTTCAGCGACTTCAGAAACAATTGAACGGAACAGCGGTAATAATCCTAGTCGGTGACCGTTTTTTCTCTAAAATTCCTAGTTTGGGGAGAATCAACTCAAATATGGCCTTGCAGAAGGGACTAATTTTGCTTATCGTTCTTCGCGGGAATTGATTTTCCTTGAACTTTCCTTTAAACTGGGACTAATTTTCTTGCGTTTCTCGTGATTGGGACCCAATTTACTCACCCCCGTTTTAATCTGAGATTTCATTCTACGGTTTCTTTCCCCTTCCCCTTCCGCTGAAGGGGTCTACCTCACCAACTCCATTTCAAACAAGGAGAAAAGAGTGGTTTCTTAACCCTTCTTTCAGTTATTCTGTTCTGGATGAAAATCGGCTCTTTAAGGCGCACTCAGATCATCGAAAATGTAGTTCCATTTCTCGCATAAAGTCGCCTTAGCCAATGCTAATTAGTTTGTGAATATGCCAGACTACAAAGCAATGCTTCGAAACTTATTTAAATCGTTTCAAGCCGAGCGTAACAGCAAAGAGTATTTAAAATTTGAGTTGGTATATGTTAATTCACATCACATAAAGGCGCTAGTTGTGATGTGAATTAACATATACCAACTCAAATTTTAAGCATCATATAACATTACAATAAGAAATACTTCTGGTTTATTATAAAAAAAAAAGCAAAGAGTATACCATAACCGTAGTTGCCCGCTGCAGTGAACGATATTTCTCGATATCATTAAACTAAGGAGGCCGGAGTCTTTGGAAACTTAGTTTACTTGTCATCATTTTGTTTTTTTAATCTATTAGCATGTATCCAGTCAGAACGAGGGCAGTACCAGAAGTACCCGACCGGTTGTTGTTTGAAACAAATCACTATGGTAGAAAGTATCACCCTTATAAAGCTTAAGTTTGAAGTTTGACGATACTACGTTGTTTAGTAAATGTTTGGCAGCCATTAATAGTGAACTATCTCAGCGAATTTGTAAACATGGATAAAACTGGCCATCGTTATGTAATACAATACTTTCATTTGAAAGGTCTTAGTCCAACTAATATTAAAGCTGAGTTAGATTCTACTCTGGAGGAGTCTGCTGCTTCTTCGTTTACAACAGTAAAATATTGGGTTGGCAGAGTTTAAGTGAGGCCGTACGAGCTGCCTAGACGAACATCGTGGTGATCGACCAAATTCGTGACCACGCAAGAAATTGTGAAGAAAATCCACAATGGAACAAAAGCAGCGTCGTGAGGATGTTTCAGTCGAGTGTTTGGCGATGTTTTGCAAGTTTTTGCGTTGATTCATAGCCATGGATGAAACATGGGTCCATCACTTCACGCTTGAGACGAAGGAACAGTCAAAACAGTGGATTGAAAGGGGAGAATCGGCTGCAAAGCAGGTGAAGACAGCTCCATCTGCAGCCAATGTCATGGTGTCAGTTTTTTGGGATGCGAGTGGGGTAATTCACATTGATTATCTTCAAAAAGGAAAAGCAATCAATGGCGAGTATTATGCAAACTTATTGCAGTGTTTGAATGATAAAATCAAGCAAAAACGACTGCATTTAACGAAAAAGAAGGTTCTGTTTCATCAAGACAATGCACCAGTTCACATATCCATTATCGCCAAGGCCAAAACCAAAGAGTTAAAGTTTGAATTGCTTCCTCATGCACCCTATTCGCCAAACTTAGCCTCCTCTGATTTATTTTCTGTTTCCAAAGTTGAAGAAATGGCTTGGTGGTAAAAGATCTGCCAACAATGAAGAGCTGGGGTTTGCAGGACGGTTCTCACTATAAACGGGTATCGAAGCTATTGAACATCGATGGAAAAGTGTATGGAGCTAAAAAGGGACTATGGAGACAATAAAGATGTTTTTTCCCCAAAATGTTTGTGTTTTCTTTGAGGTCGGGCACTTCTGGGACAGCCCTCATAGTTCTCCACTCCGAACTCAAAATACACACCATCGAAGAATTCATCAAGAAGCTCGCACATGACATGTACGCACGCTCCTCCAAAAGCAAAAATCCACTCATCACCGATCTCGGCGGCTACAACACGATTATCAACAAACACAAAAGACCACTCTCCCTCTTCCACAGAAACCTATCTGACACCATTACACAGGAAGACATCCAAGATTACCTCGACTACTTAGTTCCTGACTAACACTACCACTGCCTTCTCAGTCATCCTCCATGCTCCAACTAACCACTTCCACCCACCTTCCTTTCAGCACCTTATTTCCATATACTTCACCATCTCTTTTCACAGGTTGCCCTCCAAGTCCCTGTTCTGCAGGGCGGCCACCGGGGGGAAGAGGGCCCCCCCAAACTGTAACCAATCACACGACCCAGCTATCCACATGGACATGCATCAAGGAAATACAATTGACTCAGGTTTTCTCTTGGTCAATATAATATTAATTAACCAACCTACTAATCTTTTCACCTACTAACTCAAACACCCACCTACCACCTACTGCCCCCCCAAACCTGTCACCCAGTAGATCATTAGACGACTAACACAACAACCTCATACATGGCCTCCTCATCAAACCAGCTCGTTCATCACTGCACTCACAGTAACCAAACCAAGCTCCGCCCCAACGCAACAATCACCACACCCACCCTCACACAACATCCCAATTCACCACCACCACACAACCACTCCAATGCGCCCAACCAAACATATCACCTAACCACTACACCTCAGCTACCAACACCCATCGAGGCCCCTCATTACTACCCACGGCAGCATTCAGGACTAGGTCATGTCTGCTGCCCTGGACTGAATCTCCGATCACCCGCTAGCATGTATTGCATGCCAGCCCCGCAACCTACCTATTACTAACCAGGGTGCTCTTAGCGGAACCTGACTAACCCTGCATGTAGAATGACTAGTAGAATTAACAAGCACCCTTCCCCTGCCCCTGCCTGCTTAGTTCACTAACCAGCATGTGCATGGGGAGACGATGTAGCCTCTGAGGATGAAAGGTCACCGGGGGCGGCGGGTGTGGGGCCGCCCCTATAAAATAAATATAATATTAAAAAAAAAAAAAAAAAAAAAAAAAAAAAAAATAAAAATATTTGCGATTATACCTCTCGGGGAGACATGGGGAGGAAGAAGCATCGCCGCTTGGAAGCAAAGCCGCATGAAGGAGCCTCCGCCTCAACCTCGGCACCCACCGAGGAAGTAACCGCTGGCTCTCCGGTCTCTGCCACCGCAGAAACACCGGCAACTCCAGCGGCATCTGCCGCCACATCGCCGATCGCCACTGCCGACTTGCCTGCCGCTCATTCAGCATCAGCAATGAAGGCTACGTCACCACTGTCTGCCACCGCCGACAAGCTGGCCGCCCAACCGGCAGCTGCCTTGATGACCACCACCGCCGCCAAGCCTGCCGCTCACCCGGCAAGTGCCGTGAAGCCTACAACGCCACCGCGGGTTGCCACCGCCGCAATGCCGGCCGCTCACCCACCACCTGCTGCCAGACCTGCCACACCGCCGACGATGGCCGGGGCTTCCTTCGCCTCGGTCGTAGCTGCACGGAGAGAACCTCAGAGGACGTCACCAATGCAACACACACAGCCTGCAACGCAGCCACCAGTTAGGAGCAGTGTTGTGGCCTTTGGAGCACCCCGGGACCTGCCAACACGCTTCATCCTCGCCGCCGCTCGACACCTCTGGCCTTCAACCTTGAAGGCCAGTCGCATCAATTCTTCCCGGGGGCCAACATCACTTATCCGCATAACCATGGCTGACTCTGCCGACTGTGAAGCAGCCTTGAGCTCGGGCCTGCCCTTATTAGGGCGGGTTCTCCGACTTGAGGCCAGCCGAGCGGAAAGCCATCAGCCATGTCGCCGCTGCTGCGCCTACGGACATGCTGCTCACCACTGCACCGCCACTCCACGCTGCCACTACTGTGGATCTTCAAGGCTCACCGCAGACTGCAGGGACCATGATCTGCGACGCCGACGCCGGTACTGTGCCACCTGTAATGGCTTCGGTCACTACACGGGCCAGGCACAGTGCCCAAGATACCCTCGCCAGCCGAGGACCTCACCTCCAGCTACCACTGCGCCACCATCACCACCACCGGCAGTCCACAACCGAGGGCCACTTAACCAGCATCCGGGCACATCAAGAGCACCGGAACAGCCTACACTGCCTCATCACACTTCTGAGGAGCGCCTCCGGGAAGCCGTTCAGGACCTACACTCGGAGGTCCTGACGATTGGCGGCCGACTCGAAGACGTCGCCGAGGAAGTTCGCACAATCACGTCGGCCATCAGAGCATAAGACACGGAGACCCGTCGCCGCCGACAAGACCACATCGACGACACCATTGAAGAAGTAAGAGATCAGCTAACAGACTTCAGTACACAACTGACCCAACTGCACACGCTCCTCCAATCACTGCAGGAGCGTGTCGATCAACTATATGACCTACTGAATAACCAGGACTACGAAACAGCCTCCGCCTCACCACAATCAACATCTACGACACAAACCGACTCTCCGCAGCTCTCTCCACGCAGCGACCGCATCAGACAAAACCTCCACTTCTTCGATGAATACATCAGCAACAACCCAGATGAATACAACACCAATCGCCGAAGTAGCATCAACAGCAATTAACAGTAATAAAGAAAACCACGATATAATCCTTCCAAATCCTTTCCTTTACCACCCGTGGTGCCGGTCAGGGCCTTGGTCATGGCCGTCAGCCGGACAGTTTCCTACTCCGCTGCCAGCGCAATAAGCTGGCAGCTACCTTTCCACGTACTAACGGGGGTGCAACAGCGGAACCCCAATACCTTTCCTTACTTCTCCCATCAAATCCACGCCAAATCCTTCCGATTCCCGAAACCCCCCCCCCCCCAAAAAAAATTGCGATTATACCACATTTCTTACTTATAGTGGCTACTTAATGGCATTATTGGCTGGTGCTCACGTTACCGCTGTGTATCGACTGAGCACTCGGCCAATAAGCGTAATTGGCGTTTGTAGGGATTAGAATCGAAATAAATGTTTTATGCAAACTTAGTATTACATATTCAATATCCTGCATAATTTACTCGTTATAGGACGCGTGCCAATAATAGAAGTGACGTATTTCCCTTAGCAATGACGTAATACCGGTATTTCAAGTCGCCGTAGTTTACAGAGAGAGAGAGGATGAAGCCATTCTCTGATATTCTTTCCTCAGAGCAACAGAGATGCAAAAATCTCTGTGCATTATTAAATAGTTAAGATTTGAATTTATCATTAGTTACCATGCTGTGCTGAATATAGGCTGCATCCCAGTCCGTAACACCTGCTTACTTCTCTCCCAGGAAGGGAATGCATGTAAGTGGTGGTCTTCATTATCAGCTCAAACGCCAGGTAATGAAATGAAGGGAGAGACGCTAACGTCTCATTTAAGGACTACTTATGCTCTTACTTATGTCACTATGGATACGGAATTATTTTATGATTTATTTCCTACAATTTATAATAAATTGTATAAATGTAACCGAATGCGGTTAATCTGAATATGACACTCGTGAAAATTATTGCCCTCACTGTCGTTACTGGGACATTCACTCCTCCATAATCATCAAGATTTTCCACTTGTTGCATAAATTACTATTAGATTGCGTTTTCTCAATCATTTGCTAATTAAAAAAATTAGGGAGAATGCCTTGAATGGCCACTGGCGCAATGAAGGTGAAAGTAATCTTTGCTTCAAGATACTTAGCGTAGTTTGATAAGTTTTAATCATTAAGTTCAAGTGTTGTAAGGCTCAATCCCCGTAGAGGGGGGCTCTGGTAGGAGCGCTGCAAACCCTTGACACTCGTTGTACTTCTGATGTTACTAGAAGATTCACGCCCCTCCCGGAAGGAAGTTGTTCGGATTGGGTTGGACTCGGTGGGAGAGTGGTTCCCGAAACCCGTGTGAGATTCGGTATGCCTGGCTGGAAATTCTGCCCAGGCGGGTTGTAAGACGCCCGGATGTTCTCCGGCACCAACCATGAGGAGGAGAGCTGGTAGAAGGTGGCTAGACACTGTCGCCCCCACCGAGGTCTTCGGTAGTCTTTCCCTAGAGGGTTTTCCCTATTAGTACTGACGCGCGAAAGTGGCGTATCCACTTACACCTTGAGGAGCTGGCGAGAGGAGGTAGGTGCCCTGATCTCGTCTAGTGAAGCAAGGTAAGGCCGGGTTATACAATAGGTACTGGCCTATTGGAAATCCCCACGACTTTATCCTGGGGCGCAGGGAGTAAGCAGCCCAGTCGTTCATTGGTGTTTACTGTAACGGCTCAGTATTGATAAACTGATTCAAAATGACAAGAGCGAGCACAAATGGGTTCGCTAGCTGCTTGCCCCTGTTATGTGTGCGTGTTCTTTGATTTTCTTGCTTAATAATATATTTTACATGCAAAGGGCATTGTTAACAAGCCACAACGCAACTGAGGCTGTAAAGACTTATGGGAACAGTGAACCAGTCATGCAATTTGATTCTATCACAACATATCCTTAAATACCAGAAAGAAAGGTGAAATAAATGTTTCTGTGAGGGACAGTTATGCCTTATCCCGATAATGGGAAACGTCATAAGACATCCTTGATCAACAATCCTATGTAGATCCCTTGTGCCTTGGAGATAGTTCAGCCGAAAATAATTTAATTACTTTAAAACCTAGGATAAAAATATCTGATGTGTCACATTCACATGACCTTCTCTACCCTCAATCACCTGTTAATGGGTATATCTACAAATTTTTCTTACAAAAGTTTATTTTCCTGTTTACTTCATTTTAATCCAGATAAAATTTCATTGTAGATACAAAGGGAATAGCGATAGTTAAACATTTAAGAACTGGACGCTATACGCTTGCCTTAAAATTCCATACTGTTTCCATGCAATCGTGAGAAACAACCGAAAATCGGCAGACTTCAAAAGAATGACTACTGAATAATTTCAACCATTATTACGGGATATCTGATGCGACAAAAAGGTTATTTGAAATAAGTTGTGTGTTTTAAAGACGTCTACATTTTTAGTGTAGTACGTTTTCGTCTATCGCTTAACGTTTAGTAGCTATACAACATTATACGAAATTCCTTGCGAATGAAGTGGACTTCAACGCTATTCCCAGAATATTCAAGATATACATTACGTGATCAACAGTATCCGGATACCTGGCTGAAAATGATGTCAAAATGGTGTTTGCCCACTCTTAGCGTTGATGACAACGTTCACTCTCGCAGGCATACTTTCAATCAGGTGCTGGAAGGTTTCTTGGGGAATGGCAGCCCATTCTTCACGGAGTGCGGAACTGAGGAGAGGTGTCGATGTAGGTCGGTGAGGCCTGGCACGAAGTCGGCATTCCAAAACATCCCAAAGGTGTTCTATAGGATTCAAGTCAGGACTGTGTGCAGGCCAGTCCATTACAGGCATGTTATTGTCGTGTAACCACTCGCTACAGCCCGTGCAGTATGAACAGGTGCTCGATCGTGTTGAAAGATGCAATCGCCATCCCTGAATTGCTCTTCAACAGTGGGAAGCAAGAAGGTGCTTAAAATATCAGTGTAGTGCATTTTATTTAAACAAAATCATTACAACCAGTTTTTAGAAAATTGAAAATTTGTTAAAAAAAATGTAAAGCTAGTTTGGGGTGGGGATTTTCTTGAAAATCTTCGAGTGTCATCTTTTGATACTGAACTTACTATGGTTGCTATTTATCCGACTTTTTGTTTTTGAGATATGCTGTCCAAAGACACACGCGCGCGCTTTTTCTAAAAAAAAATATACTGAAGGGCCTTAAAACATGTACTTCCGGTGAAATCTCGGTGTCAAATTTTTGGGTGAAGTACTATACCTTCTCTACCTACTATATAGCGGCAGAGAAAGTAAAACCACCGGAGAAGAATAAAGCTTACAGGCAAGATTCATCATGCAAGAGGTTACAAACACAGACTCCTTTGAGAAGAAGCAACGTGAAATCACAGCCCAATTTTAAAAAATGTCAGAACAGTTTATAGCCCGTTTAATCCCGAAAAGAAGCTTGGCAAACTGAGAGTAACGATATGAAACAATACAGGTCCTCTGTGCGTCCAAAGTGGTGCTCTGTGTGGTTAACTGCCATAAAAGGGAAACCTGGTGTTTTTGTTTACTATGTCGGATTGTGTACGTGATAGCTTTTTACTATTATTAATGAAATCACAGTCCAGCGAGCAAGCCATGCAAGTCAAAAGTGGATAGCAGTGGAATTTTCAGCCATATACATAAAAAGGAAAAACGAGTTGGTGCTGCCTTTGAGCTGACGCTCATCACGTCGGCAAAGGAACAAACAGCTAAATAACTACAGAGAGCAACGTTATGAAGGGTCTTCCGCAAGACAGGATGCCAAAGGATGCACTAGGTAACTGGGTGGCCTATTTGTAGCCAAACGCCCTGCATTATTTGCGGCAGCTGCTGAAAAACAATATATAGAAACGCAACAAATGTATGAAACTGTAATTAGAAAATGCTGCATCCTCCACTACCCATTTTACATTCCGCTTAGCCAGCCTTGCACAGAAGTACATATACCAGCAAGAACGACTAGAAACTTCTGTAATATTTTCAAATAATTAATCACGCCAGTTTAGGAAACTAAAGTGTTCACGTATGCTATTTTATAACTAATAATTATAACATTCTATCAAAGGAAAATGTAACAAAATAAACTCTAATATACATACGTGATCAAAAGTATCCGAACACCTGGCTGAAAATGACATACAAGTTCGTGGCGCCCTCCTTGGATTCCATGGTCGAGCGGCTGCTCATAAGCTACACATCACGCAGGAAAATGCCAAACGACGCCTCGCTTGGTGTAAGGAGCGTCAACATTACGTGATTGAACAGTGGCAAAACGTTGTGTGGAGTGACGAATCACGGTACACATTGTGGCGATCCGATGGTAGGGTGTGGGTATGGCGAATGCCCGGTGAACGTCATCTGCCAGCGTGTGTAGTGCCAACAGTGAAATTCGGAGGTGGTGGAGTTATGGTGTGGTCGTGTTTTTCCTGGAGGAGGCTTGCACCCCTTGTTGTTTTGCGTGGCACGATCACAGCGCAGACTTACATTGATATTTTAAGCACCCTCTTGTTTCCCACTGTTGAAGAGCAATTCGGGGATGGCGATTGCATCTTTCAACACGATCGAGCACCTGTTCATACTGCACGGGCTGTGGCGGAGTGGTTACACGACAATAACATCCCTGTAATGGTCTGGCCTGTACAGAGCCCTGACTTGAATCCTATAGAACACATTCGGGATGTTTTGGAACGCCGATTTCGTGCCAGGCCTCACCGACCTACATCGATACCTCTCAGTTCCGCTTCGTGAAGAATGGGCTGCCATTCCCCAAGAAACCTTCCAGCCCCAGAAACCTTCCCGCTATGGCATTGAATTTTTCAGTCATCTGATTCTACCTTTCCAACCCTGTCCAACACACGGCTTGTGTGAAAGAACAATTAATTCCATTAATTGACCTAATAGTGGTTGAAACTAAAAGAATGTAAGTCGCCATTGGGGTATGACATCTCAATACAATTTGAGATCTCCTTGTGGTTTACCGGGAAAAATGCGAGTCAGCTGGAGAATTTAATGGCGTGCCGGCATGTTGCCATGGTAGCTCAGTGGTTAGAGCAACCGGACGGAGACCGGGAGATCCGTGGTTCAAATCCCATATTGACTTCCAGCATTACCGATGGAGGGCGCCACGAACTTGTACGTCATTTTCGTGCCAGGTGTCCGGATACTTTTGATCACGTAGTGTAGTAACGCATGAAATCACTGTGCATGATTTAATAATTAGACAATATATCTTCTCTTAAATCTTTAATGAACTAAATTCTAATTCGCCTTAAGCGAAATGTTTTAAAGATTTCGTTTCAACTTAGAATATAGAAACGTCAAAATAGTCTTAAGAAATGTCCATATTGTGAAGAAAAAAAAAGGGACGTAAAAATCGTGTGTACCGCTAGAGAACTGAATACCAAAAAATTCTTCCTTTTGGGTAAAGCATGCAACTTTACTATTACCTCTACGAGAAAGCGGCGAAGAGAGAAATTTATGTTTAACGGAGTGTTCCGCAGTATTTTCAAGAAAGTATAGGGCGGGGTATTTTAATTTATTGGGGTCTTTAGTTTCCCAGGCAACACCCTGGACGCCGATCAGGAGAACTTGCTATTGTGTAGTCTGACGGCGCGATAAGCGACCGGATACGACGAGGTGGGGGAGGCTAGTTAAGTTATGGTTTGCCCTAGAGTAATAACCCACACGAAACATTACCCCCTTCATGTGAAAACAAAAACGGCAACGCCATCGCAGTTCTTTACAAGCATTTCACAAGTGCTTTCTGGTGATATGCGCAGCCCAGCGAGAAAATCGCGTAGCTTTTGCACTTGGGAAGTCAATCCCATTTCTTTAAGGAATGAAGAAGGGAGATTTAATATTTTCACAGCTTTATACAGTTCTTTAAACCATAAGCTAATCCCTATTCTTACGACCTTGCCTCAAGACATGTATTCTTCCGCGTTCCCTTTGTTTCCCCTTTCCTCTGATTGGATAAGTACGCTTTTGAATGACATTATACAACCCTGTGCAATGCAAAGTCAGGCGATAAAAGCGATAAAAATACTGTCATGTTAGATGCACGTGCTTTTGTCCTCCTGAGAGGCAGTTTTAAACCGAAGGATCTTCCTACCTATTTGATGATAAGAATTTACACGCACTCCAGAACATTAACTGATATATAATTGATTTATACGGTTATAAAATGCAAATTAGACAATTCTCTTCGAAAATTTTAAGTTAAATTATCATGTTAAATAAGAAACTATTTTGTATCACACAACGACAGCAGATGAGAGGTGATTAGCACACGTGACAATTAAGAGATATGGGGCAACGTGGTCCTTATAAGCACTGAGTGGCCGAATCTGGCCGAGTTGCCATGTATTCATCCAGCAGAGAATAAATGAGCTGAAAGATATTGATTTTTTAAGGTCAAATACCAAGCGTGGACCGCTTCCAGTTCGCCACCTCGTTATTGGAACCACCATATTCAACGGCCGTTATTTATTTTGTTTTCGCTAAGTACTATTTGTATTACTATCGACGGGAAAAAAAGGCATACAATACACTTGCGACAAGTGCATTGCAGAATCTCGGAAGTATTAAATTCTTCCTTAAAATTGAAATTGAGTTTTATTTATTGACGCTCTTTAACTGCTGTGGTCCTTAGCGTCCCATTCTATATTGGGCATGAAAGAGCGGAAAGTTTTCTCACAGGCCTCTTTATCAGGCTTGAGGTTCTTTTACGTGCCGTAAATCTACCACACGGGACCACCGGCTTTACTTCCCTTCCGAAGGAAGCCATGATAAGGATTTTTACGCCCGAAAAAATCCATCGCCCACCGCCGGGTTTGTACCGCGACTTGGGGAACTAGAGGCTAGCATGGTAACCACTACATCACGGAGGACGACAATTATTCTTCATTCTCCTATGATGCACTTGTATCGTAATATACAGGGAGAGCCAAAAAACTACGAACCGGCTGCGCGGGGTTTTTCCTGTCCGCGTCCTCGGTGCTCGTTGCCGTCTGTCGCTATCATAGAAGGGTGCGGATGAAACCATACAACATTTTTAAAACTACTTTTAAAGGCTTTACTTACCAACTTTATGAAAGGAAATGCTGAAACTGGCCACGTCATTGTCCATACATTTTTGGCACCTTTAGGAAACCATCCATCACTCACGTAGTTCACGTTGAGAAATGCTGGCAATTTCCTGGCTGATAGTTTGTTTTACTTCCAGGGTGTGTGGGTTTGTCTTGTATACTTTGTTTTAAGTTATCCCAGAGATAGAAATCACAGGGGACTAGGTCCGACCTAGGGGGCCACAAATGTCTATTCATAATTCTGTCCTCAAACACATTTTCAGTTTTTTTCATCGGCATATTGGGTATCATCTGTGGCAGAGTCTTGTTGAAAAAAGGCAAAATCACGCTCCCTGGTTGTTAATTCTGTAAAAAAAAAAAGGAGGAGCAAAATTGTATTTACATATGTACAGGCTTGAACTGTTGACTTGAAAAAAATTGGCGAGTGATTGTTAGTATTGTAAGATTGTAAGTTGTGAAGTAAAGGCTTTAAAAGTAGTTTAAGTATGTTGCATGGTTTCATCCGCGCCTTGCTATGATAGCGGCAGACGGCAACGAGCGCCGAGGACGCGGACAGGAAAAACACCGCGCAGGCGGTTCGTAGTTTTTGGCTCTCCCTGTGCTATGCTTAACCTATTCGGTTCCAGAACACATTTGCCTTGAACACGTCAGATATACCACTGTCTCGATTGCTCCCGTCATAATGAACATGTGATTATTACTACGCTTATCAAGCGAGTACCTACTGAAAAGCCCAGCAGCTCCGCCCCTAACGTATACAAATCGATAACCATTAGGGTGCTCGAATTCTACGTACACCACTGGCTACCGTGATGTATCGTCTGTAAATACAGCACAGAGCAATATCTCCATGGTAACTAAGCACTGCGTGAATCAAAATAATAAAAGCGTCATAAAGTTGGGTGTAGCAGAAACGCTAAGTATGCGAGGTTAGAGTGCTACCTCGGCTGAAGAAGAAATACCATCATAGTGAACATGGGTGGGGCCCTATGGCGTAATATGACGCCGCCGTGGGCCCCTGGAGGGGGGAGGGGAAGGCAGCAGCTAAGTGATATGAATGGTGGTACGCACAGAGCGGTATTAAGGTGAGGGGGAAGTAAAGTAAAGTTAATGTGGTGTGGAGGGCGACTGACTATACAATATTACGCAGTTGGCTGCCCTGGGCCAACAACCTTCCCCTGAGACCAAAGAGAATGCAAGGAACATATTTCCCGGCCTCCTTTTCTTATGGCTTCTCAAACAGGAGTCAAGAACGCGTTTTAGAACTTCCACTAAGGAACAGCATGTGAAGACAACCAGAACTGATGAAGCATCCTTTTGTAAATAGATGTAAAGTGTATGTAATACTTTTAGGACCATACGGTCATCCTTGAAGAATCGGTTATTAAACCATTTAAGTCCGAAAACATTCATAGATTATGAGTCGATATTTTTAACACTTAAATGATTTCAATCAAACTATATAATATAAAATGTAATAACAGCCCGCCTTAAAAGCAATATGCGTATAAAATAACATATAAAATGTATGTAACAGTCACTGTATTAATGTTTATATTATTATGTACATGTTCAATAATGTTATGTGAATGTATTACGTAATTTAATAATGTAGAAGCTGTGAGAATAGTAGGTTAAAAGTTGCTAATAATGAGGTAACAATGATGTAATCTTGAGGCAATAATGAATTAAAATGTTTAATAATGCTACTGGTAATTCTTGGAGCAGCACGAATGTAATTTTTGAGACAGTTTTTATAAATAGCCAATCATCAACCAGAAAAAAGCTTAAGTTAAATAAAAGTATACTATTGGAGTAGGATTAGCCAATCAGAAACTGAAATAGAGCAAATTGTACAAATTCAGAAATCAGTTGCTAGCAGACAACGTTCCTAACCGGACGCGAGACGCGTCCTCGAGAAGTTGAATACGTATTCAGTGTGAGACGAAAATAGTTTACGTGTTAAAAAGTGCAAGTAATTAATAAAATAATCTCACAGCTCCTATATCAGTGAAGTGTTACTTAAATCCTGTCAAGAATTAATAATGTAAGTGTAACACATCAGACTTTTTTTTATTTCAAGTTGGATTGATTTTTCCGTTGATGAAATGCAGAAACAATGAAATTTGAAAACAATGACACATGTAAATCATTAAGTTGGCATGAATATTGTGACGAACAGTCCGTATTACATCTGAGAAGAATTCTGACAACGGTTTATGAAGGTAATATAAAAAAATCTGATGTGTTACACTCACATGACTTTCTCTACTCTTGTACAAAACATTTTTACAAACGCTTATTCTCCATATGCTTAAAGTTAATCGAGATAAACGTTTGCAGACTCTATCTTATTGCTAATTTTCATGTAGATGTAAGGGGAATATATATTTACAAGGGCAATATAGAAATACAGTAGCCTTTAAGCACATACATATCTCTTAATAGCTGGTTGCTATGTGCAGCACCATTCCCTTTCCCACAGATTAATACTCTTTGCATATCCAAGACAAAAAAATGAATAACGAATTCCCATTTGAAAAAATCTGATGTGTTACACCCACATGACTTTCTCTACTCTTTTACAAAGTATTTTTACAAACGCTTATTCTCCATCTAGTTCATGTTAATCGAGATAAACATTTGCAAACTCTATCTTATTGCTAATTTTCTTGTAGATGTAAGGGGAAAATATATTTACAAGGGCAATATAGAAAAACAGTAGCCTTTAAGCACATACATATCTCTTAATAGCTGGTTGCTAGGTGCAGCACCATTCCCTTTGCCACAGATTAATACTCTTTGCATATCCAAGACAAAAAAATGAATAACGAATTCCCATTTGAGAAAATAAGTATTGAAAAATTTAAGGGAATAACAAGCAATATCTCGAAAATGGTTCACTCAACAAAAAAAATGTATATGACATAAATTGTATATTTTAACGCGATCTACATTTTGTGTGTAGTCAAATTTTGTCTATCTCTTATGGTTTACCAGTTATGCAAAAGTCGTTCACAATGAAGAATACTTTTAGAGACATTCCCAGAAAATTCAAGATATACATTTTATTTGTCATGAAAATATCTTAAACATATGATATTTTAATCAAAATCGTTAGAGCCATTTTTGAAAAAATCAAAATTTTCGAAAAATCTTCTATGTAAAGGGTAATCTGGGGTGGGGGAATTTTCTTGAAAACCTTCGTGTCGCATCTCTGGAAGATACTGAACCTAAATACCAAGTTTGGTGTTTTTCCGACTGTTCGTTTCTGAGTTATGCTGTTCACAGACAGACACGGACATGTTTCCAAAAATGCTTTTTTTGGATTCAGGGGGTCTCAAAACATGTATTTCCGGTGAAATCTCGGTATTGAATTTTTGGGTGGAATACAATACTTCCCCTACTTACTGTACGTAGTAGAGAAAGTAATATAGACAAGCCATGCTATTCTCACCTTTGACACTCATGCCATACGCCGTCTTAAGGCCCCAAAACAGGTTTTGTTCATCTCTGAGATTTGATTTTGCTTACATTAGTCTCATTCTTGGAAGCAATGAAGAGCCGGGTGTATCCGGTATGTAGTTGATCCAGTTACGATTGAATGCCTTTGATCTTACCATTGCGCTGAATAATAGAGGGCGGTATCCAGGGAAATTACTGTTTGGCGGTTTATCGGACTGTGTGACAAGACAAACTGAAGCGAACGTTGGGGGTTGTTTGGATCAATGCAGGGTGGCGTAATCTGGACCGTGTCCGGAGAAAACACGGGAAATTATTGGTGCCGCTCCCAATGTACACGTCATTGCTAGCACCTGTCCAGAAGAAGAGTCAGTCAAGTCCCTCGCCTCTATTGGCTTAATTAACTGATTACAGGCGTCGTTCAGCCTGATAAATCAAATGGATAGGTACTGCCCCAAATTACTTGCCATGGCGAAGCAGTCAGCCGTTATATAAATTAATGAATGCATATTGAGTACCTAACATCAGGTTGTTTCTTTTTCTCTATGTCTTTCTTTTCTTGTTCTTTATTTTTGCTTTCTCTACCAGTTACGTATAGGAGGTAAGAGGAAATATTGTATTCCGCCCAATAATTCGATGTCATGATTTCACCTGAAGTACAAGATTTGAGGCTCGCGTTATCCAAAAAATCTGATGTGTTACACTCACATGACTTTCCCTACTCTTGTGCAAACTATTTTTACAAACGCTTATTCTCCATATGCTTCATGTTAATCGAGATATCGAGATGTCAATCTTATTGGTAATTTTCTTGCAGATGCAAGGGGAATATGGTAGGCTTTAAGCGATAGTCAAATATTTTAACGCTGGTTGCTATGTGGCGCATTCCATTCTCTTTGCATGTCCAAGTCATAAAAAAAAAAGAATAACGAATTTGAGAAAAAGTAACTGCATAACTGGTAAACCATAAGAGATAGACAAAAGTTTACTACACAAAAAATGTAGATCGCGTTAAAATACACAATTTATATCATATACTTTTTTTTGTTGTTGAGTAAACTATTTTCGAGATATTGCTTGTTATTGTTGAGAAAATTAAAATGTTCGAAAAATGTTCCATGTAAAGGGTAATCTGAGGTAAGCGGATTTTCATGAAAACCTTGTGTCGCATCTCTGGAAGATACTGAACCTAAATACCAAGTTTGGTGTTTATCCGACTGTTCGTTTCTGAGTTATGCTGTTCACAGACACACACGGGCATGTTTCCAAAAATACTTCTTTTTGGATTCAGGAGGCCTCAAAACATATATTTCCGGTGAAATCTCGGTATCGAATTTTTGGGTGGAATGCAATACTTCCCTTACTTACTGTACGTAGTAGAGAAAGTAAAAAGGTCTATTCTTGAGAATCTAGGGTGAAACGGACCGAGTTTTTGATGTGCGGTTGTTACGTACAGCCTTGTCCTATTGTATATATTTTATTGATTCAACATGCTTAGAATTCTAAGGTTTTGACGGATGTCTGAGTTTTGAGATGCAACAGATTGTACACGGCTAATGGTTTTAAAAGTCTAATTACCGCCGCTTCTAATTGTTTGTTTTTATCGATTTGTCAGAGACCCAATTTCACACCCATGCAGTCACCAGAATAGTATCTCGATGTAATCATTCAGATTAATATTCAGTCATATTCAGTTAGTCAAACAATCAATCAATTTACTTACCCTGTTGGCTCGTCGTTATCATATTAGATTCATAAATGCTGTGTACCTCCTGAAAACTCCATTTTTGTTAGTATTTTTCAATTAATCGCAATATAGAACGCAACTCATGATGCAGCAAAAACCCACTTTCCTCTTTATGAGAATAATAAAAAGTTTTACATATGCCTTTTGCTCTAATTTGACCCGTTCTAAGAGTCTGCAGGCCTCTTATAAATGGGTGTGCCACAATTAAGTATTATTAGTATTGTGTTAATAATGAGCAAAGATGTTATTCATTCTCCCTCCTGTCGAAATATATACCTATTGTAATCACAAAATAATGAAATGTGACTATGTTACAAACGAATACAATTTTATTTAAGTTCCTTCCATAACCTTAATTTCCCGAAAATCATTACTGCATTCTAGAAAAATATTTCTGAAAATACCTCTTCAAAGCACCTATTCCGTTGAAAACTTCGTCGAATTTTTAGCTGAAACACAATACTTCGTCTTCACATGACTTTTTCTACCCACTATCATTTATTAGCGGATATACACATTATTCTTGCGAAAATTTATTTTTCTATCGACTTCATTTTAATCGAGATCAACATTTACAGAAATAGCTACATCACACATTTCGTTCTAAAAATACAGGGAACAGCAATAGTCAAATTTTCAGTCTTCATCGCGAGAAACAACTGAACATCCACAGAACTTAAGGAAATGACTAAGAATTAAAACTCGAACCATTAATAACGGATACCTCGGAAATCGCTTATGGAACCAAAAAGGTTATTTTGAATAAATTGTGTGTTTTAAAGAGATCTATCCTTAACGTTTACCAGCTATACAAGATGCAAATCTCCCCTCCCGAATGAAGAAGAGTTTACAGACTATTCGTAGAAAATTTTAGATATTATTTTTATTTATCGCCTAAAATATCTTGAATATACGGTGTTTTAATCAAAATCGTTAGAGCCATTTTGGAGAAAACAAGAAATTTCCAAAAATGTTCCATGTAAAGGGTAGTTTGGATTGAGGAATTTTTCTTGAAAATCTTATGTCGCATCTTTGAAAGGTATTGAACCTAAACACCAAAATTGGTATTTATGTGATTTTTCGTTTTTGAATTATGCTGTTCACAGACACAGACCTTCATCTAAATTTTTTTTGATTCAGTGGGCCTCAAAACATATATTTATCTCGGTATCGAATTTTTGGGTGGCATACAATATTTTTCTACCTACTAAGTACGTGGTAGAGAAAGTAATAAAAATCTGATGTGTTACACTCACATGACTTTCTCTACTCTTGTACAAACTATTTTTACAAACGCTTATTCTCCATATGCTTCATGTTAATCGAGATGTCAATCTTATTGGTAATTTTCTTGTATGTGCACAAGGGGAATATGTTAGGTTTTAAGCGATAGTCAAATATTTTAAGCGCTGGCTGCTATGTGGCGCATTCCATTCTGTTTGCATATCCAGGACATAAAAAAATGAATAACGAATTTGAGAAAAAGTATAAGTATTGGAAAATTTAAGGGAATAACAATCAATATCTCGAAAATGGTTCACTCAACAAACAAAATGTATATGACATAAATTGTGAATTTTAACGCGATCTACATTTTTTGTGTAGTAAAATTTTGTCTGTCTTTTATGGTTTACCAGTTATGCAAAAGTCGTTCACAATGAAGAATACTTTTGGAGACAATCCCAGAAAATTCGAGATATACATTTCATTTGTCATAAAAATATCTTAAACATATGATATTTTAATCAAAATCGTTAGAGCCATTTTTGAGAAAATTAAAATTTTCGAAAAATGTTCCATGTAAAGGGTAGTCTGGGGTGGGGGGATTTTCTTGAAAACCTTCATGTCGCATCTCTGGAAGATACTGAACCTAAATACCAAGTTTGGTGTTTATCCGACGTTTCTGAGTTATGATGTTCACAGACACATAGACACACACACAAGGACATGTTTCCAAAAATGCTTTTTTTGGATTCAGGGAGTCTCAAAACATATATTTCCGGTGAAATCTCGGTATTGAATTTTTGGGTGGAATACAATACTTCCCCTACTTACTATACGTAGTAGAGAAAGTAATAAAAAAGGAGAGAGAAGTGGTACGTGATAATGGATACGATTTCCAACATTGTTATATTATCTCCTGCTAAATCTCAGCGAGATTAACGATGACGGATATGTTATCTCTTATATACAGAATTCTGTTTGTACAAAAACGAACACTGAACCCTGAAACGGTTTCCTCAACTTCCGGTAACCTATTTTTCTGAGGTTAATATAAAGTGACAAAGAACGACACAAATACAGGCCAGAAACCAAGTGGAAGTTTAGCAGGTCAATGTTTGAAGCCATTTCAGCTGGACAGTATTGCGGATGCTTGCGTTTGCATTCCCTACTAGTTTCTGCGGCTTTGTACTAATGGAGCGTTCAGTAACCCCGGAAACTTGAGAGTATTAGCTCTGATGCTTGCTTGACCAAAGTGAGTGAGGGGTGAAAAGACAGAGGGGACTCACGCACGCTGACGCCCATCATTTGTTTATAGCAACCCAACAGACAAAACTCTGTTCTTGCATGACAGTGGGTGACTCACACTTTATCTGGCAAAAGCGATCAGTGTTAATCTTTCATGAAGGTGTATTTCTTAGGGGAATCTCTCGTGTTAGTATTCCTACCGGAGTTTTCCATCAACCTGCCCAGTCTACCTATAAGGCATTTCACAGTGCACCCAACCTAAATGCCGTTAAAGCAGGACGAACTGTGAATTCGTTCTGTCGTAAATTCTAGAAGATAAATTGCATAAAGTCAATATTTTACATCTTTATAGGGAATGCAAGAAACTATAAAAATGCAACATGTTCCTGTCATACATTCTTTCTCTGTTTATGTGTGTATGCGCGCGCGTGCGGGCATGCAAAATGACCACCTGCGCATGGTTTCGTAGTTACCTGGATCCGGATTTTAATTGCCTATAAATGACTCTAAAACCTTTAAAAAACGACATAATAATTACAAAAATGACCTAAAACTGAGATTTAATTTATGAAAGTAAGTGAAAAGTGTTAATTTATACATGAGTATAACTGCTATACATACAGAACAAGTAGGTATAAGAACAATAATTGGACAATTTAGAAATTGATTAAAAATATATACTATTACTTGTTCTTGCTTGAAGAATCTGAAAAGAAAACAAGGAAAATGTTTTTGAAGTAGGACTATAAAAAAATGTAGCATAAACTCTTTTGTTGTCAGAATATATAAAATGCATAGCGAATTCAAATCATCCCTCGTTTGGGACATGCATTAATAATGTAAATGATACCTGCTCCCCTGACAATAGCCACCCTCCACCAACAGTCAACTCTTTCTACTACCATTAAATAGGAATATACTATTTTTTTCTAAGAGTGACCTAGCGGGATGGCTCAGGCGGTAAAGTCTGTGGCCGTTCAAATCCCGTTGGCCGATCAATCTGTCTGAGTTTTTTTTTTCTTAGTTTTCCTCAGTCGTCAAGGTAAATACTGAATTGGATATGTAATACCACGACCCAAAGTTTCATCTTAAGTCTAAAACAATAGTAAAACGAAAAATAAGTGGTAATAGCGATTGCTATGCCATCTATATACACACAATGTAAGCAATTAGACTGGACGGCACCCTAATGCCATCTGCACAGCATGAAGCAGGGGTTATAGGGATGAGACCTTGAAGGCGGACCCTCCGCCTTTCTGTGTGAAGGCGGCGGTTAGACTGGACGGCACCCTATTGTCATTTGCACAGCATGAAGCAGGGGTTACAGGGATGAGACCTTGAAGGCGGATCCTCCGCCTTTCTGTGTGAAGGCGGCGGTTAGACTGGACGGCACCCTATTGTCATTTGCACAGCATGAAGCAGGGGTTACAGGAATGAGACCTAGAAGGCTAACTGTCCATCACATATCGTTCTAAGAGATATCCACCAACAGATCCGTCGCGATATGACCAAGGAGTTAAAGCGACGTAAAATAAAATAGAACAAAAAAAAGAGTGCGAACAAAGAATATACAAAATTATTCTTATTGTTGAACAGTGATATTTCTGATATTTGAAAAGTTACCTTTATGTTAAATGTCAGTAATATGAATTATTTATATACTCATTGTAAATGCAAGAAAATGACTAAATAAAGGCGCCAAGGGCAAGAAAACGACAAAATAATGATAAAAATAACATAATAAGTATTCATTTTTATAATCTGGGACCCGTGATGTACACATTAACAATGTCTATGAGCAACAATTAAAAAATGACATGCCATTCAGAATCCGGCCATATCCCGCTGCAGATTCAGTTCTGTTGGAACACCTTCGGGTGAGCTAATTTTCGTAATTTCGTTGTTCTGCATAAATTAGATGCAGTCATTTACGCATTTATTTAAAACCAAAAGTATGCATCGTTTCTATGGAGCTCGTGATAGTAGGGAGCTTTAAACTTCATAGAGGGGGAGAGGGAAAGAAAGAGAAAGATAGTTACATGAACCTGGTTTTCCGGTGTCAGCTTGTGCGTTTCTACTACATCCTTCATCACGCATGAGCCACTCTATAATATCCCTGTAGCAGATTTTACGTGTGGGGGATGTTGCCTGTCCGGAGAGTAGCATAATTATCCAGCAGAGCCAGGGACAATATGACAAGTGCTTTCTCGGGCGCTTTGCGACGATGTTGCATACATTGCCGGGTTCTGGTTGTTCGTGTTCCTCGAGCGTGCGATAAGACAGACGGGCAGAGCTTTGAGGGACGGTGAATTCGCCGGGGACACAGATTACGCTTGGGGCTCAACATGCCAACAAGATAAACGACAGTAGCACAACCGTCGCGCCGGTCAAAACCTCAACGTTACCCACCGCGTTGGACCATCTTTTGTCCTCATTACAATGGCCCGACATCTCACTTCTACATACCACCGGATTTTTATACCGCGTTCAACTGGAGGCAACGTGGGCTCGTCCTAACGCTTTTTCCACTCCGTCGACGTGTGTAATAGAGTGCTACATGGGGTAGCATAATAGCAAATGGTCATTATCAGATCTCTACCTGTTCCTGCTACGTGTTCCTTTTTACCAAGCACTTGCGTTTCCTTTTGCCAGTTTATTCTTCATAAGGTTCATTACCTGAGCAAGACAGTTAGTTACACTCATTCTATATTTGGATCGCTTATCCCTAGGCACATTAACTCTACCAAAAAATCGAATCGAACTAGAGGTGCCATAGAAGACATTAAAAGATTAATGCTTGGAACAGTTAAAAGAAATGTCGCTTGTTGGAAAAAAAACCTGATGTGTTACACTCACATGACTTTCTCTACTCTTGTACAAACTATTTTTACAAACGCTTATTCTCCATCTACTTCATGTTAATCGAGATAAACATTTGCAGACTCTATCTTATTCTAATTTTCTTGTAGATGTAAGGAGAATATATATTTACAAGGGCAATATAGAAATACAGTAGCATTTAAACATATACATATATCTGAATAGCTGCCTGCTAGGTGCAGCACCATTTCCTTTGCCACAGATTAATACTCTTTGCATATCCAAGACAAAAAAATGAATAACGAATTCCCATTTGAGAAAATAAGTATTGAAAATTTTAAGGGAATAACAAGGAATATCTCGAAAATGGTTCACTCAACAAAAAAAAAATCTATATGATATAAATTGTGTATTTTAACGCGATCTACATTTTTGTGTAGTAAAAGTTTGTCTATCTCTTATGGTTTACCAGTTATGTAAAAGTCGTTCACAATACAGAATACTTTTGGAGACATTCCCAGAAAATTCAAGATATACATTTTATTTGTCATGAAAATATCTTAAACATATCATATTTTAATCAAAATCGTTAGAGCCATTTTTAAGAAAATTAAAATTTTCGAAAAATCTTCCATGTAAAGGGTAATCTGGGGTGGGGGGATTTTCTTGATAACCTTCGTGTCGCATCTCTGGAAGATACTGAACCTAAATACCAAGTTTGGTGTTTATCCGACTGTTCGTTTCTGAGTTATGCTGTTCACAGACAGACACACACAAAAAAATCTGATGTGTTACACTCACATGACTTTCTCTACTCTTGTACAAACTATTTTTACAAACGTTTATTCTCCATATGCTTTATGTTAATCGAGATATCGAGATGTCAATCTTATTGGCAATTTTCTTGTAGATGCAAGGGAAATATGGTAGGCTTTGAGCGATAGTCAAATATTTTAACGCTGGTTGCTATGTGGCGCATTCCATTCTCTTTGCATGTCCAGAACAAAAAAAAATGAATAACGAATTTGAGAAAAAGTATAAGTATTGGAAAATTTAAGGAAATAACAAGCAATATCTCGAAAACGGTTCACTCAACAAAAGAAATGTATATGACTTAAGTTGTGTATTTTAACGCGATCTACATTTTTTGCGTAGTAAAATTTTGGCTATCTCTTATGGTTTACCAGTTATGCAAAAGTCGTTCATAATGAAGAATACTTTTGGAGACATTCCCAGAAAATTCGAGATATACATTTCATTTCTCATGACATTATCTTAAACATATGATATTTTCATCAAAATCGTTAGAGCCATTTTTGAGAAAATTAAACTTTTCGAAAAATGTTCCATGTAAAGGGTAGTCTGGGGTGGGGGGATTTTCTTGAAAACCTTCGTGTCGCATCTCTGGAAGATACTGAACCTAAATACCAAGTTTGGTGTTTATCCGACTGTTCGTTTTTGAGTTATGCTGTTCACAGACACACACACAGACACACACACAGACACACACACACACAGACACACACACAGACACACACACGGACATGTTTCCAAAAATGCTTTTTTTGGATTCAGGAGGTCTCAAAACATGTATTTCCGGTGAAATCTCGGTATCGAATTTTTGGGTGGAATGCAATACTTCCCCTACTTACTATACGTAGTAGAGAAAGTAAAAAACACACACACACACACACACACACACACACACACACACACACACACACACACACACACACACACACACACACACACACACACAGACGGACATGTTTCCAAAAATGTTTTTTTTGGATTCAGGGGGTCTCAAAACATGTATTTCCGGTGAAATTTCGGTATCGAATTTTTCGGTGGAATACAATACTTCCCCTACTTACTATACGTAGTAGAAAAAGTAAAAATAGATGTATTACATTCACATGACTTTCTCTACCATTATCGTTTATTACTTTCTATTACGTAAGGGAAGCATTGTAGTCCACCTGTATAGTATTGTATTTTATTCGATGTCAAAATAACAGCGGAAATATATATTTTGAGGCCCCCTAAGCTCAACAAAAGCATTTTTAGAAAATAATGTCCACATATGTGCGTGTGTGTGAACAGCATAACTCGAAAACGAAAAATTGGATAAATGCCAAACTTGGTATTTAAGTTCAGCATCTTTCAAAGATGCGACGCGAATATTTTCAAGAAAATCCCTCCACTCTAAATCACCCTTTACATGGAACATTTATCGAAATTTTCCATTTTCTAAAAAATGGCTGGAACGATTTGTATTAAAACACCATATATTAAAGATATATGCATGATAAATGAAATGTATACTTTCAATCTTTTGAGAATACTCTGTGAAGTCCTCTTCATTAGAAAGTAATTTTGTATAATCTTGTAAAACTGTTAAGCATTGAGCGATAGACGAAAACGTACTACACAATAGACCTCTTTAAAACACACAACTTATTTCAAATAACTTTTTTTTTGTGACATAAGCTATTTCTGTGATATCCGCTATTAATGAATCGAATTGTTCATTACTTGGTCATTTCTTTAAAATTCTGTCAACATTTAGTTGGCTCTTGCGATTACAAAGAAACCGGAACTTTAAGGCCAGCGTTAGATTCCGGTTCTTAAACATCTCACTATCGCTGTTCCGTTTGTAGCCTAACGAACTGTGTAGTATAGCTATTTCTTCAAAGGTTTATTTGGATAAAAATAATGTAGACAGAAAAAAATATCTGATGAGATACATTCACATGACTTTCTCACCATCTATCTTCATTCTTACTAAAGCTGGTGCGTTTTCGTCTATCGCTTAATGCTTACCAGTTATGCAAGATTAATTTAAGATATACATTTTGTCATGTAAATATCTTTAATATATGGTATTTTAATCGAAATCGTTAGAGCCATTTTTTTAAAAAATCAAAATTTTTCAAAAAATTTTCTATGTAAAATGTAGTTGGAGGTGTGGGATTTTCTTGAAAAACTTTGTGTCGCATCCTTGGAATATACTGAACTCAATACCATGTTTGGTATTTATCTGACTTTTCGTTTGTTATGCATTTCACAGACAGACAGACACACACACACACACACGCACACGCACATGCTTCAAAATGTTTTATTTGGATTCAGGGGGTCTCAAAACATGCATTTTCGGTGAAATATTGCTATCGAATTTTTGGGTGAAATGCAATACCTTCTCTTCCTATACGTGGTAGAGAAAGTAATAAGCTTTAGCAGGAATAGTTTGTATACCCACTAATAAAGGATAATGGTTATAGAAATTCATATGAATGTATCGCATCAGTTTTCTATATAATTCATGTTAATAGTATAAACATTTGCAAAAATACAGGGAGAACCAAAAAACTACGAACCGGCTGCGCGGTGTTTTACCTGTCCACGCCCTCGACGCTCGTTGCCGCTGTCATAGAAAGGCGCGGATGAAATCATACAACATTTTTAAAACTACTTTTAAAGGCTTTACTCACCAACTTTATGAAAGGAGATGCTGAAACTGGCCACCGTCGTTGTCTATACATTTTGGCAACTGTCCATCACTCGCATAGTTCACGTTGAGAAATGCTAGCAGTTTCCTGGCGGATATTTTGTTTTAATTCTTCCAGGGCGTGTGGGTTTGTCTTGTTACCCGAGAGATAGAAATCGCAGGGTGTTAGGTCTGGGGACAGAGGGGGCCACAAATCTCTACTAATAATTCTGTCCTCAAACACACTTTCAATTGTTCTCATCGAAATATTGGTCGTATGAGCCGTTGCAGAGTCTTGTTGAAAAAAAGCAAAATCACGCTCCCTGTCTGTCAATTCTTCAACTATTGACTCGAAAAAAAATTGGCCCTATAACCTCTTAAGGAGAGGCCAAAAATTTATGGACGACGCTGACCAGTTTCAGCATCTCCTTTCATTAGGTTGGTAAGTAAAGCCTTTAAAAGTAATTTTAAAAATGTATGGTTTCATCCGCGCCTTTCTATCATAGCGACAGACGGCAACGAGCGCCGAGGATGCGGACTGAAAAACACCACGCAGCCGGTTCGTAGTTTATTGGCTCTCTCTGTACTTACTTGCATTACACATTTCGTTGTAGGTAAAAAGGACATAAAAGGAACCGAAGTGATAACCAGATGTTATAAAAGCGAATGGCTATATGCTGAGCTTCAAATTTCACACTCCTTCCATGATATAACGAGAAACAACTTAAGAGGGACAACGCTAAAGAATGAGAAAGTATTGAAAAATTCAAACCAATAATAACAGATATCTCGAAAATAGCTGATACCACAAAACAAGCTTATTTGAAATATGTCGAGTGTTTTATTAATCGAAATGCTTAGAGCCGCTTTTGAGAAAATAAAAATTTCGAAATATTTTCTTTGTAAAGAGTAGTTTACTAATGGGATATTTTCTTTAAAAACTTTCCTGTCGCATCCCAAAATACCAAGTTTAGTATCATTCCAAGTTTCGTTTTTGAGTTATGCTGTTTACACACTTGATATATAGACAAGCACATAGGTATACACACAGACTTTATTATGCTTCAAAGGATGCATCTCCAGTGAAATTGTGATATTGAATTTTTGGGTAGAATGCATACCTGCTCTATGAAACAGATGTATGATAAAGAAAGTGGAAGAAATAACGAAGGAAAATACGCCGCAGTTACAAAGTAATCCTTAACTATGGTGTTTATATGTTCCTTATTTGACATGGTAATTATCTTAATATACTCGAAGAGAATTGACAAATTTATATTTTCATAACCGTATGGATCAAATACATTACGTAGCAGAATTAAAGCGTCTCGAATGCATGTAAATTAGTATCAATAAATAGGTAGGGGGATCCTTCGGCTTTAACAGAACATCTATCATGACGGCGTGTTTTTATCGCCTGATCTTGCATTGCACAGGGCTCATTTGTCATACGTCGCCATTCAAAGCTGTACATTAGCCAATCAGGGAAAGGGGAAGGAAAGAATGGGGCAAGGTTGTACGCAGTGTTGCCAACTTAGCTATTTTATGGCTAAATCTAGCATTTTCACAGTAGCGCTTAGCCACATAAAATCGTAACATGCTTATAGCCTGAAATCTAGCCTATTTAACAAACACCTTTAGCCAAAATCTAGCCTAAAAGCATAATTTCATCTGTGCTTTAGCTATGCAAAAGGAATAAATGGTTATGTCGAATCCCCACTACGATGTAGCTGTATTATGTTCCTAACATGAGTCATGACATGTCATTAAAATGTATTAATCATAAGGTGGATTTTCTGGAGTATGCGCCCAAAATGTATGATTTTGATGTATGATTGGTCAGTTTTTACATATTTTACCTAAAGAATTTCGGTAAACTTCATATTTCAATATCAGTTATATTTAACGTACGGTGTTGGTGCTTAGCAAAAATATACCTTACTCCATTTCAATTTTATATTAAATAAATTATTGTTTTACAATATTTAAATATTATGGAATTATCTAATCAATTATAATATTTAAAATGTCTTTATGGGTTTAATTCATGCAAAAATAATATGGGTAGTTTTAGACGCCAATTATATCTAGCCAGTTTTTGTTAAATAATGCCTTTTTAAAGATACCATCTAGCCATTATTTCCGAGGAAATGTTGGCAACACGACTCGTAATGTATCCTTCCGCCAATCCCACTAGAAATACTGTCACACTTTCAGACCATGTGCGGGGACTAGCATATTCTGTTTAGGGTTAAAGATGATAAGATTGATAGTTGTAACAAAACAAATGTTTGCACATACAATAATAGTTAATTCTAAAATAAATGAGCGAAAAATAAAGTAACAGGTATGCGAAAAGTTAATTTATTCGCTCTCTGGAAGCGGTACTTTATTAACTGCTGGCGCTCATTTTAAAAAAGAAATTGTGCACTGTTACGCGAATTGCATTTTTCTCAAGATTCTTGCATCGCGTATTTCATATGCTTTTTTTTCGGTTGTAACCACTTTTCTCGTTTCAGATTTTTCTGCACAAGCACTGTTTATACTGTACTCGAAACACCGGTGAACTCAGAAGTTAATTTCGTCATTTCTTTTGCGGAAACTGTTGGATATTTCTCACATAACTTATAATAATGATTCAACACTATTGTTTTTACACCACCAGTCAATGGTTTGCGCGGCTAATGCTTTAAGTAATTCGACGAAAACACAAGAGCGAATTCACTGTCCTCCATGATACTGAACACAACTGCTGGTTTCTGGCTGTAAACAATATTCTGCGCCTACCCAGATGTCAGGTGATTCGTACAAATTGCATCATGGGACTTGTAGCTCTGTTTTACGGTATAAATCAGCCTTAAATAAAGCCTTAGGTATTTGCATAGAATATTATACTATTTAAGGATAAATTCATTCTAAAATTGAGAGATTAGCATGGGACTACTTTCCTGGGCGCATTGCTACTGTGTTGCAACACGGTGCACTGACCACGTGGGTTTGTTTTGCCGCGGATCAACCTAAGAGTGAATATAGTTTAGTACTGACGGCCAGGTCTACGCGTAAAACTCTAACAGTAAGTACATTGCACACGGCGTGCAGTAGTGCCGATGACTAATGGCAGTGTTACGTGCACCCACTCGTAGCGAAATATCCCATACGATAGACTACGCCGTGAGGCATTCTGATTTTCAGTCTCATCCTGATGGTCGCCATTGGATTATTCTCTGATGGCAAACGCCGTGCTTTACTTGCAAGTCCAGAACAAAAAGAAATAAAGGCAAAAGACCATCCTTTCCGTCACACTGGACTGTCGCTCCACTGCAAGTGCTCAAACTACTCGCCAACAATTCTGTTTTAGTGTCTGGTCTCTTCTTTTTCAGTCTGTCTGCTGTTACGGCATGGAATTCGATTTCATTTTGTAGGTCGCCTACAAAGTCGAAGAGGTAGAAAGTGGGTGGGAGGGAGATCAGAGAATGGGAATAGAGGAAAGCAGTCAAGGAAACAAGAGAGGGATAGTTGGGGTGTGATGGAACGGAAGATACTGAATGTGGAATCAGAAGACACCGGTCGCTGGGCTGCACTTCTTTTCTTTTCCAAACAAAACAACCTGCCGCTTTTTATGGGAGCGGAAAATAACTTGACTGCGGAGAAATGCTGTCGCAACACTTCTTTCTGTCCGATAAGCGATAACATCTCAACACTGTCGCATCCTATATGTCTCATTTTTGGAAGCTTCACACAATATGGTGCTCCTTCATTCTGAATATCTTATCAACTTCGGCCTGCATCGACTTCGTTCTTCATTTAGACCGTAGTTTTGCAATCCGTTGCGCAGCCATGTGAATCCAGTGTCGGATATCTGTAACACCAGTACCTCGTCACTCAAAATTTATTTTTAAGATTTGTACTAATTAGTAGGCATACAATATCGCTACACACTCAGGCCTCAACATGAAAAACAACCGTTGAAGCAGTCCCTGATCACAGGAACGGGTCAACCTCAATCAACTGGTCCAGATGTATTGCCAGAAGATCTCGTTAGTTGCAATGGAAGGACTTTGTAAGGCAAACAAGGCGTCTCTGCGGTAATTTTAGCATGTGGTGATACGTTCTATACAGTTTTAAAACGTTAGGTTCTTTATTAAACGCTAAGATTGTTACTAAGATGAGTCATGACAAAGGATGCGTATCGTAAGGTATATCTATAGGGTCTTTCAACAAGAGTGTCCTATCTTTAACATGTGATAGCTGCCGTTGTTAATGAGTTACAGCAGTCAGTTACAGCAACGCGTAGAAATTGTGAAAATTTATTATCAAAATGGATCATCTGTTCGCCAAACCTCCCGTGTATTGCGTGAAGTTTTCGGTGTACATAATCGACCCTGCGAGAGAACGATTCGGCGTTTGATCGATAAAATTGAAATAAGTGGTTCTGTCAGCGATCAAAGAACGCCTGTACGTAATCGACGTAAGCACTCCAACGAAAACAGGCGCCGTTCGTGAGAGTACGCGAGAACGGAAACAAATAAATTGCTCGTCGAGCGCAAGAATTGGGGCTTTCGCCGAACACAACTTGGCGAATGCAGATTCAAGAACGACCACCTCATCCCCAAAAGGTCACTGTGTGGTGTGGATTTTGGTATGGTGGAATCATTGGTCCATATTTTTTCCAAGATGAAGATGGAGAAACTCTAACTGTCAATAGAGAAAGATACCGGGCTCTTATAAGGGACTTTTTGGCCTCAATTGGATAGTATGGATCTCAGAAACATCTGGTTCCAGCAAGATGGTGCCACATGTCATACTGCTCTCGAAACAATCGATCTTTTGAAGGAGAAGTTCAGAGGTTTCATCATTTCCCGTGGTGGTGATGTTAACTGGCCCCCGAGGTCATGTGATTTAACGCCGTTTGATTACTTCTTGTGGGGCTATGTTAAATCTCGAGTTTATGTCAACAAGCCTGAAACGGTAAGTAATCTTATGAATAACATCACGCGTGTTATTCGTGAAGTTAAGTTAGACCTAATTTACGTTCTTCTGTCATTGAAAAGTGGGTCAACCGTATACGCGCAACCCAACGAAGTCGCGGCGGTCATTTAACTGATGTTCTCTTCCACACGTAATGACATTAATTATGTTCCAAAATAAAAAAAATAAACCTCTATCATTTATAGAACGTGTTTTATTGAAGTTCAAAGATAGGACACTCTTGTTGAAAGACCCTATAGAAAGTGATAAGGTTAAACTTTGCGTTAAGTTTTTTATTTACACTGAAATTATTTATCGTGATTGATTATAACAAAGTTTTTTTAAAATATTTGGTCCTCTCGTTTTAAGATACTTAATAAAACTTTAGACTCACCATTGAATCCTAATGAGACAGGTATTATGCAACAATTTACGCTAAAATGTTTTGCATCTTATTATTAATTTATTTCTTCTTATAATTTAGTTTAGCAAAGGGGTTACACTGAATAAACACGGCAAACACGACACGTATAAAACATAATTTTAGTGAGATTTTGAATTTACTGGGAAACCTAACTATAGACTTACAGAATCTCGCATTGAATATGAACTTCTACGTACGATGAAACGGAACCTAGATTAAGCAACTAAAGGTTTGATGACATGAAAAAAAAATTTTATTCATTGCTTAGGATCACTGAATCCGTAATCTTTGTAGGGAACCTCTCTAATTCCAGCACAGCTTTGCTAATTTTCAATAGCTAATCTGCTAACAAACGAAAAATCACTTTTCCTTGAATAACACACTGATGCCCATTTGCAATTTATTCCAGGGGAAAAAATATGGTTTTGATTTCTTTATGTACCTTAAAATATGGTAACCATATAATGACAACATCCTGATAAAGGTATTTATAAGTACAGAGCCTTCACTTGAACTCGTGTCCGTATAACAGCGTTATTTCAACCATTTCTGTTACTCCTCCTGTTTCCCTCCTCACCGTGTGCCGGCTAATCAGTTGGCGGGAACTCTGTGTTATGAAGAAGTTGACACTTTGTGGGACCATCATCAGTTTTAGTGCTATAGTGTGCTGCCATAATGCCAAAAAGTCCGTATACTTAGCACACAAAGTCTTTACATATAATTTCCTATGCAACAACAAACTCTTGTGTAGTAAGACGAAGATTTATAGACAAATTCGCCGCTGTCTGTGTGCCTCACAGAGATGTGGTTCGTCATTTTGTGAATACATTTATGGAAACGGAGTAAATTCTTGATAAGAAAACCGAAAGTAAACCCCCGTGTTCTTACACGGGAAAAAACCCGATGACATCGGAGAAAAGTTAGAACGAAGTCCAAAGAAACCTCTGAGAAAGCTTGTACAGGAATCAGGAATTTAGCAAACTTGGCTTGAAATGCTACTAAAATTTAAAATTTAAACCCCTAAAAGATAACTGTAGTTCAAGAATAATTGTAACCACGCCGGGAGAGTTTATTTCTGCAGTTAAGTGTTGGATAATGTAATGGCCGCTCTGTGGATCCGCGTTTTATTTTGTTTACAGACGAAGCATGGTTATATTCAGATGACCATGCAGAATTATGAGCGTTACTACAATATTTCCTAAAAAGGTGTGAGAGATGTGTGACAGTACTAGGATATAGTTTCCAACATCTGCTAAGACAAAGATATGTAGTTATTGTAGTTAACATTTGCATGAGAAATCTATTCGCTTGAATTTTAGGGGGCTATGAAAATCCGACTCCACGGGGAAAAACCGCGCTTCCCGGTGCAAGAAATTCCCATTAGGCCGGCCACGCATCCAAACGAAGGCTCTCTAAATGAAACATTTGAATTTTCAGAAAGTGTTATATTACGAAGGTTACTATTTATATTTTGAGCCTAATAATTAAAACAAAGTAATTTCTGATTGAAAAGTGCTTTATTGTTGATCAAAATATTCTGCTTTATGATCAATTCACTTTTGCATCCGTTTGAACCATTTGTCAAAGCATTTATTCCAGTCTTCTTGAGACACCTCCAAAACATGGTTTTTGAAGGCATCAACGGCTTCTTTCTGCCAACGAAAATCGTTGTCCACGCAATTTATTCTTGATGTTCGGGAACAAAAAGAATTCATTGGGTGCCAAATCAGGACTGTATGGCGGATGACCCATCAATTCGATTTTTTGAGCCTTCAAATACTCTGTTATTAAACGAGATGTGTGTGCGCTCGCCTTGTCTTGATGAAGAACGATCCTACGGTTCTTGTTGGTTTTCTTTACTTCACCGAGGACTTCCGGCAAACAAATGTTTGTGTACCATTCGGAATTGGCCGTTTTACGTTCCTCTAAAGGCACTGTTGCCACATGGCTAGTTTTGCTGAAAAAGTAGGCGACCATTTGCTTCGAAGTGCTTCGAGTGCGAACAACGTTTGTTGGATTTGCTTCATCTTGAAACACCCATACAGTCGACTGCTGTTTACGTTCCGGCTCATACGTATAGATCCATGATTCGTCACCTGTTGCAATCTTATATGCATCTTTTGAGGCACCGCCATTGTATTTCTTGAGCATTTTTGTACACCAATCGACAAGAACATCTTTTTGAGATTGCGTCAAATTATGTGGGATCCAACGAGAGCAAACGGCTAAATAATGATGCAATATTTTATATATGGTGGTGGAACTAATGCCTAGGGTTGCCTCAATCTCACAATATGTCGCATGACGTTCTTTCTTATTAGTTTTTGCACAGCATCAATGTTTTCTGGCACAACAACTGATTTTGGACCACCTTCACGAACTTTATCATTGAGCGAACGGCGGCCACGATTAAATTCGTTATACCAGCGTTTCACAGTGGCAAAGGATGGAGCTTCGTCGCCAAATGTGGAAGTTAGTTGATCCATGCACTCTTGTGTTGATAATCCACGTCAAAAGTCGTAATAAATCATTGCACGAACATTTTCAGGAATTAATTCCATGTTTTTGTTGACACACAATTTTCAAGTTAGTGTAAACAAAACAAATGACGTTCTATTACATAATGTTTGAAGTAGTTTATGGTCAAAAGGTCAAACTTTCCATTGGAAACGTCAGATGGCACCTATAACATTTAGGGTTGCCAAGGCTCGAAATATAAATAGTGCACCTCGTATAAATTATTATGCATATTTATTGCTTTTAAGATTTAAACAGCATTTTAGTGTGTGATTGGATTGTTTAGGAGTTCTTGGAGGGCTGAAAGATTGCACTGTGTTCGCTGATGTTGCAGTCGAAGGTATGTAGGGCGCAGAAATGGCAGTGCGGCATTCAGAATGTGCTGTTTTATTTAGTGGATGGGAATGTGTTAACTTAGTGTATCCAAACCGTAGTCTAGTAATGACAACTTCGTCTTTACATCTCAGTTTGTGCAGTGGATACAGCGTTCTGGAGTTCTGTTTAATTTGGTGTAGTTTTGATTGTGCCCAAGTTGTTTGCCAAGAGGTTGTATATGCTTCTGGAAGCATATTAAACGGATCTTTATGAGCTAAGGGTATATGTACGTGTACTGGGAGACTTGCGGCTTCCTTTGCAGTGAGATCCGCATGCTCATTACCTTAAATACCCTGATGTGGTGTATATGTGGCACACTAGAGCTATTTTACATGAGAACTGTATATAGTCTGTGAATTTCTTGGATTAATTCGCTTGTAGAGAAGATTTCTTGTGGCTATTGAATCAGTATGTATTAAGCAGAATTTATATTTATGTCTTCAGTATGTGCCGTAATCCTTCCTTGATGGTACAGCGGTTTAATTTGTTCCATTATTAAAACGCAGTATTTGCATGGCTTAGATCCCTTGGATATAGATTGCACTAGTCTGCATTTTCAAATTTTTTGTCAGATGATTTCTTTAAACTAGGTGTTCTTGAATCAAGTTTTTATGCTGGTTCTAGAAATAACTTCCGTTTTTTTCTATCACGTCAGGTTTTTAAACAAAATAAGAAGTAATGTTTTGACAATTTTACTGATGAGCATAGAAAAGTATTCAAATACCATTTCACACAAGGTAAGTTTTTATTCAAGAAACATTTTAAGAATACTCTCAAGAACTCCCCTAATTTATTTCATGACTACATGTTAACAAAATTAGAAGCCAAAGTGTTTCATTTAATTTCTTTCAAGCTTTCTCTTCTTTGACTTCCTTGCAGATCCTTGAAGATGACTGTTCCTCCTCAACATCCAACAGCAGTCGGCCATCATAGTTTCATTCCATCTCCCCAGTACCTCCTCTCCATTTCCTTAACATCTTGGTGAAAACGTTCACTATAATGTCCCAGATTTTCTGGAAAGTAGTCGATATGTGAATGCAGAAAATGCACTTTACACTCATGTTACAACCCATCTTCTTGAAATTTTCCAACATTGTTTCGACAATGGCCTTGTAATTAGGATCTTTGTTATTGCCTAAGAAGTTTTCAGTAACTGATCGGAAGGCGGTCCATGCTTCTATTTCTCTCTCATTCATTGTCTTCTCAAAATCTCCATCCTTCATCAACTTCTTTATTTGAGGACCAACAATAATTCCAGCCTTTAATTTGTCTTGTGTAATGAAGGGAAATTTCTTGGAAAGGTACTTGAAGCAGGGTCCAGCCTGTGGTAGAGCCCTTACAAATTGCTTCATCAAGCCCAATTTTATGTGTAGTGGCGGAAGCAATATCTATATATCTCTATATCTCTATATTTTGAAGTGAAATTGTGAAAAAACTGTACGTGATAGAAAAAAAACTAAAAGCATTTCTGAAATCAGCATAAAAAAGGAGTCAGAATCACTTATTAGTTTTCAGTATTCCGATATAATGCAGACTAGTGTTACAGCTAATAAGATACTTTGAAGCACTTATTTGAAAGAAATGATAATTATGGTTCCTTTCAAAGCCAACTTATGCCTCCTGCTATGATTAGCAACACTGAGAAACCAATTTGGAAAAATAAAATGACTTAATTTCCTTCAACAACCTATTCCCTTCAATTGATGCAATTCTGGACTGGCAGCTTTGGCTCATTCATCAAAGCATCTTACCCCTTGGTTGCCGTCTTCAGAGAATTGGTAGCGAAAGTCTCCGATAATATAACGAAAGATCAGATTATTAGGATTCTCAGCTTGCACTCTTTAGTAGCTAATACTTTTAGGATTATTTCAATAAATACTTCACAAACAGACACAGTATCATAACATTATTAAAGGCTACATCCACATTTACATGAGATTCACAGTATGCGAAACGTCAATGCCATTATTTCTTTTGTTTTTAAAGCGCTCATAAAAATGGCAATGAGAGTAAAGTTTTCAAAATGCACGATTCTGTTGGTACATGTTTGAGCCATAGTGCTATTTTTAGAGACTGATAAAATAAACTAGCAGAATCGTATTCACTTATCGAGTTCTTAGTAAAAAGGCCATTACATAAATGAAGGACCAAACCATCCACATAGGCATTATACAACCCCAATAACAAATCCCAGGGATTACAATTATACGTACGATGCATGTGGTAATTGTCGCTTAATATCTTTATAGAATTTCCATTCTAAAATGTAGTACTTAGTAAATGTAGAATATATGCCAGGATATGAGTGTAACATGTTTACATCATAGTATGCATGTATATCTTCTATTATCAGATAAAAGCTCCGCTAACAGAGGATGGGTAAGGTTTCGGCTTGAACAGAAGAGTTTTCTTAAAAATGTTATGTGTCACATTCACAAGACTTTCTTCTCTACCCTCTAACGTTTATTTAGTAGGTACACAAACTATTCTTATTATAGCTTATTTTTCTATATACTTCATTTTAATGCAAATAAACCTTTGCAGAAATAGCTACATTACACATTTCGTTATAGATACAAAGGGAACAGCGATAGTCAAATGTTTTATAATTGGACGGTGTATGCTGGCCTTAAAATTCCACACAATCGCGAGAAACAACTGAAAATCGACAGGACTTCAAAAGAGTGACAAAGATATTGAACAATTCGAACCATTAATAACGGATATTTCGGAAATGACTCGTACCCCCCCCCAAAAGTACATTTTTTGTGTAGTACGTTTTTATTATTCGCTTAACGTATACCATTTATACAAGATTATATAAAATTCCTTGTAAATGAAAAGGACTCCACAGGCTAATCCCAGAAAATACAAAATATATATTTTATTTGTCATGTAAATATCTTTAATATATGCTATTTTAATCCAAATTGATGGAGCAAGTTTTCAGAAAATAAAACATTTCCAAGAATGTAAGGGAAAGTTGCGTTGGAGGGATTTTCTTGAAAATCTTCGTGTCGTAATTCTGGAAGATACTGAACTTAATTACCAAGTATGGTATTTATTCGATGTTTAATTTTTAGTTATGCTGTTCATAAACACATACACGGACCTTTTTCTAAAAGGTGAAATATTGACATTGAATTTTTGGGTAAAATACAATACTTCCCCTACTTACTATACGTAGTAGAGAAAGTAAAAATGTATACATAGAATATCTTACATTAGTAAGCATTGCGAAGTCATTCGACTTGAGAGATGAGTTTTGTATATAAAGATGATTTTCAATCTTCGTAAACGCTGATCAGAGCCATTTATAAAGTGATTAATGCTGCAATGGTGACGCAGGGCAAAGGACACATCAGGGTAAATGATATCGCATTGGCCAGATATCAATTATTGGTTCGCACTCCTGAAATCGATGTATGGACACTCCGTAGCCTCATGGATGCCAACTGTACAGTATGCAAATAGCATGATGAACTATTTCCGAGCTTTAGTTGCTAATCCAAAATGAAGAACTCGAAATTCAATTTTTACTTCGTCTCCCACGCAAAGTAACTAGACGAAATGTCTTCCAACCAGAAATTTGGTGTATATATTCACCGTAAATACATGTTTTGACACAGCCTGAACCTTACTTAGAAAACATCCGCGTACTTCATTTTAATCCACATAAACCTTTCCGGAAATAGCTGCAATGCAAATTTCGTTATCAGATACAAGTAATAGCGATAGTCAAATGTTCTGGAACTGGACGCTATATGCTTGGCTTTAAAATTCAATACGCCTTCCATGACATCCCGAGGAACAATTAAAACTCGACAGGACATGACTAAGTATTGAACAGTTCGAACCAACGGATATCTCGCAAGTGGCCGATGCGACAAAAAAAAAAACTCTGATGTGCAACACTCATATGACATTCTCTACTCTTGTACAAACTATTTTTACAAACGCTAATTCTCCATATGTTTCATGTTAATCGAAATATTGAGATGTTAATCTTATAATATTTTTCTTGTAGATGCAAGGGGAATTGGTGGGCTTTAAGCGATAGTCAAATATTTTAAGAGCTGGTTGCTATGTGGAGTATTCCATTCTCTTTACTTTACCAGGACAAAAAAAAATGAATAACGAATTCCCATTTGAGAAAAAGTATAAGTATTGGAAAATTTAAGGGAACAACCTCTAAAATGGTTCACTCAACAAAAAAATGTATATGACATAAATTATATATTTTAACGCGATCTACACTTTTTGTGTAGTAAACTTTTGTCTATCTCTTATGGTTTACCAGTTATGCAAAAGTCGTTCACAATGAAGAATACTTTTGGGGACATTCCCAGGAAACTCAAGATATACATTTTATTTGTCATAAAAGTATCTTAAACATATGATATTTTAATCAAAATTGTTAGAGCCATTTTTGAGAAAATTAAAATTTTCGAAAAATGTTCCATGTAAAGGTAGTCTGGGGTGGGGGATTTTCTTGAAAACCTTCGTGTCGCATCTCTGGAAGATACTGAACCTAAATACCAAGATTGGTGTTTATCCGAATGTTCGTTTCTGAGTTATGCTGTTCACAGACACACAGACACACACACACACGAGCATGTTTCCAAAAATGCTTTTTTTGGATTCAGGGGGGTCTCAAAACATATGTTTCCGGTGAAATCTCGGTATCGAATTTTTGGGTGGAATACAATACTTCTCCTACTTACTATACTAGTAGAGAAAGTAAAAATAATGTTTTTTTCATTCCAAATAAATTTCTTGATATCTGTGAAACATTTTACACAAAAAAAGTATTATTAAATGAATATATTATACCGGTAATGCAGCATATGATAAGAAATTTAATAAATGTGATTGAAGTTTATAATGTTCATGCATTTCAATTATAGATTCTCTTGAGTGGCTTCATTTGTCACAATATATTAAAAAATTCAGCAATGATTTGAGGAGAATCGACCGCATCTTTCTTCTCACTGATAAAATTGCATCAAAATGCATGAGGTTTTGGTTCTCATAAAGAGAACTCGAACCGAATTTCTTGCAGAAGCATTTAAAGAAAGCCAATCACACAATGTGGAAGAGAGAATCTTTTGAACCAGTAAAAAAGCAACGAAGTGGAAGGTCTGCATTAAATTCGCCACTTCTCTTATTCGAGGAATATTTTAGCATCTCGGTGGATGATTTACCTCAAGCGGACTGATTCCCGAAGGAAAGTGGACCTGGCATTAGAAGATTTCTGACGTTGAGTAGCGATTACATTCTCAGCCTAGCGAGAAAATTGAAGGGTTAAATCACATATTTCATACCGCACTTCTACCTCTCGGGCCTGTCTATGAAAAGGGGAGAAGGAGATATCAAATCGCATCAATAACTCTGCTTCGAAAACTAAATAAAAAATCCCCGAGCGCCTCATTGATCTTGGCACTTTGAGGAGGAAAAAACTGGAAGAAGGGAAATATAGGGTAACCCATAAGCTGTGAAAGTTTGCAAATATATCAGCAAATCTTGATACGCTGTACAGTTATTTTACAAACAATTTTATAATTGGGCACGCGTTCTTTGGTCTCTATTGCTGTAAACATAGTAAGCTGAAGCACATCGCAAGAGGGAAATAAATTATTTGGAACATTTAATGAGAAAACCCTACTTCCTAAGAGGTGCATTGAAACGAATGCTAAATAGAATAAAGGTTCGGGGAAGAAGATGTATCAGAAGATAATGTAGAAGAGAGATGATAGAAAAGCGTGATTGACTGGTTGATTAATTGATCATGAATCCAGAAAAACTTTATAATCATGGATGGTAAATGTGTAGATTATTCCTCTTTTTACACTAAACTATTTTTACTGTCTCTACTACGTATAGTAATTAGGGGAAGTATTGTATTCCACCCAAAAATTCGATACCGAGATTTCACCGGAAATATATGTTTTGAGACCCCCTGAATCCAAAGAAAGCATTTTTGGAAACGTGTCCGTGTGTGTGTGTCTGTGAACAGCATAACTCAGAAACAAACAGTCGGATAAACACCAAACTTGGTATTTAGTTTCAGTATCTTCCAGAGATGCGACACGAAGGTTTTCAAGAAAATCCCTCCACCCCAAACTACCCTTTACATGGAACATTTTTCGAAAATTATAATTTTCTCAACAATGGCTCTAACGATTTTGATTAAAATATCATATGTTTAAGATATTTTCATGACAAATGAAATGTATATCTCGAATTTTCTGGGAATGTCTGCAAAAGTATTCTTCATTGTGAACGACTTATGCATAACTGGTAAACCATAAGAGGCAAACAAAATTTTACTACACAAAACATGTAGATCGCGTTAAAATACACAATTTATGTCATATACATTTTTTGTTGAGTGAACCATTTTCGAGATATTGCTTGTTATTCCCTTAAATTTTCCAATACTTACACTTTTTCTCAAAGTCGTTATTAATTTTTTTTTCCTGGTAATGCAAAGAGAATGGAATACTCCACATAGCAACCAGCTCTTAAAATATTTGACTATCGCTTAAAACCTACCCATTCCCCTTGCATCTATAAGAAAATTAGCAATAAGATTAACATCTCGATATCTCGATTAACATGAAGCATATGGAGAATAAGCTTTTGTAAAAGTAGTTTGTACAAGAGTAGAGAAAGTCATCATCAATTTTTTTTACCGGTATCATTCCATTGGCTGCAAATGAGAGCGTAGAGATGATAATAAATACATTACAGAGAGAAATCAGCGCTTAAGGGCGGCGACATCGTTCACAAATGGCATCTGGCGATCAGACAACATTGTCCAGTAAAACCTGTTGTATCACAAAGCATTTCCTTGTACTTATTCGTGTGTTTTGAGCGTCACTTAAACGATGAGATCATACAGCAAAGCTTCCCGTATATACGAGTATATTGATGCATATATGTCTGTATGTGGCAGTCAGATGGTGTTACTTGGTCCTTTCCTTGATCAACTTTCTGATAGATGACCTCAGTAATGTATCTATTTTACCGAGGGAGATGCTCCGCAGTAACTTGTGAGGCTAGCAGCCGGGTTCGAGTCCCGTTGCGCTGGTGACTCTGCCCTTGGTTCTTTCGCGGTTTTCCCTGTTGGTAGGCGAATGCTAGGGTTGGATTATAATAGCCGCGAATTACCCTGTCCCCAATTCCTTTCCCTTATCATGCTTTAGGGTCGAAGAATCAAGCGACAGGACGTGGGCGAGGTAGTGAGGTTTGCTTTATGGAACGGTGTGTCCTGGCGTTTGGTGTGGGACGTTTTCCCTTAGAGAGACCTTTCCACCTTCCGTGAGAGGTAGGCCTGAGGATGTAATATCTGGAGACGTTAAGGAATTCACCTGTGTCCGACCGTCCCGGATCTGATTCTTCCTCCCGGAGGTTTCCGAAGCACAAAAGATAACTATGCATTTAATTGCCGAAATCCTCCTGCGCAGTGTTGCCAACTTAGCCATTTTATGGCTAAACCTAGCATTTTCACAGTAGCGTTTAGCCATATAAAATCGTAAAATGCTTATAGCCTGAAATCTAGACTATTTAACAAACCCCTTAGCCAAAATCTAGCCTAAATATAAACATTTTATCTGCGCTTTAGCTATGCAAAGGTAAAATAGTTAGGGTGAATCCCCGCTACCTTTTAGCTGTATTATATTCCTATCATGAGTCATGGCATGCCATCAAAATATTTACTATTCTTAAAGTAAATATGTATTAGCATCTAGATAATACGCCGTTGTAACATGAACTTGACCCTCGATTATTCACCGTGGTTATTCCCCCAAGTAATTTAAAGCTGAACTATGTTGCTCTAATTCCATGGTTCCAATGCATGTTTATGTTCGTTTGCTCTGCGAGAAAAGGAGAGGGGAAAAGATGTCAACTTGTAGATATGTATATCAGGCCGAACCAGTGTTGCCAACTTAGCTATTTTATGGCTAAATCTAGCATTTTCACAGTAGCGTTTAGCCACATAAAATCGTAAAATGCTTATAGCCAAAATCTAGCCTAAAAGCATAATTTCATCTGTGCTTTAGCTATGCAAAAGGAATAAATGGTTACGATGAATCCCCACTACCGTATAGTTATATTATGTTCCTAACATGAGTCATGACATGTCATTAAAATCTACTAATCATAAGGTCGACTTTCTGGAGTATGCGTTCAAAATGTATGATTTTTGACACATAGAATTGGTCAGTTTTTACATATTTTACCTAAAGAATTTCAGTAAACTTTGTATTTCAACATCAGTTTTATTTAAGGTACGGTGTTTGTGTTTAGCAAAAAATATCTTACTCGATTTCAATTTTATATTAAATAAATTATTGTTTTACAATATTTAAATATTATGGAATTATCTAATCAATTATAATATTTAGAATGTCTTTTATGGAGTTTAACTTATGCAAACAAAATATGGGTACTTTTAGACACCAATTATATCTAGCCATTTTTTTGTTAAATAATGCCTTTTTAAAGATGCCATCTAGCCAATATTTCCGAGGAAGTGTTGGCAACACTGCTCCTGCGCTTCGTTAATCATCCTCCTGCCTGATTTAATTGGAAGGTGAGTTTTGCTTATTTCGAATTTCTATCCTGTTGAACGAAGGCAGAGAGAGTCGGACAGATAACATTAGTTACATAGTTACCTTCCTGTACTACCTGTTTCATTTCTATTTCAGAATAAGTGGAATTTTGATCGTGGATTGGAATAAGCAATCTTAATTTATGTAACGATTCGGGGAAACCATAAAAAAATCCCAATCACACTGGCTTTTGTTGTAACGTTCTAAATGCGAGTCATGGGTTCTGCCGCTTACGGTATCCTCCTCGCCTCCTTCTTGTTTGTTATACCTCGAAATACCAGAAATTATTGGTAGAGCGTTGTTTTCGTATGGACACTTGAAGTAACCAGACACCTTGTGACCGGCAATCATATTAAAGTATCCTGTTTTGTGATGACAGCAAATGGGAAATTGATGTCATAAGGCGTTTAATACATCCTCGTAAATATTCTATTTCAAAGTTGATATGCATAAAAATGCAATTAGGTTTGTCATGGAATTGAAAGTGAAACATTAAAAAAAATGGAAATAGTGGTTGACTTACAAATCAATAAATGCGAATTAAAACACAAATATGCTAAAATAGTATTGTGGCATTTGGTTGTGGCAACTTTGTAAGAACATATGCGGTTTATGGCAGCATTGTTTGGTGACTGTTAGGTTGGTAGTACGGACCGGAATGACGTAATAGGTGTGGGGATAAACCGGTTGTATCTTCAGTAAGCGTCTACGAGGCTCTGTTCTCTTGGAATGTAACGAAGAGTGCAGACATGTGAATCAGGACGCTCCGTCAAGCAGAAGGTAACATGTACCTTTATTAATTTTGAATATAACCTACCATCTAAACTTTTACTATGCAATTTAATAATGTAGATAGATCCTTCTTTCCTTCTCCATAATCACCTAAGAATATTTTAAGAGTTTTCAGGTGTTTTTAGGAACTTTTATTAGCTCGCCCCGTCGGACCTCGTGTAGATTGCTATAAGTTAAAACTCCGGTACCATGCTCTACCCACCGTGACATGTGAGAATATAAGAGGTTACGACAGTATTTAGGAATGGATTGTTTATGAAATGGCTGAAAACGATTTTTTTACCTTTTATTGTCAGAAAGTTCGCTTAAGGTTAGAAATAAATATATCGCATACTTCATGTGGTAAGAGTTTTAAATGTCTGCATTATATTATTGTTGGCCAAGAGTTCCTTTAAAGTACATTCTCAAACGGTATGTCAGTTCCCCCCTCCGTTGCGAATATTCGGGTAACATCGGCAGCGATGTCCAGTATTGCCAAATATTATGCAAGGGGCGCAGAATTATCCACGGTAAAAAAAGTGAGCGCAGGCAACAAACAATTTAACTATAATTTCCTAAATCATAAAAATGTAAAATTACAGAAGAATAAACCTAATGTCTGTGTAAACTATTTAAAAGTAGCTCTTTTCTTCCCTTCTCTGCATATTTCCCTTTCACACACTTCTTCATTGAAATACACACTATCCATTATAGCGAACCCTAGAATGGTTTTAATACAGCTTCCCCCCCAAAAAGAATTAACTTGAGCTTAAATGTATATTAACTTACACACCAAGCTGCAAGCTGACATACGTGTGTTATTTAGTTTCACTTTTAACTATTGTATCTTGCCTACTAAGTTGATAACTCTGCCTTTCCCTTCGCGCCCAGCTGATTAGGCAACCCAACGTGCGTGCCACGGTGGAACCGAGTACGGTTTCTTAAGTAAAAGAAAAGCATCGTTATGAGGCGATACAGTATATAAGAAAAACCAGTTAGGTGAGCGTGGTGTTGGAGAAGGGATCGCATTTTGTGAGAAGGTAAGAAAGACAGTAACAGGAATATAATAGCTATCCAAGTGTGTGAGGCAGGGGGCTGTTATATGAGACGTAATAAGTCAAAAGTTGTGTGTGCTGTCTGCAGGGCCTCAGGCGCCCTATTTTAATATCCTCCTCGGGGCGTGCGAGGCGTCCCCCCCACTTCACCCATGGGACCGCTGCTAGTCATAAGAGAGGCAGGCGCCTGTCAATGACTGCTGCGGATATTTCACCCGTCTGCTACAACACGCTCCAAAGTATGCTTTTCAATCTTGGCTTTAACACAACTCCTCAACCATGCATACTAATAAATCAACCCTTCTCAGGTTCCAGTAACTTTTCTGCAATGCAACATTGTCACTGGATTGTTCAATGCGTCCATAAGTTGTGTTACCAGCAGTGGTCACAAATATGTTGATCAACAACATTAGGAGAATGAGCTGGTGCATTGCGAATTTTGTAGACCATACACAAGTGTCTCGAATGTGATTGTGGTGTTGATAGTGCTATGGAGGTGGCGCTAGTGGTAGTACTTATGGTGGTGGCGCTGGTAGTAGTATTTATGGTGGTGGAGGTGGTAGTAGTAGTTCTGATGGCGCTGGTGGTAGTGTTTATGGTGGTGACGCTGGTGGTAGTGTTTATGGTGGTGACGCTGGTGGTAGTGTTTATGGAGGTAGCACTAGTGGTAGTACTTATAGTGGTGGCGCTGGTGGTAGTATTTATGGTGGCGCTAGTAGTAGTATTTATGGTGGCGCTAGTAGTAGTATTTATGGTGGCGCTGGTGCTAGTACATATGGTGGTGGCGATGGTAGTAGTATTTATGGTGGCGCTGGTGGTTGTGTTTATGGTAGTGGCCTGGAGGTAGTGTTTATGGTGGTGACGCTGGTGGTAGCATTTATGTTGGCGCTGGAGGTAGTGCTTATGGTGGTGACGCTGGTGGTAGTGTTTATGGTGGTGACGCTGGAGGTAGTGCTTATGGTGGTGGCGCTGTTGGTAGTGTTTATGGTGGTGACGCTGGTGTAGTATTTATGTTGGCGCTGGAGGTAGTGCTTATGGTGGTGACGCTGGTGGTAGTGTTTATGGTGGTGGCGCTGTTGGTAGTGTTTATGGTGGTGACGCTGGTGGTAGTATTTATGTTGGCGCTGGAGGTAGTGCTTATGGTGGTGACGCTGGTGGTAGTGTTTATGGTGGTGACGCTGGAGGTAGTGCTTATGGTGGTGACGCTGGTGGTAGTGTTTATGGTGGTGTCGCTGGTGGTAGTGTTTATGGTGGTGACGCTGGAGGTAGTGCTTATGGTGGTGACGCTGGTGGTAGTGTTTATGGTGGTGACGCTGGAGGTAGTGCTTATGGTGGTGGCGCTGTTGGTAGTGTTTATGGTGGTGACGCTGGTGTAGTATTTATGTTGGCGCTGGAGGTAGTGCTTATGGTGGTGACGCTGGTGGTAGTGTTTATGGTGGTGGCGCTGTTGGTAGTGTTTATGGTGGTGACGCTGGTGGTAGTATTTATGTTGGCGCTGGAGGTAGTGCTTATGGTGGGTACGCTGGTGGTAGTGTTTATGGTGGTGGCGCTGTAGGTTTATTATGGTAGTGGTGGTTATGGTGGTGTTGGTGATGGTTGTGCTTGTGGGGGTTGTGGTGTTGGTTGAGCTTATGCTGATGGTGTGCTTATGAAGGTGGTCCTAGTGGTAGTGCTTATGGTAATGGCGCTTTAGGTGGTTGTACTTATGGTGATGGTGTGGTGGTGCCGGTGCCGGCGGCGGCAGCGGTGGTTGTGGTCATGATGGTGACGGGGATAGTGGTTATTGTGGTGATGATGGCGGTGGTAGTGGTGATGGTGCTGCTGCTATAATGTACGCACTAGCGTCGAATTATGTTTTTATATTAATTGGAATTTCATTTAAATTTGTTTAAAGTGCCAAAATGTTAATTATTAACTTTCCATTATGGCGGCACTTTTCTGATGTAGACCAGTCGTATGATAGAGTGCGACAGATATCAAACAAGCCTTACTTTCTGTATCGATATTTGACGATCATACTCCACTATCGCTGGAAAATTTTCCCACGTGCCTTCACGATCAGGTATAACCAACATGTGTACGGCGGAAACAAGCGCTAAATTCAAACAACAAAATCGTGTCAGAAAAATCTAGCCAACCCGAAAAACAGAAAATATGAAATGAAAGGTTATGAACTGGAGAACACGACAGATCGCAAATATTTCACCAAACGGAGCAGCTAATATGAGAAAGGTAAACCAAAAAGATTTGCACTAACTTTGTGTTGGCATGCATAAAATCAAAATGGACCAGCTCACAAGAGAAGTACCAGCCTTCCTGCCGCAACTTGTTAAACGTATAACTAATAATGTATTATAACTTTTAAAATTGTCATACTCATTTAAATGATAAACGATTACCTACATATCCAATTGCTATCCCTAATTAAATGTTTCAGTAACAAAATACGCATCAGAGTAACTACCAACTAAATTTTGTTTAAACTAACTGCTTAACCTGTGCAAAAACTGACAATGAATAAGATAAACAAATTCATGCGATTTATAGTAACAAATCCACATTATTTTACGTGGATATATGGGCTAATGCAAAACCTTTCGGCTGGAGCTCATTAAAAATGTTAGTAATAAAGTGCCAAAAAGTATACTCGGATATTAATATACACATTAAAAAAGAGAGATGTTGTATACAGGATGTATCTTCATTGGTGTCATATATTTGGGAACGTGTTCCTGACATCAAAACAATAAAAATATTTCGTATTTTTTTTAAAAAAAAACTCAGTAACAAGCGAGATATTGTTTGACTTCGTACCCATACAACGCTTGCACTTTTTTGGGGAAAGTAGTTAAGAGATCATTTGTTGTCTACTTTCTCGGTTACATTCTGTAGTAAAAAATACAAACATACACGCATGCCAAATTCGTAGCTTCAATGAAACGAGTGTCGAGTGGACGAAAAAGTGCCGAAGCTAATGATTTACTTTACTGTTTTCTCCACATAATGCTGGCAGAAGCTCCTTACCATCTGTATTCCGTACCAGCCCTGGGTGACTCAATCTCTTGTTGGTTTGAATTCAAGTCTAACAGACACACATTAGCCTATGGAGAAAGGTCAGGTCTAGGCTAGCGAAAGGAGAGGAATACCGAAACAAACCCCTGAATGACTCCGTCTCGTATTGGCTTAATGTCAAAAGTCTGGCACTCAAATATTAACCTAATAATAAAGGTAGGTTTCTGCTAAGGAGCAAAGGATAAGGGGGAATAGTAAACATTAAGTGAAGTGCTAGAACAAGTAAGAGGTGGCAGGTAGGTGTGGTAGAGGCGGTTCAGTATTTCTTTACCAACATAAACCACTGCGCATTATATCGGCACGATTCTATACACTCGACTGCACAGCTAATCTTACTGACTGTTCAAAATAAATGACGTTACATCACATGACTTTCGTTTATTAGTAGACTCTATTGTTTATTAGTAGGTGTACAAGCTATTCTTACGAAAGCTTATATTTCTACCCTATTTTAATCAAGATAAACATTTGCAGAAATAGCTAAATTACACATTTCTTATAGATACAAAGGAAATAGCGATATTCAGTTGTTTAAGGACCGGACGCTATATGCTGATTTCAACATTCCATACTCTTTCCATGCAATCGCGATAAACCTGAATGTCGACAGAACTTTAAAACAATGTCAAAGTATTGAACAATGCGAACAATTAATAACGGGTACCTCGGAAATGGCTTACACCACAAAAAATTATTTGAAATAAATTGTGTGTTTTAAAGAGATCCGCATTGTCTTTTGGAGTACCTTTTCGTCTATTGCTCACCATTTACCAATTATACAAGATTAGGTATATAAAATTTCTTATGAATGAACAGGATTTCAAGGATAGTCCCAAAAAATTCAAGACATAGTTTTGTTTGTCACGTAAGTATCTTTAATATATGGTATTTTAATCCAAATCGGTACAGCCATTTTTTAGAAAATAAAGACATTTCGAAAAATCTATCGTGTAAAGGGAGGTTTGGGGTTGGAGGATTTTCTTGAAAATTTTCGGGTTGCAATTTTAGAAGATAGCGAACTTAAATACCAAGTTTAGTATTTATACGACTTTTCGTTTTTTAGTTATGCTGTTCACATACAACACACACACACACACACACACACACACACACACACACACACACAGGAACCTTTTTCTAATGTTTTTTAAATTTTATTCAGAGAGGCCTCAAAATACGTATTTGCGGAGAAATCTCGATATCGCATTTTCAGGTGGAATACAATACCTTCTCTACTTAGTATATACACAGTAAAGAAATTAATAGCTTTATTGACTCGAATGTTTACAAAATTAAGTGCCTTATACCAGCCAGAGCCTAAAAAATTAAACCAAGCACTGAGATTGCATTCAAAATTGCATTCATCAACGGAGTGTGAAAAACAAAATGAGAATTAATTAATATTGATGAAACAGATATTTGCGTATGCCTGAACACAAACTAACGTGCGTGACAAGGAAGGAAGCGAAGACGTGATACGTTATATGTATTACCAAGTACGAATGAAGAGGAAAATAATGAAGAATAACATCATTTTATTGTAGATGTTAGCAAGGTTTTCTCCTGTTGAAGCTTGATATTTACATAAATGAAAAACAAAAGCGGCACCGTGTTTGGAAACACACTATGGTTCTCGTAATAGCATAAATACATACGTAATATTGCTAGGAAGTGGGTTGCTTGTTACAGACCGTTCTTCCCATCCAGTTAACAAGTTGCCGCGTCATTAGTGTCCACGGGAGGATGAAAGTAAATCAAGTCATCACTCTGCTGATAACGATGTTCAGCTTGTCTGCACCAAATGTATCTTTCTCTGTCTAATCTGAATACTGGCTTTCTTGCTTCCCCGTTTCTCTTGCAACGGACACAAAACTTGCTGCATAAATATCCCTTATGAGGCATGGGCGTGGCGCTATCGAGACATGATAAAAGGTATAGACAAATTTAACAGGTTGACTGCAACAAGATACACTACGTGATCAAAAGTATCGGGACACCTGGCTGAAAATGACGTACAAGATACTGAACCCAAATACCAAGTTTGGTGTTTATCCGACTGTTCGTTTCTGAGTTATGCTGTTCACGACACACACACGCACGCAAATGTTTCTAAAATGCTTTTTTTTTGGATTCAGGGGGTCTCAAAACATGTATTTCTGGTGAAATCTCGGTATCGAATTTTTGGGTGGAATACAGTACTTCTCCTACTTACTATACGTAGTAGAAAAGGTAAAAATGGGTTACCAATTTCTTAAGCGGTGAATAAACTTCCTGTGAGCTGCCTTTTATGCTGTAAAGGATTGATTTAGCACAGTGTCATTATTGTGACATCTGCTGTCAGAATACAGGGGGGGGGTGAAAGGCTAGATAAAAAGTTTGTGGGTGATGTATGAAGTTTCAGAGAAGAGTTAAGCCAGTTACTTTCCTGTCAGCCCCGTGTGGTGGCAAAAGAGGCAAAGGATTAAGTATGCTGTGAACTCAAAGGCTTAGGAACGATAATCCTGCTGAACCCAACACGCTTGCTTCTTCCGCGTTTTTCTAGTCTTTTCCCTCTTTCCTTGTCTTCTTCTCTTCCCAACTTGCTCCCAATTGATTTTCAGCCGCCTTTAATACGCGTTTAGTTCAATAAATCGATTTCCACATTTCTAGATAAGGGAATGATGTTCCCTTTGCTCCACCATTATGTCAACCTATTTCCTAATGGAATGAACAGTCGATAAGGAAGGACTGATTCCTAACCTTGCTGGTTACTTATTGAACTGTTTGTCTTGAGTAGAAGCATGTAGGTTCTTCCAGAGTTAACAATAAATATTTTGTGCGAAAATTGCAGTGATTTTGTTTCTTTTTTTCCTACATTTGAATGAACAAATTTTTTAATGCATAATGTTATAAACACTGGTGACCCTCTACACCCATTAACTCTCCGGAATAAATCTCAGATAAAGGCCATAATTAACTATTTTCATAATTCAAACTATTTCTGTTAATAGAATACAAATTTAAACAATAAAAGGATAAAAACACGCACATCATCATCTGACAAGGCTGCTGTGCATAACAGGTCCGGCAGCTTGTGCAGAAGCTTGAATAAAGCGGACTTGGAATTCGAACACCTTAATTATTAACTTTATCTACAAATGATTTTAGAATGCGTTTTCCAATTTCATCATTTACATTTCTGTTTTGAATATGATCATAAAATATGATTCAGTGGTATTAATGCGTACTCACAACAGTAATTTACCCACATGAGACAGTGTGACAATTTCATCTATCAAGCCTAAAAGAAACTGATTCAAATATACGCAAAATAAGCATTTCATACAGTCCATAGTAAAAAATCTGATGTGTTACACTCACATGACTTTCTCTACTCTTGTACAAGCTATTTTAACAAACGCTTATTCTCCATATGCTCCATGTTAATCGAGATATCGAAATGTTAATCTTACTACTATTTTTCTTATAGATGCAAGGGGAATTGGTAGGTTTTAAGCGATAGTCAAATATTTTAAGAGCTGGTTGCTATGTGGAGTATTCCATTCTCTTTGCATTACCAGAAAAAAAAGAATAACGAATTCCCATTTGAGAAAAAGTATAAGTATTGGAAAATTTAAGGGAACAACAAGCAATATCTCTAAAATGGTTCACTCAAAAAAAAAAAACATGTATATGACATACATCGTGTATTTTAACGCGATCTACATTTTTTGTGTAGTAAAAGTTTGTATATCTCTTATGGTTTACCAGTTATGCAAAAGTCGTTCACAATGAAGAATACTTTTGGAGACATTCCCAGAAAATTCGAGATATACATTTCATTTATCATGAAAATGTCTTAAATATATGATATTTTAATCAAAATCGTCAGAGCCATTTTTGACAAAATTAAAACTTTCGAAAAATGTTCCATGTAAAGGGTAATTTGGGGTCGGGAGATTTTCTTGAAAACCTTCGTGTCGCATCTCTGGAAGATACTGGACCTAAATACCAAGTTTGGTGTTTATCCGACTATTCGTTTCTGAGTTATGCTGTTCACAGACACACAGACATACATAAGGAACTGTTTCCAAAAATACTTTTATTGGATTCAGGAGGCATCAAAACATGCATTTCCGGTGAAATCTCGGTATCGAATTTTTGGGTGGAATGCAATATTTCCCCTACTTGCTATACGTAGTAGAGAAAGTAAAAATTAAATTGACCATAAAATGACCTTGACAACGTCCTCCGACAGAACACGACTAATGGCATTCGCCTCCCCCTCATAATATCAAACAAGTTTTATACAAGACATTTCTTTCAACAACGCTTAGTTTTGGAGATATTGTACAGTCTCAATTTAAATGGTCCATCCTGTATATAAAATATTTAGCAATGTTTGCAATGTATCCAATACGTTTAAAATCACCAACAGAAAGTGTGGAAACATTGGGGACGCTTCTAAAAGTTGCATTTCTATATATGTAGCAGTAACAGGGAAGCAATTTCATATTAATAATAATGAACAACTGTGAGAACCAAGTTATTTATGAACCAATGCTAATTTTAATGCTACGGAGAGACGCAGAATTTGTTAAATTTAATTTAATATACGTATTGTTAGATAAATAGTACATAGAATATAAACAAGCACCACCCCTGAATGAGAAAATCTCCTGTGCAGGGCGGGAGGGGGGAGGTGTTCCTCACTAATAAACGTATATAACACACAAATATATAAAAAATAATATCAAAATAATGAACTTAATTACTATTTTTACGATAAAAGCAATAAGACGTAAATTTTAAGTCACAAAACCTTATTTTGTTAAACAGATTCTTTAGTAACTAACATATAAATTTAAAAAGAAGTACGAATATTGAGCTACAATAATGTTTATATTAAATAATTAATGCTAATGCAATTAATTGAAAGTATATCGATTTATAATTACTTTAACAATACTAGCAGTGGAAATTTGGAGAAATAAGTAAGCATAATTTAATTATTTGTTTCCTTTCACCCAATTATTGTTGAGAATTAGCACACTAATCGACAATTTAAAATGCTGTAAAATGCGGATACTGAGAAACTTAAAGTTTGGTGTTTATCCGACTGTTCGTTTCTGAGCTATGCTGTTTACAGACACACAGACACACACACACGGACATGTTTCCAAAAATACTTTTTTTTTGGATTCAGGGGGTTTCAAAACATATATTTCCGGTGAAATCTCGGTATCGAATTTTTGGGCGGAATACAATACTTCCCCTACTTACTATACGTAGGAGAGAAAGTAAAAAGAACAACGAATTCTCTGTTGAGAAAAAGTGTAAGTATCGGAAAATTCAAAGAAATAACAAGGAATATCTTGAAAATGGTTCAATTTACAAAAAAAAAAAAGTTTATGACATATATTGTATGTTTTAATGAGATCTACATTTTTTATGTAGTAAAATTTTGTCTATCTGTTTGCCAGTTATGCAAAAGTCGTTCAGAATGAAGAGGACTTTTGGGGACATCCCCAGAAAATTCAAGATATACATTTTATTTGTCATGAAAATGTCTTAAATATATGATATTTTAATCACAATCGCTAGAGCCATTTTTGAGAAAATTAAAATTTTCGAAAAATTTTCCATATAAAGGTAATCTGGGGTGGGGGGATTTTCTTGAAAACCTTCGTGTCGTATCTCTGGAAGATACTGAACCTAAATACCAAGTTTGGTGTTTATCCGACTGTTCGTTTCTGAGTTATGCTGTTCACAGACACACACACGGACATGTTTCCAAGAATACATTTTTTGGATTCAGGAGGTCTCAAAACATGCATTTCCGGTGAAATCTCGGTATCGAATTTTTGGGTGGAATGCAATATTTCCCCTACTTACTATACGTAGTAGAGATAGACTCTGCAAATGTTTATCTCGATTAACATGAAGCATATGGAAAATAAGCGTTTGTAAAAATAGTTTGTACAAGAGTAGAGAAAGTCATGTGAGTGTAAGACATCAGATTTTTTTTATAAATGTAACGTATCTATGTCACCACAGACGAGTAGTGTCAATGCAAGGAGGGGACTTATGGATTTCTCCTCGGCATGAGCTTGTTTTCTGTTTCCCCAAAGTGGAAAAGCAGTTGAAGAGCAGGAGGAGAATGCTTGTTGAAGACAAAGCCCGGAGAAGGAGAGAGTGCTATTTTTCTTTTCTCTCTCTCTCTCTCTCTCTCTCTCTCTCTCTCTCTCTCGGCTTCTATAAAGTTATGTTCTTCGCTCCGACCAACAGCTGTATGAAGAATAAAGCCCCAAGCCTCAGGAATAATAAAAATAATAGTAAAAAAGGAAGCGAAAGACAAGAGGAGAAGCTCTGGGAGTTGAATTTATACTCCCGGCGAGGAGCAAATATTTAAATATTCCATTAACTTTAACAGCGGCCATTTCTTGCTCATTTTATCCGTGGGATCCTTATTAATTAATGGTAATTCAACTCCGAAACCCGAGCGGCTTTCCGAGAACCAACAAAAAGCGACTGACAGAAGTGTTTGACTTCAAATCCGCATTTTCAGAAGTAACTTCTGGATATTGGGAAAAGAGAGTTAAATCAAACGAAAATGTTTCCCAAAGTGATTTACGCGGCAGCCACTGCACATCCCAGGGTATTCAAGAGATGTAGGAATTAACCACGGAAGAGCACTTGTTATAGGAAAAGAAGGGAATTTACCCATTTGGGCCTTATCTCCTGCAGCTGGCAAAAATCGACAATCCTAACATTTTCGTTTTCAAGATAGAGCCCAAAAACTACGAACCGGCTGCGCGGTGTTTTTCCTGTCCGCGTCCTCGGCGCTGTCTGAAGCTATCATAGAAAAGCGCGGATGAAACCATACATTTATAAACTACTTTTAAAGGCTTTACTTACCAACTTTATGAAAGAAGATGCTGAAACTGGCCACCATCATTGTCGATACATTTTTGGCACCTCTTTAGGAAACTATCCATCACTCGCCGTAGTTCACCTTGAGAAATGCTGGCAATTTCCTGGCGGATATTTTGGTTTAATCCTTCCAGGATGTGTGGGTTTGTCCTGTACACTTTGTTTTAAGTTACCCCAGAGATAGAAATCTCAGAGGATTAAGTCCGGGGACCGAGGGGGGCACAAATATCTACTAATAATCCTGTCCTCTAACACACTTTCATACTTCCAAACAAAATATCCATTTTGTTTGGAATTCCGTTTGCTTGCATGAGGAAAAAAAACAAAAAAAAAAAAACGAATAGCGATTTCCCATTTGACAAAAGTATAAGTACTTGAAAATTCAAGTCAATAACATGGAATTGCTTGAAAAGGTTGACTCCACAAAAGGAATATATTTAAGAAAATACGTACTTTAACGAGACCTACATTATTTGTGTAACAAGAATTGACTACGGTTTACCAATGTTATACAAAAGTCATTCAGATTAAAGGGGACTTCAGAGGCTATTCCGAGAAAATTTATTTAATTTATCATGAAAATATTTTAAACATATGATATTTTAACCACAATGTCAGAGCCATTTTTAAGAAAATAAAAAATAACAAATTGTTTTCCGGGTTAAGAATAGTCTGGGGTGGAAGGGAGGAGTTCTTGAAAATCCTGCTGTCACATCCTTAAGATACTGAACTTAAATACCAAGTTTGTTATTAGATCGACTTTTCTTTTCTTACCTTTTTAGTGGGAGGGGACGTTACACGGGCGTTTTGTTTAAAAAAGGTTTTTTTTGGATTCAGGGAATCTCAAAAACGCGTTTTTTTTCCTGTGAAATCTCTGTATCGAATTTTTCGGTGAAATGCATTACTTCCTATAGGAAAGTAAAAACCAAATGTCTTCCCTGAATGCTGTTATATCATGCATCTTTTGTTGCATTTTCATGCTGTTCAAAATTAAGAAAACGACAAAACTTTATGAAACCCAAAGAAGAATAACCGCTGAGATTTAATAGGTGCAATTTGTCGGTATTGCTTGACCAAAGCACTTAAACAGAAGATAAAAACAAGAAAGAAAGATGGACGCTGTAAACCTCAGGCTTCTGGTATCTTTGGTATTAGATACAAATGCAATGTACCTATTTTCATATAGCTGCAGCGAATATGCATTGATCATTCTCTTCCCAATACAAGACCTTTACTTCTTACGCTAGCAGAGCTTTTAGAGTTTGAAAAAAATAGCATATTATACAACAAGTCTGTAATATTAGTAATCATTACCATTATAATCAAGTTGCATACAGCTGTTTTTGGTCGATCAATTATAATATTAAAACTTTAAGTTTTCTTCCTTCGAAAAGAATCCCACTTTGTTAATTGTGTGTAATTAGATGGTGATCAGAGAGGAACACTGATGGCGAGGTCTTGAGCGTGCTTACGAGTAGTGAAAAATATGGCAGTACTGTTGAGTCCACGCAGTGTTTATTTTTGCAGGTAATGTAAAAGCAACACATATTGAAGCAAAGGAAATGAACTTAATTTATTAGAATATTAAAATTACAATTAACAGAATTTTGTATTCTAAATAAATTGTTTATATAGGAAATGGATCCCAGTGACTGCTGCTTTGGAGGCGATAAAACGTATGAGCGATAGGGGAGCTGCGCGCACCGCCGAGTAAGCTCAAAATGAGTCGCTGAACTATTATGGATGTCTTAATAGTTCAGTTACGTCACATGTAATCAGCATATTACGATGGTAATCCAGAAAGTCCCAGAAGTTTTGAAATAAACAGTTAACAAAATGCAAATCTCAACGTTCATTATCTACATTTGAAAGGTACACTCTTGAGTTATTTTTCTACAAAATCGTCATTCAAATTGAGGCATTTATCATACCGTGGCACAAGTTTTTCAATACCCTCTCTGTAGAAATCTGCCGTCTGCGACTTCAACCACTGGTTTACACCGGCATGCAGTTCAGCGTCAGTATCAAAGCATCAATTTGATGCACCAAACTCCGTGAAATTTGGGGAAAATGTTCCGAAAGTTCTGTAATCTGGAAACGACGATTTTCACGAATTTTTTCATTGATTTGCATTGACAGTTCATCAGTCATAAGGCTAGGCCTACCACTGCGATCCTCGTCGTGAACATTGCTACGGCCATTTTTAAAATCAATGCACCATTGCCTAACTCGGCTTTCACTCATTATTCCCTGCCCGTAAACATTACAAAGTTGACGATAAATTTCAATTGGTTTGTTCTTTTTAGCCAACCGCACTTCACAAGTGGCGGGATTTTCTATTGCAGCGCACATTTTAACAACTCACAGAGAGCACAGTAAGGAAGGCACAGTCCTCACGCTACCGCAGCTGGATGCGTACTGAACGTAGGAACGTTCTGACACCAAGATGGCGGCTCTAGCCCTACTCATCGCCAAAACGTCTGGGACTTTATGGACTGCCCTGTGGTCGAAAAATGTATTTTACTCCCAGTTCAGTTTCAATAAAAACAACACAAGTAAAGCATGTTCCACATAAATTCTTCAGGAACAGTTTCAAGAAACACAGTGCCAAAGTAAAGGCTTATGAAAATCTATATAGTTTGATTATGACCTAGTACCTCCTTGTCGGCGCGGCATCTACTGCGCCCCTGTCGTCTCCTGTGCATCGACCAAGCTGTTGGCGATCAGTCATGAGTAGGGCCCGGATTTTTAGGTTTTAACCTATATTTTTCCTCGTTATTTAATTAACACATTTCAAGATATATACTCGTTTCACACTTCCTGGAGCAGAATATGCGAATTTCATTACACCTAAAAAAAACCTAAATCAGGAGTTGACACCTAAAATAATCTAAATAGCTGTTTTTCCATTTTCGAAATGAATGTTATTTTCGGATCGAAACTCATTGTAAAATTAGTTATAGACAGTAGATAGTTCAAGTTGCTACAGTTAAACCCAGCACATGTGACGTGGTGACACCTGGATGCAGCTCATAGAAGGTTAGGAGGAGCGTACTTGGCTGTCTGCTGCTATTTACTTTGCCGAGCACTTAAAAGACGCTAAAAATGTCGTGAATGAGTTTCGTTTTTTCTTTTGAAATGTGTTTTTACTGTTTTTCATTACCGCTTATTATCGCAATTACACACACAAACACCCATGTCCAGCTTGGCGGAGTGCCGAAGCTATACACTCCAGCAACCACGGCTACGAGGGACGGCAAGTATCAGCATACTATCCAGTGCTTCTTTCTTTCTTCTTAAGCTCCCTTGTTTAGCCAGTTTATGATTACTGTGTTTTACTGTTTACCGCAATTACACACACACACACACACACACACACACACACTCACATCTATGCCCATGGCGGGACTCGAACCCGCGACCCTCAGCTTGGCGGAGCGCCGAAGCTACACTCTCCAGCAACCACGGCTACGAGGGCCGCCATGAATTGGATGAAACAGAAGCTTCCTGCATTGCCAAGGCTAAGATATCACTCGGAGTGCCCCACTCTTACCGCTTCCCTTGCCTACATTAAGACACTTTTTGTTCTATATCAGAAGCTACTCTCCGGTTGGAAAGTACAACTTTGTCACTGAAAGATGATCTAGATATCATTGGCAATGTTTCCAGTAAAGAAATACCTGGACTAGTGGGAGTTGCATGTTCTTCAAAGTTGCAGAAGATTCTTAAACGAAATCCTGCTTTTGAAGATATGAAAATCATCAATTTAGTATTGCAGGGAGAAAAGTATGCAGGAGAACTACCCCTAGAACCTGCTACACTGGTGTCTATGTTCTACGCTCTAATGACGTCATGTTCCATTGAAAGAAGCTTTTCTTCATACAAGAACGTGCTACTGATAACAGGAAATGGTTTACGCCAGAAAATTTCAGAATGTACGTATCTACTGCAATGTCAAAAAATAAATCTTACAACTAAGTACCAGAAAAGTAAAACTATTTATACCTGTATTGATGCAAGAAGCAAAACATTAAAAAAAAAACTATTTTAATCAAGAAAAACCTAAAAAAAAACCTATTTTGAGCATATATGAAACCTAAACTAAATGTTTACACCACCTAAAAATCCGGGCCCTAGTCATGAGACTGGCTTTATGAACATGACCAGGACACACTGTAAATACTCAGTAGGCTACGTAACGGTCACCGTTGAGCTAGCGTCTTGCAATTCGAATATTTCCGGCATTTTCCGTAATTATACGAATAAATTGCACACGCATCGTTCTGGGAAGCTCGTTCGGTAGTATTTGGAGCTATACGATACGTCACAAAAAGATTATGACAACACTCTTATTAAACATCTGGAAGGTTATAGGCGAAACACAGAAAATATTGTCTCTTTTGTAAAACCAAATAAGCACCACAGAGCATAACGATGTTGAAAGATATCTTAACCACGAGTAAAAATATGCAGTTCGTAACAGAGTTTTAATTTCTAAATTTTCAAACATCATATAAGTGAAATACGAATTATTCTTTGGGTGCAAGGTTTAATTTAAATATTGGGTAAACTTAGGAAATGATTTATAAAATAAATATGACTTTTAAACGTAAGATTTAAGTAATTTGATTATGCGCTTTACTGTAAGCTATCCTCATTGTAATGAGACCTTAATTCTTATAAAGCAGATTTGGTTCGGCCTGTGTGTAGAGTAAGTAGGGGAAGTATTGCATTTCACCCAAAAATTCGATACTGAGATTTCACCGGAAATACATATTTTGAAACGCCCTGTATCCAAGTAAAGCATTTTTGAAACTATGTTCGGTCGAGTGTGTCTGTACAGGAACAGCATAACTCAAAAACGAAAAGTCCAATAAATACCAAACTTGCTATTTGAGTTAAGTATCTTCCAAGGATGCGACACGATGATTTTCAAGAAAATCCCCCCCATATTACCCTTTACATGGAACATGGAAAGTTTTGATTTCCTAAAAGATGGCTCTAACGAATTTGATTAAAATACCGTAGTTCAAAGATATTAACATAACAAATAAGATGTATATCTTGAATTTTCTGGGAATAGCCTAGGAAGTCCCCTTCATTCGGAATGAATTTTGTATAATCTTGTGTAATTTGTAACCGTTAAGCGATAGACGTAAATTTACCACACAAAAAAACGCATATCCCTTTAAAACACACAACTTACTTAAAATAATTTTGTACATAAGCTGTTTCTGCGATATCCCTTATTAAAAGTTGGAATTCTTCAATATTTGTCATTCTTTTAAAGTCTTGCCGATTTTCAGTTGTTTCTCGCGATTGCATGGAAACAGTATGGAATATTAAGGCAGTGTATAGCGTCCAGTTCTTAAACATTTGGCTATCGCTGTTCTCTTTGTATTTATAAGGATATGTATAATGTAGCCATTTTTGGAAAGATTCATTTGGATTAAATGTAGTAGATAGAAGTATGTATAAGCTTTTATAACAATAGCTTGTATATCCACTTATAAAGATAAAGGGTAGAGAAAGTCATGTGAATGTATGACATCAGATTTTTTTTACATATAGCCCACCACTATGGTAAATTCACCCATTGACTGTGAGCGAGTAGATGTCATTTGGTTCATGTAAATTTAACAGAAATAAAATTGTTGATTTTGACTTTAACAAAGCATCACAATTTGCATGTTTTTCTATGTAATTAAGAGGGGGTTTATAGATCCTCTTAGCCCCTCCCTGGGTCTAAGGATCGAATCAAGCATAAAATAGCCGGCGCATAGTCGGTGCACTGTGAAAATCGAGACGACACGGTAGTGATATAGTCGGTGCACTAGGTTATGTGGAAATCTACCTTTAATCTCCAGCTGCTGGTATACCTGCAGTGTAAATTAATAATAAAATCGCAATAAGTAACTACAAAATATTGACAGTGATAATTAATCTTCTTATGTGTCAGAGTTTAGATAGTTGTCAGCCCTCCAGGTCATTTTAGGAGAAGATTAAAATCGTTGTCCCAGCGAATGTGAAATCTGCTAATTTGATAACCCATTATCTCAGAAACTGATATTAGACTGAAGTTCTCACAGGATGTAGATGAAAGCCTTCTAAGTTCACTGATTTACTTTTATCCAGTCAGTTTGTTTCTTAACGAAGATAGAATTTATTCTCAACTACAGCCCCTTTTGATTAAAAGTAAGAAGCAATTATTTTTTAAAAAAACAACCACCCTGTTATTAACACCAAAGTAGATCCAAACAACACTTTGAGACTGTTTAGTTATCTTCAATAGTTTCTGAGAAAACGGGTTATTTATCTCAAAAAGTTCCATTCACAGAAATAGCTGCTCAAAGCAAGAATGAAGAAAACAAACTTGGATAAATTTGTGGGGAAGGAAAAAACACGGCTTCAGCGTACAGCAGCTGACATATTTAAAAGTAGTACCAATTTATAGAGCTAAACTACCATAAAAATATGAGGTGTTACACTCGCATTGCTTTCTCTACACTTGTACAAACTATTTCTACAAACGCTTATTCTCCATATGCTTCATGTTAATCGAGATATTAATCTTATTGCTAACTTTCTTGTAGATGAAAGGGGAATTGGTAGGCTTTAAGCGATAGTCAAATATTTTAAGAGCTGGTTGCTATGTGGAGTATTCCATTCTCTTTGCCTTACCAGGGAAAAAAATGAATAACGAATTTGAGAAAAAGTATAAGTATTGGAAAATTTAAGGGAATAACAAGCAATATCTCGAAAATGGTTCACTGAACAACAAAAAATGTATATGACATAAATTGTGTATTTTAACGCGATCTACATTTTTTGTGTAGTAAAATTGTGTCTATCTCTTATGGTTTACCAGTTATGCAAAAGTCGTTCACAATGAAGAATACTTTTGGAGACATTCCCAGAAAATTCAAGATGTACATTTTATTTGTCATGAAAGTATCTTAAATGTATGATATTTTAATCAAAATCGTTAGAGTCATTTCTGAGAAAATTAAAATTTTCGATAAAATGTTCCGTGTAAAGGGAAATCTGGGGTGGGGGGATTTTCTTGAAAATCTTCGTGTCGCATCTCCGGAAGTTACGGAACCTAAATATCAAGTTTGGTGTTTATCCGACTGTTCGTTTCTGAGTTATGCTGTTCAAAGATAGACACACACGGACATGTTTCCAAAAATGCTTTTTCTGGGTGGAATACAATACTTCCCCTACTTACTATACGTAGTAGAGAAAGTAAAAACTCATTTAGAAGATATATGTTTTATCGTTATAGGCACAACGTTCATCAAATTCAAGAGGAAATTCCAATTTTAAGACCGTCAAAAAACATTTGGCCAGCTTTTGCCAATTTTGACAAATTAGTTGTTGTTACATTGTTTTGAAGCATTTTCAACGATTTTCCTTTTATGCAGTTTTCGACCATGGTTATTATTAAGCGAAATGTGAAAATGTTTGATACCCATTGTACATGAGTAAAATTAACCACAGATGCGTGTTAATAACATGACAAATAAAAGGATAACGGAAATGGTTGAGTTGTATTTAAGTAAAAACCCCTAAAGCTGAATGACTGTTATTGACAGGGAGGTGAGTTTTTCGTTTAACGAAGCCGTGAGCAACATTCATATAGAAGTGGAAGTTGAACTATATTGCGGACATGTTAGTTATTCCCAGAATATATTTAAAGTTCACGCGTCAATATATATTGCTAAGTGTTGTTTCTGTGGAATACTGAAGCGGCCAGTGAAAAGAAAGAAAAAACAACAACGAAATCTTGCCAGGCAGATGAATCTTACGCAAGGGCCATGCTGCTGCTCATTAGACACGTTTTCCAGTCCTAACCTCGTCTTTGTTTTGACAATTGTTCTTTGACATTGGCCACGCGTAGACACTAAATTAGAAAGTTGAATAAGACTTTAAAAATCTGATGTGTTACACTCACATAACTTTCTCTACTCTTGTACACACTATTTTTACAAACGCTTATTCTCCATATCTTTCATGTTAATCGAGATATCGAGATGTTAATCTTATTGCTAATTTTCTTGTAGGTGCAAGGGGAATATGGTAGGCTTTAAGCAATAGTCAAATATTTTAAGAGCTGGTTGCTATGTGGCGTATTCCATTCTCTTTGCATTACCAGCACACAATAACGAATTTGAGAAAAAGTATAAGTATTGGAAAATTTAAGTGAATAACAAGCAATATCTCGAAAATGATTCACCCAACAAAAAAATGTATATGACATAAATTGTGTATCTTAACGCGATCTACATTTTTTTGTGTAGTAAAATTTTGTCCATCTCTTATGTTTTAGCAGTTATGCAAAAGTCGTTCACAATGAAGAATACTTTTGGAGACGTTTCCAGAAAATTCGAGATATACATTTCATTTGTCATGAAAATATCTTAAACATATGATATTTTAATCAAAATCGTTAGAGCCATTTTTGAGAAAATTAAATTTTCGAAAAATCTTCCATGTAAAGGGTAATCTGGGGTGGGGAGATTTTCTTGAAAACCTTCGTGTGGCGTCCTTGGAAGATACTGAACCCAAATACCAAGTTTGGTGTTTATCCGACTGTTCGTTTCTGAGTTATGCTGTTCACAGACACACACACACACACACACACGGATATGTTTCCAAAAATGCTTTTTTTGGATTCAGGGAGTCTCAAAACATGTATTTCCGGTGGAATCTCGGTATCGAGTTTTTGGGTGGAATACAAAACTTCCCCTACTTACTATACGTAGTAGAGAAAGTAAAACTTCAATCATACGCTAGGGACTTTAACCATGGATCTCCGTGCTCTTACCACTTGACCTACCATGACGAGAAACCCATACCGTCTTTAATCCTCTCATTTAATCACAACAATGGTTAATTATACAGCCAGCAATTTAAAACACTTCCAACATTGAAGTTGCCTTTGAGGTAGCTAATTTGAGATCGTCTTACTGAGAAACTTGAATCAACGAGAGAATTTAATGCATGTACCGTATCTCGCCATGTTAACTCAAGTGGTAAAACCATCGGGATGGAGAGTTTAAGATCCTTGGTTCGAGTCCCGGCCATGGCATTGAATTTTTAAAGTCTGATTGTACTTTCTAAACTAGCCTCGCCTAGTTTTCATATTTTTTGTGGGCAAAAAGCAACTTCGTGTATGTATTCCTGCATGGAGTTTTAAAACACTGGATGCAAAAGAGTGCTCTAAAACAGTTTTTTGATTTTGTAGTCATAGATTTAAAAGAAAAAACATTTTGGAAAATGTTAGGTAAATTGTAATTGAATATCATGCAGCAACATACTTGCCAAATTCCTGAAATTAAACCCCATAAAAATTACCTCGTTCAGCAAAGGTTAATAGGTAATTCTGCAAGTGCATACAATTTAGAATGCGTAAAATGTCCAGTGCAGTAAATGTAAAAAATTGCATGTAAAATAAACGGATATTAATTTTAAAAGACTATTGCTTCTTTCGTTACAATTGCTGAAATTCTTCATGGTACCACAATAAACCCGTATTAAAGCAAAGAACATCACTTCGCTTCATAATAAGAACTATAAACAAAACTATCACAAAAATGATAAATAAATCCCGCAGCCATATAACGCGAATAAGAGAATTTACGTGGAGTTGGCTTTAAAATTCCCGTCATCCATTACTGAATGTTCACGCCCATAGGTTACTAGTAGCACAATCAAATTTTAAATCTGAACGCTATGCATTTTGTTGGAGTCCAATGTAGGGGGGGTGTCGTGATAAAGGAGAGATACAAAGATAACCTCAGGTCTGTCATAGCACTGCATAACAAAAAGTGTGGTACATTCAATATAAAATCTTAAGTTATAATATAATGCAATGGATTTAATGCTTGGTGAAAATATGTAACACTTTCTGGACAGATTCGCGATCATAGGTAAGTATGAAGTGGTAATAATTAATCGGTTTGATACAGGAACTACCTACCGCCTCAAAACTAATATCTACTTATGCAATGTATTATTGTGATTTTATTTGGTATATGTATGTGAATTTTTTTATTGTCATCTTGATAGCTATTAATATTTTTAGATTCATGCATTTTACTTCCATGTATAAGATGTTTCTGGCTAGGCTAGTTTAACCATGTTAAAAAGTGCGTTTTCGGCAGAATTTTGTTCATATTATGGCCCCAGATGCCTGCAATGTTTTGTTTGATCTTGCGAGGGAATATTTCTATTCTTTTGTTATCCAAGGACATAAACCATAGTAAGCGGCGGAGTAGAGACAAGCCAAACGCAGTGGAAAATCACTGCTTGAAATGAGAAATTTATAATGTGACTCGCATAAGAAACCTATAAGATGACAGCATTCAAAAGCACAAGTTCAAGACAGCGAAATATTAGCCAATAAGAGGTAGCTTTAGTTGTTGGTTTACAGTACGGATAGTTGGTATAAACGCAGTGTGAATTTGGATTCAGACATCAGTATTGCCGCCAAAACAATAGTGTTAAACGTTATAGTTCCGCGGAAGTTAAGTGTTTAATTGCATTAATAATAGTCGACCTCAGTTTTGGCGAACGTTGCAATACAGGGTTATTCAAAAAGAAGGAATGGACTTTAAATATTTATTTCTAATGTACGTCAACAGATAACAACACATACGACATATCATTAAATAGAGGAAAGCTCAAAGTTTTAAGCCCCGTCTATTAGTTCCATTCACTACCTACAGCGGCGCTGTGTTTGTTTACGAGGAAATGGCGACGCCACGGGAAAAGTCGTTTTGTGTGCTGCATTATGCAAAGAGTGAATCCATTGCTTCATTACAGCGAGCATTTCGTTGTAAGTTTAACAACCAGCAGCCTCGTCATAAGAATTTACAATTGATACAATAAATTCGTAGAAGATGGCTGCGTATGCAAACCAAAAAGCACTGGTCGTCCTGGCGTAACAAATGGTGCTCAGTTTGAACACATAAAATATAATTATCTCTATTCAGTGATGTATCGCATGTGTCGCCATCTATTGTCGTTTATTAGAAATACATATTTGAAGTCTGTTCTTTCTTTTTGAATAACCATGTATATAAATGACCGCCAAAATTTATCACATGATAAACATGAGAAGATTCCCGCGAAGTTACGAAAACAAATTTTAGAGAACAAGCTCGTGTGAGTGAGAAGTGTAGACGAAGTTCTATGCCGGCAAATTCGAACAAGGAATAGAATCTGATACTTCTGTACACAAGAGTTGTGCATAAAGGTCCGACATTTGAATTTAGCGCCAGGAACATCCGATACTCGTGGTGATTTTGATAGGCAATAAATTCAGTGATAAGTGACTTTGCTAGGCTACATCATTCACCTTGGACGTCTAAGATCTAATTCCCGCTTGGCGGCATATTTCTACCGCAAGCAGAGCCCATCCTTCACCGCTGAGCACTCCAAAAAAATAGCCACGGCAATAACAACTAGTAAACCACAACAAAATCTAGAATCACTAAGCAGATTCGTGCCAGCATATCGTCGGAGACAGGCGAGGAAGCAAAAGCCACCATCGGGGGACCTCAAAACGAGCATCGAGGATCGGATCCAGCAGTTTTCCTTACCTCCCGGTTCCTTTTATCCCCTTCGCCCGTAAATGAAGAATGCAAATAAAACTTATTACAATAAAAGTAAAATTTCCGCTTTTTACATTCTCTACCACGTATAGTAAGTAGAGGAAGTATTGTATTCCACCCAAAAATTCGATACCGAGATTTCACTGAAAATATATGTTTTGAGGCCCCTTGAATCCAAAAAAAGCATTTTTGGAAACATGTCCGTTTGTGTGTCTGTGAACAACATAACTCAGAAACGAACAGTCGGATAAACACCAAACTTGGTATTTAGGTTCAGTATCTTCCAGAGATGCGACACGAAGGTTTTCAAGAAAATACTCCCACCGCAGATCACCCTTTACATGGAACATTTTTCGAAAATTTTAATTTTCTCAGAAATGACTAACGATTTTGATTAAAATATCATATATTTAAGATACTTTTAAGACAAATAAAATGTATATCTCGAATTTTCTAGGAGTGTATCCAAAAGTATTCTTCATTGTGAACGACTTTTGCATAACTGGTAAACCATAAGAGATAGAACAAAATTGTAGTACACAAAAAATGTAGATCGCGTTAAAATACACAATTTATGCCATATACATTTTTTTATTGAGAGAACCATTTTCGAGATATTGCTTGTTATTCCCTTAAATTTTTTCAATACTTATGCTTTTTCTCAAATGGGAATTCGTTATTCATTTTTTTATGTCCTGGACATGCAAAGAGAATGGAATACTCCACATAACAACCAGCTCTTAAAATATTTGACTATTGCTTAAAACCTACCATATTCCCCTTGCACCTACAAGAAAACTAGCAATAAGATTAATATCTCGATATCTCGATTAACATGAAGCATATGGAGAATAAGCGTTTGTAAAAACATTTGTACAAGAGAGAGAAAGTCATGTGAGTGTAACACATCAGATTTTTTACACTGGATTCTCAGTTAATTTCAATCATCATGAGCCCATATTTAAGTGTCTTAGCGGTGCATTTTTGTGATCTGTAATTATCCATGGCTATGTTGGTGCCACACTAACCGACGTCATATATGCAAGTGCTGTCTGTCCTTCATGAACAAATGCAGTCAGACAGTGTAATCAGAGGTTGGGAGTTAGCAGTATGAACACAAAAGGGATTATCAAGCATTAACAACTGTCGTCTTATTGGACGAAAATGGTTCGATCCGCTGTAATATCGCCCGCGCTCTATGATTTCAGCGTATAGTAGTAATAAGCTTAATCACATCTGGGAAGCGTGACTACTTCACTATTATGTGAGAAATGGATCGTGGCTCAGATTCTATATTAAACCGCAAATTCTGACCTAACCCTTTCTCCGATAGGAGGTAATGGGCTCAACCTAAAACCATCTGAGCGAAATTTGTAGTCTAAGTTCAAAGCTCTGTAGAAGGCAATTTATTATGAAGGCATCCTCTCAAAGTATGTTTCATTATTACCTTGTCTATCTACCGCGTACACACTAGGTAGAAAAGGTATTGCATTCCAACTAAAAATTTGATACCGAGGCTCACTGAATACAAATACAGTATTATTAGAAAAAGGACCATGAGTGTGTGTCTGTGCACAGTATAACTCAAAACGAAAAGCAGCATAGGTTCACTACCTTCCAAAGATGCGACACGAAGAATTTCAAGAAAATCCGCCTCCCCACACCCATATTTACATGAACATTTTGCGAAATCCTTTATTTTGCAAAAAAACAGCCTTACGCTTTTGATTAAAATACCATATAATAAATATATCTACATGGTAAATAAAATGTACACTAGTCAAGTCGAAAAAAATAGTTACGGCTGTGGTTGGCCTGGGAATTGTATCACACTATCATCTAATCTGTAAGCCATAGTTATTCGCATGATTTACATAGCATTACTTCATGCCTTCTAAACAAAATTGAGAGTAAATGTTTTCCGCTCGCCAAGTGCAACATTTGTTGAGGAAACACGAGCTTTATTAACCCAGCAAGACAGAGATTAAGTTCTTAAGACAGGAGAGGCTTTAAAATGAAGTTTTTCAGATAAAATGAGTGAATAAATCAAACCTGTGAAATCATTAAGTTAAGCACATACAACCGTACTTAGTAAAATTAAAAGTTTCTTCTCCAATTCGGGGAAGCAAAAAGTTGCATTAATGTATTAAGGTAATTAGATAGTTCTCCTTGCGGTTTCTTGCAGCGCTGCCGCTGGAACCTCTACTGCAGGTTACGAAACAGAAGTTTTCTTAATGAATCCGTTTTTTGCTTCATTATGAGCCTTGTGGAAGGTAGAGAGGTGTTGCAAAAGTTATGTACGAGATCTAATAATATGCTGGAATATTTTGTAGTGTATTTACTCGATGAAATAAGTGCATGATGTTAGACACTTCTGTGTGAAATCAAAACGTTCCACTGTTTTGGTTTCAAGTGGCACTATCATTAATCTGTAATGGGATAAAATGCTTTCATTGTGATGTATAAAAGGCTGGCCAGTAAATAGTCTTAATGTAGAAATTTGTAAATATGAAATTAATACACATAAACAATGTTAGTTTACGAATAGAAGGAATGTCTGTGCAAACAAGAAAACACACTCCTCAACCCACAGTAACAGGATTCGATTCCCGGCGTTCTTAAAAAGGAATCATTCCCTATGCCCACAGAGTCTAGAAATATGAGTGTGAAAGTGAATGCAAATGTGTCTAATAGCAAAACGTATTAAAAACAAACCTTAAGAAAAATAATGTTCTGTGAATAATATCATCAGTTGTTTGTAATACCAAAACCTCGTTATGACCATAGAGGTTAAATAGGGCTATACAAATGAAACAATTAAAAATAACATTTACTGTAAAAAAAGAAGAAAGCTTTGTACATTGCAAATCATCTTTTCTCATATAAAGACCGAAAGTTATAAAGTTGATGCGGATTCCCAAATCAATATGTTCATAATCAATTAATCATCGTATTCTATCTCATATACACTATGCGATCAAAAGTATCCGGATACCCCCACAAACATACGTTTTCATCTTAGGTGCATTGTGCTGCTACCTTCTGCATGGTACTCATTATCCGCGACCTCAGTAGTCATTAGACATCGTGAAACAGCAGAATGGGACGCTCCGTGGAACTCACGGACTTCGAACGTAGTCAGGTGACTGGGTGTCACTTGTGTCAGAAGTCTGTACGCGAGATTTCCACACTCCTAAACATCCCTAGGTCCACTGTTTCTGATGTGATAGTGCAGTGGAAACGTGAAGGGACATGTACAGCACAAAAGCGTACAGACCGACCTCGTCTGTTGACTGACAGAGACCGCCAACATTTGAAGAGTAATAGGCAGACATCTATCCAGACCATCACACAGGAATTTCAAACTGCATCAGGATCCACTCCAAGTACTATGACAGTTAGGCGTGAGGTGAGTAACCTTGGATTCCATGGTCGAGCGGCTGCTCATAAGCCACACGTCACGCAGGAAAATGTCAAACGACGCCTCGCTTGGTGTAAGAAGCGTCAACATTACACGATTGAACAGTGGCAAAACGTATGGAGTGAAGAAAACCGGTACACAATGTGGCGATCCGATGGCAGGGTGTGGGTATGGCGAATGCCCGGTGAACGTCATCTGCCAGCGTGTGTAGTGCCAACAGTGAAATTCGGAAGTGGTAGTGTTATGGTGTGGTCGTGTTTTTCCTGGAGGGGGCTTGCACCCCTTGTTGATTTGCGTGGCACGATCACAGACGTGGCAGACCTACATTCATAATTTAAGCACGTTCTTGCTTCCCTCTGTTGAAGAACATTCGGGGATAGCGATTGCATCTTTCAACACGATCGAGCACCTGTTCATACTGCACGGGCTGTGGTGGAGTGGTTACACGACAATAACATCCCTGTAATGGACTGGCCTGCACAGAGTCCTGACTTGAATCCCTTAGAACATCTTTGGGATGTTTTGGAACGCTGACTTCGTGCCAGGCCTCACAGACCTACATCCATACCTCTCCTCAGTTCCGCACTCCATGAAGAATGGGCTACCATTCCCCAAGAAACCTTCCAGCACATGATTGAAAGTATGCCTGTGAGAGTGAACGCTGTTATAAAGGCTAAGGGTGGGCCACACCATACTGACTTCTAGCGTTACCGATGGAGGGCGCTACGAACTTGTACGTCATTTTCAGTCAGGTATCCGGATACTTTTGATCACGTAGTGTATGTCCTTCACTTTAATTTCACTTCCTCTATTCTACAGTTATTAAAAAAAACGGAAACTCGCCTATTATTTCAATAACCGTCAAAATTAAGCATTTAGAAGCACTTAAACCCAAGACCGATATACGAGGATTATCTTTAAAATAGGTCCATTATGCAATAAATTAAGAGCTACTGGCTATTTTGTCTAACTAATTTTCAATTACATGCTATACTCGTAATGTAAACGTTCTTTCCACACAGTTTCCATACAATTAATTAAACTCTCATTCTGGTGTAGAATAAGTTTTAGTGGCTCCTGTTAAGAGAAGTTCGCCGCCAGTGGTTAAAGAATTCTACAGTTCCTAAGATGAATTTTTTTCTGTGTCTAAGGTTCCATGGTAGAAGAGATTGCTTATTGTATTGTTGATTTCATGGGATGGGGATTGAAACAAATGGTTCTGAAAGTCAAATCTCTATCACACTGAAAGTAAACAATTTGGAATCTGCAAGTCAATGTGATGTTAGCCAAAATAGACAGCTCATTATTTATATCCTTGAGAAAAACGGTTGTTGCTTCACGTATGGGAAGCCAATTTGAAGTAGGAGTAGTTGTACTGTAGTTCAACTGTTGGGGAGCCAAACTTGATGAAGTAACTACCCCACGTTTAGGTACAACGTTTCCGGTGGCCTTCGCCCCAATGTTTAAGAATCAACTTTGTATTTTTAGGTTTCTTTAAATATTATATATATTTATGTTTACCTCGGCTGCGTCAGCATTAATTTGTAGAAACAGTTACCTCTTATCAGTGATGCGGCTAAAGAATGTAGGCTTACACAAATTATAATTTTTACTTCACTCCTTTTATTAATCCTTCACACGATTAAATAACACTTCACTGATATAGAGAGCTTTGAGATTATTTATTAATTACTTGCACTTTTTAACACGTAAACTTTATAATATTCTCGCCGTAATGAATTTTCGTCTCACACTGAAGACGCCTTTAAATGCTCGGGAACGCGTCCCCCGTCCGGTTAGGAACGCTGTCTACCAGCAACTGGCGTTTACCGCTTAAATTTGTAAATTTCTGTATTTCAGGTCTCTGATTGGCTAATTTTACTCCAATACAATACTTTTATTTAACTTTCAGCTTTATCTGGTTGTTGATTGGCTATTTATAAACTGTTTTAAAAATATTATATTATTGTTTCCAAGAATTGCTAGTAGCATTATTAAACTTTCTAATTCATTGTTGCCTCAAGGTTACCTCATTGTTACCAACTTTCTGCCTCTATTCTCTCAGCTCCAATACTATTAAATTACTTAATACATTCACATAACATTATTATACACATACACAATAATATAAACATATACAATGACTGTAATATACGCTTTTTATATATTGTTACATACATATTGCTTTAAGGCGGGGTGTTATTATATTTTATGTTATATAGTTAGACTGAAATCATTTAAGTGTTAAAAATACTGCCTCATCCTTCAAGGAGGTTTCGCACATGTCCCCTAAGAGATTGTCTTAGCTATTTTCAATACAGAAAAAAAATTAACTCCAGAAACAGCTACACTTTGTTAGATGAACGGACGGTGGAGGTCTGTGATGAGGTTCTAATAAGTTGATGCTACACTATGTTCGCAAAACTGGTACAAAAGTAAAATAAAGTTTGAAGACCTGGGTAAAAAGCAAACTATCGGAAAATATTTAGTAGTTTGTGCTTTATTGCAAAACGGAACTTATTTTTAAAATACTCCTCGTATTTAATGATCATGTTGTCTAGATTGGAGCATATTCTTTCGGTGTATTGCTGGTACTCAATTGCTGGAAATTTCATTTTGTATGGATGATGCAAGGTAAGCCTAATAAATGGATTCGTTTAGGATGGAAGTAACGTTAATATTAGTCATAATTCCCATTACATGACTAACAAAACTACATTATAATTTAAATTGACACCGGTGCTCTTAAATTATCAAATATTCACTCAATGTTTTGCATATCCCTTGCCAATAATTGCTGTTAAGTTCTTCGAATATAACTCTTTCTGTTTTTCAACCCTTTGTAATTTGGAAAACCTCTGACAAATTCATACAGACTTTAGGTCTTTTTCTATTAACGCCGCAAACCAAATTATGACGATGAGAATTAATATTTCATAATGAAAATCGAAAAGAAAATAGTTCGAAGGGCAACTCTAATTTTCATTAAAATGAGACTAATAAAACAGAGATCGATTATAGTGTTAGGTTTAGAATAAAGAAAATTAATAGGACACTGTCCACAGGAGGCTCATTAATGTCTTCCTATTTATGGATACAACCAAAATTGATGAAAGTCCAAGGTAAGAGAGATGAGATGTGAAGTTAAATGGAACGACGTTTAACATCATGGAAGAGCGATCAAAGAAAATGTGGTTTTACTTGGCGAAGTGGAAGCATAGCTTACGGCCTGAATGGTTATGTTTCTCTGTTAGCAAGTATTTAATTAACATATTGCTTCAGCTGTTCATGCCATAAATCGAAAATTAAACTAAGTTGTTCCCAAAAGCTGAGAAGATGATTTGTTAGCTCCACGTATGGACGTCAATTTGAAGTAGTTATTTTTATTGTTATTTGCAACACGCTTTGGGCGTCAGTTTGTAGTAGTTTGTATTGAAGGAGTTGTATTATATTTCAACTGTTGGGGAGCCGAACTTGTAGTAGTTGCAACCGCACGTATAGTAAACAGTTTCCGGTAGCCTTCATACCAAATGTACTTTCAGGTGACCTTTGCCCCAAGTTTCAAAAAATATTAACCTTGTAATTGGACTGTTTCTTTAAATATTACATATTTATGTTTGCCTCGGCTGTGTCAGTAATATTGTTAGAGGCACGTTTCTCTTAGCAGGGTTGTGGTGTGATAAGAATGTAGGCTTACACAGATTATAATTTACTTCACTCCTTTTATTAATGTTTGATACGATTTAAATAACACTTCACTGATATAGAGAGCTGTGAGGTTCTTTAATTAATTACTTGGACTTTTTAACACGTAAAACTATTTTCGTCTCTCACGAATACATATTAAATTTCTTGAGGACACTTCTTGCGTCTGGTTAGTAACGCTGTCTGCAACCAACGGAATTGATTTCAACCGCCTAAACTTGTAAATTTCTGTACTTCAAGTCTCTTATTGGCTATTCCTAATCCAATAGAATACCTTCATTTAACAAAAGTTTTTCTGGTTGGCTAATTTTATAAACTGTCACTAAAATTACATTATTGCCTCCAAAAATCACAAGTAACATTTAAACTTACTAATTCATTATTGCCTCAACGTTATCTCATTGTTACCTCATTGTTAGCAACTTTTAACCTATTATTCTCACAGCTCCTATATTATTAAATTACGTAATATATTCATATAACATTATTGAACATGTATACAATAATATGAACATATGCAATGACTGTTACATACATATATTGCTTTAAAGCGGGCTGTTATTGAATTATATATATACATATATATTATACAATTAGAGTGAAATCATTTTAGTGTTAAAAATACTGCTTCAAAACAAAACTAAGAAATGCAAGAAATCATACAAGAGTAAGGATTGTTACTCAAACACTTAAAGAAGATACACCATACTAACTGTAATACGAGAAGCCACGTTTTAGCTTTAAATTAATTCACAGCAATATTATCCATAGCGTACTTCAAGCAGAGAAAGCCAGAGTCCATACTCCTATGTTGAACGTATATAGTAGTAAAATGCCTTATTTTAAACTGTACTTTCTGATTTGTAATTGCATTTTTCATTTTCTGAGCATGCATAAACCTAGTGAATTTAATGTACTCTACATAATCACTCAAGAGGCCTAGGGACTTAGATTTTGGCAAAAAATGACAAAATTATTAAATTCTAGATTTTCATATAAACACATTTGACCAATACAGATCATATGGTATAGCTTTTTATTGCATTCTGCCATTTTTAAAGTTATATTAACAACATCGAAATCGTCAGTGAAAACCATTTAATGTATTACAAAATGCCTACATGCATTTTTCAAGTTATAACTATTCCAGGCGCATCAGTTTTGGTCCAATTTTTAATGGAAAATATTTTGCTTGATCTTCCATAAGCATATCCACAATTCTAGTTATTATTACTTTCTCTACTACGTACTGCAACTAGGGGAGGTATTGTATTTCACCCAAAAATGCGATACCGAGATTTCACCGGAAATATATGTTTTGATACCCCCTGAATCCAAAAAAAAAGGCATTTTTGGAAACATGTCCGTCCGTGTGTCTCTGTGTGTGTCTGTGAACAGCATAACTCAGAAACGAACAGTCGGAAAAACACCAAACTTGGTATTTAGGTTCAGTATCTTCCAGAGATGCGACACCAAGGTTTTCAAGAAAATTCCCCCACCCCAGAGTACCCTTTACATGTAACATTGCTCGAAAATTTTAATTTTCTCAAAAATGGCTCTAACGATTTTGATTAAAATATCATAGGTTTAAGATATTTTCATGACAAATGAAATATATATGTCGAATTTTCTGGGACTGTCTCCAAAAGTATTCTTCATTGTGAACGACTTTTGTATAACTGGTAAACCATAAGAGATAGACAAAATTTTACTACACAAAAAAATGAAGATCGCGTTAAAATACACAATTTATGTCATATACGTTTTTTGTTTGTTTGTTTTTTGTTGTGTGAACCATTTTCGAGATATTGCTTGTTATTCCCTTAAATTTTCCAATACTTATACTTTTTCTCAAATGGGAATTCGTTATTCATTTTATTTTTGTCCTGGTAATGCAATGAGAATGGAATACTCCACATAGCAACCAGCTCTTAAAATATTTGACTATCGCTTAAAGCCTACCACATCCCCTTGCATCTACAAGAAAATTAGCAATAAGATTAACATCTCGATATCTCGATTAACATGAAGCATATGGAGAATAAGCTTTGTAAAAATAGTTTGTACAAGAGTAGAGATAGTCATGTGAGTGTATCACATCACACTTTTGTTTCTGTAATCCTATTGATTTAAATAAGAACTAATTTTTAATTTATGGCAAATTTATTAATTTTTGTTGAAAAAGTCTGAAATGAGAGGAAAATCAATAGCTCCATTACCACATGTATGATCTAAAAGCTAACAACTCTCACTGTACTTAATAAGAAAGAAAAGAAAAAGAAGTCGGTTATTCCTCTAGTTCAAATCTTATGTTGCAAGGAGTCTTCAAAGTTCCACGAATTATTTATTATTTTTTATAAAATATTTAATATGAAATTGTTTACACATAAGTTTTCTTAATCATAACAAACATGTTACAAATTTTAAACCAAATAACCTTAATCAAAATGATAACTTCAAACTCCAGGGCCTTTTAAGGGGAGATAAAAAGCCTTAAACCGCCAATATTAAACCTGTTAAATACATGACCCATTATCACAGAAACAATTTAGGATATCAGACTGAAATTGTTACATAATGTAGATGTATACCCCCTAAGTTCACTGTTCTAAGTTTATCCAACAAGTCTGTTTTATTAAGGAAGATAGGATTGTTTTCTTAATTACATCATCCTCTGATTAAAATTTATTAGCAGTATTTTTTTCAGTTACCAACCAAGTTATTAATATCACAATGCATCCTAAAATTTAATTTAGTAATCTTCAATAGTTTCTGAGAAAAATAGTGATTTATATCAGAAAATGTCATTCACAGGAAAAGCTACTCAAAACAAATATGGAGAAAACAAACACTCACATATTTGCAAAGAAAGAAATCACAGGGCTTGAGCACACAGAAGCTGCGATACTTAACAGTAGTACCAATTTGTAAAGCAAAACTTCCCTAAAGTATGGGTTAAAGCTTACCCCTCTACCCCAAACTGTGTGGCAGATATGCTTCTTTTCTCCTGTGAAGTAGTACAGAATTCACAGCACAAAATAGGAGATACAGTACCATTTCAAAAAATATATTTTAAGTATAGGTATTTGCCTACAATAATAAAATATATATCAAATTAAAGAAGAAATTTCAATTAATAAGACTGCAAAAAACACTAAAAATATACCTCATTTTTGGCAATATTGGTTATTTAGTCCGCCCTTGAAACAGTGCTTGTTATACCGTGCGGGCGTTTTAAGGTGAGGCCATAGATCGGCTATTTGCGTAGCAGGCGGCACTGCAGTGATCTCGGTATTTTTCCTATGCGCAACTGGCGGTTCATGACGCGTTCAAGGTTATCCACAGAGTGATTTATGAAGAACTCATACATTTATTTCTTTAATTGTTTCAAAAAGAGTTATGACTTATTATGCCTGAAATGCAGAGGAATATTGGGAAATTATTTACCTATATAGCAAATGTTGAAAATGTCTACCATCCTGCATAAGGTACAACTCAAAACATCGTTCCATGTTACTGGCCACTCGTTGGAGGACTCTGTTGTCAATAGCTTGAATCTCCTGTGTAATGTTGTGCTTCAGATAGCCCAATGTCTGGGGACGTGTGGCATAAACCCTGTCTTTTAAGTAACCCCATAGAAAGAAGTCCGGCGATGTCAAATCCGGTGATCTCGGTGGCCACAGGTTCTTGGAAATTATCCGGTCGTCAAAGAAACTTGCAATCAGTGCCATGGATTCATTTGATGTATGGCATGTAGCGCCGTCCTGCTGAAAATATCCTTGATACAGCTCTACATCGTCTAGTTGCTCAGCAAACTCCATGAAAATCCTTAGGTACTCTGTACTGTTTACATTGTTTTAAAAACAAATTGGTCCCACTATTCTCTGTGCGGATATTGCGCACCAAACTCCGGTTTTAACCGGGTGCATAGATGCTTTATGAATAACATGTGGATTTTCGCTGGCCCAATAGTATGAGTTATTTGAGTTCAAATAGTCGGATAAATGGAAACATGCTTCATCTGTTAAACATGTAATTGACAATATGGCAGAATCTTGCACAATGAAACCCTGAAACCAACGACAATAATTCAGTCCTCTATCCTTATTTGGTTTATGTAACTGATGGACAACCGTAATCCTATACGGCTTTAGGCCTGCACTTTTCACAGCTCTCTGGCACATTGAGTAGCTGTACCCTGTCTCCTGCGACAAACGTCTTAATGATTTTTTGGGTGACTGATCGAGTCGTGCTCTTATAAGAACTGTGGGAAGACTAGATGAATGAGTTTTGCCTTTTTCACTCAACAGAGATCCAGTTATTTCCAATTTGTTTACCAGTCCCAGTATTGTATTCCTTTGGGGAGGATTCCGAACACCAAATTCTCTCTCGTATGCCCTTTGAGTAGCTGTAATTCAATTCGTAATCCATCATTGCTTTACAAGAAAGAGTTGTTCATTTTCACGTTGACTAGAACAAAATCTCAAAAACAGTTGCCGACAATAAAACTTGACAAATAGGCAGTAAACATGAACATCTGCGCATCTAGTGACAGACAATTGAAACTCCAGAACATTCTGCTTAATTTGGTGCTAAAATTGGGGCATTGAGTGAATTTCGAACAGAATAATTAAAGAAAGAAATGTGTCAGGTCTTCGTAAATCACTCAGTATATCAGATGTGCTTCGGTTGCTGATTTATGTTCATGCTGTAAAGAGAGTTGACATTGTGCATCTCAGACATCTATGTTGTGTGTGATTTGCTTAAGAGTGTTAATGCCTTGTTATTAGTCCACTGTAATGCTTGAACAACGAATCTTTATGTACGAAACATATGTAAAAACCGAATCATGTAGACAGGTGTGTAAACAATTTCCTGAGAAATTTCCTGGTATTTCAGTTCTAGACAGAGGAACTATTAAGAGTTTAGGACAACGGGATTGCTAAACGCTAAATCTAAGAAGCGAAAACGAAATGTTATAACGGAGGAAACAAATTGACGAAGTTGACGCATCTATGTATTTGTGGAAAATCCTAAAAGAAAGTTTATAGGAGCCATCCCCACACCATAGACGGACTTGACAATATAACAAGAGAAATTATGAACATTACGTAAGAAGAACTTATGCGTGTGGATGGAAATTTCATTCAAAAATGCCAATAATGCCTTCACGCAGATTGACATAACTTACATCACCATTATAACAAGCTTAGTAATATGCGCTATAATGAGCACTATAGCGGGAGTTACAGAACGACAAACTCCCAGTGTAAAGGTGTGCGGAGCACGCATACGCGCGATCCGTGGCCTCACCATAAAACGATCGCACTGTAGAAGGCATGACAGACTCTAAAGCGACATACAAAAGCCTGGAACGTGAAATTAGACAATAGACAATGTATACACTAGTCTGCATTTTCAAACTCTTTGTCAGATGATTTCTTAAAGGTAGGTGTTCTTAAATCACTTTTATGCTGATTCCAGAAATAACTTCCGTTTTTTTCTATCACGTCAGGTTTTTACACAAAATAAGAATTAATGTTTTGACAATTTTACTAATGAGCGTAGAAAAGTATTCAAATACCATTTCACACAACGTAAGTTTTTATTCAAGAATACTCTCAAGAACTCCCCTAATTTATTTCATGACTACATTTTAACAAAACACGAAGCCAAAGTGTTTCATTTAATTTTTTTCAAACTTTCTCTTCTTTGACTTCCTTGCTGATCCTTGAAGTTGACTGTCCCTCCTCAACATCCAACAGTAGTCGGCCATCACAGTTTCATTCCATCTCCCCTGGTACCTCCTCTCCCTTTCCTTAATATCTTGGTGAAAACGTTCACCCTGCTCTTCACTATAATGTCCCAGATTTTCTGGAAAGTAGTCGATATGTGAATGCAGAAAATGCACCTTTACTCTCATGTTACAACCCATCTTCTTGAAATTTTCCAACATTGTTTCGATAATGGCCTTGTAATTAGGATCTTTGTTATTGCCTAAGAAGTTTTCAGTAACTGATCGGAAGGCGGTCCATGCTTCTATTTCTCTCTCATTCATTGTCTTCTCAAAATCTTCATCCTTCATCAATTTCTTTATTTGAGGACCAACAAAAATTCCAGCCTTTAATTTGTCTTGTGTAATAAAGGGAAATTTCTTGGAAAGGTACATGAAGCAGGGTCCATCCTGTGGTAGAGCCCTTACAAATTGCTTCATCAAGCCCAATTTTATGTGTGGTGGCGGAAGCAATATCTTTATATCTCTATATTTTTGAAGTGAAATTGTGATAAAACTGTACGTTATAGAAAGAAACCAAAAGCAGTTCTGAAATCAGCACAACAAAGTGAGTCAGAATCACTTATTAGTTTTCAGTCATCCGATATCATGCAGACTAGTGTAATTAATACAAATAAATGTAGAGGCATTATCCCATTAGTTCAAGAGTTTTATTTTTCTCTGTAAAAAAGCCCTCGCAGAGCTGCATAATACCATTCTGCAGTGTAAGGGTAGCGGTGTTGTAAGGGTGGCAGCTGGGGCAGAAAGTTTAGTGGTCCGGCAGTGTTACCACGATCGGGAAACAAAATAACGCTGAAGCCCTTTTGAGACACACGGCGCAGCAAATTAGTGCGAGCAAATTAGATCTCTTCTTTCAGGAAGACCGGCTCTTTGGTCCGAAACATCGATCCACGCGCGGCAACAAAGATAACCGCGTCGGCTGCAATCCATAGCTTTAATTAGCGTCGTGGTGTACTTTCCGAAAGCCACGTCCAAAGTCACACAGGGTACTGAATAAAAAATACCAGTATCAAAACACAACCACAAACGCTTCTCAATAAGATTTACAAAATCAACTTCCCCGCAATACAACTTTGTATTTATTACGCCATCTTCAGTGAAACAAACAGCATTAAGACTTCTAAAGTGTTTTAACCTTTGTGCTATGGGATACACAAACAATTACAAGTTGAAAAAGAACACTTGCTAACGGAACTTAAATGCCAGAGGAAAGAAAATATTTTGTATTTCTAGCACACCCAGGAAAGTAGTTGATTGTATACCGAAAATGTCCTGCAGCGTCTCTCATTTATAATTATTACTGTATCTGCTCTGAAACAACAAGTACGTCGACTTTCTCCACTCTCGATACGATAATACTGCGAGCAGAAACAACAAGAAGCTTCTCTGAAAATAGAGAAACTATTAAATTATTAATCTATCATAAGAAGCAAATTAATTGCTATCAGTTTCGTTGCTTTAATTTTAGTTATGGTTATATTCAAATACCTTACATTACAGTATACTATTAAAATGTTATCCCTTTAAAAAAAATCTGATGTGTTACACTCACATGACTTTCTCTACTCTTGTATAAACTATTTATACAAACGCTTATTCTCCATCTACTTTATGTTAATCAAGATAAACATTTGCAGACTCTATCTTATTGCTAATTTTCTTGTAGATGTAAGGGGAATATATATTTACAAGGGCAGTATCGAAATACAGTAGCCTTTAAGCACATACATATCTCTTAATAGCTGGTTGCTAGGTGCAGCACCATTCCCTTTCCCACAGATTACTACTCTTTGCACATCCAAGACAAAAAAATGAATAACGAATTCCCATTTGAGAAAATAAGTATTGAAAACTTTAAGGGAATAAGAAGCAATATCTCGAAAATGGTCCACTCAACAACAAAAATGTATAAGACATAAATTGTGTATTTTAACGCGATCTAGATTTTTTGTGCAGTAAAATTTTGTCTATCTCTTATGGTTTACCAGTTATGCAAAAGCCGTTCACAATGAAGAATACTTTTGGAGACATTCCCAGAAAATTCAAGATATACATTTTATTTGTAATGAAAATATCTTAAACATATGATATTTTAATCAAAATCGTTAGAGCCAATTTTGAGAAAATTAAACTTTTCGAAAAATGTTCCATGTAAAGGGTAATCTGGGGTGATCTGGAAGATACTGAAACTAAATACCAAGTTTGGTGTTTATCCGACTGTTCGTTTCTGAGATATGCTGTTCACAGACACACACACACACACGGACACGTTTCCAAAAGTGCTTTTTTTGGATTCAGGGGTCTCAAAACATGTACTTCCGGTGAAATCTCGGTATTGAATTTTTGGGTGGAATACAATACTTCCCCTGCTTACTATACGTAGTAGAGAAAGTAATAAGCACTGATAATTTTTTAAAAAATAACAGAACATTATTTTCCAAATACTTTATAATCATTCATTACCTTACACTACTTTTACACATAGTCACCGGCATTATTCAGGCATTTGTCGTAACGGGAAACCAGTTATTGTGCTTTCGTCAAAGAATGATGCCGCCTGTGATGAGAGCCAAGTCTGCACTTCTTTCACATCATTATGCTTGTTTAAATGTTTTCCACCAAGGAGTTTCTTGATGAAGAAACAAGATGAAAATCGCTTGGTACCAAATCCGGACTGTAGGGAGCGTTGTCAAATAAAATTGTTCCCTACTAAATAATACGATCACATCTTGAGTTTGTTTGGCTGTGTGTGGCAGGCATTGTCATGTACCAAAAGGATTCCACGCCTTTTGTTCTGTATTGCATGACGGAGCTATCGTGGTTTCTCACAATAGAGTTGGTTGTCACCTTACTGGCCAAGTATTCAACCAGCAAAACACGCTGTCTGTCCCAGAAAACCGTGCACATGATCTTGCGAGTGGCTATCGTCTGTTTGAATTGCTTCTTCACGGGGTATGTTGTGTGCATCCACTCCATGGGTTGTTACTTTGGCTCAGGAGCTGCAGATCACTTGTTCTTGTGCTTATCAGTAATATTTTTCGGCACCAATCTTGAGCACAATTTCCGAAATTCTAAGCGTCCAGTCGCAATGTTTTATAGAAGTACCTTGAAGTTCGTGAAAAATGCGAAGACAACACCGATGTGGTGAAATGTTTTCTTCCACAGCTTGCACCAAATCATCTGTGACCACAGAAGGTGGTCATGATGTACATTTTCAGGACCTTCGCTATACTATCTAACCCACTTGCTCACCATTCCATCATTCATTATTGTTTCCCCACAAACCTCACACAATTGGCGATGAATGTTTGCTGACGTAAGATTTCTCGCATTCAAAAGAATGAAACACTGATCTCATTTCACAATCGGCGGGTCGTTCGATTGTTTTGTGAACATCTCGAAACGCTCTAACAACAAGAAAACACAAGTGAGGATCGCTCACTGCTGCGTCTGGCTTCCTAATGAACGAGGAAGTGATCGCGTATGTTAAAAATTGCGACTGCAGCGCTGCAGTAACAAAAAAATAAAAATGTGCTTACTTTAAAAACAGCCTCGTATAAGCATCATCCTTACAAGGATTCGGTACTCTTGCCTGTTCCGACTTCGCTATGACCATCTCTTCCTCGGACGTCTAACGTATACTTTACCTTGAGGTTAGCTGTTTACCAAGACGGATTCTTTCAGTGTCCATTTGATCTAGGTTTATTTGTTCATTTAAGTTATATATACTTAATTCGTCTCGTGTGGTTTCATTTCGTATCAATTTCATTCTACTGCATCTTTACACTCTACGAAGCAATTTCATTTCCCTTGACTGAATCTTACTTTTATCTCCTTTCATTTGTTATCCAAATTGAACTTCTGAACACTATCACTGGTACAGCCATTACCTTATAAAGTTTTACTTTTGTATCTTTTTGGGATTTATTTTGAAGGTTGAGGCAGTACTTTTAACACTTAACTGATTTTAGTCAAATTATATAATATGTAAATTCAATAACATCCCGCCTTAAAGTAATATGTATATGTAACAATATATAAAAAGTGTATATTACAGTCATTGTATATGTTTATATTATTGTATACATGTAATAGTGTTATGTGAATGTATTACGTAATTTAATAATGTAGGAGCTGTGAGGATAACAGGTTAAAAGTTGCTAACAATGAGGTAACCTTAAGGCAATAATGAGTAAGAATGTTTAAGAATGCTACTAGTCATTATTGGAGTAACAATAATGTAAATTTCGAGACAGTTTATAAAATAGCCAATCAACAACCAAAAAAAAACAATTTTAAGTTAAATAAAAGTATTCTATTGGATTAGGAATAGCCAATCAGAGACGAAGTACAAAAATTTACACATTTAGGCGGTAGAAATCAAGTAAGTTGCTTGTAGACAGTGCTCATAACTGGACGAGTTGCTTGCAGAGTGTTCTTAACCGGACGCGAGATGCGTCCTTGAGAAGTATAATACGTATTCAGTGTAAGATGAAAATAGTTTACGTGTTAAAAAGTGCAAGTAATTAAATAAAAAAATCTTACAGCTCTCTCTATACCAATGAAGTGTTATTGAAATCGTGTCAAGCATTAATAAAAGGAGTGAAGTAAAATTATAATCTGTGTAAGCCTACATTCTTCAGTCGCACCACAATCCTGCAAAGAGAAACATGTCCCTAACAATAATACTGACGCAGCCGAAGCAAACATAAATATATAATATTTAAAGAAACAGTCAAATTACAAAGTTAATATTTTTTTAAACATTTGGGGCAAAGGCCACCGGAAAGTACATTTGGACGAAGGCTACCGGAAACTTTTTACCATACGTGCGGTTGTTACTACTTCAAGTTCGGCTCCCCAACAGTTGAAATGTAATACAACTCCTTCAATACAGCTTACTTCAAATTGGCTCCCAAAACGTGGTGCAAATAACGTAAAGATACTAAACTACCTCAAGGTTCCATTTATTGTTCCACAAATTGATTGAAATTTGTCCAATTTATTTTCATATCCCTGTCTCTATTACATCCTATATTTCTTCCTGGATAATCAAAATAATTTACCTGTTGCTATTTTATTTTTTATTATTATTATTTGTTATTTTTGAGCGCACAGGGTATATTTACCCCGATGGGCCAGGTGCGGGATGTGGCAACTCTATCGTCCAGTGTCTCATAAACATTGCAGTCAACCAGCTGAGAGAATGCCGGGGTAAGTAGCCCGTCTTGCATGCTCAGTAGTCCTTTATGAGAATAAAAGGCATACATGGGAACCTAGGGGGACAAAAAAGTTCCAAAACAGGTGGAGGTAGCCGAGGTAGCGGGGCAAAGACCTCAACGGCGTAAAGGCGGACGAGGCAGCCCCGCTCATGGGATTTGTACATGAGCAAGCAAGTCTGGAAGACAAATTCAGTAACTCTAAGGTCTATCCTATGCGAGTTCGAACATCACATCGCCCGTTTCAATAATTCATCGTAAAAGAATGTTAAACGCATGCAAATTGAGAGTGGATCATTTAGTGGAGTGAATTTAATGAAAAATTAATATTTTTTCATATTCAATGCAACAATAATGTTATAACAATTCACAAGGATTTAATCTAACAATCTTCACTCACCGAATACTTTTTATACATTTTACATTTGAAGAAGTATGTGTTCTTCAACTGTTGGAGTTTATTGTTGTTGAAGTTTAACAGTTGTTGTTAGCCACACGCTTGAGAATCCAACTTGAAGCAGTTATTGTCTTGGAGTTTATTTATTTAATCAGCTCCATGCATGAACGTCAATTTTGAAGTGGACTGTTTATTACGTAATATGCTGCTACGTATGAGAAGCCGATTTTTGAAGACGTATTTTTTGTTGTTACGCTCCAAGTTTTAAAATATTAATTTAACCTTGTTATTAAACTGCTTCTATAGGTAGTATTTATGTTTATGTTTGCCTCGGCTGCGCCAGTATTGTTTTAGAGTCACGTATCTCTTAGGCAGGGTGTGGTACGACAAGAATGTAGGCTTACACAGATTTTAAGTTTAAATTCACTTCGTTTTATTAATCCTTGACACACACTAAATAGCACTACACGTATTTTAAGAGCTGTGAGATTCTTTAATCTAATATTTGTAATTGTATAATCTATTTTACAAATCACACGAATAGTAATATTTCTTTAGAGAACACATCTTCCATCCGGTCACTACCAAGGTCTGACAGCAACTGAACATTTTTCAACCGTCAAAACCGGTAAGCTTCTGTATTTCAAGTCTCTGATTGGCTAATCCTAGTCCAATAGAATACCTGAATTTAATTAAAGCTTTTTCTGGCTGCTGATTGGCTATTTTAAACTGCCATAAAATTTACATTATCGTTGCTCTAATCATGGCTAGTAGCATTAAAACTCTCAAACTTATTATTGCCTCATTGTTAGCAACTTTAAACTTATTATTCTCACAGCTCTTGCATTATTAAATTACACAATGCATTCACATACATTTTTTTATAAATTATTACATACATATTGCTTCAAGGCGGGCTATTATTGAAATTACATATTATATAATTCAAGTGTTAAAAATACTGCCTCACATTTGATCACCTTTTGCTTTTGAAACAGCCGCTTGATATTGACATTTCGTTGTTATTAGGTATAATAATCTCATTTCGACAATTTCACGATCGTTTACCGTAATTTTCCTTTAATCTAAAGTTACTCTTAGACTGGACTGTCCCCTATAAACGCCCAGAGTAAGAGTGAAATACTCATTTTAATCGTCTGAAAATCGGTAATTGTAGTTCAACATCCAAGATGCCTACACTTTTTGGATCAAGAGGGAAGGAGAAGGGTTTTCTCATTAAGAAGGCAGTAAGTGCAATATCCAAAATTACTAAACCTACTGCAGGGGAACGCAATCTTGTAAGTACATGATGCACTATTGTGGACAGAAAAAGATTTATGTGACATCTCCTCTGGAATATCCTTCACAATAACGTTTTCCAACAAGCCTAAGATATTAACATAAAAACGTACGGAATAAAATTAATTTTTCTCTTGCAATATAGCTTCTTTAAATTTCGAGAAGACACACTGTATTTTCTTCTATCACTTTGATTTTGTACAAGGGAAAGCTTAATTGCATATCATATAATTTATAGAGGCATGGTTATTTGTAATCGAATACATGTTAATATTTTCTGTAACTTTTGTTCTTTAGGTCTCAATCCTGATTTTAATACCACATTTTAAGTTACCGTATTTCTTTTTGTCCTTCTATTTATTCAAATTTAAAAATAAAACTGGAAAGAGTGTAATCGCTGAATTGATATTGTCTTCGCGAGAGCATATAAAGGCCTTCGACGCAATAAGCAGAAATACATTACGAGAAGTTCTTAAATAAAAGAACCACTTCGGTGTTTAATTAGAAATACATATGCAGTATATATGTATTATTTATTTATTTATTTATTTACTGTGGCAGAGCTAAGGCCATTTAGCCTTCTCTTCCGCTCAACCACCTAGAACAAATCTTAATACAATATACCGATCACGTTGATGGTACACAGATAATATCTAAAGGAACACAAAACAGAAGTAACACAAATATTAGAGGAACAGTAAAGATAAGTTAATTGAAAATATAGAGAAACTAAGTTAACAGTAATGAATATCTTAAAAATATGGCATACATACACTATATATACAATGAAAATGATATTTCTTCTAAGTTAACAATTGTTTTTAACTAAACTTTGCAACCTGTGCGAAAAACATATAAAGTATGACAGTCCCTGACATCTTGTGGAAGTGAATTCCAGAGCCTAGCAATCTTCACAGTATATACGTAAAGTTTAAAACAATAATTAATAATGCAAATCGAAGAAGCAATGCTAGTGTTTAAACCAAGGATTTGTCTATATTATAACCTGTGTGCTAGCCACGTCATATGTAAATGCCAACAAAATGTTATCCTATCTACTTTTAATTGCACGATTAGGCTATTATGACTACATGTCAATTGCTCACTTCAAAAGAAATGTCTTAAGAATCAAAATAATAACACGTAATAGACACCATAATAGAATATTTACAGATTTTAATTATCTGGGCTGCATATTAGGAATAACCAACCTTTAGACATTCAAACTATACACACAGTTCTGAAATTTCATAAGGTTTAGCACTGACATGTCTTAAGTGTGGCTGTGCATACTAGATAATAACACAGCGATTTTCGCTGGGTTTGCTGAGATGAAGTACCAAAGGACAGATACTGTATCGGTAGAAGAGATTAGAAAGTGAATAAAGGTAGAATACGAGAACTGAACATTAATAGCTCACGTTAGAACAAAATAATGTCAATGAAACCACTGTGAAGGTCTGTAAAGTCCACAGAATTCCTGGGCAAATGGTGTATTAGCTCTCCCAAGAAAAGGCAAAAAGATGGTGTCAGAATGACATAATAGGTTAGGTTATACAACGGAGGGGGAGATCTGCGCACTGTGACCTACATAGATCTATTGTGGCGTAAGTGAAGGAACCACAGGAAGCCTCAGGCCAAAGATTGACAGGTCGCAGAGACGCGCGGAAATCCCTAACAGTTACAGGCTCAAAGACCTGTCCCACTGTTCTGCTCAGAGAAGGCGATGAACGACCAAGCAGGCCTCTAGTGTCCAGAAACATGCAATTTCCTTTAACAAGCATCCGCGCCATTTGTCCGGCACCGCCATATATCACGAAACATGAGAAGGAAACGGAATGAAAGAGAAATGATGGAAAGTAAATTATGGTAGATGAGACACCACATCGGTCGTCCTCCGTGCTGTAGTGGTTACCATGATAGCCTCTAGTTCCCGAGGTTGCGGGTTCAAACTCGGCGGAGGACGATGAATTTTTTCGGGCGTAAAAATCCTTAGCATGGTTTCCTTCGGAAGGGAAGTAAAGCCGGTGGCCACGTGTCGTAGATTTACGGCACGTAAAAGAACCTCAAGCCTGATAAAGAGGCCTCTGAGCAAAACTGTGGGTCATTCACGCCCAAAATAGAATGGGATGCTGTGGACGACAGCAGTTAAAGAGAGTCCATAAATAAAACTCAATTTAATTTAATTTAACTCTAATATTCGTCTACCCGACGACGAAAAACCCTAGGTCATAGTGGACCGTCGACGAGAATCGAAGCCGGGACCTCCCAAATACGCACCTCATACGTTACCGCAGAGCTACTTACTCGTGATTCATAATTTATATTGCATTTATTACTACATTCAGCATTTTAACGAAGAACGAGGATCACAAGCAAAGGTCATTCCAGGACTGATATTACACTTAAAGATACCTAGAGAGCTGTTCCGACAGAAGAATGTCATTGTTTGGAGGCAACTAAGCTGCCCTGATGACCATCTACCCGGTCTCCCCTCTCACGGTAATGAAATCCATTACGGTTCCACCGAATAAACCCAGAAAATGGAATTACACGGCTGCTACATTAAATCATCGGAAGAAATCGATAGTGTTTTTGAAACGAGATAAGGGAGTCTACCAACTAGGATCACTCTGCCTTGTGGTAAACATTATCCCGGAAAATCCCCTGAGAGACCTTAGATCTCATTGAAGGCATGAGATTTTGCATGTAGGTACACTGTAACAGCATGCAGCTTTCATAACACGTCTGGAGGATTTTCTACAGGTACTCCCATAACTGCCTTTAAAATAACAAAAATATCAGCAAACACATGTTTTTTCTCGCTGCACGGGCAGTTAAAACAACATCGTAAATCTATGGACAGCGGTACATTTCAGGAATATTTTTATTGTAATGAAAAATGCCGTAGGGTTCATAAAAATATTATTATTGTTATTATTATAGGTACTTGGGGAAATAAATGTGTAACGCATTTTGGGAAGCTTTCTCCATGTAAGCTACTCTTAATTTGTGCCAACATCAATAACAATTAACTTTCAACCTCTTCTGCACAAAATTCTAACTCAGTACGTGCAGTGATTCATGTTAGGCGCTACCCCTAATTTTGTATTAATTTCAAAAAATTTTTAAATGCATCGAAATACAGGGTGATTTATGAAGAATTGACACATTTATTTCTTTAATTGTTTAAAACGAGTTACACTAGCGACAACTTATTATACCTGAAATGTAGAGAAACTTTGGGAGATTATTTATTCTCTAAACCAAATGTTGAAAAGTCCTCCATCCTGCATAAGGCACAACTCAACACGTCGTTCTATGTTACTGGATGACTCTGTTGTCAACAGCTTGAATCTCCTGTGTAATGTTGTGCTTTAGGTCGTGGTCGTCCTCCATGGACTAGTGGTACCGTGCTAGCCTCTAGTTCCCGAAGTCGAGGGTTCAAACCCGGCGGAGGGCGATGGATTTTTTCGGGCTTAAGAATCCTTAGCACGTCTTTCTTCGGAAGGGAAGTAAAGCCGGTGGTCCCCGTGTCGTAGATTTACGGCACGTAAAAGAACCTCAAGCCTGATAAAGAGGCCTCTGAGCACAATTTCCGGTCTTTCACGCCCAATATAGAATGGGACGCTAAGAACCATAGTGGTTAAAGAGCGTCCATAAATAAAACTCAATTTAATTTCTTCAGATCGTCTAATGTCTGTGTGGCATAAACCCTGTTTTTTAAGTAATCCGATAGAACGAAGTAAGGAGATATCGGTGGCCTCAGGTTCTTGGAAATTAGTAACTTGCAATTAGTGCCATGGATTCATTTGATGTATGGCATGTAGCGCTGTCCTGCTGAAAATATCCTTGACTCAGCTCTACATCGTCTAGTTGTTCAGCAAATTCCATGAAAAGCCGTCGGTACTCTGCAGTGTTCACATTTTTTTAAAAACAAATTGGTACCACTATTCTCTATGTGCACCAAATTCCGATTTTAACCGGCTGCACAGGTACTTCATGAATAACATGTGGATTTTCGCTGGCCCAATAGCACAAGTTATTTGAGATCATATAGCTGGACAAATGGAACCATGCTTCATCTGTGAACCATGTGATGGACAATATGGCAGGACTTTGCACAATGAACGCCTAAAACAACGACAATAATTGAGTTGTCTATCCTTATCTGGTTCCTATAACTGATGGACAACCGTAATCCTATACGGCTTCAGGCCTGCACTTTTCATAGCTCTCTGACACATTGAGTAGCTGTACCCTGTCTCCTGCGACAAACGTCTTTATGATTTTTTGGGTGAGTGGTCTAGTCGTGCTCTTACGTCAACAACCGTGGGAAGTCAGGATGAACGAGTTTTACCTTTTTCACTCACCAGTGATCCAGTTGTTTCTAATTTGTTTATCAATCCAGTATTGTGTTTCTTTGAGGAGGATTCGAACGCCGAATTCACTCTGGTATGTCCTTTGATAGCTGTAATTGAATTCGTAATACAGTATTGATTTACAACCAAGGGTCTTTCATTTAATGTGCACTCTATTTTCCCGTTGACTAGAACAAAATCTCAAAAACAGTTGCCGACAATAAAACTAACAATCACGAACAAAAGATGAATATCTGCGCATCTAGTGACAGGCAATCGAAACTCCAGAACATTCTGTTTAATTTGGTGCTAATATTGGGGCACTGAGTGAATTTCGAACAGAATAATTAAAGAAAGAAATGTGTCAGTTCTTCATTAATCACCCTATATTTCTTCAAACCTTGGTATACAATACTTCCAGCCTGTAACAGCCATAAAGATTTAAAATACTTTTCGTATAACTATCCTTAATTTGGTACCAGTTCTAATGAAATTTGAAATGTGTGGCTACATTTTACTTAAACCCTTATACGTATATAAGATGAAGGATTCAAGACTGCAGTGTGTCCCTTTGTAAACCGCCCGAACTCCTTGCAGCTAAATCTTGGTCGCTCAGAACTTAGCTGTTCGCTTGATAACAGCTGATGCAAGGGAAATATTTACCTTTCTAAGGCTAAATTGCTTTGCGAGGGCTTCACAGATGCTTTGGTCTGATAAAGCCGTTCATTTCGCAATGCAAAGGGCTCCAAGAGAAACTCAGGCACTCAAGTTCAAATAATGTCACAATGAGACTTGTTCGCCTACGTTCACCTGTGAAACGTTTTCATAATATTGCTGAAAAGTCTTGCGCTGACGGTATTTTTACTTTCTCTACTACGTATAGTAAGTAGGGGAAGTATTGTATTCCACCCAAAAATTCGGTACCGAGATTTCACCGGAAATATTTGTTTTGAGACCCCCTGAATCCAAAAAAAACATTTTTGGAAACATGTCCGTGGCTATGTCTGTGTGTCTGTCTGTCTGTCTGTGAACAGCATAACTCAGAAACGAACAGTCGGATAAACACCAAACTTGGATTTACGTTCAGTATCTTCCAGAGATGCGACACGAATGTTTTCAAGAAAATCCCCCCACCCCAGATTACCATTTACATGGAACATTTTTCGAAAATTTTAATTTTCTCCAAAATGGCTCCAACGATTTCGATTAAAATATCATATGTTTAAGATATTTTCATTACAAATAAAATGTTGCATTAACGTATACTTAGCTCGGAAATCTGACTGGCAATTATTTCTTCATAACCGCCTTCATTTGTTTCATCTTGTTGTAATCCACAGTCCTAGACATACGGACATGACCAGCTTATGTATAACCTAATCAGTTCGCATATGACATGCCTTGGCCGGGTAGACATTTTTGTTTACTTTTCGCTTTCAGCCATGTTGCAGATTTCGTGACGCACTGTGAATACTCGCATTTCATTGCTAAAGCCATCAAAACATTGTCAAATCTTTGAAAGTCTGGAAAGCAAATAAAGACATGCTCTAAACGATCAAAGAGTTTAAAAGTATTGGAAGCAATTTGACAAGAAAAGTTGTAAAGTTGTGACAACTTTTGAAAAGTCTTGTAAAGTAATGAATTTGACAAACATTTGATCGTGTACAAGGGGCATTATTCTTCCTCTGACGGGTATTATCACCACTCCTCAAAACATCTGATCCTTTAAAAAAATGTTTATGTAACATCTTAAAATGTATAAAACACAACAATAGAACAAGACTGTGCGGGTAAAAGTACAGTACATTCCCACACAATAACATGGTGACTATTTCAGATGATTTTCTCTGCTTCAGAAGAGAAAACAATCTGATGTGTTACACTCACATGACTTTCTCTGCTCTTGTACAAACTATTTTTACAAACGCTTATTCTCCATATGCTTCATGTTAATCGAGATGTTAATCTTATTGCTAATTTTCTTGTAGACGCAAGGGGAATTGGTAGGCTTTAAGCGATAGTCAAATATTTAAAGAGCTGGTTGCTATGTGGAGTATTCCGTTCTCTTTGCATGTCCAGGACATAAAAAAATGAATAACGAATTTGAGAAAAAGTGTAAGTATTGGAAAATTTAAGGGAATAACAAGCAATATCTCGAAAATGGTTCACTCAACAAAAAATGTATATGACATAAATTGTGTATTTTAACGCGATCTACATTTTTTGTGCAGCAAAATTTTGTCTTTCTCTTATGGTTTACCAATTATGCAAAAGTCGTTCACAATGAAGGATACTTTTGGAGACATTCCCAGAAAATTCGAGATATACATTTCATTTCTCATGAAAATATCTTAAACATTCATATGTTTAATCAAAATCGTGAGAGCCATTTTTGAGAAAATTAAAATTTTCGAAAAATGTTCCATGTAAAGGGTAATTTGGGGTGGGGGGATTTTCTTGAAAACCTTCGTGTCAGATCTCTGGAAGATACTGAACCTAAATACCAAGTTTGGTGTTTATCCGACTGTTCGTTTCTGTGTTACGCTGTTCACAGACACACAGACACACACACACGGACATGTTTCTAAAAATGCTTTTTTTGGATTCAGGGGGTCTCAAAACATGTATTTCCGGTGAAATCTCGGTAACGAATTTTTGGGTGGAATACAATACTTCCCCTACTTACTATACGTAGTACAGAAAGTAAAAATATTAACTTGTTGTTTAAACCTGAACAACCTTGTGTTTTCAAGTAAAGCATTACACGATAGGAGATGTCTGTGAAAGACTTTGTTTTCACTTGGGTGTTGGTTCAATCCTTCGTTTGAACTAAGTACTGGTCTTTATGACTCTGGTGTTTGAGTTACTCTGTTTTAAGAACGGAAACATTAAATCCTTCATTCCGAAACCTACGTTGAAATCTCTGTGAGATAAGTCATGTGGAATAAGAAGGCTATAACCAAACGATTAGGTGCTAGTCTCAAACGCAGGGATCCCACAACGCAGTGCAATGTGCAATGTAGATGGACATCCCTGGTTGAAGAGTTAAGTGGCTGTCTTCATGACTCACTCCCCTGTCATGTTTACCACGGCAGTCCATTTCGGTCAAAGTATTGCTTTCGTATAGTATAAAAGGCTGATGTGTTGCTGTGTTTATGAGAGTTAAAGCCAAAGGACCCAGCAATAATATTGCATGCAGACTTTTTAAAACAAATCGCTTCTGTCACCAGAATCTCAAGGCAGGTACCCATTAAGGTTTGGTATTTCCCTTGTTAAACTAATACAAGCATATAAGAGGGCGGATTAATAAGTCAGTGACTTTTTAAAGAAAATAATTTTTTCCAAAAAATCAATTTTATTTCTCAGCGTAGTCTCCTTTCAATTCAATACACATTGTCCAACGTTTCTCCAATTTTTTTAACCCATCCAAAAAATATGATTTTTCGAAGCCTGGAAAATATGAGTTTTTTTTCTGCCATGACGTGAATTTCTTCCCAGCGAGCCAATTTTTCAGGTTTGCGAAGAGGAAGAAGTCGCTCGGAGCTAAATCTGGAGAATATGGTGGGTGAAGTAGCAGTTCGTAGCCCAATTCTACAAATTTTGTGATAGAAGTGGCTGACTTGGTGAAAGAGAACCTTTTTCTTCACCAAATGGGGCCGTTTCTTTAGAATTCCTTGTGAAACTGATCCAGCATTGCGGCATAACATGAACCTGTGAGCTTTTTACCCTTTTCCAGGAGTGTATGTCTATCATCCCTTGTGAATCCGAAAAGACAGCTAACATATTTTTCCTTGCCGACGGAATGGTTTTCGCTTTCTTTGGAGCAGGTTCGCCAAGGAAATCCATTGCTTTGATTGTTGTATGGTTTCAGGTTGATAGTAATGATCCAGGTTCCATCAACCGCAATATAACGCCGCAAAAACTCGTTGCGCTAGAATATGTTCAAACATCCCTGTGAAACGGTCACAGATTCCACTTCTTCTCAAATGTCTTGCTGACAGCTTTCTCATACCCAAAAATTCGTGCAGAATGTTATACACTCGTTCACTCGAGATGTTTTCGTTCTTGGCTATCTCACGGACTTTCGCTCGGGTTCTTCCAACACAATATCGTGAACTTTGTTCACCATTTCTTCTGTTGTGAACTCAACTAGTCGTCCTGTGGGCACGGCATCTCTTGTGCTCGAATGACCACATCGAAATTTTGTGAACCACTTGTGAACCATGCCATGTGATGGAGCAGAGTCTGCGATTATATCCAGAATAAATATAAGACTTGGGTGTAAACAAGAAACCTATGATTAGTACGCTATCTCTTGTGAAAGTCATGGACTTATCAATCCGCCCTCGTGCTTCTTTGCAGGGGTCCTCAAAACATGTGTTTCTGCCGCGTCTACCATTTTGAAATGTTGGACCGGATATTTCTGTACAGTAAGGAAAGTGAATAATACAACATTCTTCCTCCATAAGATATAGAAAGATAATAGACTCGTGTGTTGTTGGAGCAAGGAGTGCCGTGTACAAACCAGACTGCAACATTGTCATGAATCTGCTTTTAGTGGAATAAAAGCAGCAAGGAAAATTCCTGTGTTGTATATTATACATGTGCGGTTCAACCTTAGAAGACTTTATACCATTCGGAAGAGAAAAGGTCTGTGATTTAGACATTGCTTTTTCTTGACGTTTCGCTCGATGCCCTTGTAATGAACAAACTGTAACGTACGCTCGTGTTTATAATGATATGATTTTCCCAAACAAGAGACGCATATGTCATTGATACTAGCGGTAGCGGCATACTCCACAATAATTGATGCAGGTTGTCTCAGATGGCATCCAGGTATGCGAAACTGTTTAACACAATCACGTTAGTATAATCGAGAGCACAGCGAGAACCCCCGTCCCAGAACCGTTAACTTGAGTATTCCCCTTGAGTGCCTTCATTTTAATGTACATCCAGTTTGCGTGTTTTCATTGAATTACTTGATTCCCAAGACCCATTCGGGGCAATTTTCTGCGAGAGATTGTTGGGGGCGGCAGACCCCGTTCCTCATCCCTGTTGCCCGTGGCGCCACCACGCTCTGAATCCTTTAACTCCAGTGTTAATGACAGGAATTAGAAAGGCGCCGAAGGGTTTGTTTCAACTTAAATCTTGGACTTTCTGTAGTAACTGGCAGGGACGGTTTGTTATTCCAGAAACATCACCAACTCAGAAACATAATGATCTTAAATGGGATTACCGGCACAGTAGGATGGTATTCAGAGAGAAGGGCGAAAATTACTCCTAGAAATTCATCCCAAAACGTTGAGCCGCGTTATTAAACAGTTCTTTCATCGCTTCACAAATATATGCAGTTTATCACGGCGCTTTTCATTTTATTAAACAGAATTGATTGCGAATAGTTAATATACATCCCCAGAATTTTAATACTAAATATAAGTTAATTTAAACTTAATTAAACCACAATATCTGAAAGTGGTGTTCAGATGCAAAACCAGTCTATGAGATCTATTATTTTGAAACAGGTTGGACAAGCTGTAATTAAAGTCTGGTTTCAGACTTGCTCATAGCCACACAGGTGGCTGAGCTGGTTGATGCACGAACTCGGGAAGTCCGCGGTTCAAATCCCGCAGGACCTTACTGAAGTTTCTGCCAGGTTTTCCACAATCCTCATAATTACTTTCAAAATTATGACATAAAATTTGACATTCCGGAAAAGAGCATGTGGTCTATAGAACGGCGAAACCAGTGGCGACTGCCAGTAAATATAGCAATAAGAAGGGATAATAATTGCAAGCGTGTGTCAAAGGATTTTTAGTTTTAATTCACTCCTTTTAACAATCCTTGACACAAATTAAATAGCATCTCACTGATATAGAGAGCTGTGAGATTATTTTATTTAATACTTGCACTATATAACACGTAAACTATTATCGTCTCACACGAATATGTATTTAATTTCTCGAGGACACATCTCGCGTCTGGTTATGAGCACTGTTTGGAGGCAACTGAGCTGTTTTGCACCTCTTAAATTTGTAAATTTCTGTATTTCAAATCTCTGATTGGCTAATCCTAGTCCTAGCGAAAACCTTCATTTAACTAAAGCTTTTTCTGGTTGTTGATTGGCTATTTTTAAACTGTCTCAAAATTTACATTTTTGCTGCTCTAATAATGACTAGTAGTATTTAAACTTTCAAACTCATTATTGCCTCAAGGTTACCTCATTGTTACCTCATTGTTAGCAACGTTTAACTTATTATTCTCACAGCTCCTAGATTATTAAATTACGTAATGCATTCATATAACATTATTACACAGGGATACAATAATATAAGCATATGCAATGACTGTTACATACATTTTACAAATTATTATTACATACATATATTGTTTTAAGGCGGGCTGTTATTGAATTTACATATTATATACTTAGACTGAAATTATTCAGTGTTAAAAATACTGCTTCAAGGAGAAGCTTCATTTCATTCCATCCTGCTAATGGAATGGCCTTTAGCCAACTTTAGCATAATTCCGTTGGGTTGCAACGCCATGATTGGGCAGGTACGAAGTGAAATGGCTTCAAAGGCAAATTGTTATATACGTGGACAATTTAAGACAACTGCAAAAACATATCATTGAACTCGTATACGAAGCCTACGAGTTGTTAAGATAATCTCGTTTTGGGGAAATCTCAGCGGAAACGCCAGGAAGCTAATGTAGATGGATCGAACTTTGATAAGGATATTCTCAATGGCTTTGCAAATTTTCGGTGCTCCAGAAACCTAAGGTCATTTATTGCAGTGAAATTTAGCGAAATGGGCAACAAGCATTTGATAAACGTGGATGGAATGAGCAGAATCTCGTCACCTGCTCAATTACTGTCAAGTTCAGCTGTCAACGTCTGCCATGCATGAAGAAGGACCGTAAAGGAACGGTCTAGTACAAACCTTTCTGCATTCGGTACCGAGCATGTTCCATTATAATTCATCACTGTATGTTATAAGCATATCGATTACTTCAGCTTGGTCTGTTCTCAGATACAATTATTATGAATTCCGATCCTGGTATACAGCGGAAATCGAAACATCAGGAATGAATGATGCACTGTGCTAACAAGCCATTAACGCTGTCCTTTGTGCAGGTGGATGCCGCGCTTTGAGCTGATCCCCCCTCGTAGAGCGTCTCATCGATTATGCAGGGCTTAAAAGATAAAGCAGACATGCGCAGCAATCCAATGCCGTAATAACTGACAGTTGATGATGATATATTGAAGCAGATTAACGGAGCTTTCAGTCGTTTAAACCCTGGGATTTTGGGCTTCTTCTACCGAGCGACAAGTGCATTTCACCGTGCAGAAGCAACTGGGGCGTAAGTAACCTCTTACGGATCAGCTGAGAAATGAGGAAGGTATTATTGATGCAGCAACTGCTGCTGTTAAATGTTTACACATTTCAATATTGAGCATAGAGGAGGGAAGCGATATGGTCAGGTGTTCTCCTTCCATGAGTAGCTGCTGCAATCATAACCTATTTATGAATAACAACCGTGCAAAAGAATATTTGAATTTATGAGGCTAAGTTATCAACGAGAGGCATCTTGGGAAACTGTCAGCGGGAGTGTTATTGCCGCCTCGCAAGTTCACAGAGTGTGGTTGAGATTAGCTGACCACCCTTCAGTCCACATACTTGTTTTCTCTTCAGATTGTGATTTCCTCCATGATAAAGCCCTTAATTGAATGGGGAACCGCGACGATCCTAAATGTGAGGGATTAAATAACGTCGAAGTCAAGGGGCTTAGTAAAAGAAACGAAATCAGTTTGCACTATCTTCGGTATTTTTTTTTTTTTTTTTACTTTCTCTTCTAGATATAGTAAGTAGGGGAAATATTCTCTTCCACGCAAAAATTCGATACCGAGATTTCATAGGAAATACATGTTTTTAATTTTCTCGAAAATGGCTCTAACGATTTTGTTTAAAATAGCATATATTTAAGATACTTTCATGACAAATAAAATGTATATCTTGAATTTTCTAGGAATGTCTCCAAAAGTATTCTTCATTGTGAACGACTTTTGCATAACTGGTAAACTATAAGAGATAGACAAAGTTTACTACACAAAAAATGTACATCGCGTTAAAATACACTATTTATGTCGTATACATTTTTTGTTGTTGAGTGTACCATTTTCGAGATATTGCTTGTTATTCCCTAAATTTTCCAATACTTACACTTTTTCTCAAATGGGAATTCGTTATTCATTTTTTTTGTCCTGGTAATACAAAGAGAATGGAATACTCCACATAGCAACCCGCTCTTAAAATATTTGACTATCGTATTCCCCTTGCAATAAGATTAACATCTCGATATCTCGATTAACATGAAGCATATGGAGAATAAGCGTTTGTAAAAATAGTTTGTACAAGAGTACTGAAAGTCATGTGAGTGTAACACATCAGATTTTTTAATACAGTTTAATGCCCGTTCTTACTACATACAGACCACAGGCGGTGTACACAGATGATATATGCGATGAAATAATTGAAAGGAAACGTTTCAGAGCTAAGTTTAGGGGTATCTCCCCGGCACTCAGGACTGAGGAAAACCTATAAAATAGCTGTTTGGGAGGTACCTATCTGCTGTGCCGTCCCTTTCAAGTATGTTATGATGATCGCGTATTTGTTCTAATACCCACTATTAGTAATAAAGTATCTAAAAAAAATATTTGTCTGTAAACTGTTTTCTTGTGGTTGACTAACACGTTTATTAATATATTCCGTTTTTAAATGAGAGTTTATTGTGCATATGACTTTTAACGATCCTATCTATTCCTTTTAGAAACACGAACACGAACAAATCACTGAATTAGCTTACTTTGCACCAATCGTTCCTTAGTGCACAGCACCTGGAAAACAACAACCAAAAGCATCAGCCACAGTGATCTCATAAGATGCTCTGATTTGCCCATACATTTAGGAAAGCATCATATCTAGGCTCGAGTGCAATTTAATTCTTTAAAAAACAAAATGTTATATATTACATAAATACCTATTAATTATACTGCCCTAAATAGAAGTTCTGTTGTTTAAAGAACTGACAATTTCTTTATTTAATTATTCTGTTCGAAATTCACTCAATACCCCACTTTTAGCACCAAATTAAGCAGAATGCTCTGGAGTTTTGATTGCCTGTCACTAGATGCGCAGATGTTCATGTTTTATTCATAATTGTTAGTTTTATTGTCGGCAACTGTTTTTGAGATTTTGTTCTAGTCAACGTAAAATGGAGTACCCATTAGATGAACGACTTTTCCTTATAAAGCACTACTAGATTACGAATTCAATTACAGCTTTTCAAAACGTATACCAGAGAGAATTTGGTGTTCGGAATCCTCCCCAAAGAAACACAATACTGGGATTGGTAAACAAATTAGAAACAACTGGAACTGTGGTGAGTGAAAAAGGCAAAACTCGTTCATCTAGGCTTCCCACGGTTGTTGTTGACGTAAGAACACGATTGGACCAGTCTCTCAAAAAATCATTAAGACATTTGTCCCATGAGACGGGCACAGCTACTCAATGTGCCAGAGAGGTGTTAAAAGTGCAGGCCTAAAGCCGTATAAGATTACGGTTGTCCATCAGTTACAGGAACCAGATAAGGATAGACGACTCAATTATTGTCGTTGTTTTAGGCGTTCATTGTGCAAAATCCTGCCATATTGTCCATCACATGGTTTACAGATGAAGCATGGTTGCATTTATCCGGCTATGTGAACTCAAATAACACTCGCTATTGGGCCAGCGAAAATCCACATGTTATTCATGAAGCACCTATGCACCCGGTTAAAATCGGAGTTTGGTGCGCAATATCCGCACAGAGAATAGTGGGCCCAATTTTTCTTTTTGAAAACAATGTGAACATTTCAGAGTGCCGACGGATTTTCATGGAGTTTGCTGAGCAACTAGACGATGTTGGTCTGAGTCAAGATATTTGCAGTAGGACGGCGCTACCTCCATGGCACTAATTGCAAGTTTCTTTGACGACCGGATAATTTCCAAGAACCTGTGGCCACCGACATCTCCGGATTTGACATCACCGGACTTCTTTCTAAGGGGTTACTTAAAAGACAGGGTTTATGCTACACGTACCCAGATATTGGACGATCTGAAGCAAAACATTACACAGGAGATTCAAGCTATTGGCACAGTAACATGGAACGAGGTGTTGAGTTGTGCCTTATGCAGGATGGAGGACATTTTCAACATTTGCTATAGAGGTAAATAATTTCTCATTGTTCCCCTGCATTTCAGGTATAATAAGTTGTCGCTAGCATAACTCGTTTTGAAACAATTAGATAAATAAATGTGTCAATTTTTCATAAATCGCCCTGTATAATATAAGCTATAACTTGATCATGTTTTTAACTTGGCCATTTGCCTAAACTTGGCTGTTTTTTGTGGAACCAGCCTGTATCTGGCAATATTCATACACATGCTTTATAACTTGGCCACTTGCCTAAGTATGCATATGTTTTATGGGGCCAGCTTGTAGCTCGCAATATTCACACCTTACTAAATTTGCCTGTTTTTATGAAACCAAATTGTAGGATCAGGATTACACTCCGGAAGGGACACCTAGCACCTCGAACCACATGGGGATCTTTTGTGCATACAACCCCGGGAGAAACGGATGAGATGAAGGAACCGCAGGTGATGTATGGGCTGCAGAACCGCGGACGCAGGTGACAGAGACGCGCAGAGATCCCTAACAGTACAAGCTTGACCACCCAGCCGGGGAGTGCCCGAGGCTGCCCTACCAAACCACCAGAGAGTGACTCACAGGCCCCCTCCAGTGGAAACCGGGGAAAGCTCGACCCAGCAGGGGAAGACTGGACCGGCCTCCATCTGACGGGGCCGAGACGAAATTCCAACGCGCAATCTGTCCGCAGTCGTCGGACACACAGCCCCAGAACTATTTTGCAACGTGAAAGAGGAAGATGAAAGGAGAAGGAATGAGGGAAGAGAAATTCGGAGGAGTCAATGAACCTTCCCAGCATTCGCCTAGTAACTCGGGAAAACCCCCGTAAAACCCATGGTTCAAGAAGATCGGACACGGGAACCGACCTCCCGAATGTGGGCCACAGACGCAACCGCCTGAGCCAACCAATTCGGTACCAACTTGTAACTAGGAATACTCATATTTACTCTCTAAGTTGCCCACCTCACGGAACCTGAGTGGCCGATGTGAACAGACTTTATCGTACTAAAAGCAGAAATGAGAGCATGCTTAATCCCAAAGGAAAGAGAACTCAGGAGAAACTTCTAAGGTCTTCGAAATAAAGACAGAATATTTTACATATGACGGGTCTAGGAAAAAAACCAGGCAAGTCACTTTTTTCCTAATGAGTTTGATATGCCTTTGGATACTCCATGGAAAAAAACCATCTTTTAGATGTATGAGACAGGGAAAGAAACTGGTCAGTCATGGATTTGTTTGCCGTTGGCGTACAGGAAAAGAAGCAGGCAAGTCAACTGTTCCAACGAAAGAACCAGGTAAGTCATCTGCCCGCCAACAGACAGCAGTACGAACTATCCCGCCATTTACTTTTGTTAATTTTGTTGGATTTTGACAAAATGTCCCAATATCGAATATAAGTACCACAGACGTGTACTACAAGCGTCAGCTATCAATGTATTCATTCAACACCCACATTCTCTCTACAGGCCAGTCAGCTTCCTATGTGTATCACGAGGGTATTGGAAAGAAACGTCCCAACGATGTAGCCTCGTTTATCTTTCATTTCATTATGAACTAACTTCTTGACGAGGTTGAAGGGCTTCAAGTGTTTTGTCACTGCTGGAGGGCAAAATGCAATTTCACTGTTTTTCGCTTCATGTATTACGTGGTTCATAATATCATCCATGGCTTGGCAAACATCAGGATCACATTTCCAAAACGAGGTCATTCATACATAGAATGTGATAAGAACGTTGGTCTTTGGAATTTGAAACAAAGGATGGAAACCCCAGAGGAGTTCATTGGAATGATTGCAAATTCAAGAACCAAACCATCGCCTTTCATTATTATGAATGTCAGGAAATGGTGTATGATTGGAAACATTTTTAGATCAAAAATATGTACTGAAATGTCCATTTAAGACCCAGCCCGTGAAGGAAATTGGGGCCTCATCCGTCCACCCACGTCTACTGTTCTGGAGGGCTACATATAACTGAGCGATGGTATCCAGTATCATAAAAAAGCCTGACAAAGGTGCTTCAACACAGAGGACAGGAGAATTTGAACCTTCTTTGGCCTATTCAGGTAATTTTAGTAGAAATATTATTCTATCCTTCATATTTTCTGATAAAATTGCTTACATGCAATATATGTAACAAATGTTTGTATTGTACGCAGATCTTCTACATATTTCCAAAGCTAAGTACCAAGATATAATGAGTCTCATGAAATTCGTTGGTCAACCAGCAGTGAAATGTTTCTTAGGATTGGCAGATAACTGATAACCTGTGAGATAACTGAGGGTTTCCACGGTTGTAATAATAATAATAATCAATAGTATTTACATGATAGTAATACAATCTTAATTACAAAGACAATCTCGGATAGCTGACATGCCTGGTTCTCCTTCTGTTTCAGGTGACTTGCCTGGTTTGTTTCCTGAAAAACGTGCTGTTGGAGTGAACGTTTTTGTTTTGTGTGATGTTATTGATATAAGAGACATTAAACACCATTTTATTTGGTTCACTACATCTGAACTTCAATATTTCACTTTGTTTGGATGGAGTATTTTGTATAGGAATCACTCATTGCGTTTTATAATTAAAAATTCATTTTCTGGTTTCTTGGAAAAATTGACTTACCTGTTTTTTTTCGTGAACCCTTCATATAAGGAAACTGAGGTTCCATTAAGATGGAATAAACAATGTTTTCATAGATACGATTATTGAAAATACAAACCTAACTTCTAAGCAGTGCTACGACCAGCCATTGCAGCTCGATCGTCTTCTGAAAATGCTCCGAAATTGATATAATAAAATCGATAAATTATATGCGATAAAGTCATGAGTAGTTGAAATTCAATATTTCATTTCAGTCTACTGGTCAACGTATTATGATATATTGATGACATAGTATTTAATAATATTTGTTTATAACAGACGGCAACATATTTATTAAAATGAAAATGAAGAAATGCATCCGCAAACATTTTAGTGAGAAGAATCTTATATATTACATTCACATGGTTTTCTCTACCCTCTAGCACTTATTAGTGGATATACAAATTACTCTTACGAAAGTTTATTCTCCTATCTTCATTTTCATAGATAAAACTTTCCGGAAATAGCTGCATTACGCATTTCGTTATAGATATAAATAGAATAGCGATAGTCAAATGTTTAAGAACTGGATGCTATTCACTGGCCTTAAAATTCCATGCTTTTGCGTGCAATTCGATAAACAACTAAATATCGAAAGGACCTGAATGACACAGTATTGAACAATTCGAACCATTAATAACGGATGGAAAGGTAGAATTAGATGAAAAATTCAACGTCATAGACGGGATTTGAACCACGGATCTCCCGGTCTCAGTCCGGTTGCTTTTCCACACAAGCCGTGTGTTGCACAAAGGTTGAAAATGCGAATCAGTTTACCTTTCCAACCTTGTCCAACACACGGCTTGTATGGAGGAACAATTAATTCGGTTAATAAAGGATATCTCGGAAATGGCTGATGCCAAAAAAAGGTTTTTTTTTGCATAAATTGTGTGTTTTAAAGAGAGTTACATTTTTTAAAAATTCTTTTTGGTCTATCGCTTAACGTTTACCAGTTATACAAAATTATACAAAACTTCTCCCGAATGGGGGAGGGGGACTTTACAGGCTATACCGAAGAAAATTCAATATATACATTTTGTCATGTAAATATCTTTAACATATGGTACTTTAATGCAAATCGTTAGAGCCATTTTTAGAAAATAAAAAAATTCTAAAAATCCTCCAAGTAAAGAACAGTTTGGGATGGGGGATTTTCATACAGTCTTGCGTCGCATCTTCAGAAAGTACTACACCTAAATACCAAGTTTGGTATTTATCGGATTTCTCGTTTTTTAGTTATGCTGTGACGAACACATAGATACGCGCGCGCGCACACACACACACGGATCTTTTTTCTAAAAATGTTATTTTTGGGATTCAGGGTGCCTCAAAATATGTATTTCCGATGAAATCTCGGTATCGAATTGCTGGGTAGAAAAATACCTTCTCTACCTACTATATACGTGGTAGAGAAAGTAAAAAAGGTAATTTTTTGGGCACAATTGCAGAGCATAGAGATACTGGTTGACAGAAAGGGTAGCAGAACTTGCACAAATGTTAGGAGATAGTGTCACAATATACATGCTGAGCATATTTTGATACACCTTTGATTTTTAATTAAACTTTTTCAGTACTACTTGGATATTAGTGGATAGAAAATTAGCGCTTTATGGTATATATTGGCATAGTACGAGTAGAAACATTCATTTAGCCTAATGCCCAGCCGAGATATGCTGATTGGTTAATTTAATTATCCGACGGATGGACACACACATACACACTTGAAAGAATAAATCATGCTCTGAACAAGCTGAGAGACATTCTAAACCCCGTTTCTTATAATCTTGCTCAGCTAATGTATTCCTCCGCTCCCCTTTCATCTATTGGGAAATTTACCCCTCTGAACGGTTATGTATGGCAAACAAGCCTTGTGAAATGTGGTGTGGTAGTATAACACGTTGGGTGCTATTTTGGTGTGGTGTTATTTCTCCTCTACCACAAGAAACAATTGAATAGCGACGGCACTTTAAATAGAGGACAAAAGTATTGATGCTTTAAGCGTTATTTTGGTGTGGTATTAAAACACGTAGGTACGGGTTAAAACAAGTCGGGTACTATGGGTGTGGTATTGCTGGGTTGCTGGGTTCGTTGTGGGTGCGGGGGCGTGTATAGGTTCTTAGCCCCTCATGAGTTCGTTCCCCTTTCAGTGGTATGGTCATCGCAGCCTTCGGATCCCCAAGCGGCGACCTTTGTGCAGTAGCCAAACACTTGTTCCCTACCCTCCCTAACCGCAAGCACCATAAAATCTTAGTGACATCCATGTGCATATGCGCGTTGTTGCCAAAATTAAAAATAGTATTTAAAAGCAAAACTTTGCAGGTGATTTCCACATGTACAGAATACAATCATGCAGTTTGTCTGCTTGCTTTACACACAAAATAACTATGTAAATAACTATGAATCGCATAGTAATTACATTTAAGTTGCAAACGCTTTAAAATATAACTGAACTAATGCATGATCTGAACTAATATACTGCGCTACAAGAATAGAAATGCATGTTAACATATCCGAGAGAAACTTAGAAACATGTTCCGAATAAACTATACATTGTTGGACTATCATTAAATAATTAAAATACATAAATATTAATTTATTTTGAAAGGAACTCTTACTCCCAAATCAAAGCATCATTTTTGATTATGCTGTGCGCGGAGCTATGGTAAAAAGTTTTTTATCACTTGTATCACAACAATGTTTTATTAATATAAAGCTAATACAAGAAGTTGTGTATTGTTTAAGGTGTAAGATTTATAAGCATGACATCTTCTGTTTACTTAAATGAATAGCTTTATTATAAAATGCAGGATAAGTAAAAATACGAAGGCAAAAGAAAGAAAATAAAAAAAAAATCTTATGTATTATATTCACAAGATTATCTCTACTCACTCTTCTACAAACTACTTTCACAAAAGCTTATTCTATCTACTTCTTAAATAATAAGATAAAATTTCATTGCACATATCGTTGTAAATATAAGGATACATAGGCTAAAGCGATAGTCAGATTTTTAAAATACAGATGACTATATGATGACTTTGAAATTCCATGCTCTTAGCATGACCACGAGGAAAATACAAACAGAGACTTCCAACTTGTATTTCAAAATTCAAACCAACAACAAAAAATTTCTCGGAAATGGTTAACACAATTTGACCTAAAATTTGTCCTTTGCCGAGATTGCATTTTACGCAGAGTAAGATTTTGTCTCTCTCTTAGAATTTACTAGTAATACAACAAGTTGAGAACGAGGAAAATTTTACAAGTTATTCCCAGAATATAAAATTCATGATACAAATTTTATTTTTCATGCAAATATCTTAAACTTGCGGTATTTTACTAAAAATCGTTAAGCTGTTTTTGAGAAATTCAAAACAATAACAAACATTTTTCCACATAAAAGGTTCTTTTCTACATGTTCTTGAACATTACACATAAAAATCTGGCTTTGCTTATTCAGTTTTTGTAGCCCTTTTCTTCGTGGTCTTGGCATTACTGATATTCGGCAGAGGGTCACTTGCTGGTGCGACCGGAGGGGCATCAACTTGGTTCGTTTCCCAAGGTCTCCACATCTTAATTAAACTATTAAACGCTAATAACTATTAAACACTGCTAAACTTACAAAACTGCACTAAGTAAAACACTATATAACTTCTCTGAAGAAGTAATATAGAAGCTTAGCTGAACATGGAAGAAAAGCACGAGCGAACAGTCACAGTAAAACCGAAGAAACAGCAGAAATGACATGGCAACAACGCTTTGCTTTGGTGGAGCTGGAGAAAGGACCACGTGTTGTGTTTAAGGGATGGGAAGACCCTACTAATCGTTTACTGATGGGTTTATGGTCAGGCTTCAAAGCTTTCCGTTCGCTTTGAAGCCGGTTGGGGAAAGGATGCCCGCGACTAGTTTAATGTGATGTTGGACCGGGGAAGGATTGCTATCTCAGGTATACAAGCAGAGAGGACGCAGGTAGCCAACAGACGACCTTCGGTTGCTGGTCACTTTATTCCTGCCAAAAACACACTCCCTCTGACCCGCACACAAGACACAAGCCGATCGCTACAGTTATGATGATTTATTAAGTCGCTGTCACCTAAGCTACGTCCGGATAATGAGTTGTCGTTCCTCGCTTTAACACGCTAATTTCTATGATTATCACTTATTCTCTTGCACGACGCTATACGTCAACTGTGTTAATGTAGACTTAGTTATTTTGCCGACCACTACGTCGGAAATGCAACACTTCGTTTTAACATGATGCCGGTCGGAACGAGAGACCAAGCGAGAGTGATTTTCGTCTTCGCGGCTCCTACCTCGTTCTGTCTAGGATCGTTTCCTATTTCACGCCCATTTTCTAGCGACTTGGTTTGGTCCCTAATCACGTGACTTATCACGTCGGTTATTTACTACTTTCTTTTCTACGCTTAATTCCTATTGGCGGTTCTCCTACGAAGACTAATGTGAATTGCTATTTTCAATTTTGGAATATTTTATGGCCTGTCGCTCATTTCTAGCGTTGGTTTTTCCGCTTTGGTGAATTTGGAGACCGATTAAGCACGTACATCTTGGAATGTTCTGTCTTTGTTCAGAAAGCCACATATTCGTCAGAATTCTTTAGAGACAGGAGACCTTTCCGGTGTGTCCCGTTATAGCCTCGAGCTCTATTAACAGCTACATGTTCCGGTCTACCCTTCTGCAAACTTTAGCTCTTGAAATTTAATTCCTTATGCTACAAATATGACTAATTTTATGTGTATTTATTTATTATTTATTATATATGTATATATAAATAATTGTCAGGCGCGTGTTTCTGCTTCGAATGAAAGGCCAGGCCACGAAAGCCATAACATCACTTTATTATTATAGATACACGTGCTTTCGCCATCTTGAGAGGCAGTTTTAAACCGGAGGATCCCCCTACCTATTTGTTGACAAGAATTTACATGCATACCAAATGCTTCAATTCTGTTACGTAGTATATTTGATTCATATGGTTATAAAATGTAACTTTTACAATTATTTTCGAATATATTACAAATATGACCAGGAACTAGTTTGTACCGCAGAACAACCTGATTCACAATAATCAATGAGAGGTGACTAGTGCACGTAGACAGTTAAGAGATATGGGGAAAAGTTTAGTCAGAAGATGAGGGGAGGAAGTTCTTATAGGTACAATTTTCGATCTGTAAGCAAACGGACACTAACGAACGGATTTATCATCGGCTGTTCTTGCTCGCTAATCGACGCTAATGAAGCGTTTATGCGATCAATAGCCTTTAACGAGTGAATAAACGCGTTCTTGTAACCCATCCATTTGTGATGTCGACAGTTGTTAAGGAGAACATAAAGGCTGTCAATATGCGTATTCATCTGAAACGTCCGTGGGATTTACAGCACTTCTAGGATATGCAATGTAGGATACGATATTTTCGGTAATGTCCACTGCATGAAGCTTCACAGAGACGAATTACATGCTGTAAAGAATGAGTGAGTGGTGTTATCACGCGGGGATCAAAAGCGTTCAAATCTACTTTTGGGTCGAGGATAAACATCTCAACAGGTAGCCTGACGCAGGCAGATTTCAAAGTGTTATCTTCTGTATTTACAGCTTTTGGCATAGACACAAGCTCTGATAAAGCCGAGAGGTTGGGGGATCGCCTGCCTATCCGCTGGCAACTGTAACGTGAGTGATTTAGTTACTATTATGGTGCATTGTGGAGTTGCGTCATGATAAATCTCAACTAACGAGTGTCAAGTTACACTTCCATAAACCGCGTATGTAAATCTGGCTGCGGTAACTAACTACCCTTTTAACGGTGGTGGTCTTATTATGACATCTGTGGGTTTCTATAATCATATGAAACCTTTGTAGCCCTATTCGGTTCGTTATACTTCGGCTCTTTATAATTTTTGTCTATTATTTACCATGAAAAGCCAGATTTGGTGCGACACATTGTTATAATTACGGACAGGAACTTTATGCTCTAATAATCCTTTTAATATGTATGCATTTATGCACTGAAAACGTCCATAATATGCACAAAAATGTGTCCACATAAAAAGTATTAAGGTGAGAGGATAAACCAAAAATCGATTTTTTTTTGCATAATTAAATAGTTCACATTTTATTATTACTCTAGTTATTTTACCTACATCGCTTTAACTACTTGGTCATATCGCGATGGATCTGTTAGTGGGTAACTCTTAGATCGATATGTGGCGGACAGTTAGCCTTCTATGGTCCATTCCAAACCAGAGTGCCTTTCACTGAAAACAAACTGTGTATTATCCGCGCGAAAGTAGTTCGCAATCCCCGCCCATTATGTCTGCTTGTTCTCCTCCCACGTGCTTGTTGAACACTATTTAATCTATAAAAAGGCGCCCTGCGTGAGAATCATAGTTCAAAATGCAACCTGAGGTAACAATCGACTTTATAAGTATGCGGCAATGAACATTTTACTTACGTTAATCACAATCCTCGGGCAAAAGTGCAACACCCAAATCCGAATCCTCCGAAGATGACTCAGCTGCCATATCAGAATCAGAACTACTCTCCAAAATAATGACAAGCTTATCCACAATTCCACAGCACTGTCGCACTTAAAACAAGTTCCCACATTTTATCCTCTTCTATGTTGTATTATGTCTGTTTATATTCCCAGCTCGCTTTCGTTACACTTCTCACTGAAACGCCTGTAAAATCCGATATTAGTTTCCTAATATGGAATAATGCAAGTGTCGGGTATTTTTGTAATAGTGAGTTGAATAGATGAAGTATTGTTTGTTTTTAGCCACTTTTTAACTGTTTCCGCTTCTGTATTTGAACAGTTTATTCACTATAAGCACCTTCCTCTGCCATGTGAGCTCAAATACGAACTGACTAAGTCGCAAGATTTGACCTGAGCTGAGCATATGTGTGTTAGTGCATTATGAATGACTGTTCGCTTATCATATATCCTGTGTTACGCAAAGTGTTTATTCGGTTCCCAGATAACACCTCTGGGAATTCATTGCTGCATTTCTTGTGTATGTAAGAGAATGGCAGTCGTGCATGTCGGTTGGTATTAACAAGCAAGATGCTCTCTGCGTTAGCGCAACAGCAGGCGAAAATCATATTTTGTAATCTCTTAACAGCTAGTATATATCAATTACCTTTAACGATGAGTTCTTATGATAACAGCAATAAAATGTGCAGTTCTATACCTTTCCTGCTCTAATTTTCATAATACAATACATGTATTAAGGAACTACTTCGTTGGCGTAAGAGTATATTCTTGGGTTCGTGACAAGCCGAAGCACGTGCTTCTGTTTACATCAGAGGGAACTCTGGTTTGGAATGGACAATAGGTCTCATCCCAATAACCACCCGCTTCGTCACGTGTGCACAGAGACCCTAGTGCATAACAACTGGATCTTCTGCTTCGTGTCGTGCAGATGGCATTAGGGTGCCGTCCAATCTAACTGCCGTCTTCACACAGAGAGGCGGATAGTTAGCCTTCTAGATCTCATTCCTGTAACCATGAAAAGTTGCTTCGTCACGTGTCCATAGAGATCCCAGATCCTCGCGGATAGCAACCGGAACTTCTGCTCTGTGCCATGCAGATGGCATTAGGTGCCGTCCAGTCTACCTGCTTTTATTATCTGTGGATAGATGACATAGCATTTGCAATTACCACCTATTTTTCATTTTTACTATTGTTTTAGACTTAAGGTGGAACTTTGGGTCGTGGTATTAAACATCCAATCCGATATTTACCTTGGTGACTGAGGAAAATCAAAAAACCCTCAAGTCAGATTCGTCGGCCCACGGGATTTGAACCCGGGACCTCCCGCCTGAGCCATCCCACTCGGTGGTTCACATTTTCTCCACATTATGGCATATCATTTAGCCGTGTGCTATAATTATAAGTGCATTTAAATGCATTTTAAAAATGTAGTGCCAGCTGTCATTAAATAGCTTGTTCAACATCCATTCATAAAACTTGGAATAAATGCATAACTATTTCACCTAGGAGACTACAAATAGCTTGTTGTTTTGGAATAATTTCTGCTAAGTATATATATACGCTGTCGTCTTCATTACTCTATTATCTATGGACAGTACCAATTCCATTGAGTTTATTATTCTGTGGCTTGAGTTTCACTTACACACAATTGTATCTTTGTGATTTTGTCATTGAAAGTGTATTTTGTTGTGTATAAAAATGACAAAACCTAAAAGTGTTTTCAAGAGATGTAAGAACAAGGCCACTGTTCTACAGAGGGCAATGAAAATAATAATGATGTTCAACCATGTGGCACTGGACCATGTGAAACTCCTCTCAATACGAATTGTGTGGAAGACTGTATTCAACCCAATATTGTGATAGTTTAGGTATTTTACAAAAGTACTAATGCAACTATGTCATGTAGCTTATGTGGTGAGGTTAGCAGAAGAATTAAGTGTAAGAACTGGATTTTCATGTTGGAAACTATGCAGCTGTTTTCCTCGGAAGTTAATTTTTTTAAAAAATTGTTCCATTTCTTCATGCATTATTGCAGATATATACATGAAATTTTCGTAGCTTATAAAAACAACTGCAGGAAAGCTGTGGATCTACTGAGTTTTACTTAATGAGCTCTACGTTATGATTGTTTCTATATTTAAAAAAATCTGATGTGTTACACTCACATGACTTTCTCTACTCTTTAGAAACTATTTTTGCGCACGCTTATTCTCCATATGCTTCATGTTAATCTTATTGCTAATTTTCTTGTAGATACAAGGACAATTGGTAGGCTTTAAGCGATAGTCAAATATTTTAAGAGCTGGTTACTATGTGGAGTATTCCATTCTCTTTACATTACCAGGACAAAAAAAAATGAATAACGAATTTGAGAAACAGTATAAGTATTGGAAAATTTAAGGGAATAACAAGCAATATCTCGAAAATGGTTCACTCAACAAAAAAAATGTATATGACGTAAATTGTGTATTTTGACGCGATCTGCATTTTTTGTGCAGCAAAATTTTGTCTATCTCTTATGGTTTACCAGTTATGCAAAAGTCGTTCACAATGAAGAATACTTTTGGAGACATTCCCAGAAAATTCGAGATATACATTTCATTTGTCATGAAAATATCTTAAACATACGATACTTTAATTAAAACTTTCGAAAAATGTTCCATGTAAAGGGTAATCTGGGGTGGGGAGATTTTCTTGAAAACCTTCGTGTCGCATCTCTGGAAGATACTGAACCTAAATACCAAGTTTGGTGTTTATCCGACTGTTCGTTTCTGAGTTATGCTGTTCACAGACACACACACACACACACACACACACACACACACAGATACACGGACATGTTTCCAAAAAAAAATATTTTTTTTGGATTCAGGGGGTATTTCCGGTGAAATCTCGGTATCGAATTTTTGGGTGGAATACAATACTTAGTAAAGAAAGTAAAAATCAGGGAAAATAAAATTATAAATGATCTCAGAAGTGCAAACACAAGGTTCATTGTAGATTAGTGGCTTCTCTAAGGACCATTTAACACAAAGGCTTCATGTACGTGCATTTAGTAGTTTCAGAGAAAATGAGTCATTAAGTTGTACATTTTAACAAAGGCCAGATAGGCCGTACCATCTCACCTTAAGACATAATATTGACATTAAATAAAAAAGTACGGCAATTTCATGTAATCTGAGATTGAGTGACCTAAGCTTAAACTGGAAAACGAACTGCAGGAATATTTTTGGAATTGAATTTGTAAATCTATTAGCTGAAATTCTTTCCTTTATGTAAATTAGTAGTTATATTTTTACTAATCTTAAGACATACTAGACAATGAAATTTAAAGTAAATTTAATATTATGTGTAAGTATAAGCAGCATACATAAACTCAATTCTAAGAACTTAACAGCCGCCTTATGCCGTGAGGGAGCGACTACGACCAGATAAGTCAGGGACGTGACCTATTGATTACGTTGCGTATGAGCTATCATCAGTGTTGCAAAGTTTCAAGACTGACTCGGTGGCACATATAAATATCGTATTATAAATTAAATATAAAAATAAAATATATTCATAAAATACACATTAAAACTCGCAAATACGCAGTATAATCTGTAAACTGCTGAAATATTACGCATATTAACAAAACAGGCAAAATATGCATTATATGCAACATAAAATATTGTTTAAATTGTTGGAAATGTACTAATTAATTCTCATACCGTGAGTATACCTTCTGGCAGAAGAGAAGAAAAAGGCATTTGCATAAAAAGTTATCCCTAGTTATAATATACCTTCTCCATTTTTAACATTATCATGCAGAGCATGTATCAGCAGATCGTGGAAAATGACCATAGGGGCCAAGACGAATACCGGGGTGGTGTATTCTTCTGCAATCCCTCCTTTCCCCCATTTCGCGTTTCAGATGTGATTTCACGTCCTGCGACGCTGGCGGTGCCAGGCAGATGGCGTGGATGGATGCGCATTGGAAAGATTTCTCCCCGCGTACATGAGCTGTCACGCTGCGTCGCCCTCTTGTGGATCCCTCGCTCACTGGTGCGCGGGTATTCAAACTGGAAATATTAGGCGATTCTGCGCGTCTCTGTAGGCCTCTCTATCCGTGGACCTGGGACCTCCTCCGGCTCCTTCACCTCATCCCTGCCTCCCAAGTGGTGTAGCCACAATATCAAGATGTTCGCAGTGCGCGAGGTGTCCCCTTCCGATAAACATATCCTACATTCCTCATCCTAGACAAATAAAATCAAACAAATTTCGCCAGAGATGGGTGTTCAAATGAGTCTTTGAGAGATAGCTGTGAACGTATGGTTACGAGCCGGTTGTTTATAACACTTTTTTCTTTGGCATTTTTATTTAAAGTCGCTTATTGCTTATCTTATAGCGACTTTAGAAACAATTGTGTTACATGTCTTTAGCATGTTAACGGAATCACAATTCCAAGTTATAATATTCGCAGTTGCTGACAAGATTCTGTGTTGATATACTGTTATAATATTTTGTTAGATAAGTTTGCACATTTGAATGTATTAGATTTTTACAAAGCAGTTTATGTCCTTCATTGAGAGGCTTAGTTTCCCGGACATTCCTCCGATGGCCATACTGCTGACAGTTTTGAATTACATGTTGGACAGTTTTGTGATGGATGTAATTTTGAAAGCTAGCAGAGTTTAGGGAAACAATGAAATTGGCATTGGGAACATAATGATTTATGTAATTCCCCGCGTGATCCTAAGGGTAATGACTGCAGTATTATTTGGGAAGGTGCTGGCACAGCACCCAAGATGTATATAGATGGGATTTTTGGCGGGTCTCTCTGTCTCTCTCCGACTTTTGGCTCCCTGGGCTCTCTTTGATCTTTAGGTAATCTGCGTGAAGTTGGACGCGCAAAGCCATGGCTATCAGGACCTCTGCTTCAGCCAAGGTAACCTCAGCTGTTCTGCATAACAAATATACACGTTCTAATTTGTACTGTGGAGTAGATAATAGATCAGTATGGTAGGTTTAGTACAAATCCTGTTTTTCATCGTCGCTTCATCGCTCTAGCCATCCTTTCCCGGGTGTAAGGTCTCCCTTCCCCGCAGCTGCCTCTTTCCCTTGGTAAGAAGCATATCCCCATCCTCTCGTGGAATGTCAGTCTAACTCTAACAGACTTCTGAGATCCCCCAGCTCATAGTTAGTGATGTGATAGCTTCGGGGTTTAAGGTAAGGCGACGGTGCGGCCGTCACAGAGTGAAGACGCCATCATTGTTTTACTTGTGTTGATCCTTCAAGAGGAGTGTATGAGGTTGGTATGTCCAATCCGGATTCTTGTGATGCGTGTTTGATTTCAGCGGTTAAGGTAGTTGACGGGAAAGGGCGAAACAGCCCACGAGTTTTTCCCAAGTCGTATGGATACTTTGTTTCAAATGAATGTTGACACTAAATTCTTTGTATACACCTACCGGAGCACTAGAAACTTCTTGTTTACAAAACTGAACACTGCCGACAGATATAGCGTAATGCATAGAATGGATACAGCGTGCATACTGAAAATACAGTACTCAGTCACATCACTTGTCTAGGAGTGTTAATGTGCTGTTCTGTAGGCAAAATGGATCAACTGTCCAGCAGATAGTAATCACACATTCAAGTATCTCCTGATCCGCCATGTTTCCTATTGAGACTTTTTTGCTTTCTATCGTTTCATTTTGTGTAATCAGTTATATTGTAAACAGAATGCGAATAAAATAATGATGAGAGCTAATCCAGAAAAATATTATTGGTATGACAAAGAACAAAAGCGGGCTTATGAATGTATGTTTTCACGATAGACGACAGCTATATTTCACATCAAAAACGCTGTGTTTGCGATAGAAATCATTTCACGTTGTGTTGATGATGTGCTACCTGTCCTAGAACGGTAGATGTAGCTTATAGATGATGGTGGTGTGGCCCATTTCAGCTGTTGTATGTGTCGCCATGACTATGAGAAGGCAATGGAGACGGTCACCTCGCTCACCTCGAGCCAAGGCTACCACCTCCCAGGAGAAACGGATGAAGTAAAGGGACCGCATGAGATTATAGGCCGTAGGCAGACAGGTCTCAGAGACGCGTAGAAGTCCCCAAAGATTCCAAACTTGAAGAGAGAAAGCTTCCCTCTGGCGGAATCGGGAAGAACTCGACATAGCTTAGGCGGTTCAAAGAAACCTACCATCTGGCAAGACCGAGAACCTTCCAATGACACTGCACAGCATCGAAACTATCTGAAAACATGAAAGAGGAAACGAAATTGAGGGACAGAAAATTCGTGTTAGAAAAGGAACCACCTAAGCATTCGCCTACCAGGGAATACACAAACAAAATAACATGGTCAGATTGGCGAAGAGATTCGAGGCCGCGACCTCTCGACTACGAGTCTCACACGTTAAGGCGGGTACATCTCGCTTGGTCGTGCGCCACCATATACCTAAACAACACTTTCCCCATAAGATGAGGCAATCTAAGTTAGCATCGTCTACACAAATTAGACTAATCTGAATCCTCCAGACGTTAGCTTTTGGGGGCACATGAAGAGTACGCTATAAGCCGGAGCGATTATTGGCATGTAGTTTTTCGAACAATGCCGCTTGACGCATGTCATGCTTTTTGAAAAGAGTCTGGAATGTTTAAGCGGATTTACCAACCCGTGCTTCCACGCTGGGTGACAATCATGGCGGAATCTTCGAGCATATATCATAATGAATGTACTAAATGTGGACACTGTCAGTTTAGAGTAGGAATGGGTAGAAAATAACCTAACGGTTACATATAATACATAACCTAAGTGTCGAGAATGTGTCAGGGCAAGTAAGTGGAGAGTCCGGAGCTCCACGTCGAGATGAGGGTACAAGAGCAAAGACCAAGAGCTCACAACTCGGGGTCTGCAGCTCTTTATATAGCTGAAGGCTACCAGGAAGGGTTTTTCAATATGGCGGCGGTTATGCTAAATATGGAGTGCCACCGCCGTGTGTTTGACAGCCATTCAGCGTAACGTATTCGGTTGTTCTAGAACATCCGACATGACGTGTGCAGGAACAAAGCTCCACAATTCTGCACGTAGACCTGCGGAAGTTGATACATAGTAAAATCTACGGGGTTTTGTCATCGGAAGGGCGTTAGCTGCAGCTTAACAAAGCTTCTGCATTTTTAAGAAGATGTAAAATAAATGCCAACTAAATTCAGAGTATCATAAAATGATCAGTAAAATGTTACCAAATTAATATAAAGTAAGTTCTCGCCATGGCACACTTGACAATATTTTGTTAATGCATGACAGAATCTAGATGGTATCCTCTACTTGTCATTGTCAAGCATCTACAAATCTGAAAGAATGCACTTGACCAACGCTAAGCAGTCAACATAAGAATACAATACCAGGAGCAACAATGGTTCATTTTCAAGTATACTTCCTTATATTTTGTAGTGAAAATGTGTCCCCCAGTTACGTGAACAAGCGTGTGCAATATTAATTGCCTTTACATTCCCTTCAAATAGTCTCACTGATAATTATTGGTAAGAAACTAGTTAAGGTGGCAATGGTTCTGGTTGGCACAGTCTGCAACAACTGAGAAGTTGATTTAATTTTCCGACAGACATAAACAGCGGAAGCCTCTGGAATGAGAAGCTGAGAATGGCATCGTAACCATTACTGTTGAGCTAGAAGAAACGGGTGTAATTTGCCGCGGAAGGCCGTAGTAAGAAGGCATCGCGACGCACTTTGATCCCGGGCGCGCCGCGACTTATCGCGGATGTTCCCTGTAATTAATGCAGGAGCTCTATCAACCCCAACCTCTGTCCCGAGGAAGCCTTTTCTTCCTCCAGGTTATCTTCTTTCTGTACCAGGTCCGCAATGCCATTAGATCCTAAACTTGTGTCATCGCAAACTTTCGGCTTTTTACTCTTCAGCCAGACGCACTGTTCCTTTAAAGTTAACACGTAACTTTCTCTGCACTCGCTTTTTATGCTGCAGTAAGGCACGGCATTTTAATTAATTAACTATCTTAATTAATAAGTTACAAAAACTGTATAGTCACCTCGCACTCCTCATCTTCTTAAATATTCAGAATGGTGCGAGGAGAAATAACAGAAAGATACCCCAATTAAGTTTGAATTAGCATTATATGGGTTTGAATTAGAAATGCTTTATTTACCCTTGTACTCGTTATAGGAAAATAAAACTAAAACCCTTTTCAATCAAGAAAAAACTTGACAGCATTACTACATTTAACACCTTGAAAGGGGATATACCATACATATATAAGAATTGTACAGTAATAATATAATTCACGAAGAAACATGTTAAAATATTCAACATCCAACATTTGTACAGAGCAAATTGTAGGAAACGGGCGAGTTAGCAATTCCAGGTAAAACGTAATTCTAAGTAGAGCACACCTTTCACCAAGCCAACGAGCAGGGAACCGGTAACGGTCAGGAGAAATAGAAAGAGACAGATAGAGAAAAGAAAGAGACGGAGATATTGAACCCGCTTCACAACGCGCCAGGGTGACGCGTAAGCGCACGAATTTGGAGTAACATATTCTCATACATGTTAAGGTAACGCGGTCTGAGGACCAATTAGAAACGTCGTTACATTTTGAAACACAGAGGTGAGCGTCACTAGGCTCAGGTATATAAGGGCAAACAAGGTCCCAGAACTCTCTCTCGTCTCTTCTAGAATTTTCGTCGACACGAAGTGCTACGCTCTTAGCGACAGATGCACGTGTGTGCATATGGGTGGGAGTGCGTGTGCAGTTAGGCTCCTGACTTATTTAAATGGGAAAAGCTAGCCGCCCATAAATATTTAAATGGTTAAAAAAACTATACTGATTAAGGGAAATGCAGTTTATTTTAATTTGCCTCACCCACGATAACCATGAGAACCAAGAGTTAGATACATATAGGAAAAAGTTAGGAATGGAAAACGCAACAACCGACGAGCATCCATAGCCGAGGAACAACACTGCAGCAGATAGCATGAACCCAAGGACCGACGATTTCCCGCTACACATGGCGCCCAAAAACCGTTTCCCGCTACAACCTGATATACTAGTCGGCCACCATATGAATACCTTTGGTGGAGGCTAAGGATCAGGGGAGTGAGGGGCAAGCCGATAGGGAAATGCACATTCGCACAATGAAAAGTACTACATGTGCAGGCCTCAGCCTCGCTATGGCATTTTCGCTATGAGTTGAAAGGAGAAGTAAACAAAACTTAAATGTATCACTCCGCCGAGCTCATGGCAGCACCACGTGGAGGATGACGGGAACTAAGTACTCGTGAGAGGAAATTGCTTCATACAGAATGCTAATACAGTATACTGCGCAGCTTGGGGATCATTAGCTTTTAAACACTGTATGTCTTATTCCTAAACTTCTAACACACAGTACTAAGAGTAGGCAAATAAAAGTTGTACCTGAACAGTTCGGCATCTGTGGTTGAATATACTGGATTAAAGTGCTCTTAACTTCAGGCTTTAGAAGTCATTCATTTAATGGCTAATATCAGTACACCACTTTTGTATTAACCTGCGATAGGCAACGATCCCGGCTACGAAAGCCAACATTCAGGCTGCGGGATGCGTGATGTTGGCCACATCACCCTACCCACTCGCATCACCTGCCGTGCGTACATTGCGGCAGTATTTTTAACATTTAAATGATTTCAGTCTAATTATATAATATAAAATATAATAACAGCCCGCCTTAAAGCAATATGTGTATAAATAACATATAAAATGTTAGTAACAGTCATTGTATTATGTTTATATTATTGGGTACATGTATAATAATGTTATGTGAATGTATTAAGTAATTTAATAATGTAGGAGCTGTGAGAATATAGGTCAAAAGCTGCTAACAATGTGGTAACCTTGAGGCAATAATGAATTGGAAAGCTTAATAATGCTACTAGTAATTCTTGGAACAATAATGCAATTTTTCAAACAGTTTATAAATAGCCAATCAACAACCAGAAAAATGCTTAAGTTAAATAAAGGTATTCTATTGGAGTAGGATTAGCCAACCAGAGACTTAAAATAGACGAAATTTGCAAATTCAGGGGGTAGAAGCCAGTTGCTAATAGACAGCGTTCCCAACCGGACGCGAGACGCGTCCTCGAGAAGTTTAATACGTATTCAGTTGAGACGAAAGTTCATTACGGCGAGAATATTATAAAGTTTACGTGCTAAAAAGTGCAAGTAATTAATAAATAATCTCACAGCTCTCTATATCAGTGAAGTGTTATTTAATCATGTGAAGGATTAATAAAAGGAGTGAAGTAAAAATTATAATTTGTATAAGCCTACATTCTTTAGCCGCATCACACCCTGTTAGAGAAACATGTTTCTACAAATTAATGCTGACGCAGTCGAGGCAAACATAAATATATATAATATTTAAAGAAACATAAAAATAAAAAGTTGATTCCTAAACATTGGGGCGAAGGCCACCGGAAAGTGAACATTGGGGCGAAGGCCACAGGAAACGTTTAATTATATAATATAAAATATAATAACAGCCCGCCTTAAAGCAATATGTGTATAAATGACATATAAAATGTATGTAACAGTCATTGGGGCTTTTTGGATTCACGGGGTCTCAAAGCATATATTTCCGGTGAAATCTCGGTATCGATTTTTGGGTGCATTACTTCCCCTACTTACAACACGTAGTAAAGTAAGTAATAACGCTAGAACGTCTTACCCAAGCAATATGATATAGCATTTAATCGCTTCATTGACAGGTGTAAGCAAACCATGTTGAAAATAATTTCTCTGAAAATGACTGCTAGAGAATTCTCTTGTTTCAAGAGTCTCGCTCTTGAGTTGATCTCGTTCTAAACGTGAATTCTCTTAGCTTCAGGAGTCAATATATTATTATTTTATTAATGTTTTACAAACTCGAGCGCTGCCTAAAAAATAGTACATGCACACGTGTTAAAAGTGGTTTTATTTTGCCCATAGGGTTACGAAACTCGGCTATTCCTACTCGCAGAATTAAACCCTACCTTTAACACTTTTCTCATAATCTATCATTAGTTAGGTGGTGCAGTGGACCTCAAAAAATGTATTGTACTTACGTATTAATCGTATTTTGGGTGGAATACAATACCTCCATCTATCATTGTTGTAGATAAAGCAAAAGTTGTATGCGGAAGTTTACTGAGAACCTCATATTTCAAAAAGCAAAATATATAACAACGTTTAGTCACGTTAACTGCCAGGAGGGATCTCATTCTGTGTTATTGCTAAGGATAATGAAGTCTTCAGGAAAGCGGGTATTCGTGACATGCCTTAGATGTCGATACGATCGTAACGTGAGTTTTTAATGGAAAATGTTCCGTGGTGTTTTGTTTCCTAGAATTTCTCTTTCGCCCTTGCAAAAGTCTTAATAATATTTAAAGCAGTGTTCTAATGCAGCAGAAACTACTGCAGACTTTATAAAGCGAGTGAAACATTATCTTTCCTCCGAGTACATGTTAATACATCTCATTAAGTATGCTTTCCAAACATGTCTGTTACTCTCGCTTTGAATTCCAAAATAACAATTAGCTACTTCTCCGTAATGTTTGCTATGCAAACAATTTGCTGTATTCCAAATGACAAGAGTTCAATGTAAGAAGCATGATTTTCGTATTACTTTGTAAATGTAAAACTGTATTAACTTTTAACTCAAAATATTTAGCACCTGTTCTATACACTAATGCCACTTCTGTTTCCTGAAATTTTTTCATTGCGTTGGCTTTAGCAGTACTGCCGGTAATTTTAGTCATTAGAAAAATACTCTATATAAACTAATTTCAGAGCACGGAGAGCGGGAGAACCGTGTTCAAATCCCGGCTGTGGCGTTGAATTTTTCAGTTGACTCTACATTAAAAACTTACCTAGGCCAGGCTAAGGTCTATTAAAAGTATAATTAATTTATACAATAACAAAAAAATTCTGATGTGTTACACTCACATGACTTTCTCTACTCTTGTACAAACTATTTTTACAACTTATTCTCCATCTATTTCATATTAATCGAGATAAACATTTGCAGAAACGATCTTTTGACATGCAAAGAGAATTACATTTTACACATAGCGACCAGGTCTAAAAATATTTGACTATCGCTTAAGGAGTACTATGTTCCCCTTGTTTTGTATTTGCAAGGGCAATATAGAAATACAATAGCCTTTAAGCATAGACATATCTCTTTAATAGCTGGTTGCAAGGTGCAGCACCATTCTTTTTGCAATAGATTATTACTCTATGCATATCCAAGACAAAAAAATGAATAACGAATTCCCATTTCAGAATATAAGTATTGAAAAACTTAAGGGAATAACAAGCAATATCTCGAAAATGGTTCACTCAACAAAAAAAAAATGTATATGGCATAAATTGTGTATTTTAACGCGATCTACATTTTTTGTGTAGTAAAATTTTGTCTATCTCTTATGGTTTACCGTTATGCAAAAGTCGATTACAATGAAGAATACTTTTGAAGACATTCCCAGGAAATTCAAGATATACATTTTATTTGTCATGAAAATATCTTAAATATATGATATTTTAATCAAAATCGTTATAGCCATTTTTGAGAAAATTACAATTTTCGAAAAATGTTCCATGTAAAGGGTAATGTGTGGTGGGGGATTTTCTTGAAAACCTTCGTGTCGCATTTCTGGAAGATACTCAACCTAAATATCAAGTTTGGTGTTTATCCGACTGTTCGTTTCTGAGTTATGCTATTCGCAGTCACACACACGGACATGTTTTCAAAAATGCTTTTTTTGGATTCGGGGGGTCTCAAAACATATATTTCCGGTGAAATCTCGGTATCGAATTTTTTGGTGGAATACAATACTTCCGCTACTTACTATACGTAGTAGAGAAAGTAAAAAAGCGTGTTCAGAGTGGCCAGCCCTAGGAATCGTATCCAGGAGCTCCCGAAAGTGAGTTTTGCACGTTACCGCAGAAGCATCTCGCTCGGTATGACCACATAAGATTCTGTTGAACTGTTTTTCATCATTTTTTTTATTCTGCTTTTTTAAATTTCGGATAAGAGCGCCATAATTCGAGTTCTTTCTGAAGATTTTATTAATATAAAATATAATTAAAAGTATATGCCACGTTACTGCTTCGTTCAGAAGTAGATTAAATCTGCTGAAAGGAAGGCCGCGTGACTCCTTGATCACAACACCAAAGGAGACATCCTTTAATCTTCAGAATCTGAAACTGCTGTCTGCCAAGTTCATAAAAGTAGGCCGCAGTAATCTATACGAGCGAACTTGCTCGTTTACGGTTGTTATTTAGAGAAGTGGACGCTACCGAAAATCTGTCTCAAGGGCCGTATTACTGCACCCGGCCGGCTCGGAACACACTAAACAAAACACGGGCAAGAAGCAGTAACCGCGTTGGTCCGGCTCTGAAATCTCTGTCGCCCTGCAGCATTAATTAGTGTCAGCTTGTTATCGCTCTAAACAACTGCTCGCAAAAACATTTACCCTTCTTCTGCGTCAACCTGATCCCGTCCCGCACAGCTACGACCACATTTACTGCTGGTTTGTGCTCTTTATGTAACTGTATCCGTCCATTTTATCTTCGGGTTCTCGGTAGCACTTTGTTTTATAGCTAGACATAACAGGCACATGCGAACATCGATGCATATCTGCTCTATGAACATTTATATGCATAGAAATCACAGCACTTGTAGTTAGGACAACTTATAGAAGTAGGGTTAAAATATAGGGTCTTTCAACAAGAGTGTCCTATCTTTAACATGTGATAGCGCCGTTGTTATTGAGTTACAGCAGCCATTTTTTATGTGGTTACAGTTGTTATTGGCAAATAGCATGGAACGTTACAGTATTCAGCAAGGCGTAGAAATTGTGAAAATTTATTATCAAAATGGATCATCTGTTCGCCAAACCTTCCGTGTATTGCGTGAAGTTTACGGTGTACATCCCGATTCGGCGTTTGATCGATAAATTTGAAAGAAGTGGTTCTGTCAGCGACCAAAGAACGCCTGTACGTAATCGACGTAAGCGCTCCAACGAAAGTGAGAGTGTACGCGAGAACGGAAACAAATCAATTGCTCGTCGAGCGCAAGAATTGGGGCATTCGCCGACCACAACTTGGCGAATTCTGCATCTGGAGTTGAAGTTTCACGCTTAAAAAATGGTGTTAACTCAAGAACTAAAGCCCAACGACCATAGGTATTCGCTGACTGGGCTATGGAGCAATTGGAAGCTGACCCAGATTTTTGTCGAAAAATCATCTTCAGCGACGAAACCCACTTTTGGATGGATGTTTGTGTTAACAAAGAAAATTGCCGCAATTGGAGCAATCACAATCCAATGCAGATTCAAGAACGACCACTTTATCCCCAAAAGGTTACTGTGTGATGTGGATTTTGGTGTGGTGGAATCATTGGTCTATATTTTTTCCAAGATGAAGATGGAGAAGCTTTAACTGTCAATGGAGAAAGATACCGGGCTCTTACAAGGGACTACTTTTGGCCTCAATTGGATGGTATGGATCTCAGAAACATCTGGTTTCTGCAAGATGGTGCCACATGTCATACTGCTCTCTAAATAATCGATCTTTTGAAGGAGAAGATCAGAGGTTTCATCATTTCATGTGATTTATTGCCGTTGGATTACTTCTTGTGGGATTATGTTAAATCTCGAGTTTATATCAACAAGCCAACAAACGGTAAATGATCTTATGAATAACATCACGCGTGTTATTCGTGAAGTTGGGCCTAATTTACGTTCTTCTGTCGTCCGTATACGCGCAACCCAACGAAGTCGCGGCGGTCACTTAACTGATGTTCTCTTTCACACGTAATTACATTAATTATGTTCCAAAATAAAAAAAGAAATAAACCTCTATCATTTATGCAACGTATTTTATTTATGTTCAAAGATAGGACACTCTTGTTGAAAGATCCTTTACATTTTAAATCAACATTGGAAACTAAAAGACAACTGCGAATAAGAAATTCTAACGCTATGATATGTAAACCGCTCTCAAGCTATGTGATAGCTAAGATGCAAAGGGCACATGCATCATTAGCTAAGGAGCCACGTCGCGTCATGCAGTTCGAATCCTGTTTTCTGTTTTTAAATAAACCTTTCTCAGGAGCCAACAGTTGTGAAATCTAGGAATTTGCTCACTTGCATAATTTTACTTTCTGCTCTTTTTTATCTTATTGCACCGAGCGACATGGTTTCGCGGTAACGTGTGAGGCTCTCGTTCGGGAGGACCCTGGTTCGATTCCCGTCGACGTTAATTTGATCTTGGGTTTTTCGAGGTGTTCTCGGTTCCATAAGCAAATGCTGGTGTGGTTTCTCACCCATCACGACTTCCTTTCCATTGTTTCCCTTTCATTCCGTTTTCTTCTCATCATTCAGGCGGGTTTCTAGGTTTCGTGGCGTATGGCGGTGCCGGACAGATGGCGCGGATACTGGCTCCAAGGAAGGCGTACTCCCTGGGAAATAAGAGGGCTACTTAGTCCACGGTTCGTTCATCACCCTCTCTGGGCAGCTCCACTGGTGGGACGGATGTTCCTGGGACTGCAGGGACTTCCGTGCGCCTCCTGTGATTCGTTCACTTCATCCCTTTCTCCTGGGAAGGTGTATTAGCCACAATAGATCTAAATAGGTCGCAGTGCGCGAGATGTTGCCCCCTCCGTTGTGTAACCTGTCTTATACTATCCTATTATAATTTGCTTCATTTTTTGCTCTGCGTTTTATAGTTTAATCCATTTACAACATATAGAATATTTCACATTAAAAAATAGATTCGAAAGACGCAGCTGAAATAGTGCGCAGAACGATTGCATTACTTTCATTAAGACCGTCAATTTAGAAAGGATAAATAAACAAAAAAAACTTCGTCTCCATGGTAAAATTAGATCGTGTTTGCTGGTAACTCGAGAGGCAGTGATGGAACCGCCTGTCTACTATCGTTTTTCGAGGTACTTTTACGGTACATAATTATATAAGCCGAAGGCCTATGGAATTATTGTTGTCATAACCTCATGATTTCATTTATTCCGCTCATATTTAAAAAGGATCTTGACAGTTTATAGGATATCTTTCTATGGGCAGAAAAAAGAAGGAAAAGATGAAATACAGAGAACAGTATTCAAGCATACTAGCCTCTACTTCCCGAGGTCATCGTTTCAAACCCAATAGAGGTCGATGGATTTTTTCGGACTTTTTTCTAAAAATGCGTCCTTTTTTTTTGTTTCAGGGTGCCTCAAAACATATTTCCGGTGAAATCTCCATATGGAATTTCTGAGTGGAATGCAATACTTCCCCTACATACTATACGTATTAGAAAAAATAAAAAGGTTGCAACTCACGATTGCATCACTATTTCACAACATTAAGTGCCAACAATTACTATTATTATTGCCATTGTTATGATATAATTATGAAATTAAAAGTGATTAGGCTTTCAGAAAGAAGGGGTACACGTAGGCCAAGCAGAGCCCCCTCGTGTCGGTCCGACAAGATCAGTGTTGCGCCCAGTGTAGGCAGTTCAGAGCTGTCAAACAAAGTGGAAACAATAAAGTGAGTGCCAGTATACATCGTCGACGTCAAAGGGAGCCATATCGGCATGTGAGTGAGTTCGAATGATCGATCTCCGGGAAGCGTGTTTGTCATACCGTGACGTTTCGTCTCGTACAGGGCATGCCACTACGACAGTGATGCGTGTGTGGAAGCAGTGGATAGATGAAGGTCGTACGCAGCGAAGAGCGGGTACTGGACCACGAAACATGACCACAGTACGGGATGACTGTCATCTTGTCCGCATGGCCATAAGGGACCGTACAGCTTCATCCACAGTGTTGGCTCGACGCTAGAGCACTGCAACAGTTGTGAACTTGTCTGCATCAACGGTTCGTCGCCGTCTGCTGCAGGTTGGGCTGGTTACATGCATGCCATTACGTCGACTTCCATTGTCCAGAAACCACAAACTCTCCGACTGCAATGGGCACGTGAACACCGTCACTGGGGTGCTCAGTGGCAAAATGTAGTCTTTTCGGAGGAGTCTCGCTTCAACGTGTCCTACAGTGATGGCCGCATACGTTTCCGGCGGTAACGTAGTGAGCGCAACCTGGAGGGCTGCATTGTTAAGAGGCATAGCGGACAAACACCAGGTGTGATGGTTGGGGCGCCATTGGATACAACAACCGATCTCGCCTCCTATGAATTGAGGACGCTTTGAACAGCAACCGGTACCTAACGGTGGCTGTAGAGCCTGAGGTACTCCCCCTGCTTAGGCTTCTCCACAGCCCACATTTCAAGAGGACAATGCCCGGCCACATATTGCGAGGAATGTACAAGCCTTCTTCGAAGAGCGACGGGTACCATTGCTTCCCTGGCCTGCACATTCGCCTGACATGTCGCCCATCGAACATGTCTGGGATATGGTTGGTCGGCACCTGGTGCGTCACGGTCCTCCAGTAACCAGTGTCTCGGATTTGTGGGCTCGAATACAAACTGCATGGAGAGAAATCCCTCAGGAACTTATTCAGAACATTTTTATTCAATGCCACGGCGTATAGCAGCTCTAATTGGAGCGCATGGAGGCCACACCAAATACTGAATATTAGCGCTCAAGGGTCATGTATAGATTTGAAAAGTTTATCATTTGTTACCTGTCATGTACCTTGGTATTAAATTCATTGAATTCATGCGTTTCCTTCTTGGTGTTGCAAACTTTCACCAACAGCAGTGTAGTACCACATAAAACTACTTAAACCAAGAGCAGAAAGCTTGCCCCAATTTAAATACTGTAGATAATCGGAACTTCTAGAATCTATCCTTAAGCGAAGTGAGCGGCGAATGGTTTATAATAAGCTTGAACGGTTTTCCATTTGATGTAGTGAAGGCACTAAATTCGAAAATCTATCGATGAGGCCTGAGCAGCGCGGATGTATGTGCATAATTAACTAGAAGCGAATACCGCCGCAGTACAGGAAATGGATGGTATACTGACCATGCATACACCGCATTCGCTTTCAGCTCAGTCTACCGTCATCTTACCCATCGGGAATCAAATATGCATAGTTGTAATTAGGATAGCATTTGCATATAAAATGTGGTATTACATCTCATGTGCCAGATATAACAGAGTGAATCAGCAAGAGCATTTTGCTAAATTCACTACCACCAGCGTTCGAATTTCTGTATGCCAGTATTTCCAGAACAAACGCAAGGAATAAAAACCTGTACAAAATCCTTATTAGCTTCATAACATAAATAAATAAGCTAAGGAACAGAATGTGCTTTATGACACAATCGTCATGTGTTTATGATTTTCTGTCGCTTGTCAATTGCTAAACACACAAGCCGAATGCTGTTTTGTGGAGAAAACCGAGTCTCCTAGGTGCTAATAGTGCTAGGGTTCTTTTTATTCTATTTTATTTTACGTCGCTTTAACTCCTTGGTCATATCGCGACGGATCTGTTGGTGGATATCTCTTAGAACGATATGTGATGGACAGTTAGCCTTCTAGGTCTCATTCCTTTAACCCCTGCTTCATGCTGTGCAGATGGCATTAGGGTGCCGTCCAGACCAACCGCCACCCTCACACAGAAAGGCGGACAGTTAGCCTTCTAGGTCTCATCCCTGTAACCCTTACTTCATGCCGTGCAGATGGCATTAGGGTGCCGTCCAGTCCAACCGCCACCCTCCCACAGAAAGGCGAACAATTAGCCTTCTAGGTCTCATCCCTGTAACCACTTGCTTCATGCCGTGCAAATGGCATTAGAGTGCCGTACAAGCCAACCGCCGCCCCCACACAGAAAGGCGGAGAGTTAGCCTTCTAGGTCTCATCCCTGGAAATGCCATCTTGCTTCGTCACGCGCCCACAGAGATCCCCAGCGCATGGGAGCCAGATCCTGTGCTTCGAGCCGTACAGATGGCGTTAGGTTACCGTCCTGTCTAACTGCATACATTGTCTGTAGATAGATGGCATAGCATTCGCTATTACCACTTATTTTTCATTTTACTATTGTTTTAGACTTAAGATGGAACTTTGGGTCGTGATATTAAATACCCAATCCAGTATTTACCTTGGCGACTGCGGAAAACGACGAAAAAACCTCAGACAAATTGGACGGCCCACGGGATTTGAACCCTCCCGAATGCGGGCCACAGACTTTACCGCCTGAGTCATCTCGCTCGATAGTGGAAGGTTCTTAATTACGATAATTTCGAATTTTAAGACTTTATTTTATTCCTTTTGGAAACACAGATGTGAATATCGAAAAAAATTTTAAACAACTAACGAGGTTTCACACGAATTTCACATAGACACAAATGTGGTGCCAATTTTGCGACTTGATATCTCTAAATATCCTTATATTAGATGAATTTTTCACCTCATGAAAATTCGAATTGTTTAACAATTTTACATTTATATTTGATCTTCAAAATATTTTACGTGTGTCTATATTTACAGCAGGCTTGAAAACCTGACTTTTCATATTTTTAACATTGGAAACCTTTTCAATGTTAATTAGCTGCCATGTATCAAAACTTGAAACTTGACGTAGTAATCTCAATTTTTAACTGGTACCATAAACAGTATTTCCTTTCATATTTATACACGATTAACAAATGAATGAAAACGTAATTACAGTTTGGAGAGATTATTCTTACACTTTGGGCAACCTTAATGCAACGTAATGCTTTTACAGGCCATGTGATACGAACAATGAACACAGTTTTCTTTAAAAGTAAATGGCATTAAATTGAAGCTATGCGGTCTGTGAACAACGTGTGACAATTTCGGAAAGACTTCTTCTGTGCAAGAAGAACTTAAAACTTAACCCTCCTGAGGACATCTGGTCACAGTAATGTCAGAGTTTCGATTTCTGTAACAGTATATCGAAGGGATGCATTTGTCTTGGCTTTCCCTCATATAACTCTCCCGCTTTTTTTACAGGAAATGAACAAATTTTGAACTATTCCATACACGTACGTATCATCTGATATGACTAATCATGTGATATCATTGAATCAGATATAAGATAAGCTAAAAGTATCAAATTTCTTTATTAGCTCCTACAAAGGCGCTGAATACCCTCTTCTTTTCTTATCGGATTAAGAATCTCCTGCTGTCAGCGACTTTTTTGGCTAAAGGTTAGTAGTAACGTGTATACAGTTCTTGCAAACTCGCATATTTTATTTCTTTTCTTTATTATTTTATCTTACTTTTAAACCAAGACATGGTCTTATTTCCTCTGTTAGTTGTCATACCGATGGCGATTTTTTAAACATCTATTTTAACACCGTATATGATCACAGTAAATGTGATAATCGATTTATTATACCAGGTGAGTCAACTGCCCCTACGTATTCATATCTATGCAACCCGCATTTTATAGTATAGTGTCAAAACATTGACCCTTGTAGCAAACAAACTGTTATTGTAGCTCTGCCCTTCTATTCCGTACTACACGCAACCAGCATTATGATTAAAGCCCTGAATGAGAATCAAGGAGCTGCAAAAGGCTTAAACAAAGCTGTTTTTTATGGATATAATGCTTGCAAGGAGGTAGAGGAATGTTCTCCCAAAGAGCGGGACAGAATGAGTTACCCGAGTGGATTAGCTACCGGAATGCGGTAAAACAAAGGTTAACTTCGTAGGTTCGAATCTAATACAAACATCTTATTGTTTTGGTTGTTTTTTTTCTCCTTGTGTTTATTTTCTGTATACTAATTTATTTATTTTTGTTGTTTGCTTCCCTGTGAGCCAAAGACACAACAATTACAATCAGATAATTGTGTATCATGTTTACCGTAATAATCTGTACCGTATTTGTGTTGTAAACCGCGTTATTCTTTTGGGCGGATATCGATATTACTAAATCTAACAGTTTTTGTTGCATGTTTAAACCTTATGTTTCACTTCTACTGACAAAGGAATTGTAAGTGTGCTAAGTTCACGGGTAAACAGAATAATAAATTGTTAAAGAGCGTGGATTTCATCCACGAAGTAAATGTTCAAAATGACGACCTCCTTCATCACTGCACATTTATATACGTTGCCGGAGAGACCTTCTGTAACATACGCGTGTAATCTACCTGCATTCTTCACGTATGAGTGCCAGTAGTTTTGGGCTTTGCAGTGGAAAACATGGCGATTATTCTATTTTGTACACACTTATGTTATCAAAAATGTTATTTGTATAATAATATCAAATTATAGGCCCATAGAGAGAAAACAAAAGGTAGTAAAAAGTTTGAACTCAACAATAAGGATTTGAACCCAAACAGATGTGGCACAATGCCAACGCAACCACGATAATACCACTCGGCTAATGCTAGCTTGTGATCTTAGGTTCCTATACGAATTAGTAATCGTAGAACTAGACCCCACCTCGAATCTTTACACCCTTTTTGCAGCTTCATACAGTGTTTTGAGCTCGGTTTTGGTAGTTTTAACTCAAATAAAGAAACTGCATGAATCATTTAGTTACTGTATGAACTGAAATATGCCATAGGATGTGACAGAAACAAAGTTATCTACCTAATACTTAGCGTTTTTTTTGACAAGGCTGTAACATATTGACTAACGGCTTAAATCCAATTGGTCGCACAGGTAGATCTGCCATTTTGTTTTCAAATGGTTTTGTCATGTGATAGGTTGTTCCTTCGGGGGCGTTTTCAAAGGAGTGCAAACATGCATCCTGATTCTGATCTTCCTTACATAAACTTACAATCATTCGTGGCGTTACTTACAGTAAATGCTGTAATTTTAGAAGCGACCAAAGCTGTTCCTCTCTCTCTAACATTTAGGTTTCATCGTGATGATTGCCTTAGTTACGTAGTCACCTTCCTATACATCTACTTGAGTAGATGCCCTGAGTTTCGTAGTCATCTTTCTGTGTTATATCGCATGCTGCTAATGGTTTTTTCGAAAGGTGGTCACTTTCTGCGTAATAGCTTTCCTGTACTGTCTATTTTATTTAAATGTCTTTTGTTCTATGAGTGGAACTCTGGGCCATAATACTGATTGTCCAACACGGCACTTAACTCGAAATTGAGCGAAAACACAATTTGAAGCCTGACCTCCCGAATAAGAGCCGCAGACGTTACCGCCATGAATTATATCCCTCGGTACAAATTCTCTTTATACCTTGCGTTTAACTCAAGTACACATTTACTTCACGATACACTGCCGTTTGTGAAAATTGCAACACCAAGAAGGAAACGCATGAATTCAAAATTTAATTCCACAAGTAACAAATGATAAACTTTTCAAATCTATACATGACCTTTGAGCCCTAATATTCAGTATTTGGTGTGGCTTTCATGCGCTGCAATTAGAGCCGTTATACGCCTGGCATTAAATCAAAAAGAGTTTGAATAACTTCCTGAGGGATTTCCCTCCACGCAGTTTGTATTCGAGCCCACCAATCCGTGACACTGGTTACTGGAGGACTGTGAGGCACCAGGTGCCGACCAATCATATCCCAGAATTGTTCGATGGGCGACATGTCAGGCGAACGTGCAGACCAGGGAAGAAATGGTACCTGTCGCTCTTCGAAGAAGGCTTGTACATTCCTCGCAATATGTGGCCGGGCATTGTTCTATTGAAATGTGGCCTGTGGAGATGCCTGAAGCAGGGGGAGTACCTCAGGCTCTACAACCCCGTTAGGTACCAGTTGCTGTTCAAAGTGCCCTCCTTTCGTGGGAGGCGAGATCGGTTGTTGTAACCAATGGCGCCCCGAACCATCACACCTGGTGTTTGTCAGCTATGCCGCTCAACAATGCAGCCCTCCACATTGCGCTCACCACGGTACCGCCGGACACGTATGCGGCCATCACTGATGGACACGTTGAAGCGGGACTAGCCCGAAATGATTACATTTTGCCACTGAGCACCCCAGTGACAGTGTTCACGTGCCCATTGCAGTCGGAGGAGCTTGTGGTTTCTGGACAATGAAAGCTGACGTAATGGCATGCATACAACCAGTCCAACCTGCAGTAGACGGCGACGAACCTTTGATTCAGACAAGTTCACACCTGTTGCAGTGCTTCAGCGTCGAGCCAACACTGTGGATGCAGCTGCACGGTGCGTTCTGGCTATGCGGACAAAATGACGGTCATCCCGTGCTGTGGTCATATTCCGTCATCCAGTACCCGCTCTCTGCTGCGTACGACCTTCGCCTATCCACTGCTTCCACACACGTATCACTGTCGTAGCAGCATGCCCTGTACGAGACGAAACGTTACGGTATGACAAACCCGCTTCCCGGAGACCGATGTTTCTACTACGTTCGAACTCACTCACATGCCGATATGGCTTCGTTTGACGTGACGAGGAATACTGGCACTCACTTTATTGTTTCCACCTTGTTTGACAGCTCTGCACTGACTACACTAGGTCAACATTGACCTTGTCGGACCGACACGAGAGGGCTCTGCTCGGCCTACGTGCACCGCATATTTCTGCAAACCTAATCACTTATTGCTTGCACATTCTTGTGCACTTCCACCAAGTTTGGAGTTATTTGGGAAATTCATTCTTGGTGTTCCAATTTTCACAAACGACAGTGTATATCGGTGGATATAACCGCGCTGTACGCTATACAAACATACATTGAACCGTTTCAGATTACTTCGACAAACCAGGACCGCACTCACAGAGTATCTAGGAATAAGTATAGGTTATTCAAGGAGGGGGATCCTCGCGCACCGTGACCTACAGAGATCTATTCCGGCTGCCACCTGCCAGGAGGAAGGGATGAAGTGAAGGAACCACAGACAGGCCACAGAGACGCTCGGAAGTGCCTAACATTTCCACGCTCACAGACCCCTCCCACTGCCAGAGCGATCGAGGAAGGGCGAAGAACGACCCACTAATCAAGCAGCCCTCTGGTGTCCACGGGGAATACTTTTTCCAGTGAGCATACATCCGCGCTATCTGTGTGGCACCGCCAGAACGCCACGAAACCTAGAAGCATACCTGAAAGATGAGAAGGAAATCACAAAAAAAAACATGGGTCAGAATGGGCGGTTTTCTGGAATCGAACTCGGGAATTTCTGAATGCGTTACCGCGGCGCCACTTCGCTTAGTGGTATCCAGGAGTATTCGTAATCACACAAGGTCTCAAACAAGAGGGAAAATAGGACGTTGTTAAAAGCTGAAAATGTTTAGTTTGACTAAAATTAGCTAGTTTTTATCACAGGTAAGCTCACGAGATGCTACGAACTTATCTGATGAAACTTGTAACCTCGAATGGGATTTATTGAGACTATTCCTTGAATAAACTATAACAGATTATATAAATAACAATTACTATCTTGTTTAAGTTGTCCAAATTTAAATCACCATTGTGCCAGATCTCGGCATACTAAATAAATGAACAATCAAGTGTGTTACAAATTAAAATTGAGTTTTATTTATGGACGCTGTTAACTGCTGTGGTCCTTAGCGTCCCATTCTATATTGGGCATGAAAGACCGGTAATTTTGCTCAGACGATTCCATCAGGCTTGGAGTTCTTTTACGTGCCGTAAATCTACGATACGGGACCACCGGTTTTACTTCCCTTCCGAAGGAAGCCATTTTTACGCCCGAAAAAATCCATCGCCCTCGGCCGGGTTTGAGCCCACGACCTCGGGAACCAGAGAATAGCATGGCACCCCTAGACCGCGGAGGACGACGTGCAACTTGGGGACAAAAGGATCGTTTTCTGAAAGGAGAGATGAGACTAGAATGCCTTTAAGATCATATTTTGCCTTCTGCTACCAATGTATAACACACGTAGCCAGAAAAGAGCTTTAAAGCATGACTGTAACCACCATAATGACCCTTATACCCCTAAATTATTTCGTAAAGAAGAATTATTCCAATGGATTGCAACACAAGTAACGTCAATATTTAAAGGTCTCTGTGTCAATTGAAGACACGTGTAAATTACACTAGCTAAAATCCACATTTCCAGTGACTTTTAAAACGCTTCCTCCTCTTATATTGCATCACTATTCTCTAAGGAAAATGGCCCGCTTAAATAGTTAAGTTAAAAGTTGGATAAAACTTCACAAACGGCAAGGAAATATTTATTGTAACATAAACACATGGGTAGTAGTGAATCAATATTGGCTAATGTTTATTCACTTTTTAAAATGTCTGTTGGCTACAGTGCAACTATATTCAAATCCTAGTCCTTGAGGTCTTCCTATCAAAACATTGTAAATGCGGTCGGTTAGAATAAGATAGACATGTTCTTTACAGTACACCTTTACAATTGAAGCGCCCAGAATTGCAGAGCACGCAGAGTATAATTTCTCCCGCTCCTGCTCATAGCATCCTTTTTTTTTAGCTATTATGCAATACACTTTTATTCCATCCAGTGTGTTAAAAATACGACTTCCCTCTCCACATGGGAAAAACCCCACATAGAGCAACTACATGACACATTCCTCATACACACTGAAGAAGCGGGAATGGGGGAAATAATTTGGCATAAATAAAAAGCCAAGAGTGAAACAAGATAAAATAAATAACAAAAATCTGATGTGTTACACTCACATGACTTTCTCTACTCTTGTACAAACTATTTTTACAAACGCTTATTCTCCACATGCTTCATGTTAATCGAGATATCGAGATGTTAATCTTACTTCTAATTGGTAGGCTTTAAGCGATAGTCAAATATTTTAACACCTGGTTGCTATGTGGAGAATTCCATTATCTTTGCATTACCAGGACAAAAAAATGAATAACGAATTCCCAATTTGAGGAAAAGTATAAGTATTGGAAAATTTAAGGGAATAACAAGCAATATCTCGAAAAAGGTTCACTCAAGAACAAAAATGTATATGACATAAATTGTGTATTTTAACGCGATCTACATTTTCTGTGTAGTAAACCTTTGTCTATCTCTTACGGTTTACCAGCTATGCAAAAGTCGTTCACAATGAAGAATACTTTTGGAGACATTCCCAGAAAATTCAAGATATACATTTCATTTGTCATGAAAATATCTTAAACATATGATATTTTAATCAACATCCTTAGAGCAATTTTTGAGAAAATTAAAATTTTCGAAAAATGTTCCGTGTAAAGGATAATCTGGGGTGATGGGATTTTCTTGAAAACCTTCGGGTCGCATCTCTGGAAGATACTGAACCTAAATACCAAGGTTGTTGTTTATCGACTGTTCGTTTCTGAGTTACGCTGTTCACAGACACACACGGTAAAATACACAATTTATGTCATATACATTTTTTTTGAGTGAACCATTTTCGAGATATTGCTTATTATTCCCTTAAATTTTTCAATACTTATTTTCTCAAATGGGAATTCGTTATTCATTTTTTTTGTCTTGCATATGCAAAGAGTATTAATCTGTGGCAAAGAGAATGGTGCTGCACCTAGCAACCTGCTATTAAGATATATGTCGTTGCTTAAAGGCTACTGTATATCTATATTGCCCTTGCAAATACAAAACAAGGGGAACATAGTACGCCTTAAGCGATAGTCAAATATTTTTAGAACTGGTCGCTATGTGTAAAATGTAATTCTCTTTGCAAGTCAAAAGATCGTTTCTGCAAATGTTTATCTCGATTAATATGACATAGATGGAGAATAAGAGTTTGTAGAGAATGTCATGTGAGTGTAACACATCAGACTTTTTTGGATTCAAGTGCCTCAAAACATGTATTTCCGGTGAAATCTCGGTATCGAATTTTTGGGTGGAATACAATATTTCCCCTACTTACTATACGTAGTAGAGAGTAAAAAGCATAATAGGTAAAAGAACTGCGGCGAGAGTATGAGACGAAGAACAGCACAATTCTTAAGCGTTGGCAGTAGATTGGTACGTTGGTCAGCTTTTCCTATGACTGCCTTGGGACCCGAGAAATTTCTTTTAAATGACAGATCATTCCCCGCGGTGCGTATTTGTATGGAAGGCTGAAGGGCTTGGAGGTAGCACAGCACAGAAAACTTCCTCGGCTGAGAATCCAGTAATTACGTAGGGCACTGAAAATCACGTGAGCGAACAAACTTGCTGGCCTTGCGCTAGACATTATTTAAATTCGTAAATCATGCTGCAGTATACTGTATTACCGTACAAGTGGTTAACGTTAGATTTTCTTAATGAGTTAATTTTTTTTCACAAAACGAACCGAAGGTGAGGAAAATTTCTCTGAATATGAGAATCACATAGTATCTTTAATGGGGTACCTGGAATTCAAGCTACTTCTGAATTATAATTCTCCAATTTATAAATATGTTTCACTATTACAAAAATCGCGCATGATCTATCGTTTTGTTTCATTCAACGCCAACAATCGCACTTCGACTGTTGAATTAAAGTCACATATATAGGGTGGACTATTTAAGTTGAGACTGCACAATATCTCCAAAACTAAGAGTTGTAGAAAGAAATGTCTTTGATAAAAGTTGCTTGATATTATGGGACAAAGTAAATGTCATTAGTTGTATTTTGTTTGAAGCACTTTATGATGGTCATTTTAGGGTAAATTTAAAGTTTACTTTCTCTGCTACGTATAGTAAGTAGGGGAAGTATTGTATTCCACCAAGAAATTCGATACCGAGACTTCACCGGAAATATATGTTTTGAGGCCCTCTGAATCCAAAAAAAGCATTTTTGGAAACATGTCCGTGTGTGTGTCTGTCTGTGCACAGCATAACTCAGAAACGAACTGTCGGATAAACACCAAGCTTGGTATTTAGGTTCACTATCTTCCAGAGAAATGCACACGAGGGAGTTCCAGAAAATCCCCAACCCAAAATTACCCTTTACATGGAACATTTTTCGAAAATGCTCTAACGATTTTCATTAAAATTTCATATGTTTAAGATATTTTCATAACAAATGAAATGTATATCTCGAATTTTCTGGGAATATCTCCAAAAGTATTCTTCATTCTGAACGTCTTTTGCATAACTGGTAAACCATAAGAGATAGACAAACGTTTACAATACACAAATGTAGATCGCGTTAAAATACACAATTTATATCATAAATTTTTTTGTTAAGTGAACCATTTTCGAGATATTGCTTGTTTTTCCTTAAATTTTCCAATACGTATACTTTTTCTCAAATGGGAATTCGTTATTATTATTTTTTTGTCCTAGTAATGCAAAGAGAATGGAATACTCCACATAGCAACCAGCTCTTAAAATATTTGACTATCGCTTAAAGCCTGCCAATTCCACTTGCATCTACAAGAAAATTAGCAATAAGATTAACATGTCGATTAACATGAAGCATATGGAGAATAAGCGTTTGTAAAAATAGTTTGTACAAGAGTAGAGAAAGTCATGTGAGTGTACAACATCAGATTTTTTGTAAATGGGAATCTACATTTTGTGTGCTGTTTTCTCATTAGAAAATGGTTTACAAAAAGCTGTTTATTTTGTGATGAGGAATAAGGAAACAGAATATAAAATGTTGCTTTCCAATTACGAAAGTAACATGACTCTAAAATGCCCATCCATGGATGGTCCAATCATTCATTGAGCGCTTCATATACAGCCATTCAGAATTTTCGTTGTTATTTACGTTGATGTAAGAACAATTGCAAAGCGCTTTATACAAATGTTGTTTAATTTTGTATGCGGAGTGAGAAAACAACAAAAAAGGTAGGTTACCATTTTAAAAAATGAAATGATCATCACAACGTCCTCCAAATAAAACACAACTTATGCCAATCACTTTCCCTCATAATATCAAGCAACTTTTATTAATGACATTTCTTTCTACAACGCCTAGTTTTGGAGATGCGTACAGTCTCAACTTAAATAGACCACACTGTATACACTTACCCTGCATGCACGTGCATGTGTGTGTGTGTGTTACTAGTTAGGTATTACATTTTGAAATGCGAAGTTTGCATCCACTGCACTAGATTTAAACATCATAAAAACTGCATGAGAATCGAAAACGATAATATTGAAACTCATGTTGTTTTTAGTCGATCATACTATAATACGCTGAGTACATGTGACGTAAATTAACTATTATGACATCATAACACTTCAGCGACTCATTATGATCTTACTCGGCGTTGCGCACAACCCATACCTATTAACACCTTCAAAGCAGAAATCCACCGGGATCTATTCCCTAAATATACAATGAAATGTGTGTTTTAAAATGAAATAAATTCTGCTCATTGCGATTTTAATGTTGTAACAAAATTGAGTTCATTTCATTTGCTTCAATGTGTGTTGCTATCACGTTACCTAATAAAGTCAATAAATACAGCGTGGACTTCATAGAGCTACCATCCGTTGCACTGCTCGCAAACACGCTCAGGGTGCTGCCAATCGATCAGCGTTTAAATAAACACTAAGATATTTTTGAAAAAAAACTCAAAGTTTTTAATTATACTGCGGTGCACCAAAAACAGTCGTATGCAACTTGACTATAATGGTAATTAAGACCACATACTCGTGTCTTAAATACTATCATTATAATCTCAATGTTATAATATACACTACGTGATCACAAGTATCCGGACACCTGGCTGAAAATGACGTAGAAGTTCGTGGCGCCCTCCATCGCTAATGCTGGAAGTCAATATGGTGTTGCTGACAGCGTTCACTCTCGCAGGCATACTTTCAATCAGCTGCTGGAAGGTTTCTTGGGGAATGGCAGCCCATTCTTCACGGAGTGCGGAACTGAGGAGAGGTATCGATGTAGGTCGGTGAGGCCTGGTACGAAGTCGGCGTTCCAAAACATCCCAAAGTTGTTCTATAGGATACAAGTCAGGACTCCGTGCAGGCCAGTCCATTACAGGGATGACATTGTCGTGTAACTACTCCGCCACAGCCCGTGCAGTATGATCAGGTGATCGATCGTGTTGAAAGATGCAATCGCCATTCCCGAATTGCTCTTCAACAGTGGGAAGCAAGAATGTGCTTAAAATATCAATGTCTACGCTGCGATTGTGCCATGCAAAACAACAAGGGGTGCAAGCCCCCTCCAGGAAAAACACGACCACACCATAACACTACCACCTCCGAATTTCACTGTTGGCACTACACGCGCTGGCAGATGACGTTCACCGGGCATTCGCCATACCCACACCCTGCCATCGGATCGCCACATTGTGTACCGTGATTCGTCACTACACAACGTTTTGCCACTGTTCAATCGTGTAAAGTTGACGCCCCTTACACCAAGCGAGGCGACGTTTGGCTTTTTCCTGCGTAATGTGTGGCTTATGAGCAGCCGCTCGACTATGGAATCCAACATTTCTCACCTCACGCCTAACTGCCATAGTACTTGGAGTGGATCCTAATGCAGTTTGGAATTCCTGTGTGATGGTCTGGATAGATGTCTGCCTATTTCTTTACGACCCTCTTCAAATGTCGGCGGTCTCTGTCAGTCAACAGACGAGGTCGGCGTGTACGCTTTCGTGCTGTACGTTTCCACTTCACTAGCACATCAGAAACAGTGGACCTAGGGATGTTTAGGAGTTTGGAAATCTCGTGTACAGACTTCTGACACAAGTGACACCCAATCACCTGACCACGTTCGAAGTCCGTGAGTTCCACGGAGCGTCCCATTCTGCTGTTTCACGATGTCTAATGACTACTGAGGTCGCGGATGAGTACCAGGCAGTAGGTGGTGGCACAGTGCACCTAAGATGAAAAACGTATGTTTGTGGGGGTGATCACATAGTGTAGGTCTTTAATACAGAATACAGGACCTTTGAGCAACCTGTGTTATAGGTTATATAACGGATGGGGACACCCCGCGCACTGCGATCTACATGGACCTATTGTGGCTACTACTCGCTAAGGAGGAAGGGATGAAGTGAAGCAGCCACAAGAAGCTATAGGCAGCAAGTAGATAGACTACAGAGATGCGCGGAAATCCTTAGCAGTTCCATGCTCGAATACCATACTTAGAGAGGGCGATGAACGACGTTGATCAAGCAGACCTCTATTGTCCACGGGGAGTACTCTTTCCTTTAAGCAAGCATCCGCGCCATCTGCTTATCACCGTCATATGCCACGAACCCTAAAACCGCAATGAAATATGAAAAGGAAACGGAATGAAAGGGAAATTATGAAAGGAAATCTTGGTAAATGAGAAACCACACCAGCATTCGCCCACCCACCCGGAGAGACCACGAAAACCTCAAGGTTAAAGCGGGCGGTCGACGATTCTCTAAATCTGAGTCTACAGATAGTGCAAAAGAAACAAATGTCGGTTACAAAAATAATAATGAGCACAGTGTTAATGTAAGACAGATGCACGCATCTACCTTCACTGGGAAATATCATGCACGTGTTAACACCACGGTCCCGCATGAATATGGGCAGGCAGATTCTCATTTGTCAGGTCACTGCTTCCCGAAATGAAACTCCCTCCCATAGAGCGAGTCTCCAATGTGTTACGGAACAAATTCTCTTTGTATAGCGATTTCTAATCCATGTCAGATTTCATGGAGAGTACAAAGGTTTGTTCAATGTCATCCCACTCTCTTTATGTTCCTTGACAGGCAGCATGGCCGTCAGCTCTGTAACTTTATCGGTGGATATACTCGTATTCCAGAATCGCTGTCCAATTTTTTCCGGAATGGACAAAACACCTCACAGCAAAGGCATGGTTAAAGGTACTCCAATATCCGAGTTCTTAACGTGTGCTACAGCTCACGTGTTTTGGATATATCCCTGAAAATCCTCTTAAGATGTAACCAATATGACAGTAAGCCTATGAGAATACAAGAATCAACTGTTGGTAGTTTGGAAATAGACTCACGCATACAGTAGTGGAGACCAAACTGCTATTCGCTTTTAGTGATCGTTCAATCTACGTGAATAAGATAAAGAAAAGACACTCTTTAGTTGCCTGAAGCAATATGCATACTGCACTTATTATTTGAAGTACCTAAGGGCGTCTGTTTCATGTGCTTTAACCAATCTACACCGCGATATTAAGGGCCGGTTTCACCAACAAATGCTAAATTTTAACAGAGTGTTAAACCGATTTAACACTGAAGTTAACACAAATTCTGTGTCATCAAACAATTTTAACTTTGACACTGTGTTAAAGTCAGTGTTAAATGAATATCGCGATACCCCTGTGTTAAGGCGTTTACAAATGTTAGAAGTTGGAAAATGGCTGACGCAAACCAAGCTGTTGATGCGAGATTGCTGACACTTTTAATGTGAGAAAATTGCTGCTACGTATGGACGGCCATGCTGCCTGTCAGTTTGAAGATGATGTATTATATTTCAACTGTTGGGGAGACGAACTTGAAGTAGCTGCAACCACACGTATGGTAAACAGTTTCCGATAGCCTTCACCCCAAATATACTTTCAGGTGGCCTTTGCCCCAAGTTTAAAAAAAAAAACTTGGTAATTTGACTGTTTCTTTAAGTATTAAATATTTATGTTTGCCTCGGCTGCGTCAGTATTTATTGTTAGACACGTTTCTCTTGGCAGGTTGTTACGACTAAGAATGTAGGCTTACACAGATTTTAAGTTTTAATTCACTCCTTTTTATTAATCCTTGACAGAAATTAAATAACACTTCACTGATATAGAGACCTGTGAGATTCTTTTTATTAATTAATTAAAGTTTTTAACACGTAAACTATTTTTCGTTTCAGACGAATACGTATTAAATCTCTCCAGGACGCACAAGCAACGCATCCGGTTATGAGCACTGTTTGCAGGTAACTGAATTGATTTCAACCGTCTAAACTTGTAAATTTCTGTATTAAAGTCTCTGGTTGGCTAATCCTAATCCAATAGAATACCTTCATTTAACTAAAGCTTTTTCTGGTTGTTGATTGGCTATTTTATAAACTGTCTCAAAATTACATTATTGTTACTCCAAGAATCACAAGTAGTACTGTTAAACTTTCTTACTCATTATTGACTCAAGGTTACCTCATTGTTAGCAACTTTTAACTTATTATTCTCCTACATTATTAAATTACGTAATATATTCACATAACATTATTACACAAAGATACAATAATATAAGCAATGACTGTTACATACAGTTTACAAATTATTACATACACATATTGCTTCAAGGTCGGCTGTTATTGAATTTACATATTATATAATTAGACTGAAATCATTTAAATGTTAAAAATACTGCCTCAAATGCCATTTCTAATAGAAGAGTAGTCGTACATCCTAGTCAATTTGAAACCCTGCAAAAGAGGAATTTTTAAAGTGATACAAATTGTTCAGGGGGTCATGAGCATGGTTTTATGGGAAATACGAGAGGTTAGAATACTATCAGCAGAAGCATGCCTCTTTCTCCTAAGCTACAAGTGTTAATTAGGTTCTTAGATTTTATGCTACTAACATTTTTCAATTACTTGGTGGGTGATAATGTTGGTATTTCCAGAGCTACCGCTTGTGGTTTATCCAGAAGGTTTCCAAAGGAATTGTTTCAAGATTCAAACACTGTTTTTTTCGGGTCTACTTGATTAATCAGCGTTAACACACTTTCGTCCATTTTAGTTTCAATGCAGTGTCCACAACCAGTTTTAAACCGCCTTACACGCTCTTCGCACCTGTTTCTGGTGCTGCACTTTATATTAGCATTAAATTGCCGCAGTTATTTACTGGTCTTATGAGAAACGCGTTCATACCAATTAGATTACTCGTGGATTTTGTCCAGGCTGCAGTTTTATCCTTTAATGTAAGACCGTCAGATTTTTCGCAGTTGACAACACGGGTATACTTGTTAACCAGAGTTAATTAACGCGTTTCAAACAATGAAACATTTATTTTAGTGACATCGCGATTCTAACCTCAAACAATCGGCAACTGCCGTGAATGTAAACAGTTGTATGTAACTGACACAGACAGCGCAGCGAAACGTAGACAAAAGTGCATTGCAGCACCTTCAGAAGCATTGTAGTTCGGCCACCGCCTTCTCGAAAGCTAGCGTTCGCAGTTGTCTTTGACGTTAATAATACGTTAGCTAACAATTTGTTGTAAAAGCTTGATTAAACGGAAAAGTTTTAACCTTGTGTTAAACTTTGAAAACCGTGTTTACAGACAAGATGTTAGAGCATTTTTAACATCGGTTGGTGTAACCGACTCTAAGACCTGATAATGAATTCAGTTGACAGAGCAGAATACTCTACATTTCAACAAATGAAATAACTCTGCAAGTACAGAGTTGAAGTTTAATATATAGGAGTATAAAGACAATTTGCAGATACATTACAAAGTGGGTTCAAATCGCTGGTTTAGATGGAGAGCCCGATACACATTTTCCATTATAAAGTGAATTACTGCAGTTATAGAGTTGAAACTTCATACACTAGGGTTTGAACACAACATTCAAATTTATTTTAAATCGACACAAAATTAAGGGTAGTTAAGGTAAATAGCCTCCCAGTGTAAGCTGCTGCTGAATATTTCAAACAAAGGCTTAAGCTTTTGAAAATTACTAGCTAAAAGAAATGCTGCCATGAAATACACCTATATAGAATTGACTGGACTCGGGAGAGAGGAAATAAATACGCCATTGTTTTTATTTTTATTTCACTTGTTATAGCCCGTAGAAGCGGAACCATGTTCAGTCTAGGGGAGTGGCCAAAACCTTAACGTTTCTATAGGCTCCCACTGGAAACAGTTGCTGCGTGCCGTAATGATTTGAGCTCACGTTTGTTAAAAGATCCGATTTCGGATACTAACATTTTAATCTATTTTAATAACTGTAAATGCAATAAACGTACTTTAATTATCTGTAAATCGATTGGCAAACGCAACAAACTCTTCATTTTAATTTTATTTCCATGAATTGACACTACTAAAACCATCTCAGATTCATCGGTATACGCTCGATTATGCTAGGTTTGCCTAGGTATTACTTACAGCATCTTTATAGTTATAACAGCACAAAAGCTAGTATTAAAAATAAAAACACCTTGGAATGTCCCATAGAATTTTAAAAAGACGCCTTAATACAGCGCAACGATAAAATGCCACATCTAGGTAGTCTTCCAAAATGAAAACTGCACATTGATATGTGTCATGGAACGACATATCGGCATTGTTCGCGTTTTTTAAATCACGAGAAAACAAGTAAATTGTTAAATTAAATAAAGTATATGCTAAGCGAATATTCTGTGTGTAAGGGCACTTAATATGGGAAGCCTGCTAAAAATTTACGATTTGAGCAGTATTTTTAACACGTAAATAATATCAGCCTAATTATATAATATATAAATTCAATAACAGCCCGCCTTAAAGCAATATGTGTATACTATAATATATAAAGTCTATGCAACAGTCATCATATTATGTTTATATTATTATGTACATATTTAATAATGTTATATGAATGTATTACGTAATTCAACAATGTAGGAGCTGTGAGAATAGAAGCCGAAAGTTGCTAACAATGAGGTAACCTTGAGCAATAATGAATCGGAAAGTTTAATAATGCTACTAGTAATTCTTGGAACAATAATGTAATATTTAAAACATTTCTATAATTAGCCAATCAACAACTAGAAAGGCTAAAAGTTAAATAAAAGTATTCTATTGGAGTAAAATTAGCCCATCAGAGAATTGAAATAGAGAAATTTACAAATTTAAGCGGTAGAAGCCAGACATTATTAGACGGCGTTCCCGAGCACTTCGATACTGTACAGGTTAAGTGTGAGATATAAAACTTCATTACGGCGAGAATAATATAAAGTTTACGTGTTTAAAAGTGCAATTAATGAAAAAAATCTGATGTGTTACACTCACGTGACTTTCTCTACTCTTGTACAAACTATTTTTACAAACGCTTATTCTCCATATGCTTCATGTTAATCGAGATATCGAGATGTCAATCTTATTGCTAATTTTCTTGTAGATGCAAGGGGAATATGGTAGGTTATAAGCGATAAAATGTAGATCGCGTTAAAATACGCAATTTATGTCATATACATTTTTGTTGTTGAGTGAACCATTTTTGAGATATTGCTTGTTATTCCCTTAAATTTTACAATACTTATACTTTTTCTCAAATTCGTTATTCATTTTTTACTTTCTCTACTACGTATAGTAAGTAGGGGAAGTATTGCATTCCACCCAAAATTTCGATACCGAGATTTCACAGGAAATACATGTTTTGAGACCACCTGAATCCAAAAAAAGCATTTTTGGAAACATGTCCGTGTGTGTGTCTGTGAACAGCATAACTCAGAAACGAACTGTCGGATAAACACCAAACTTGGTATTTGGGTTCAGTATCTTCCAAGGATGCGACACGAAGGTTTTCAAGAAAATCCCCCCACCCCAGATTACCCTTTACATGGAAGATTATTCGAAAATTTTAATTTTCTCAAAAATGGCTCTAACGATTTTGATTAAAATATCATATGTTTAAGATATTTTTATGACAAATAAAATGTATATCTTGAATTTTCTGGGAATGTCTCCAAAAGTATTCTTTATTGTGAACGACTTTTGCATAACTGGTAAACCATAAGAGATAGACAAAATTTTACTACACAAAAAATGTAGATCGCGTTAACATACACAATTTATGTCATATACATTCTTTTTGTTGAATGAACCATTTTAGAGATATTGCTTGTTATTCCCTTAAATTTTTCAATACTTATTTTCTCAAATGGGAATTCGTTATTCATTTTTTTGTCTTGGATATGCAAAGAGTTATAATCTGTGGCAAAGGGAATGGTGCTGCACCTAGCAACCAGCTATTAAGAGATATGTATGTGTTTAAAGGCTACTGTTTTTCTATATTGCCCTTGTAAATATATTTTACCCTACATCTACAAGAAAATTAGCAATAAGATAGAGTTTGCAAATGTTTATCTCGATTAACATGAACTAGATGGAGAATAAGCGTTTGTAAAAATACTTTGTACAAGAGTAGAGAAAGTCATGTGAGTGTAACACATCAGATTTTTTTATGTCCTGGACATGCAAAGAGAATGGAATACTCCACATAGCAACCAGCTCTTAAAACATTTGACTATCGCTTAAAGCCTACCAATTCCCCTTGCATCTACAAGAAAATTAGCAATAAGATTAACATCTCGATTAACATGAAGCATATGGAGAATAAGCGTTTGTAAAAATAGTTTGTACAAGAGTAGAGAAAGTCATGTGAGTGTAACACATCAGATTTTTTTTAATTACGATCGTTCCTTCCCCATAGAGTATACACCGACGTGCGTAACCGACGTCGTTAAGGCGGACTCCACCGGAATTTTGCTGTTCAAATCCCGCCAAGACTGCATCCTTGATTGCGTCTTTTTTTTTATTAGGTTTTCCTCAGCCCTCGCAACTCAAAAACTGCCAAGGAAGTTCCCTACGTATGGAACGTTTTCTTCTCAATTTTCCTTCCCCAGTTATGACTTCATTTCGTATGTTACCAGTGACCACGGTCGATGATGTAGTAAGAACTGTCTTAAACAAAAAACACGGGCGTTAATAAAAATAATAAATAAAAAAAGAAAAGGATACCAACGTGAATATCGGCGTTACACCGTAAATGGATAGAATACCCAACAAAAACCTAAGAGTTTAAAATGACACTAACACCGAAAGTTGTTTCTCAAGCCAAAGGCTCTCGATATGACCATAGAAGTTAAGCGAAATAAATGAAACACACAAAAGAAAGAAACAGAAGTTGGCATCAGTTGCTATTTTTTAAGCATTTTTTTGAAACTTACAAACAGTATACAAATTCAATAATTGTAAAGATACGTACACATGGAATCAGCTTGCGAAACACAACAGAACAAAGTTTTTTTTAAACACTAAGTTTTAGAAACAAAAGAATTAAAAAGCTGAAAAGTTACGTACTTTTCTTTTATTAGCTTACCGAAGTTTGCAGTTAACTTAGGTCTTGCAGCGTTTTAGCCGACCTTAGGAATTCTTCTCCAGCGAACATTTATTTTCGGATAATGTTTTCTTCGAGTAGGTTTCCAAGTTTAAAGGGACGAGGTACGAAGACTAATCTCTGAAACCTTCTACGCCGCTTCAGCCTATAATTACCCAAATGGTGACTTTGATTAATGTCTTCTCATTCGGCAGGATTATGACGTTTGGAAATATCCCGAACACTGCCAGGTCGTTATCGCAGAAATGGTTATGAATTAAGAAATGCCATTTGATGGGAACAGAAAGGCAATTATGGTTATTCTCAGCATGAATGAATACTTTATTGGACGAAAAATGTTTTCCTAAGTAAACGCATTGCCGAGGAGCACAGAAACCTTTCAAATCCGAAATGAAAATGACCACAGCAGGCTAACAGCATAAAGCGTTTGTGTTTGTGCTGCGGTTGGTTAAAAAAACTGTCAAAATGGAAATCTGTTACAACGCAATAAAACTGCCCTAGCAATATTTATTCGTTTTTAGGTGCCGACACTATTGCATAGCACCTATTAACGTCATTTTGTGAATACGGCTGTCCGTACATAGTTCAGAGTTTATGTATACGAATTTCAAGAAGATTTGTTAACATTATTATTTCAAATGCGGTTCATATCGGTATAAATTTAAAGGTAGTTTAAATGCAGTATTTCGTATACTTATCAATTTTTTTTTCAATTCGTATACTCATGGAATTGAAATTTTATTGATATATTTCGAATTTGGTTGCAATAATACAAAATTAATGGTCGCTTGGATGGGACTGAATGCTTCCGAACCGAGGCTAAAGGCTTTAAAACGCGTGGGAAGATATATGGCGTTACAGAATTCAACCGACAAACTTTCAGTGCTTACAGAGTGTTAGAAACATCTTTATATAGGACATTTATGGTCTGTGGCGACAAACTTTTGAACTTGCTAATGTCTTTTTTTTTCCATTTCAATATTCTTACAGAAAAATGCAGATACATAAAGACTTAGTACTAATTTCCACTCTAAAAAGTCATCCTCCGTGGACTAGTGGTACCATACTAGCCTCTGGTTCTCAAGATCGCGGGTTCAAACCCGGCGGAGGGCGATGGATTTTTTTCGGATTTTTACAACAAAATTCCCCCACCCCAAATTACCCTTTACATGGAACATTTTTAGAAAATTTTAATTTTCTCAAAAATGGCTGTAACAATTTTTATTAAAATGTCATATGCTTAAGATATTTTCATGACAAATGAAATGTATATATCGAATTTTCTGGGAATGTCTCCAAAAGTATTCTTCATTGCGAACGACTTTTGCATAACTGGTAAACCATTAGAGATAGACCAAATTTTACTACACAAAAAATGTAGATCGCGTTAAAATATATAATGTATGTCATACATTCTTTTTTTGAGTGAACCATTTTCGAGATATTGCTTATTATTCCCTTAAATTTTCCAATACTTTTTCTCAAATGGGAATTCGTTATTCATTTTTTATATCCTGGACATGCAAAGAGAATGGAATACGCCACATAGCAACCAGCTCTTAGAATATTTGACTATCGCTTAAAGCCTACCAATTCCCCTTGCATCTACAAGAAAATTAGCAATAAGATTAACATCTCGATTAACATGAAGCATATGGAGAATAAGCGTTTGTAAAAATAGTTTGTACAAGAGTAGGGAAAGTCATGTGAGTGTAACGCATCAGATTTTTTTTTCATGAAGAATTACAAAATGTTTCCACGTGAGGGTGGAGCGCCTAGGAATACCACGTGGAGAAGCTGATTTCTCATTAAAATATAAACCCAAAACAAATTTTCGGTTCCTATATCGTTTTTACCGTGCATTGTGTTACAGCAGAGAAGAGGGAAGGATGTACCGTGACCAGAAGGCGAGGTTTAGTGATGCGGCAGACGGGATGTACCTGCCGCTGATGTAGCTTGGGTGCGCTGGAAAGCAATTTAGCCCCCGCATTCGGAGCACGCCTTGCCCTCAACAGTACGTGCATCATCCTTCAGACATTCATTACACTGCAGCAAGACTCTAATAAAAAACCAGCAATGGCATTCCTCCGCTAACTGGTGCATAAAGCGAGCTGGCAATCTCACGTACTCCACAAAACCGAATCCCCCGAGACTCGGGCAAAACAAGCAGCGCCACCGGAAACAAAAATTGTAATCATGCGCTGTTCAACTCGGCATGACCCCAACAAAAACACACGCTTTATTCGCGTTAAGTCGCTCAGACTTAGCGAGCTATTTTCTGTTTCCATGAACATGTTCCACATCAAGCTTTGCCCTGTTTACATAACCTATGCATTTACTGATGAAACACACGCGCAACCCGCCTAAGGTCGCGGGTTCAAACCCGGAGGACGGCGATGGATTTTTTCGGGCGTAAAAAATCCATCGTCCCGGACCTCGTGAAAGCCCTGATCACGACGACGGCCGAATGGACTCCGGTACTCTCGGACCTGAGGATTGGTCAGGAAAAAGTACAGCTCCACATGCTATCCCAACCAAACCATTGGATGTATGGTTGCAGAATTTCATAGACAAAACTGAGCGCACCTCTCGGGGTCGCTCAACAATTCGAAAATTATTCAATAAAGACTTTCAAATTCCTTAGCTAATCCCGCTCCACTCCCCGGGGGGCAGTCAGGGCCCTGGCACGGTCATGGCTGTCTCCCGGACATTTCCTTCACCCACTGCTAGCGCAATAAGCTGGCAGTTACCTTCCGCACTAACGGGGGTGCTCAGCGGAACCTACCTAATCCCGCCACTACCAAAAAAATAACAATAATAAATGAATTAAAAAAACAGGAATTCTGGCACGAACTCTTGGGGATTCTACTCCACGGAGAAACGCAGACAAGGAGGTAGTAGGGCTAGTGGAGCGTCAAATGAGACACAATACAGCGTCTTTTCAGTGGTTAACCTTTTACTTGAGAACCATTGTGCCATTAAGTTGCTTCCAAATTGTCCGTGGAATAGAACCCCCGAGAGTTAGAGAGCTAATTCCCTGGCAGCCTATATTATTATTCTTGTAGTTACCATCGGCATCGTAACAATTCTTTGTACACAATTGGATCGTATTTTCAACTGCGCAGTTTTTACAATGATGCGGTTCTCTTGTTGGTAACCAACGCGGTGCTTGCAAACTACACGTGCGATTTATTTCACCAATAGAGGCTAGCACCGGTTAATTATAGTGATAAGAGCGAGCGGTGCTAATGCAACATGAGAAAAAACATAAATTGCTCTGCTTGAAATAGCTAGCAACAAGGGCGGTATCGTAGACAGCATATCCATTGTGAGATTACGGCACGCGCAATGAGGCGATCGATATTTCAGAAACTGAAGTATAGGTCACATACAAGTAATAGGGTTACCAGGTGTCCCATATTGTACAGGATTTCCCTTTCAGAGACCGTGAGAACGTGTCTTTTACTGACTGCACACACCGCAGTTTTACGGACAAGTATTCCAAGTATTTCTCCTTACGGTTGCATGCGAAAGTTATCAATTTAAAACAATAAAAAGGATCGAGGTTTGAACTTGGTACAAAACTATGAGCTGGAAATTCTGGTTTCAGCGAGTATGTAAAATGTCGTTCCCTAAAGCTTACCGGCAGTAGATTGAAGGTGGTGTATTGTAGTTCCACTGTTGGGGAGCCAATTTGAACTAGTATATATTTACGTTATTAACACCAAGTATTGCGGGAGATATGTTTCTTGGAGTGTTCCCCACGTACGATACAAAACTTCCGGTGGCCTTCGCCCCCACGTTTAAAAATCAACTTTATATTTTTAATACTTATTTAAATATTATATATCTATGCCTCGGCTGCATCAGTAGTCATTTGCAGAAACACGTATCTCTTAGCAGGGGTGGTGTGGCTAAAAATGAACGCTTACACAAATTATTCTTTTTTACTTCACTCCTTTTTATTAATCTACCACACGATTAAATAACACTTCACTGATATATCATACTGTAGAGTTCAGAGATTATTTATTAATTGCACTTTTTAACACGTAAACTTTATTTTATTCTCACCGTAATGAAGTTTTATGTCTCACACTGTACCGTACAGAAGTGCTCAGGAACGCTGTCTAGTAATGTCTGGCGTTTACCGCTTAAATTTGTAAATTTCTCTATTTCAAGTCTCTGATTGGCTAATCCTACTCCAATAAAATACTTTTATTTAACTTTCAGCTTTTCTAGTTGTTGATTGGCTATTTATAAACTGTTTTAAATATTACATTATTGTTCCAAGAATTACTAGTAGCATTATTAAACTTTCCGATTCATTATTGCCTCAAGGTTACCTCATTGTTAGCAACTTTCAGCTTCTATTCTCACAGCTCCTACATTGTTAAATTACATAATACATTCACATAACGCTATTATACATGTACATAATAATATAAACATTAATACAATGACTGTTACATACATTTTACATATTATTACATACACACTTTGCTTTTAAGGCGGGATGTTATTATATTTTATATTATATAATAGACTGATATTATTTAAATGATAAAAATACTGCCTCAAGATCGACCTAAAATGTTTGCTTCTCAGACAACTCCAGGAAACAAACACTCCTCAAGGAAGCTTTTGATAAGATTACCTCCGATAAATAATTCTAGACGATGCTGGGATATACTTTAATGAATTATGATGTACAGTGTTTTAATTTTTACACCATAATCGTTGTGCAAACCCTTTAAGAACCTCCGTGAACGTTTTGCTTTGTTGCTCCAATAAAGTCCTCGCAAAACGATTATGTTTTAATTCGATTTGCTTATGCACTTCCGGAACATTTTCATGCACGAAACGGTACAACAGTTATTTTACATTCCTGTGTTAAATCATGGCCTTAAAAATATGTGCCAAGCAACGCTGATGCTATGTCTTCCATTAACCTGGTTATGTTCTATTACTCTATGAGAATAGAGTAAGCCTATATTCTCATTTTCATATACATAACAGTGTTTGTGATTCCGCTTTCTTTATAATCGAGTTCGACTTGTGTTAATGTGCACTCGTGCATGTGTAATTTTTGTTCGTTTCTTACATTTAACGTCCTTTAAGCGGTTAGTTCATTTCGGACGATGAATGAATGAAATAAGCGCGGGTTCCGTAGAGCTTAAAGTCGTCAAACTTTCAACTTTTCAGGATAAGGAAAAACTTACCAGGGTAAGTTACCACCTTAAGCGAGATTCGAACTGGGACCTCCTGAATGTAAGACAGAAATGTTACCCCCACACCACAGAGGCGGACTAATGGGTAATTCTCCGCGCACGCACGGGAGAGATACACCAACAGGATGAGCCACAACACTACGAACCGGCTGCGCCATGTTTTTCCTGTCCGCGTCCTAGGCGCTCGCTGCCGTCTGCCGCTATCATAGAAAGGCGCGGATGAAACCATACATGTTTAAAACTACTTTTAAAGGCTTTACTTACCAACTTTATGCTGAAACTGGCCAGTCGTCCATACATTTTTGGCACCTCTTTAGGAAACTATCCATCACTCGCCGTAGTTCACGTCGGGAAATGCTGGCAATTTCCTGGCGGATATTTTGCTTTAATTCTTCCAGGGTCTGTGGGTTTGTCTTGTACACTTTGTTTTAAGTTACCCCAGAGATAGAAATCGCAGGGGGTTAGGTCGGGGGACCGAGGGAGCCACAAATCTGTACTAATAATTCTGTCCTCAAACACACTTAAGAATTGTTTCTCATCGAAATATTGGCCGTATAAGCTGTTGCAAAGTCTTGTTGAAAAAAAGGCAAAATCATGCTTCCTGGCTAAAAAAGAGGGGGCCAAAATTGTATTCACATATGTACGGGCTTCAACTGGTGACTCGAAAAAAATTGGCGAGTGATGGATAGTTTCCTAAATAGGTGCCAAAAATCTATGGACTACGATGGTGGCCAGTTTCAGCATCTCCTTTCATAAAGTTGGTAAGTAAAGCCTTTAAAAGTAGTTTTAAAAATACTGTATGGTTTCATATGCACCTGTCCATGATGGCGGCAGACGGCAACGAGCACCGAGGACGCCGACAGGAAAAACACCGCGCAGGCGGTTCGTAGTTTTTTGGCTCTTCCTGTAGTTATACACATGTTCAATTACCTTTACTATTACTTGCTTGTGTACATGTACCGATAAGCATGCAGTTCCTCTGAATGTAACCGACTCTTATTGCGGTTCGTGGTGCACGACCTCTTTGTCCAGTTCTACATTCGTAGAAAGCCAATATGTAGCATGTAAACATTCAGCACAGCTCAGGCAAGCGTAAACGACACAAGTAATAGGACTGACTTACTAAAATCTATTCGGCCACCTAGTCCTGTCCCGTATTTGCATTCTCAAAAACTAATACAAGCCCTAATTCCGTAATGAGATGATAAAGAAATGGTGGATGTTACGCTGCAACTATAAAAATCTGATGTGTTGCACTCACATGACCTTCTCTACTCTTGTACAAACTATTTTTACAAACTGTTATTCTCCATCTATTTCATATTAATCGAGATAAACATTTGCAGAAACGATCTTTTGACATGCAAAGAGAATTACATTTTACACATAGCGACCAGTTCTAAAAATATTTAACCATCGCTTATGGTGTACTGTGTTCCCCTTGTTTTGTAATTCCAAGGGCAATATAGAAATACAGCCTTTAAGCATACACATATCTCTTAATAGCTGGTTGCTAGGTGCAGCACATTTCTCTTTGCCACAGATTAATACTCTTTGCATGTCCAAGACAAAAAAAAATGAATAACGAATTCCCATTTAAGAAAATAAGTATTGAAAAATTTAAGGGAATGACAAGCAATATCTCGAAAATGGTTCATTCAACAAAAAAAATGTATATGACATAAATTGTGTATTTTAACGCCATCTACATCTTTTGTGTTGTAAAATTTTGTCTATCTGTTATGATTTACCAGTTATGCAAAAGTCGTTTACAATGAAGAATACTTTTGGAGACATTCCCAGAAAATTCAACATATACATTTTATTTGTTATGAAAATATCTTAAATGTATGATATTTTAATCAAAATCGTTAGAGCTATTTTTGAGAAAATTCAAATTTTCGAAAAATGTTCCATGTAAAGGGTAATCTGGGGTGGGGGAATTTTCTTGAAAACCTTCGTGTCGCATCTCTGGAAGATACTGAACCTAAATACTAAGTTTGGTGTTTATCCGACTGTTCGTTTCTGAGTAATAGGACTGACTTACTAAAATCTATTCGGCCACCTAGTCCGAAACGGACATGTTTCCAAAAATGCTTTTTTTTGGATTCAGGGGGTCTCAAAACATATATTTCCGGTGAAATCTCGGTATCGGGTTGAATACAATACTTCCCCTACTTACTATACGTAGTAGAGAAAGTAAAAACCGAGTATTCTCTCTTACAAGGAGAGTATATAAAGTGCTCCGGATTTTACATTCGTAATTGCCAGTCTTCTTTTTCCGTGGTTTTGTTTTCTCTTTGTTCTTTTGCCCACTTTTTGTTCCCCTACTAGTTGTTAAATAAATTAATTACTGAACTTGTCTGAGGTAAATTAAAGTCTAATATCCGTGGAGAGGTAACCGCGATTTCACGGGATGAACCGCAGCTCCCCCAACTAATTTCATAATCAGGTTCAGGAAGTAAACGAAGAGATTTCAAAACTTCATCACACCTACTCCATCACTCGTAAGTTTAAGTACTGCGTTACCAAAACTCGCTCGAACACGATAAACAAAAGCAAGCGGATGGAGCTGTAGCCGACACAAGTCTGCATATGCAGATGTGGAATTTCTGTTTAATTAAGCATAATTACTGTTCTCCATTGTTAAGTCCTTACTTCGTGCCATTTTATAGAATTTCGGCAAGGAGCCGAGCTACCTACATTTTTCCTATGTTACTATAAATAAGAGGCGATCAGAGTGACCGTTTTTATGAGGTTAACTTACCTTTTACTGGAGTCTGTTTGTACTCAAGGAGAGAGCATGAGTCCAGATGTAAACAACGGGCGCGTGCCTGCAGTGCCCATACAGGTTGTATGAAAGACCATACGGAGATTGTCGAAAGGCTATATTGTGAGAAACTCTCTTAGATATCGCAAGAGGTAATGGGTGCATACGAATAGTACACTAATATCACTGTCTGAACATCATGCCTATTACAGTAGTTATATTTCTTTAGCCACCGCCTGTACCCTGTGACAGCTGCGAAGATATTATACTCTCTGGTTCGGTAACTTGAAATCATGAACAAGAACACTCTAATCCGCCCTCTACTTATAGAGAATTGCGCACCATATGTAACAAATTTGGGTTTATTTTAAAGGGGATTTATATATTTTAAGGGAAGTCTAAATGTCAAAAATTGCCGGAAAATAATGTTAGTTGTTTTGTGTAGTCTTATAAACCGATGTGTATTTTTAATTTGATATGTATTTTATCATTGTAGATACAATATTTATATTTTAAATGTATTTTTGAAAATTGTGCTGCACCTGCTATTTTGTAATTACTCTGAATTCTGCAACTTCAAATAAGAAATCATAACTCCTCTACTCTTTGGAGTATACAGGTAGATTTTAGCTCTTCCTTTAGGGAACCACTTCTAAATATGGCATATTCCATATTGCAAGCAATGTATATATAATTGCTATACAATAAAAAAATCTTAATGCTATTACTGATCTACGTTGGTGTTAACAAGCAGTTAGTTATATTTACAAAAAATAATTGCTGATACATTTTAATAAAAATGTGCCATTTCGGAAAAAAATCCTAAATGATCTACACGCCATCAACGCCGCCTTCTCATCCACAGACAACACATTCACCACTAGCTGCCTGCAGCGATTAGACGACACCAACTCCTCAATCAGTGGCCTGGGCGAAGTCATCGCCAGTCTGCCACCTACACCAGCACCGCCAGCTCCGACAGACTGCCTAAAGGAGTTTAGGCACACGATGTCAGGTCTAGCCGACTTAGTGAAGACCCTGCACACTACGATGGCTGAGTGGACTTCTGTACTCACCGGCTTGAAGAGTGGGCAGGAACGACTGTTCACCTTCATGATGTCAATTGAACACGCTGTCCTCTTTCCGAATACAAGATTCAGCTACCATCGCCAGAACTGAGCACACCTCTCGAGGGGCGCTCATCAACACCGAAATTCAATGCAATAAAGACAAATGAATTTCCTTACGCAATCCCGTCGCTCCCCGGGGGGCAGTCAGGGCCCTGGCACGGTCATGGCTGTCTCCCGGACATTTACACATCCTCTGCCAATGAAATAAGCTGACAGTTACCTTCCGCTTACTATCGGGGGTGCTCAGCGGAACCCCAACACCTTTTCCCTGACTTCTCCTATCAACTTTCCTCTGCATAAATTCTCTTTCCTACACCCGTCCACTATCCCCCCCCCCCAAACGATATCTCACATTTATAGGATTTTGGGCTATTTCGCACCCAAAATGTGACTAGTCAGTTACACATCCTTTATTCTCGCAACTTGCAAAATAATTTTGCTTTTCTGTTGAGGTTGACTGTGAGACAGAGATCACGTAGATCTGCTATACATTTTCAAAACTGAAATACATCAAATCTAAATATAGGAATACTTTAACTGATGACCATTTTGAGAGTCCGTTACAAAATTAGAACCACAAGGTCTGCAATTACAGCACAGAAAAGTCAGGTTCATTCTTCTCATTGAATATGAACTGCTATTAACGTAAAATTACTTGATGTAACAGGTGTCAATATATATTGCCTATGACATGAGTTACATTGCTATGAGACTCGGATCTATGGGTATCTAGGTTAAGGGAATTTTTATGGAAGTTAAGGATGAAATGGAAATGTTCATTTGAAAGGTACGTCACTTAAATAAATTTTAGACAGCAGAGGTTACCTATAAAATTAAATTGAGTTTTATTTATGGACGCTCTTTAACTAATATGGTTCTTAGCGTCCCATTTTATATTCGGCGTGAAAGACCGGAAATTTTGCTCAGAGGCCTCTTTATCAAGCTTGAGGTTCTCTTACGTGCTGTAAATCTACGACCGGGAACACCCGCTTTACTTCTGTTCCTAAGAAAGCCTTGCTTAGGAAAAAATCCATCTCCCTTCGCCGGATTTGAACCCGTGACCTCGTGAACTAGAGGCTAGCATGTTATCTATGTAACAATTTGACCTTTGCATATTGCATATTTAAGGGCAGACCACAACTATATATGTGCTTGGTGAAATTAGTAAAAATAAATAAAGAATAAAGTATTTAGTTATGTCGATGTTTTATTATGTAAATGTAGATATTAGCTCAACAGAGCCGTCCGTATATGAAAACTAATATGATCTGTGCGTCTCGTGCCCGAGAGTTTATTGTTCCTATCTTAAACGTAACCCGGGATTCATTCTCTGAAGGTTAATGTGCCCCCCGTTATGAAAAGTTTGGCAACCCCTCCTCTACACGATTGTTTTAGTTTGTTTCTCGATAATGACAGCTAGTCTCTCCGAGAGAAGCTTTAGTGATCGCAGAGCTAACATAATCTCATTTATGCTGTTCACAAATGTCTAGTTTGGTAGGATCTGTAAGTTACAGACTTGTCATCAATACGATCTAATCCTGCTATATCTGCAACAAGTTGACACGTTTACAGTAGCTTTATGGTTGTGCCCGCGTGTCTTACCGGTGTCGCGAAGAGGAGCGGACAGTAAAACCAAAAGAGCCATGGGAGCGAGCACAAAGAGCACTGTCCACATCTTAAACACGATTAATGATTTCAATTTTCCTCCTTGATAACTGCTTAAGCCACACGACTATCATTTTTTATCACGAGTACTGGTTTGCAATACAAGTAAAAAAATCTGATGTGCTACACTCACATGACTTTCTCTACTCTTGTACACACTATTTTTACAAACGCCTATTCTCCATATGCTTCATGTTAATCGACATATCGAGATGTCAATCTTATTGGTAATTTTCTTGTAGATGCCAGGGAAATATGGTAGCTTTTAAGCGATAGTCAAATATTTTAACGCTGGTTGCTATGTAGCGCATTCCATTCTCTTTGCATGTCCAGGACATAAAAAAAAATGAATAACGAATTTGAGAAAAAGTATAAGTATTGAAAAATTTAAGGAAATAACAAGCAATATCTCGAAAACGGTTCACTCAACAAAAGAAATGTATATGGCATAAGTTGTGTATTTTAACGCGATCTACATTTTTTGTGTAGTAAAATTTTGTCTATCTCTTATGGTTTACCAGTTATGCAAAAGTCGTTCACAATGAAGAATACGTTTGGAGACATTCCCAGAAAATTCGAGATATACATTTCATTTCTCATGACATTATCTTAAACATATGACATTTTCAACAAAATCGTTAGAGCCATTTTTGAGAAAATTAAAATTCTCGAAAAATCTTCCATATAAAGGGTAGTTTGGAGTGGGGGGATTTTCTTAAAAACCTTCGTGTCGCATCTCTGGAAGATACTAAACCTAAATACCAAGTTTGGTGCTTATCCGACTGTTCGTTTTTGAGTTATGCTGTTCACAGACACACAGACACACAGACAGACACACAGACAGACACACACACGGACATGTTTCCAAAAATGCTTTTTTTGGATTCAGGAGGTCTCAAAACATGTATTTCCGGTGAAATCTCGGTATCGAATTTTTGGGTGGAATGCAATACTTCCCCTACTTACTATACGTAGTAGAGAAAGTAAAAATGAATAACGCATTTGAGAAAATTTAAGGAAATAACAAGCAATATCTCGAAAACGGTTCACTCAACAAAAGAAATGTACATGACATAAGTTGTATATTTTAACGCGATCTACATTTTTTGTGTAGTAAAATTTTGTCTATCTCTTATGGTTTACCAGTTATGCAAAAGTCGTTCACAATGAAGAATACTTTTGGAGAAATTCCCAGAAAATTCGAGATATACATTTCATTTCTCATGACATTACCCTAAACATATGATATTTTCATCAAAATCGTTAGAGCCATTTTTGAGAAAATTAAAATTTTCGAAAAATCTTCCATGTAAAGGGTAGTCTGGGGTGGGGGGATTTTCTTGAAAACCTTCGTGTCGCATCCTTGGAAGATACTGAACCTAAATACCAAGTTTGGTGCTTATCCGATTGTTCGTTTTTGAGTTATGCTGTTCACACACACACACACACAGACGCACACACACACACAGACACACACACACACAGACACACACACGGACATGTTTCCAAAAATGCTTTTTTTGGATTCAGGAGGTCTCAAAACGTGTATTTCCGGTGAAATCTCGGTATCGAATTTTTGGGTGGAATGCAATACTTCCCCTACTTACTATACGTAGTAGAGAAAGTAAAAATCGGTTTTTTACTTTCTTGCCTATAGTGAGTTGAGGAAGTACTGCTTCCCCACACAAAATTTCGAAATCGTGAGTTTTTCTGGATATATACTTCGTTTTGAGGCCCCTCTGAATCTAGAAAAAGCTTTCTTAGAAAAAGGTCCGCGCCCGGGTGTGTGTGTGTGTGTGTGTGTGTGTGTGTGTGTGTGTGTGTGTGAACAGCTAACTGAAAAACGTAAATGCGGTTTAACACCAAACTTGGTATTTACGTTCATTGTCTTCTAAGGATGCAACACCACCTTCAAGAAAATTCCCCACCCCAAAACTACCCTTTACATGAAAGATGTTTCGTTATTTTTATTTTATTTATTTTTATTTATTTATTTATTTACTTTCTCTACTACGTATAGTAAGTAGGGTAAGTATTGCATTCCATCCAAAAATTCGATACCGAGATTTCACCGGAAATGTATGTTTTGAGACCCCCTGAATCCAAAAAAACCATTTTTGGAAACAAGCCCGTGTGTGTGCCTGTGTGTGTCTATGAACAGCATAACTCAGAAACGAACACCAAAAGCACCAACCTTGGTATTTAGGTTCAGTATCCTCCAGAGATGCGACACGAAGGTTTTCAAGAAAATTCCCCCACCCCAGATTACCCTTTACATGGAACATGTTATTTCGAAAATTTTAATTTTCTCAAAAATGTATCTAACGATTTTGATTAAAATATCACATCTTTAAGATACTTTCATGACAAATAATATGCATATCTTGAATTTTCTGGGAATGTCTCCAAAAGTATTCTTCATTGTGAACGACGTTTGCGTAACTGGTAAACCATAAGAGATAGACAAAATTTTACTACACAAAAAATGTAGATCGCGTTAAAATACACAATTTATTTCATATACATTTTTTTTGTTTGTTGAGTGAACCATTTTCAAGATATTGCTTGTCATTCCCTTAAATTTTCCAATACTTATACTTTGTCTCAAATGGGAATTCGTTATTCAAAGAGAATGGAATACTCCACATAATAACCAGTTCTTAAAATATTTGACTATCGCTTAAAGCCTGCCAATTCCCCTTGCATCTACAAGAAAATTAGCAGTAAGATTAACATCTGGATATCTCAATTAACATGAAGCATATGGAGAATAAGCGTTTGTAAAAATAGTTTGTACAAGAGTAGAGAAAGACATGTGAGTGTAACACATCAAATTTTTAATTTAGGGGCCTCAAAACATGTATTTCCGGTGAAATCTCGGTATCGAATTTTTGGGCGGAATACAATACTTCCCCATTTACTATAAGCAGCAGAGAAAGTAAAAATCATATCTCTTACACACTTTGGAGTAAAGAGGTAAACTTTGGCCCATCTTTTTGGGAGGACATTCTGTTCTACTAATCGTCACTAGTGTTAAGTATAGCAGCTTCTGTGTGCTCAAGTCACGTGATTTCTTTCTTTGGTAATATATGCAAGTTTGTTTTCTCCAGCACAGCTTTGAACAGCTTCTTATGCGAATGATATTTTCTGACGTAAATACCCGTTTTCTCAGAAACTATTCAATATAGCTAAATTAAATTTTAGATGATAAAAATAACCTCTAAGTGCTGTTGTTATTTTTCTTTATTTGTAATCGCTTTGACTACTAGGCCATATCGCGGCCTATATCCATATATACGAGTAGAATGATACTGCATTGTACACTTTGCATTAATTAGAGTAATAAAATAATTCTAACACATTGTTACAAACATACTTTACATTATTAAGTCTTGAACAGGCTAGAGCAGTATAACCTATTACTACTATACAGTTTTATTTTATGTGCTATATTTAAATCTTGTTATACAGTTTGAAGTCTTTCAAGAAAAAGTAATGTTTTGAAATGAATAGGGTTGTTTAAAGCTAAAAATATATCTTCAGGGATGTTACGTCTTCTTCTCTCCATGGTATAACTTCTGCATTTAGTGATGATGTGTTCGATGGTGATACGGCAATTGCAGGTCTCGCAGAAAGGAGCATTTTCTTTGAGAGTAAGAAGGAATGGGTTAGGCGTGAATGGCCTATTCGTAAACGTGATAAATCAGTTGGTCTTTTCTTTCTAGAGTCTAAATGTGCAGGGGTTTGTGGAGCCTTTCCTAATTATATGGAGTTTGCTTAATGTTTGCTTCCATTATGATTCATCTTTGGTGTTAACATGCTTTGATTACTTAAACAATTAATGATAATTAAGCAAATCTGTCTTCCTTATTAAACAAAATTATTTCTTTGCTGATTTCATACGATTTCTTAAAAATTTCTGGGATACTTGATCTTGAATTCATCATATTTAACATTAAACATTAACCCCCCCCTTTAAAGAACGTATGTACTACCATCCTCAGCTGATGACCAACAAAAAAACTCATCGTAAAAGGAACTACTATTAGTTTCAAATGGTAAGAGTTCTGCTCTGCAGCGAATGAGGTGCATTTGCGTGCACAGCGTTGCCGTCTCGTTACCCCCACTATTTTCATATTTCCCTCTCACTCACACATCGGCCTGGCGCTAGAATGGTCGACGTAAAGCAACCCAAACTGAATTTTCTAAACTTTTATAATTCTCCTGGTGTTTAAATTCATAATTGGGAATATACTCTCATGTTACGTACATATTTTTTAAATGTTATATAATTATAGGTTATAAATTACCTGTGCCTTTAGTCTTGCCTCTCCGCAAATGCGAGACACACTTGCTTTACCGACACCACACGCTTTAGCAGTAAGCTGTTGAGGATTTTTGAAATCAAGTTGATTTCTATGTTCCTCATTGTTGCATTTTTTAAAAAACGGGTAGACCCTAAATATAATACTTCGAGCCTGACTTCGCAATACCTGCCTCTTTGACTCGCCACTAAATTCACCACAATAAGCCATTGCACTATTTTACTCTTGCTGCTTGCTCTCTGAACAACTGCATACTGATATTAACTGTGAGGGTAAATAAACTCCAACCCAGATTTAGAAACAACACACAATAATAAACATGTGACGGCTCACGTTCTACAGATTCAGCATTCTACAAGTAACACAAGTGAGCTGGGTGGGCTGTTTGCTCTCTCTCTCAGCTTTAACAAACGCCTTGGTTTTTCAACATAATTCTTTATCACCATCAAGTCAGTAGTTCTGTATAATTACAAATATATATATATATACATAATGTATACAATAATGCATACATTCAAATAATGTGACCATTACAGTGCTTACGTGGTTATGATATAAAATATGGATATGTTTATTCGTTTGTATTATGAAAACTATTCGAGCTAAAAATAAGTGGTTTTTACGGTTATGTTACGAAAATTACTCCCCACCTTCTAGTGGGTTACTTTTTGCAAAATTTGAATTTTTGTCTTAGCGCAAATTATATTTATTAGAAACAGATTCGCTTAGCGCGCGTCACGCTTAGCTTACGGCGAATGCAATATGACAACACAGCGGAACTCCGATTGGTTGCCGCTCTATCCGCGCTCAAGGACAAACATCATCCCATTTGAAAATCACAGTAGTTTAAGTTTCTGGTTTAAATTGTTAAAAATACCACAAACAAGCAAAGATAACATCAAGAAAAAGTTTTGAATAAGTTACTCCTAGCAATGATACACCTTTTCTTCTTTGACATTAAATCTTTAAGTATTTTGTGAAATATCGGAATGTAGATGACTTCATCCTTAAAAGCGTAGAGACGCTTATGATATATATTTTGTTAACTTGTTGTTTCTTTCGCTTCCGCAACGAGGTTATTCGTACGGATTAAAGCGAAAAAATATTGGTTTTCTGTCAAACTGGAATCTCTCGATGTAATGAAGTTCTCAGGTAGAGTATTGACAGGAGCATCTAAAGGCAATATTGATTTACCTAAATAGACTTATCGCTCAGCGTTATTGAGGGCTATTGTTCATTGCGTTTTTCTTTTAGTGCAAATCATCTCCCTGCGAAGCGGTATCCCCCCTTGGAACCTTTGTTGGGTCACACAGTTCACTGGTACACTGCGGATGTTTCCTTTGATTAGCGATCTGTTGCTAAACTTTTCTTGGAGCGAAGTCCAGCTGATGGCAACTATAACCAACCTCATGATCCTGGGGGGGGATTTCAAATGTCGTTTTACTCAGAAAAAAGAAAGTGCAAAACACAAAAATAGCCTCTTAAATACTCTTGAACACATTACAACGTACAATCGAATTTTAAATGTCGTTTTTCTCAGAGGAAAAAATGAAAAAGTGCAAAAAAAACAAAAATATTCTTTTAAATACTTCTGAACAAGTATTATAATCTACAATCGAATTTTAAATGTCGTTTTACTCAGGGAAAGAATAAAAAAGTGCAAAATACAAAAACGATCCTTTAAATTCTCTGAACACACTATTACAATGTATAATCGAATTTTAAATGTCGTTTTTCTCAGAGGAAAAAATGAAAAAGTGTAAAAAACAAAAATATTCTTTTAAATACTCCTGAACACAGCATTATAATGTACAATCGAATTTTAAATGCCATTTTTCTCAAAACTTTTTCACGGCATTTTCACATTTAAAATGTTCCACATGTCAACATTTTTGGGTAGTTAATTTCTAATTTAAAGCAGAAATTTGATAAAGATGACTTAGGAGACTTGCATAGCTTTAAAATTGTATAATTAGGTTGTTTTTATTAAATATTTTCATAGTTTATATTCATAAAATCAAAAAATGCATAAATACCAAGGGGGTTTATCTTTTTACTGCCGTAGTTTTATTTGAATTTTAGAAAACTCCAATACTGACCTCTTTATAATAATCTGTTAAAGCCAAACCAAAATCAAATTCATTATAGGATGTAAAAATAGTTTGACACGTGGGGCGTTTTTAATTAACAAAGCTGAACAAAAGCCTTAATATATCTGAAGCAAATTCATATACATGCTTGAAATTTGACATGTGGCTCTATATTACGTAACTATACTTGGGTAAAAATTTCAAATCTCTCAAATAAAAATTTTCATAGGTGCATTGCCTTAAGCGATTACAAACAACCATCATGTAAGATAGTAGGAGGCGTTATGCCTGTTGAGAGGGCACAAAAATCTAAAAGAAGTCAGCAGATTTCCGAGGAGTTTATTGTATCACTTCCTTTCCTCTGCTACTGTTTAAACCATGCTTCTAGTGTTTTCGCCTGGAAGAATATAGAGCGACGCACCATATGGGGATACTGATTATGTTAAAAAAAAACGGATGCGCTGAGTGTTTGCATTTGAATGAGAGATATAAATCCACGATGGCAAGTATAAAGATCGACATCTGGGTCACCTCGAACGTACGAAGCAAACTGAATTATTGATAATCTGTACGCCACGCCGCAACGTCAAGAACAGCATCACTGACACGCCATCACTCGAGCGAGCAATCGGAATTCAAAATAGCGACTCTCTAGCGCACGTTTTCACAGCTCTTATGATTGGAGTTCAAGGATAATTGTTTATTCGATGGGAGCGTATCACACCTAGAAGCGGATAAACATGCTAAGCTGCACATTAAGAGGAGAAATCCTTGTTTAATTTGCAGTTTTATTATGTGTCATGTTCTCACGTACACCAGTGACACAGCGTAAGGGTAGACTTTGAGACTGAGTCTACCTAAATAAATTGTCGAGAAACTAGGTAAATAAAGACAGCCTCAAACAAGTGATGAAAAACTAATTAATACAATCACTTTCACCGCTGCTTACCCTGAGACAGTATTTTTAACACTTAAATGATTTCAGTCAAATTATATAATATGTAAATTCAATAACAGCCGCCTTGAAGTAATATGGGTATGTAATAATTTGTAACATGTATGTAACAGTCATTACATATGCTTATATTATTATGTACATGTGTAATAATGTTATGTGAATGTATTACGTAATTTAATAATGTAGGAGCTTAAAGTTTAAATGCTACTAGTCATTATTGGAGCAACAATAATGTAAATTTTGAGACAGTTTAAAAATAACCAATCAACAACCAGAAAAAGCTTTAGTTAAATGAAGATATTCCATTGGATTAGGAATAGCCAATCAGAAACTTGAAACGCAGGAATTTACAAGTTTAAACGGTTGAAATCAGTTCAGTTGCCTGCAAACAGTGTTCCTAACCGGACGCGAGACACGTCCTCGAGAAGTATAATACGTATTTACGTATTAAAAAGTGCAAGTATTTAATAAAAACATCTCACAGCTCTCTCTCTATATCAGTGAAGGGTTATTTAAATCGTATCAAGCATTAATAAAAGGAGTGAAGTAAAATTATAATCTTTGTAAGCCTACATTCTTCTTGCACCACAACCCTGCCAAGACATCCATGTCTCTAAAATAAATACTGACGCAGCCGAGGCAAACATAAATATTTAATACTTAAAGAAACAGTCAAATTACAAACTTAATATTTTTAAAAATTAGGAAAAGCCTATTATACGTGCGGTTGCAACTACTACAAGTGTTCGGCTCCCCAACAGTTGAACTATAATACAACTCCTTTAATACAACCTACTTCAAATTGACGCCCAAAGCGTGTTGAAAACAAGATAAAAAAAAAACAACTTTTTAGCCCGAACGCACCAACTCCTACTGCTAAGTGTCAGATTGTAGTGCTGCGTGCTTAGGCAGCTTCGAAATCCCATGATGCGGCAGCAAAGTCGAGTTGAGACTGGGATGGTTGAGCGAGTGCAAGTCTCATCAAGAGTGGACTTATATAGCTTTTCCTACTAAATTTAGACCCCTCGTTGTAGGAAGACATGACTATATTTTGTTGTGCATTAGGGGCACAAAGGCAGCAACAGAGGCTTAATACGTTAGATGAGGTGTTTAGTCTGTGTACCTGCTCACTCCAAGGTCCGGAAACAAGAGAATAGGGGTTGGAGAAGGCGGTGTACCATAAACATTTCATTCCTCAGTTATTGGTGAACCAGCATTATATGCGTGCAGCCGTGCAGTGCATACAGTGTTAATTTTACGTAAACTTGTATTGTTTTGATTGTGCGTGTTTTATTTGTGATTTTAGAAATATGAAAACAATTCCATCGATTTAGTGAATTACTTATTACAAACTCACTTTTTGACTTTATCTTATGAGAGAAAATGTGAACCTAAAGGCAAAAGAGCAATTCCTAAGCTTCGCATTGTCTTCCAGGAAAAGAACCGAAAACGGATATTTCAAACATCCTGGTACAGTAAATTTAATTGTTTCTCTGGCAGTTACATTCATAACAAAGTGTGTTGCTTCCTAATGTTTCCTTTTTGGCGAGGAAAAGGAATAGAGTGTTGAAGGAATATCCAATATTAAAAACATTGAAAGAAAATCTTGCAAAAAAAAGTGAGTACAAACACTGTTTTAATGATTTACAATCATACAATGGTTTGTCAGCATTTTCAAAGTTACACCTAACGTTATATGTTTACTTTTTCTACTACGTATAGTAAGTAGGGCAAGTATTGTATCCCACCCAAAAATTCGATACCGAGATTTCACCGAAAATACATGTTTTGAGGTGCACTGAATCCAAAAAAAAGTATTTTTGGAAACATGTCCGTGTGTGTGTCTGTGAACAGCATAACTCAGAGACGAACAGTCGGATAAACATCAAACTTGGTATTTAGGTTCAGTATCTTCCAGAGATGCGACACAAAGGTTTTCAAGAAAATTCTCCCACCCCAGACTACCCCTTACATGGAAGATTTTTCGAAAATTTTAATTTTCTCAAACATGGCTCTAACGATTTTGATTAAAATATCATATGTTTAAAATATTTTCATGACAAATGAAATGTATATCCCAAATTTTCTGGAAATGTCTCCAAAAGTATTCTTCATTGTGAACGACTTTTGCATAACTGGTAAACCATAAAAGATATACAAAATTTGACTATACAAATAATGTAGATCGCGTTAAAATACACAATTTATGTCATATACATTTATTTTGTTGAGTGAACCATTTTCGAGATATTGCTTGTTATTCCCTTACATTTTGCAATACTTATACTTTTTCTCAAATGGGAATTAGCAATAAGAGTAACAGCTCGATATCTCGATTAACATGAAGCATATGGAGAATAAGCGTTTGTAAAAATAGTTTGTACAAGAGTAGAGAAAGTTATGTGAGTGTAACACATCAGATTTTTCTACAGCGTTTTTCTCTAAGGTGTCTCTTACAGTGTATTTTGAATTTTGCAATACTAGCTCAAACTTAGGTAAGATGCATTGCATTACTGGCCTCCAACTGCAAGAGCAAGAACTCTGTATAAGCACAGAGAATACCACACAAAAAGGGACTAGCGACCCATCAAATGTAACAGCGCGGTTTGTTTATCGTCAATGTATGCTGTAGGCGTGTTATTTGCCCAACATAACTCTTTCACATGTGAGCCCCGTCTCCCCACCCAGCCCTACAAGGTGGTTGCCATGGATACGGCGAGAAAACAACCAAGGGTGAGACGAGATTCGCTGTGACATGGCGTCACACACGGATGACCTAGACAAATATACGTGCAGCGCACCTGGCCGTCCACGATTACAAATGATGTGCACGTCGTCCTATCCAACACATGTGTAATAAGGTTTCGAGTTCAATACACATGGACGGTCCACCTTCCCTTCGGAAACTGTCACATGCTACCAGCAATACTCTTAAATATTGTCACAATGTATCCACAGCTTCGGTACATGTACTCGACTACATTTCGGACAGAGAAACATACCCAATCGCAGATTTACTGATTCCAATAGCTTCCAGTTTCAAATAAAGATTACCGCCATGTTTAGGAAGCTGTACTAATACAGGTGCGTGTGTGCATGTATGTGTGTATGGGGGATAATTTTGGAAACAACTGAACCGATTTTTATGATTCTTCCACTATTGAAAAACACTGTTTCCCTCGATGGACATACGCTACCAGGCAGCTAATTTCAATACTTAAGAGGATTATCCCTTCTTCTTCGTCTTCTTTAACGGAATACCCTCCTCTTTGTAGGATTTACACCACCAGGGACTTACAAGCCAATGCTTTGTGTCAGTAGCTTGTCGACGAGCAAGCAAACTCTGGATGATCCAGGACGGGTGATCAGCAGCCCAATATCTGGTATGACGGTGAAGAAGAAGAAGGAAATTAAATGTGGCGATGAAAGGGATGGTAAGAAAATTTCGGATCAAATTATCCAACCCAACATTCGCCTAGCGACCGAGTAAAACAGCGAAAAAACCTTTAATCAGATTGTTCGAGCCCGGGGGTTTGAACCAGGGATCTTAGATCACTAAAAGGGATTTCTAAGCCTGGATACTACAATATTAACACTTGGAGTCATAAAAGAACTTGGGATGAGCGTGCCATAGAGTAGAAAATAGTTGGTTTCTTATTCCACGGAAAAATGTGCGTAAAACAAGAAAAAGTCACAGATATTTTATTCGTACTAATATACATAGACGGTCACAATTTAACAGCTGAGACAAAGATTCTACTTATAATAGTACTTATTTATTTAACTGCAGTAGTCATACTTTTGGAAGCCAAAAAATTTTTAACGACCCTTATGCAAGAAAGTTATGCTGTATTCCCTATGTATTTAATCTAGTTCATTAGCCGCCTATGCTAAATAATTATATAGAGAGAACACTGTGACTAGGTAATATTAAAAACTCTGAAAAACGATATTTATAATTAACAGCCGATATTATTTTTCTCAATGGTTATACACTGTATGAAATTTCCAGAATGATCATATGCATCAGCTTGATCCTTTCATTGTATATTGATGTCAGGAGTTTCTGTATTATGTAAAACTTGCGTGGGCTTTATGCGGTTAAATAACTACAGTGCCAAGGAGAAGGAAGGTACAACAGTTTAAAATTTCAACTACTGTGATGAGGCAGCATTTTTAACACTAAAATTATATCAGTCTGATTATATAATATAAAATAAAATAACAGTCCGCCTTAAAGCAATATGTGTATAATATAATATATAAAATGTATGTAACAGTCATTGTATTATGTTTATATTATTATGTACATGTATAATAACGTTATGTGAATGTATTAAGTAATTTAACAATGTAGGAGCTGTGAGAATAGAACTCGAAAGTTGCTAACAATGAGGTAACCTTGAGGCAATAATGAATTGGAAAATTTAATAATGCTACTAATAATTCTTGGAACAATAATGTAATATTTAAAACATTTTTATAAATAGCCAATCAACAACTAGAAAAGCTGAAAGTTAAATAAAAGTATTCTATTGGAGTAAAATTAGCCAATCAGAGACTTGAAATAGAGAAATTTACAAATTTAAGTAGTAAGCGCCACTAGACAGCGTTCCTGAGCATTTCGATACGGTACAGGTTAAGTGTGAGGCATAAAACTTCATTACGGCGAGAATAAAATAAAGTTTACGTGTTAAAAAGTGCAATTAATAAATCATCTCACAGCTCTACAGTATGATATATCTGTGAAGTGTTATTTAATCGTGTGAAAGATTAATAAAATGGAGTGAAATAAAAATAATAATTTCTGTAAGCCTTCAGTCTTTAGCCACACCACTCCTGCTAAGAGATATATGTTTCTACAAATTACTACTGACGTAACCGAGGCATATATATATATAATATTTAAATAAACATTAAAAATACAAAGTTTATTTTTAAACATGGGGCGAAGGCCACCGAAAAAGTGAACTTGGGGCGAAGACCACCGGAAAGTTTCTATCGTACGTGGTTGCAATTACTTCAAGTTTTGGCTCCCCAACAGTGCAATTTGAGGCAGTATTTTTAACACTTAAATGATTTCAGTCTAATTATATAATATGTAAACTCAATAACAGACTGCCTTAAAACAATATGTGTATGTAACAATATATAAAAATGTATATTATAGTCATTGTATATGTTTATATTATTGTATACATGTTCAATAATGTTATGTGAATGTATTACGTAATTTAATAATGTAGGAGCTGTGAGAATAATAGGTTAAAAGTTGCTAACAATGAGGTAATCTTGAGGCAAGAATTGTATTTAAAGCTTAACAGTACTACTTGTGATTCTTGGAAGCAATAATGTAATTTTAGTGACAGTTAAAAATAGCCAATCAATAACCAGAAAAAGCTTTAGTTAAATGAAGATATTCTATTGGAGTAGGATTAGCCAATCAGAAACTGAAATATAGAAAAATTTACAAATCTAGAAGTCAGTTGCTTGTAGACAGTGCTCATAACTGGACGCGTTGCTAGCAGACAATGTTACTAACCAGACGCGAGATGCATCCTCGAGAAATTTAATACGTATTCAGTGTGAGACGAAAATAGTTTGTATGTTAAAAAGTGCAAGTAATTAATAAAAGAATCTCACAGCTCTCTATATCAGTGAAGTGTTATTTAAATCGTGTCAAGCATTAATAAATGGAGTGAAGAAAAACTTAAAATCTGTGTAAGCCTACATTCTTCAGCCGCACCACCCCCTGCTAAGACATTCGTGTCTCTAGAAAGAAATACTGATGCAGCTCAGGCAAACATAAATATAAATATTTAAAAAAACAGTCAAAATTACAAAGTTAATATTTTTTGGGGTGCAAAGGCCACCGGAAAGTACATTTGGGGCGAAGGCTACCGGAAAGCGGGTACTATACGTGTGGTTGCAACGAACAGTCGAAATACAATACAACTCCTACAACAAAATAACTTCTTCAAACTACAACCCGTACTTCAAATTGGCGCCCAAAGCGTGGTGCTAACAACGTAAAGATATTCTATTTCAAATTTGCGCCTAAGGTGGGGCTAAATCCTCCTACTTCACGATTAACTAAAATTACTCAAGTATTCGGTAAATTGTTCCACCACTGAAATATATATTCTTTAACGCTATGCATTATTTCTAGAGTTTGGAAGACTGCAAGGAGGCGGGGTTTAAGAAATGAGAAATCCGTCAATGTTTCACACACTTTAGCGTGAATATGGGGAGATTTTTGCATGTGCATAGTGCGAAAAATGATGGGTTATCGTGGGATTTTAGAAAACTGCAGTTATAAAGCGGAAAGCAAGTACAATCATTTCATATTGGGGGAGGCCAATTAATTGAATTGAGTTATCATTTACCGAGCGAGGTGGCACCAGGGTAACGTGTGCGACTCGCATTCGGGAGGTCCAGGTTCAAAACCCCGCGGCCGATCAATCTGACCGAAGCTTTCATCGTAGTTTTCCTCGGTCGCTAGTCGAATGCTGGGTTGGATAATTTGATCCGCGAATTAGCCTATTATCCCTTTCATCATTACAATTCATTTCTTTACCGCCATACCAGGCATTAGGGTAATCACCAAGCAGAGGGGTTTTAGTAAGTGAACAGAGCAATCTGTTACCGCACGGAGTATAGGTGACATCAGGTACTGATAGACCACGAGAAGGCGTCCGTGTCATATTTACGCTCGCCGTGTGGATACGATAAGCATGTTAAGGAGGTTATAAACTACTACAAAGTGTTGTCAAGTACTCACCCATGGCAAGAGTCAATCGTTAACACGTATTACGGCGGTTGCTGTTCTACTAGTATCAGATCTGGCAGCATGGGTGGTTCATTTGCACACATAAATACATTTCGTAGTAAACGTAGTAAACAATCGACAGTACGTGAGCAGATAAACAGTTACAGAACCCCGCTCGCCTTCTCGTTGTCCAACAGTACTGTGACGGACACTCCCCCCCCCCAACAGTCGATTTCGTTCCGGTTGTCCCATGTGTTCTCTACATAATATACACTGCATACTTCCACAGTGGGAAACCTTACCTTTACTTATAAAAGCTGTACGAAATGAAGCCTATATGCCTCTGTACACGCTTGGCAGCTGTAGAACACATGTTTGAACACTCGAGAAACTTCCACAGTTGAAATAAATTGGAATGCGGACGTTTTCTAAGTCGTTCAATTTTAAACATTCCGTACAGATAATAATCACATGGGTCTAGAATTGCAGGACGAGCAAGCCAGGAAATTATTCTGTCATCAAAGACGCTTTGCAATGGGAAGCGGCGATCTTTTTCCTCTTCTTTCCATTACGGCTCTTATTACGTCTAAGATTTCATCCGTTAGAACTTTTGGTTGCCTATTTTGGACCCATTCTCTTCATATTTTTATAAAAACCTACAAATTGTGGATATTTTAGGAACGATGACACCAGAGAACTTCTATAAATCCAAGCTGGCGGTTCACATGTGACGCCGTTCGAGCAAAGCTTGTTTTATAGTATAGGCATACTATGATAACCACGCAGGAATGTTACTTCCACTGTAGACCATGACAAACAACTTTACACTGCAAATATCTTATCCTCTATAGACGCGGGAGCCAGACTACTGCAGAGCGAGGTCATTAACCCCGATACCTTCTAGGAATCAGACGCGGTGACTGTCAATCGTGTCGTACCAGATAAACCCGGTTTAAGGAGCATTTCATTTCATGGTATCCAAACGGTTATATATTATGTAATTGTAATCAGTCTTAGCATTATAAACAAGATGTTATGTATTCAACATCGTGCATAATTGGCTCATTATGGTAGCAACACCGGTATTCCAAGTTGCCGTGGCTTATAGAGAGAAGATCAAACCCTTTTGTGATATTCTTTTCTCGGAAGTACATTACAGTCCATAACATCGGCTCACTTCTCTCCCAGGAGAGTGGCTGTCTTACTTATCGGATTAACACGCCAGGTAATCACAAATGAAATGTTGGGAGAGAAGCTAATGCCTCATTTACGAACAAATAAAGACGTTCTCTCTTATATTAGTTATGGATGCCGAATTATTTAATAATTTATTTCCTACAATGTAAGAATGCATAGAATGCTGTATCCAACTCGTGGATAATTTTAATACGACAGTCGTGCCGTAATCATCAAGATTATCAATTTATTGCAAAAATTACTACTACGTACTAGTTTTTATAGTTTTGTATGTACCGGAACATTCCACATTACGTACAGGTTTGCCCAGCAGAGTAGAGGAATCTTACACGTTCGTAAACGGACTACAAAATCTGGGAATTTAATGTTGCAAGTGTCGTGAACTCTAAAAAGATTACTAACTCTGAGATAAAATCAAATAGCAAAATAAAACCGCCACGCTATGCTACAACCAGGACAAAAAGAGGACGAAGATACGGTTAGCAGCACAAAGCGCTCTCAATGAAAGCAATTTTAATTCTACACAGAGCAAATAAACAAACAAGCAAATAATGGTTTCACGCTCCGATTCCTGCATTACCATCGGTCCAGCTCACCTACATGCAGTATGCCTGCATTATGACCTGTGTATTTTGGATGATAAGCCGCTCATATCTGCTAAATCTCCCCCACCCCACAACTTGTTCAACTAGCGTTTAGATTATTCGCTAGTCTATTTTAAATACAATACTTCTACCAGCTGCCGTACTGCATTCAGTGCCCAGGTAATTAATATAATGGAATAAAAACCAACCAAAAAGTAGAGCGAATGCATGCATCGTTTATATTTTCTATACGCTTTAACCCTAATTTAAACTCAGTTCATTTCCTGGATGTTTCTACATAAAACATTACAATGCAAACAGACACAGTTTGGAACGTTTTATTTATTTATTTATTTGCTTTAACAAAGTTCCATATCGCAAATGAAATCTGGCACATCTACCGTTCTTTCTATCAGTTATCATAATTTTTGCTTTTGTGTTTTTACATGGCGATTTATCTCATATTAATTAGAATGTAAATGTGGCTTTCTCAAACAGCATAATGCATTTGCATATCTGGACAGCCACATAAAACACGTGAAAATTATGAAACTAAACAAAAACGGACACGAACTTTATTACTATGAAGTAATACAAACTGATGAACAGTAGATCCCATTTCCATTCTGCAGTATTTACGTCGGCATGAATCACAGTTACGTATATGAATTGCCATAAAATCCAATGTAATTATTTTCATAAGGATCTATTCTGCACTTAATAAATGCTCTGAACAACAGCAAATAACTACACTACGTGATCAAAAGTATCCGGACAACCCCTCATCTTAGGTGCATTGTGCTTCCACCTACTGCCTGGTACTCATTATCCACGCCTCAGTACTCATTAGACATCGTGAAACACCAGAATGGGACGCTCCGTCGAACTCACGGACTTAGAACGTGGTCAGGTGATTGGATGTCACTTGTGTCAGAAGTCTGTACGCGAGATTTCCACACTCCTAAGCATCCCTAGGTCCACTGTTTCTGATGTGATAGTGAAGTGGAAACGTGAAGGGATATGTACAGCACAAAAGCGTACAGGCAGACCTGTCTGTTGACTGACAAGAGACCGCCGACATTTGAAGAGGGTCGTAAAGAGTAATAGGCAGACATTTATCCAAACCATCACACAGGAATTCTACACTGCATCAGGATCCACTTCAAGTACTATGACAGTTAGGGTGAGGTGAGAAACCTTGGATTCCATGGTCGAGCGGCTGCTCATAAGCCACATATCACGCAGGAAAATGCCAAACGACGCCTCGCTTGGTGTAAGGAGCGTCAGTCAAAATTACACGATTGAACACTGGCAAAACGTTGTGTGGAGTGAGGAATCACGGTACACAATGTGGCGATCCGATGGCAGAGTGTGGGTATAGCCAATGCCTAGTGAACGTCATCTGCCAGCGTGTGTAGTGCCAATAGTGAAATTCGGGGGTGGTGGTGTTATGGTGTGGTCGTGTTTTTCCTGGAGGGGCTTGCACCCCTTCTTGTTTTGCGTGGCACGATCACAGCGCAGATCTACGTTGATATTTTAAGCACCTTCTGGCTTCCCACTGTTGAAGAGCAATTCGGGAATGGCGATTGCATCTTTCAACACGATCGAGCACCTGTTCATACTGCACGGGCTGTGGCGGACTGTAATGGACTGGCCTGACTTGAATCCTATAGAACACCTTTGGGATGTTTTGGAACGCCGACTTCGTGCCAGTCCTCACCGACCTACATCGATACCTCTCCTCAGTTCCGCACTCCGTGAAGAATGGGCTGCCATTCCCCAAGAAACCTTCCAGCACCTGATTGAAAGTATGCCTGCAAGAGTGAACGCTGTCATCAACACCATATTGACTTCCAGCATTACCGATGGAGGGCGCCACAAACTTGTACGTCATTTTCAGCCAGGTGTCCGGATACTTTTGATCACGTAGTGTACAATGAAAAAGCAAACTTAGTTCTGAAGTTAGAATTAACTGCATCCAGGCTGACAAGGTGTTAAAGGCGGAGAAGCTTACGGATGTGTCATATTTCCTGTGCTTAAGATCTAACAATAGAATATATTTTTTGGTCGACCGTACTATAATACGCTGATTACACGTGATGTAACTGAACCAGAAGGACATCCATTATGTTTCAGAGACTCATGATGTTATTGGGTTGTGCGAGTAGCTCTCCTATACCTTTTAACACCTTCAAAGCAACATCTCTGGTATCCATTCCCTAGACAAACAAAGTAATATGTGTATCGTAGCGGTTTCTACGTGATAGGCTCCCAAGTCAAAGTGACACTATGCGTCGAGAACCCACTAAGTTGATAATGATGGACACGTAGAGAGATGATGGATGCTGTGTTACGTACCTATAAGTCGTCTTGATGCCCGTACTCTTATGATATATCATGTCGTTCTCGTAGACTGGAATCTGATGATCGTATATCTGTATTCTTGTGTGGTGTTATTATTATTTTATAATTATGCTACGGTTGCTGTATTTTTAGTCGCAGAGCAATTATATCTTGTTATGGTTAGGCATGGAGAATATTAAAATATCTATGCACACTCGTATTCTGTTAACTATCTTACTTGTATTTTAAATAAATCACATGTAGATATTCACGTAAAGAGAGTGGTTATCAGTAGATAGCAGTAGGGAGGGTGTCGTGGTTACATGCTTAGCCTCTAGTTCCCGAGGCTGTGGGTTCAAACCCGGCGGAGGGCGATGAATTTTTTTCGGGCTTAAAAATCCTTAGTATGGCTTCCTTCGGAAGGGAAGTAAAGCCGCTGGACTCCTGTCGTAGATTTACGGCACGTAAAAGAACCTCAAGCCTGATAAAGACGCCTCTGAGCAAAGTTACCGGTCTTTCACGCCTAACATAGAATGCGACGCTAAGGAGCGTCCATAAATAAAACTCAATTTAATTTTAGTAGGGAGAGAGATTGAGCGAATGATGTCCGTTCTCCCACGCGACGCGGCTAATACTCAAGCGTTTGTTCCATTGTCATCCACCGCCTTCGTCCGTTATTTGCTTCTACAGGGTGAGCCAAAAGACTCCAAACCGCCTGCGCGGTGTTTTCCTGTCCGCGCTCTCGGCGCTCGTTGCCGTCTGCCGCTATCATAGAAAGGCGCGGATGAAACCATACATTTTTAAAACTACTCTTAAAGGCTTTAATTACCAACTTTATGAACAGAGATGCTGAAACTGGCCACCGTCGTTGTCCATACATCTTTGGCACCTCTTTAGGAAACTAGCCATCATGACCGATGTCATCTAATGTTTCTTCGGTAAGAACCGAACGCCGTCTTTTAGATTTCTTAGCCTGAACACTTCCTGTGGCCTGAAATTTACTGTAAAGTTCATGGATTGTTGTACGGCCTGCAACTTTTACACCTGGAAATCTTTCTGCAAATCGTATTTTCAATTGGCGAGCTGACCGAGTTAACACATACGAATCATAAATAAATACACGCTGTGCAGTAGAAAACATATACGTAGCCATAATATACTATGTGACTAAGTACAGGACAAAATAATAAATAACTCGTAATAGCTGAACTACATCACACCACCGTCTACTCAATACTGCACTTCACACTGCACAGCAGCGTGACTGCTTATAGCAGCAGTGCGTTATCATGTTTTTATCATATTTCCACACGCCCCCGCGCAGCCTGTAATGTTATTGATAAAATACCCCTCCGGGGTAACTTAAAACATAAGGTGTACAAGACAAACCCACACACCCTGGAAGAATAAAACAAAATATCCGCCAGGAAATTTCTCAACGTGAACTACGACGATCGTTTCCTAAAGAGGTGTCAAAAATGTATGGACAACGACGGTGGCCAATTTGAGTATCTCCTTTCGTAAAGTTGGTAAGTAAAGCCTTTAAAAGTAGTTTTAAAAATGTTGTATGGTTTCATCCGCGCCTTTCTACGATAGCGGCAGACGGCAACGAGCGCTGAGCACGCAGACAGGAAAAACACCGCGCAGGCGGTTCGGAGTCTTTTGGCTCACTCTGTAGTTCTGAATCTAAAGCAGTCGCCAGTCTGCGTTTGATCCTGTGATGACCATGTGGAAACTCGGTTTTAGAGAACAGACACTGCTTTCATCGAAGGTCAAAATTGTGGGCATAATTTTGGGGTTTCGTACACTGATTACTTTCGAATGAATAGACTGATTACGTTGCTCCGCTGTCTTCAAACAAACGTAAACCATTACGTGATGCAAGGATGCAAGTCCTCACATCCTTGAAGATAAGCTTTAATCAAGGAACGCAGGAAAGAAATATCAAATGTACTGATGCGAGCAACGGTGATGCAATAAACTAATTTCTGTTATATTAATTTTCTCCCGCAACAATATAACCAAGCCAGAAGCCTAAAGACATTCATCAGACAACACTATCAATTACATAACAAACAGAATACCCACCAGGCAACTCACATACATCCAACTTCTCCTCAAGTTTATACATTAGGCATATTCCTATTTGGCAACGTATATTCTTCATCTTGTGAGCCAGCGTAATCCATTCCGTAGAAGCTTGACGTGCCATGAAATGAACTGATCTTTTATTTTACTCTTGGGAGTTAATCTTGTTTCCTCTGAGAAATGGAGTACCTCCTTCTTGTCAACACTCCTGCCATTCAGTATCACACATCTCTCTTTGGTTATCTCTAACGTGTTCAGAAATTCCAGCAAAAGCAAACTCAATTCCAAATTTGAACTTCATTTGTTTCCTTTACAGGCTGAGAAAATATAAAGAAAAGGGTGTGAGCAATAAGCTCCGTTCTGTTGGTCATAAGGCAAAGCGATTACGCCACAACAGCATTATTCTTAGCCTACAAAATGTATATTACCGTGGTAGGTATTATCTAATTAAAACAATACTCGGATAGTGCCTATTTTAATTAACAAGAAAAATCTGATGTGTTACACTCACATGACTTTCTCTACTCTTGTACAGACTATTTTTACAAACGCTTATTCTCCATCTACTTCATCTTAATCGAGATAAACATTTGCAGACTCTATCTTATTGCTAATTTTCTTGTAGATGTAAGGAAATATATATTTACAAGGGCAATACAGAAATATAGTAGCCTTTAAGCAGATATATATCTCTTAATAGCTGGTTGCTAGGTGCAGCACTATTCCCTTTCCCACAGATTAATACTCTTTGCATATCCAAGACAAAAAAATGAATAACGAATTCCCATTTGAGAAAATAAGTATTGAAAATTTTAAGGGAATAACAGGCAATATCTCGAAAATGGTTCACTCAACAACAAAAAATGAATATGACTTAAATTTTGTATTTTAACGCGATCTACATTTTTTGTGTAGTAAAATTTTGTCTATCTCTTATGGTTTACAACTTATGCAAAAGTCGTTCACAATGAAGAATACTTTTGGAGACATTCCCAGAAAATTCAAGATATAGTTTTATTTGTCATGAAAATATCTTAAACATATGATATTTTAATCAAAATCGTTAAAGACATTTTTGAGAAAATTAAAATTTTCGAAAAATGTTCCATGTAAAGGGTAATCTGGGGTGGGGGGATTTTCTTGAAAACCTTCGTGTCGCATCTCTGGAATATACTGATCCCAAATAGCAAGTTTGGTGTTTATCCGACTGTTCGTTTCTGAGTTATGCTTTTCACAGACACACACACGGACATGTTTCCAAAAATGCTTTTTTTGGATTCAGGGGGTCTCAAAACATGTATTTCCGGTGAAAGCTCGGTATCGAATTTTTGGGTGGAATAGAATACTTCCCCTACTTACTATACGTAGTAGAGAATGTAAAAAGTATTTTTGGAAACATATTCGCGTGTGTGTGTGTGTGTGTGTGTGTGTGTGTGTGTGTCTGTGTGTGGCATCTCGACATGAAAACTTAGGTCACCACCCGAGTAATTAAAATTTATGACTTGTTCCAGGATATTGTTTCCAACACTATTTTTGTCTCACTGGGTATTTTCGTTGGTGTGCCATTACTTGTCTCTTAACGGACATTTTTAGGACATACTTATTGCCCAGTTGGTGCAATATACAAATAGAGCACTGTAGGTCTTCTTTGTTATTCTGCAGTATTCGACATCATTTGTTTATAACATTGTGTTTAAATATGAATTCTTATTTAATTGTATTCCTAGATGCAGTTTCTTTTTTCATGCTTATAAAATCATATAATAATAATAATAATAATAATAATAGTAATAATAATGATGGTGGTGGTAGTAGTAGTAATAAGGTGGGTGAAAGGCCGCTTCCTTGTATTCCTCCTTGATTTGTTATTATTGTTTACGATTTTATGTGCCTAAGTTTGTAACTTTAGTATGTGCATATATACACATATACAGGGGTGACCATTTAAGTTGAGACTGTACAATATCTCCAAAACTAAGCGTTGTAGAAAGAAATGTCTTGAATAAAAGTTGCTTGATATTATGGGGGAAAGTAAATGTCATTGCTTGTGATGGACATTTTAGGGTCAATTTAATTTTTTAAATAGGAGCCTATTTTTTATGTTGTTTTCTCACTCCTCATAAAAAACTAAACAATATTTGTATAAAACACTTTGCAACTGTTCTTATACCCACGTAAATAGCAATGAAAATTCTTAATGTCTGTGTACGAAGAGCGCAATGAATGGTTGGAGCATTCATGGATGGTTTTTTGAGGGTCGAGTTACGTTTTGTAATTGAGAACCAACATTTTTTATTTTATTTGATTTTTCCTCATCACAAAATAAGCAGGTTTTTATAAACCATTTTCTAATGAGAAAATAACATACAAAATGCAGGTTCCCATTTAAAAAAATCTGATGTGTTACACTCACATGACTTTCTCTGCTCTTGTACAAACTATTTTTACAAACGCTTATTCTCCATCTACTTCATGTTAATCGAAATAAACATTTGCAGACTCTATCTTATTGCTAATTTTCTTGTAGATGTAAGGGGAATATATATTTAGAAGGGCAATATAGAAATACAGTAGCCTTTAAGCACATTCATATCTCTTAATAGCTGGTTGCTAGGTGCAGCACAATACTCTTTGCATATCCAAGACAAAAAAAAAATGAATAACGAATTCCCATTTGAGAAAATAAGTATTGAAAAATTTAAGGGAATAAAAAGCAATATCTCGAAAATGGTTCACTCAACAACAAAAATGTATATTACATAAATTGTGTATTTTAACGCAATCTACATTTTTTGTGTAGTAAAATTTTGTCTATCTCTTATGGTTTACCAGTTATGCAAAAGTCGTTCAAAATACTTTTGGTGGCATTCCCAGAAAATTCAAGATATACATTTTATTTGTCATGAAAATATCTTAAACATATGATATTTTAATCAAAATCGTTAGAGCCATTTTTGAGAAAATTAAAATATTCGAAAAAATGTTCCATGTAAAGGCTAATCTGGGGTGGGGGGATTTTCTTGAAAACCGTGTTGCATCTCTGGAAGATACTGAACCTAACTACCAAGTTTGGTGTTTATCCGACTGTTCGTTTCTGAGATGCTGTTCACAGTCAGACACACACACAGACTCACACGGACATGTTTCCAAAAATGCTTTTTTGGTTTCAGGGGGTCTCAAAACATGTATTTCCGGTGAAATCTCGGTATCGAATTTTTGGGTGGAAGACAATACTTCCCCTACTTACTATACGTAGTAGAGAAAGTAAAAATTAAAATTATCATCATAACGTCCTCCATACAAAACACGGCTAATGGCATTTACTTTCCCCCACAATAACAAGTAACTTTTATTCAGGACATGTCTTTCTACAACGCTTAATTTTGGAGATGTTATACAGTCTCACATAAATGGTCCACCCTGTATATATACATAATACCTTTTATTACCTCTAAAATTGTCAAGGATATCCCCGTTTGTCCATTATTTGCCATAAGATAGTTCTATTTATAAAATGAATGCATTTGAATATGAGTGAATAAAAAGAATGCTTTTTCAAAGTCAATAAACATTAGACAAACTCGGCTTACACTTGTAATGATATCTAACCTGACCAAGTTTAAATAAAAGCTACATTTCTCTCCTACTGAAACATTTCGACCTCTGTTGACATAACCGATATTCTGCGGTAGCTCGTAGAGCAAGAAGTTTGTTGTGGAAGGGAATCATGGAAGGCGTAAACTACGGAGCAGTTACAGCTGCTTACTTTGGAGTTGCGTTCAGCGAAACTTCAGTAAGAGGTGGCTTTGCGGATCTAGTCATATTTCGCTGGCCCAGATGAAAAGAGCAACGCTAGGCCGATGACAGCACACTCGTAGCGTATTCCCTTTGATGTTGCACGGAAGCTCGGCCACTGTTTATCGAAGCTCCACGCACACGAGGATATGAATGTATAAGGCGTGCATACATTCATTGCGCTTCTCTTTTTATTTATTTCTACATTTTCTTCTATCTTCCGCATTAGAGATTTCAAACCGTGCATCAAGACTAAAAAATCTGATGTGTTACACTCACATGACTTTCTCTACTGTTGTAAAACTATTTTTACAAACGTTTATTCTCCATACGCTTCATGTTACTCGAGATATCGAGATGTCAATCATATTGCTAATTTTCTTGTAGATGCAAGGGGAACATGGTAGGTTATAAGCGATAGTCAAATCTTTTAAGCGCTGGTTGCTATGTGGCGCATTCTATTCTGTTGGCATATCCAGGACATAAAAAATTGAATAAGGAATTTGAGAAAAAGTATAAGTATTGCAAAATTTAAGGAAATAACAAGCAATATCTCGAAAATGGTTCACTCAACAAAAAAATGTATATGATATAAATTGTGTATTTTAACGCGATCTACATTTTTTGTGTAGTAAAATTTTGTCTATCTCTTATGGTTTACCAGTTATGCAAAAGTCGTTCACAATAAAGAATACTTTTGGAGACATTCCCAGGAAATTCAAGATATACATTTTATTTGTCATAAAAATATCTTAAACATATGCTATTTTAATCAAAATCGTTAGAGCCATTTTTGAGAAAATTAACATTTTCGAAAAATCTTCCATGTAAAGGGTACTCTGGGGTGAGGGGATTTTCTTGAAAACCTTCGTGTCGCATCCTTGGAAGATACTGAACCCAAATACCAAGTTTGGTGTTTATTCGACTTTCGTTTCTGAGTTATGCTGTTCACAGACACACACACACACGGACATGTTTCCAAAATTGCTTTTTTTGGATTCGGGGGGTCTCAAAACATGCATTTCCGGTGAAATCTCGGTATCGAAATTTTGGGTGGAGTACAATACTTCCCCTACTTACTATACGTAGTAGAGAAAGTAAAAATGAATAACGAATTGAGAGAAAGTATAAGTATTGTAAAATTTAAGGGAATAACAAGCAATATCTCGAAAATGGTTCACTCAACAACAAAAATGTATATGGCATAAATTGTGTATTTTAACACAATCTACATTTTTTGTGTAGTAAAATTTTGTCCATCTCTTATGGTTTACCAGTTATGCAAACGTCGTTTACAATGAAGAATACTTTTGGAAACATTCCCAGAAAATTCAAGATATACATTTAATTTTCATGAAAATATCTTAAATATATGATATTTTAATCAAAATCGTTAGAGCCATGTTTGAGAAAATTAATGTTCCATGTAAAGGGAGATCTGGGGTGGGGGAATTTTCTTGAAAACCTTCATGTCGCATCTCTGGAAGATACTGAACCTAAATACCAAGTTTGGTGTTCGTTTCTGAGTTATGCTGTTCACAGACACATAGACACAAACGGACATGTTTCCAAAACAAAATTCTTTTTTGGTTTCAGGAGGCCTCAAAACATGTATTTCCGATGAAATCTGGGTATCGAATTTTTGGGTGGAATGCAATAATTCCCCTACTTACTATACGTAGTGGAGAATGTAAAAATGCATAGCATTAAGCAACAGGGTGAAGCAGAAGTGGCGCAAATCACTATGCATATCCCATTTTGTGCTACTGCTACTAAGAGAAGCAGAACATCCAGTAGTGTAACTATATTCCAGGTGAACTTTATCTATAGAAATAATACAGTGTAATAGAGTTGAATTTAACACCTCGTGCCTATGCCACAGCAAGCAGATAGAACGAGGGCGGATCGAAAGCTAACGCACAATAATTTTTTTCTGCCTTGGTATTGCAGCTGGAATGTTGCAATTTCACACAAATATAGTTTGAAATTTTCACTAAAGAGGGTATTTTTTGTTTCATGTCCAGCTCTGGCGACAGAAGTGTGAACTTCGCAACCAGGATGGCGCGCATGTTACTGTCGTCCACGTGTGAAGAGCAGAGAGGTGTGGTGCGATATTTGTGGGCCAAAGGGCATAAAGCGAGTGGTATTCACAGGGGCATTCGTGGCGTGTATGGGGATGATTGTATGGACCGTAGCAAAGTCTGCAGGTGGTGTGCGTTCTTCCTAGAGGGCAATGTGAACTTTAGCGAGGCCAATAACAGCTGCAATCCCGCAGAATATCAGAGGCATTGAAGCGGCTATTTTGGACGACCTGCATGTGCAACTGCGAACCTTATCGCAACAGTTCCACATTTCCTATGGTGCAGTGTACGATACTGTTCATGACACGTTGAGATTTCGTACAGTTACTGCTCGCTGGGTGCATAAGAACCTGACACACAACCACAAGGGCCAGCGAATGATGTCGAGCTTGGATCACCTAACGCGGTACACCGCAGAAAGGCATGACTTTCTGAAGGGAATCATCATTGGTGATGAGTCGTGGGCATACCACTACACGCCCGAAATCAAGCAGGCAAGTATGAAGTGGAAACATGTTGGTTCCCCAGTGAAGAAAATATTCAAAGTGGCTCAATCTGCTAGGAAAGTGCTTGTTACGGTGTTCTGGGATATGTATGGTGTTGTATTGGTGGACTTTGCTGAACACGGGACCACTGTGAATGCAGCAGCCTACATGAAAACTTTGCCCTTCGTGACAAACGCCACAACATGAATGCTGACGAAGTCAAAATTCTTCATGACAATGCTCGCCCCATGTTGCTGCTGCTGTTCCTCAGAAAATCAGCAAATTTGTTTGGGAAGTGCTCCAGCATCCACCATACAGTCCGGACCTTGTACAGTCTGTTTGGTCCCATGAAGAAAGTCCTGGCCGGCCAACGCTTTGCGACATATTCGGAAGTGAAATCAGTAGTCTGCAGATGGCTATACTCCAAGGAAACGGATTTCTACCTACAGGGCATATTGAAACTGGTATCACGACGGGAGAAATGTGTTGAGAAACTTGGTGACTATGTCCAAAAGTAGGTAAAAGATATAAATTCATTTGTGATTTTTTTGAACTAATAAACGTTTTTGTATAAAAATTATTGTGCGTTACTTTTTGATCGGCCTTCGTATAACGACAAATCTGAATGCAGCGCTATACATCCCGCGATCACCCATAATTCATATTGTACAATCCAATCAGAAAAAAAATCTGATGCGATACATTCACATGACTTTTCCTACCTTCTACCGTTTATTAGTGGGTATACAAATTATTCTTAAAGCTTATTTTCCTATCTATTACATTTTAATCCAAATAAACCTTTGTAGAAAAAAAAAGAATCACCCAGTAATGAACAATTCGAACCATTAATAACGAATATCTCAGAAATGGCTTATGCCACAGAAAAACGTATTGGAAATAAATTATATGTTTTAAAGAGATCTACGTTTGTTGTGTCATACTTCTCGTCTTTCGCTTAACGTTTACCTGTGACACAAAATTATACAAAGTTCCTTCCGAATGAAGAGGACTTCACAGGGTATTCCCAGAAAAGTCAAGATAAACGTGTTATTTGTCATGTAAATATATTTAATATATGTTATTTTAATCAAAATCATTAGAGACATTTGTTAGAAAATAAATATTTTCAACAAATTTTGCATGTAAATGGTAGTTGGGATGGGGGATTTTCTTCAAAAACTTCGTGTCGCATTCTTATAAGCTACTGAATTTAAATACCACATCGACATGTTTCCAAACATGCCTTATTTGGAATAAGTGGGCTTCAAAACATATATTTCCGGTAAAATCTCGTTATCGAATTTTTGGTTGGAATTCAATACCTTCTCTACCTACTGTGTACGTGGTAGAGAAAGTAAAAAATCTGATGTTACATTCACACGACTTTCTACTGCAAGTTCACAGTTGAAAACGTACTTTGTAAACATGGTGCATGATTTTTAGCTTCCACAACATTGCTTTTGAACTTAGATTTCTGTTTTTAAATTATATTCAGCAATTGTTTGAGCGCAAGACCTTTCTACGGATGTAAGGGCTATTGGATAAGCGAAGGAGGGAGGGCACCTCAAGCACTGCACCTATTGTGGCTAACACCCCCTAGGAGGAAGGGATAAAGTGAAGGCTCAAGAGGCTACAGGTCGTAGGCAGACAAGCCATAGAGACGCGCGGAAGGCCCTAATAGCTCCTGACTCGAAGATCTATCACTACCGGAGCTCCCAGAGAGAGCGATGTCAACCAAACTAGCCCTCTAGTGTCCACGGGAATGCTCTTTCCCTTAACCAAGCATCCGCGCCATCTGTCCGGCACCGCCATACGCCACGAAACCTAGAATCACACTTGAAAGATGAGTTTGAGTTTGTTTTGTTTAAGGGCGCTCAACTGCTAGACCATTAGCGCCCTTGTTAAACGGATCATGGCAAAAGCCAGATGTAAAGATCAGTACAACATATTATAGCAAAGGACAGAGATAAACTTCAATATAAAAACATACCACAAGTCATAAATATATAAAATTAAACCGATAAGTATGAAAAACCTGTTATTAAGATGAGTAAATCCGCATTTGGAATTTACTTTTAACACAAATTTAAAAAATCTGATGTGTTACACTCACATGACTTTCTCTACTCTTGTACAAACTATTTTTACAAACGCTTATTCTCCATCTACTTCATGTTAATCGAGATAAACATTTGCAGACTCTATCTTATTGCTAATTTTCTTGTAGATGTAAGGGGAACATATATTTACAAGGGCAATATAGAAATACAGTAGCCTTTAAGCACATACATATCTCTTAATAGCTGGTTGCTAGGTGCAGCACCATTCCCTTTGCCACAGATTAATACTCTTTACATATCTAAGACAAAAAAATGAATAACGAATTCCCATTTGAGAAAATATTGAAAAATTTAAGGGAATAACAAGCAATATCTCAAAAATGGTTCACTCAACAACAAAAATGTATATGACATAAATTGTGTATTTTAACGCGATCTACATTTGTTTAGTAAAATTTTGTCTATCTCTTATGGTTTACCACTTATGCAAAAGTCGTTCACAATGAAGAATACTTTTGGGGACATTCCCAGAAAATTCAAGATATACATTTTATTTGTCATGAAAATATCTTAAACATATGATATTTTAATCAAAATCTTTAGAGCCATTTTTGAGAAATTTTCGAAAAATGTTCCATGTAAAGGGTAATCTGGGGTGGGGGATTTTCTTGAAAACCTACGTGTCGCATCTCTGGAAGATACTGAACCTAAATACCAAGTTTGGTGTTTATCCGACTGTTCGTTTCTGAGTTATGCTGTTCACAGACACACAGACAGACACACGGACAGACACACACACGGACATGTTTCCAAAAATGCTTTTTTGGATTCAGGGAGTCTCAAAACATGTATTTCCGGTGAAATCTCGGTATCGAATTTTTGGGTGGAATACAATACTTCCCCTACTTACTATACGTAGTAGAGAAAGTAAAAACCTATCAACCGCTTGCGAATCATCCGCTAAGACCACTCAAGACTGGCCGGCAGTTAACGTTTCCCCAGTCGGCTACAAAGCGAACGGAAATCCTTGAAGCCTGACCATAAACCCATCCCTCAAATACCCATCAGTAAACGATTAGTAGGGTCTACCCATCCCTCAAATACAATGCGTGGTCCCTTCTTTAGCTCCAGCAAAGCAAAGCGTTGTTGCAATGTCATTTCTGTTGTCACTTCGGTTTCAGTACGTTATAGCAGCTGTGACAGTTAAGCTTATATCTTACTTCTTTAGAGAAGTTATATAGTGTTTTACTTAGTGCAGGTTTGTATGTTTAGCAGTGTTTAATAGTTATTAGCGTTTAATAGTTTAATTAAACGAACCAAGTTGCTGACCCTCCGGCCGCACCAACAAATGACTGCCGATTACCAGTAGTGCCAAGACCACGAAGAAAGGGGGCTACAAAAGCTTTGAATAAGCAAAGCCAGATTTTTGTGTGTAATGTTCACGAACATGTAGAAAAGAACCCTTTACGAGGAAAATGTTTGCTATTGTTTTGAATTTCTCAAAAACAGCTATAACGGTTTTTAGTAAAATATCGCATGTTTAAGATATTTGCATAAAAATAAAATTTGTATCTTGAATTTTATGTTCTGGGAATAACTTGTAAATTCTGCCTCGTTCTCAACTTTTTGTATAACTGGTACACCGTAAGAGATAGGCAAAATCTTACTGTGCGTAAGATGCAGTCTCAGTAAAGGACACATTTTAGGTCAAATTATGTTAATCATTTCCGGGAAAATTTGTTATTGGTTTGAATTTTGAAATACAAGTTGGAAGTCATGCTAAGAGCATGGAATTTCAAAGTCATCATCTGGTTTTTAAAAATCTGACTATCGCTTTGGCCTATGAATCCTTATATTTACAATGAAATGTGCAATTAAATTTTATCTCGTTTAAGAAGAAGTAGATAGAAGAATAAGCTTTTGTAAAAGTAATTTGTAGAAGAGTGAATAGAGATAATCATGTGAATATAACACATAAGATTTCTGTTTTATTTTCTTTGTTTTGCCTTCCGTATTTTTACTTATCCTGTATTTTATAATAAAGCTATTCATTTAAGTAAACAGAAGCTGTCATGTTTATTAATCTTACATCTTAAGCAATACACAACCTCTTCTTATATTAGCTTTATATTAATAAAAACATTGTTGTGAAGCAAATTTATCATGTTTTCAAAGCTACGTAAAAAAGCACCTATCTTCCAAGAGTAATACAAAGATCTGCGTTCGCTTTACGTTTTTCACCTGCTTCTTCTTTTTTAATTTTACATATTTACTGTTTTTGTTTATATCTTCTGGAACTTGGTTTTTCTAACATTCTGTGGTTGCAGGACAAACAAAATAAAAAATACTTTCACCATAGCTCCACGCACATAATAATTACAGTAAGCAAAACTGCAAACATGCAACCCTTATTTATAAAAATTAACTTTTAGGTTAAATAGCATAATCAAAAATGAGGCGTTGTTTTGGGAGTAAGAGTTTTTTTCAAAATAAATTCATATTTATGTATTTTAATTATTTAATGATAGTGCAACAATGTATAGTTCATTCGGAACATCTAAGTTTCTCTCGGATACATTAACATGCATTTCCATTCTTGTAGCGTAGTATATTAGTTCAGGTCATCCTCAGTTATATTTTAAAGCGTTTGTAACATAAATATAATCATTATGCGATGCATAGTTGTTTATTGCATTTGTGTATAAAACAAGCAGACAAACTGCATGATTGTATTCTGTACATATGGAAATCAGCTACAAAGTTTTGCTTTTAAATACTATTTTTAACTGTGGCAACAACGCGCATGTGTACATGGATGTCACTAATATGTTTATGATGTTTGTGGTTAGGGAGGGTAGGGAACAAGTGTTTGGCTACTGCACAAAGACCGCCGCTTGGGGATCCTTAGACTGCGACGACCTTACAGAGAGTCCCGATGATGTGCTAGAGTGACGGACCGACAGACCTTAGCCACAAAGCGGACAAATGAGAGCAGGGTCACCCCTAAAAAGATAACCGTGCGTAAAACTGCAGTGGCCAACACGCAACCGAGCCAAAATCACCTCCTCACGACGACATACGCGAGAGGAAGTTACCCAGTTTATCGGATGTGCTTCACTACTCTAAGCTTATTTCCGCGAAGCGCTAACCACTCCTCACGACAGCACCGCTCTCCGCACAAGCGTAAAGTCTTCCGACGTTACAAGAGGTATTGTAACACTGGGTTCCGTGGTTGCCGTCTTAGCTGGCAATCAGCAAGTTCATTTCCAGGCAATAAAAGGGAAACAATGGAAAAGAAATCGTGTTAGACGACAAACCACACGAACATTCACCTACCCACAAGGGAAACCCACGAAAAAAACCCAAGGTTAGAATGGGCTTAGACGGGAATCGAACCCGGAATGTCGGAACGAAACATCTAGCTGGGTTTCTAAGGATCTAACTAGCGATCTAACAGTTTGAGTAGAGTTTTATGAGCAGGATCCTTCTTACTGTGCTGTATTTTCATGTCATGTATCTGTAACTGCGTCATTGAAGCTATAAACACCGTAAGAATGTCACTTTTAGTCTTCATACATCTCTTACAGATCCATGAATCTCAATTAGCTGACATTAATGTCTGTGGAAACCAACAGATGGCTTACTTCCCTGTTCCCTCTTGCAGGAATAAATTTGCCGGCGCATCGCATCCCGAAAGTTGGTAAAGTAGCAGGGACCATTTGTATGCTTACATGCCGGAAGTTTCCTTAAAGTTGACGCAATAATAGAGAGTAATAGAGCGGCGCGGGCTGGACATGAGACCCCTCGCAGTTAATTATCCGGTGGCAAAGCTAACAGCGAACGTGCGGACAGATGCACCCAGTTAGTTGTGCTCTCTAATGGGGAATAACATTACATGCCAAACACGTTCGGTTCCATTCCAAGAGAAACCTCATTATGCACAGTAAGGAAATTTGCACTGTCCTTTTTTACTGCTGCTATATTCTAATCTTATGTTATTTTTCTTCTGAACCTGCTTCGCTTAATGCGTTTTACGTGAGGCGTTTTCTAAAGATAATCACTGAGCATTCGTGAGCAAATGATGAATGGAAACAACGGAAATAGGCAACGCCGTGCCTACTTTTACTTGTATTAGCAACAATGCCTTGGGACCAAGATTTACCCTTGCTTTGAGGAAAATGAATTCGTGTCATCGCTCTATGTAGGCTACAGTGATGCCAAATCAGCATAACTCAAAAATGAAAAGACACAGAAATACCAAACTTGGTATTTAAGTTCAGTATCCTCCAAGGATGCGACACAAAAAAACTGAAACTGCTACCACCAACTACCCTTTATAAAGGATTTTTCGAAATTATTTATATTCTGAAAAATGGCAACTACGATTTTGATTAAAATGCCGTATATTAAAGCTATTTACATGAAAAATAAAATGCATATCTTGAATTTTCTGGGAATAGCCTGTGAAGTCCTCTTCATTCGGAAGGAATTTTATATAATATTGTAGGAGAAAGGTCCCTAATTTGAACCGCCCCGATATTTTCGAAACTGTTCGACAGATGGCACCATAATCCTAGCAGAAGCGTGGCGTGTACAGCTATGAATGCTTGGAGTTGTTGACTTTGCATTCTGAGCTGTGGTTTCAATTGTATGAAGTGTTGTGTGTTTTTGGTGCTTCAGAAGTAATATTTGACTCATCTAGCTAACCTTATACGACCAATTAGATACGTGTGAGATGATCTATAATTATATATATATATATATATTACATGTTATGAAGTGTTTATTTAGCAACAATATTCATGCATACGTTTTTTCAAGCGGCGTCTCTCCTAGTCACATAGATGCTAAAGCGAAATGGCGTGGCTCGTAAATTGAACCACTGTTTTGTCCAATTTAAGGAAACCTATTGAAGCTCTAGTATTACTCAACTGCGAATAGTATATCTTGTGAATAAATATCGATATAATATGTTAAGTTAAAAAAAAGCATGTTAAAACAGTGGCTGACATGAATATGTGAATGTGAATTGTCTGAAATTATGGACATGATGCAGTGTATGAGTTGTAGAATATGGCTTCACCAAAAGTGTGCAAAAGTAAGTGTTAAGAAGAAAGTGTTTTATTGTGAAGACTGTGTATAATTGGACTATTTTGTATGAGAGTAAAAATTCGTAAAAACTCTATATTTGCAAATAATACCTATTCCAAAAACCAAGTGATTGTCATTATATAAAAATTCAAAATTTTCAAGGAAATGGCTATTCTTATCACAATTTTGGAATTACTGTTGTTGCTGACAGCATATTTGTTTCGAATGTACAATAAAATATGTGTATTTTGTACTAATAAAAATACGTTAAAGCTTAAAAGTATGTGGTTCATTTTAAGACACGGTGGTTCAATTTAAGGACCACGTTCCTAATTTGAACCCAGTTACAACATCTCACTTTTTAAATTTTATTTAATTGATAATTGTATTAAGGCGGCGCCGTGGCCGAGTGGTTAGACCGCTCGCCTCCCACCGAGGCGGACTGGGTTCAATCCCAGGGACCTGCATGTGGGATTTGTGGTGGACGAAGCGGCGTCTGGGCGGGTTTTCTCCGGGATCTCCGGTTTCCCCCGCCATTCATTCCACCAACTGCTCCATCATCACCTTTCCTTTCATCCATTTCACCAACATTTCGTTTCATCTACTTCCTTCATCCCATACTAGGCATCGGGCTGATCACCCATCCTGGATATTCTGTCTGATCCACGAGTGTCTGCTCCTCGACGGGCCTCTGACCCCAGGCACCCGCCTGTAAGTCCTGGGGGCTGTAAGTCCTACATAAGAGGAGGGTAAACAGATAATGAATGATAATTGTATTAATTTTAAATTGTGTTGACGATTTTAATAGCGCAAGGATTTGTCAATTTAACGCTTGTATTTCTGAAAATTTTGATTTGAAATTATAATTATTATTTACTATGTAGGCGTAAGTGGTTCAATATAGGGACCTTTCCCCTATAACTGGTAACGCTGAGCGATAGAATGGAATTATAAGACCAGCATATAGCCTCCAGTTCTTAAACATTTGACTAGCACTCCTCCCTTTGTATCTATAACGAAATGCCTAATTTAGATATTTAATCATAGATTTATCTCGACTGCAATGAAGTAGATAAAACAAAATAAGCTTTCGCAAGAATAATTTGCACTAACTACTAATAAAGTATATGTAGAGGGTAGCGAAAGTCATGTGAATGTAGCACATAAAGAGATTGTTAGTCACTAAGTTTACGTAAAAAGCCACTAAAGGCATTTTCGACATTTTTATGACTGAGGCAATTTAGTATTTTTCAAAATGTTCGTAAATTTCCAGAGATTTTTATTTCCATTGTCTAGTTTTTAAATTAAAATAATTAAATTACCAAAGAGAGGTTGACTGTATATTATATATAACATTTGCTTGAGCAGGTACAAAATATGAATTACAACCTTTCGCTTATGAATTTCACAATTTGTTGTCTGCACAGAAGAGTGAAGAGTGGGAGAAGGCAGGGAGGTTCCGAAACTTCTATTGAATTGCATCTTACAGAAATTTGCAAACTACACGTTCAAACTTGATTAATGTTTATATGTGACTTGTCACATAACATTTATATAAACAGTGAATGCTGAAACCTCGTGTTTCTTGTCTCTGTTTTTCTAGCAAAACCATATTATGAACATTTTGAGGTAAAAAAGCAGAAAATTATTCCTGAATGAAAGAAATTCCTTTGACAAGCCAGAAAAATAATTTTGCAGGGCTGGAACATCCCTGCCATCTTACGCAACGTGAAATTATATTTCCATAAAGATAAATTACCTACTATTTATAAGCTGTTTCATACTTAGTTACTTGTGGCCTTTTTGGAAGGAATTATTGCCTAATTTTCATCGCCAAGAGTTGGCAATAATATGTAAATACTGTCTCTCTTTTCAAAAATACTTGAATGACAATATAAGTAACACAGCAACCAAAGTGTTACGGAAATGATTATGACTTTATAAATTTATTGCACTAAATGGGGAGTGACAGAATATCCTACAAAGAGAATACGAATTGAGTTAATGAAATAAAGAACCCACTCAAAATTTAAATTAGCGGTATAAAGTAAAATTGCAGAAATATGTAAGCATTTATTCCGTTGTAGATAAAGGTGCTAAAGCAACGCTAATGGCATAGAGTTTGTAACTATATTTTTAAAAAGAGTAGCTTGCGCATCTTTGCAAGTCAATAGTACGATACAGGCAATTAAACTATGCTTGTCCTGGGAAACACCTTTAATCTTTAGACTAGGAAGGCGAGGAGGTAGAAATGAAAGGCGAATACCTTGACATAAGAGTTTTCAAACCCTTCACATACATAAAGGCATATCCGTTTTCAAGGTGAAAGAGGGACTTTATTCCACTGAATTAAAAGTGTGGTTTCATTTAAAAAAAATCGTATGTGTTACACTCACATGACTTTCTCTACTCTTGTACATACTATTTTTACAAACGCTTATTCTCCATGTGCTTCATTTTAATCGAGATATCGAGATGTTAATCTTATCGCTAATTTTCTTGTAGTTGCAAGGGGAATTGGTAGGCTTTAAGCGATAGTCAAATATTTTAAGAGCTGGTTGCTATGTGGAGTATTCCATTCTCTTTGCATTACCAGGACAAAAAAAATTGAATAACGAATTTGAGAAAAAGTATAAGTATTGGAAAATTTACGGGAATAACAAGCAATATCTCGAAATTGCTTCACTCAACAAAAACAATGTATATGACATAAATTGTGTATTTTAACGCGATCTACATTTTTTGTGCAGTAAAATTTTGTCTATCTCTTATGGTTTACCAGTTATGCAGAAGTCGTTCACAATGAAGAATACTTTTGGAGACATTCCCAGAGAATTCGAGATATACATTTCATTTGTCATGAAAATATCTTAAATATACGATATTTTAATCAAAATCGTTAGAGCCATTTTTGAGAAAATTAAAATTTTCGAAAAATGTTCCATGTAAAGGGTAATCTGGAAGATACTGAACCTAAATATCAAGTTTGGTGTTTATCCGACTGTTCGTTTCTGAGTTATGCTGTTCACACACACGCACACACACACACACACACACACACGGACATGTTTCCAAAAATGCTTTTTTTTGGATTCAGGGGGTATCAAAACATGTATTTCCGGTGAAATCTCGGTATCGAATTTTTGGGTGGAATACAATACTTCCGCTACTTACTATACGTAGTAGAGAAAGTAATAAAAAGGGATAATGCACACCACAAGATCATGAAATGGTGTTGCATCCTGTTAGAAAAGCGCTTTACTTGTGTTCGTTTTGGAGCGGGAATCTTTAAGACATCACAGTTCTTATACTACGCAAATAATACAGCATAACAGTTTAGCCAACGGGATTAGGTTTACTATTGTGTAAGATGTTTGACATCATCCCTTAATGCACCCACAAAATGCTCATTGGCGCAAATGCAGCGGCTGCACAACACAAACGGCACATTGCGACCATGCAAATGTATGTCAATCTCTCTGCTAACTTGCTACGTTGCTCAGTCTTGAACAATCAAGTAAAAAAAGTAAAAATATCAGCTCTGATGTTTAAATTACTTTCGTCTTTTATTTATCTAAAGGGAAATGCGGCTTTGTATTTATTTTAACCTCTCTTCCTCTCTCTCTCTGCTAGTTGTAGTGCAAGAATGATATTGTGGCCCAGAAGAAGACATTTGTATGACGTTTACATTGATTATTTAACAAACATTGGAACTAAAGTTATAAAAGCAAAAACTATTCCAACAAAGTTTGAATATGTAAAAGATAATAGCATTGCGGTTGCCCTGGTATTTGAAATATTGAACAGATAGACGTCACACTGCTTGCACCAAGTCGTCAACCCTACGCGGGGCGAACTCATAAAATATTTATAATGGAAACCACTTCGCCATGCACAAACATTTTTAATTTCTAGACAAGTTCTCTTCACCCTTCTGTGTCTTACACATGCCGGGGCCTACTAATACTGTCACAAAGCAGTCCTAGCTGGGACTGTCGGATTAAATCTGTTTCAAAATGGGCTCTCGTTGCGTAGGACGTTCATGGGACTCATTTTGCTTGCGTCACAGTAGGAGGCAAAAAGAGGAATATCAGCCATCTCACCATTAGGTTTAATAGGAGAAAAAGAAGGGCGGCTTGTCTGCATTTGTGCACGAGAGCTTTAAAGTTATAAATTAGAAGTGCATTTTTACAGCTTCCCCACCGGGATTTTTTAAGCCTTGATTGAATCAGGAGCACACAGCTCGGAAAGACAGGACGGAGGGCGAAGACACGTGTATGCCTTCTTCTACAATCCACGCGCTGGCAAGACCTTGTCGCAGTAAACAAAATGGCGAGCTACAAACCTTGAATGGTCCCCTGTTGTCTAATCCATTTTTACTTTCTCTACTACGTATAGTAAGTAGGGGAAGTATTGCATTCCACCCAAAAATTCAATACCGAGATTTCACCGGAAATACATGTTTTGAGACCCCCTGAATCCAAACATGTCCGTGTGTGTGTCTGTCTGACTATGAACAGCATAACTCATAAACGAACAGTCGGATAAACACCAAACTTAGTATTTAGGTTTAGTATCTTCCAGAGATGCGACACGGAGGTTTTCAAGAAAATCCCCCCACCCCAGAGTACCCTTTACATGGAACATTTTTCGAAAATTTAATTTTCTCAAAAATGGCTCTAACGATTTTGATTAAAATATCATATGTTTAAGATATTTTCATGACAAATGAAATGTATATCTCGAATTTTCTGGGAATGTCTCCAAAAGTATTCTTCATTGTGAACGACTTTTGCTTAACTGGTAAACCATAAGATATAGACAAATTTTACTACACAACAAATGTAGATCGCGTTAAAATATACAATTTATGTCATATACATTTTTTTTGTTGAGTGAACCATTTTCGAGATATTGCTTGTTATTCCCTTTAATTTTCCAGTACTTATACTTTTTCTCAAATTCGTTATTCATTTTTTTGTCCTGGTAATGCAAAGAGAATGGAATACTCCACATAGCAACCAGCTCTTAAAACATTTCACTATCGCTTAAAGCTTACCAATTCCCCTTGCATCTACAAGAAAATTAGCAATAAGATTTAACATCTCGATATCTCGATTAACATGAAGCATATGGAGAATAAGCGTTTGTAAAATAGTTTGTACAAGAGTAGAGAAAGTCATGTGAGTGTAACACATCAGAATTTTCTTATAAACTTGCTCGCTGACATGTATTCTTCTGCGCTTCTGAACTGATTGGCTAATATACTACTCCGAATGGTCATGTATGACAAATGGCCTGTGCAATGCAAGGTCAGGCGATAAAACCACTCAGTCATGATAGAGTCATCTTGAATGGCAGGTTTAAAACCGAAGGATCCTCCTAACCATTTGTTGAATAAGGACGTACATTCATTCCAGATGCATTAACTCTGTTACATAATATATTTTATTCATACGGTTATCAAAAGTAAATTGGACTATTCCCTTCGAATATGTGCTAAGATAAATGATCATTTAAATAAGGAACTAGTTTGTATCGCACAGCAACTATTCCACGACGGCAGTCAATGAGAAGTAACTACGCTGTATTCACTCTTAGGTTGAAAAACAAAACAAACCCACGTGGTCAGCGCACCATGTTGCACACGGTAGCAATGCACCCAGGAGAGTAATACGATGCTAATCTCTGAATTTTAGAATGAATTTATCCTTAAATAGTATAATATTCTATATAAATACCTAAGGTTTTATTTAACGCTGATTTATACCGTAAAACAGAGCTACAAGTCCCATGATGCAATTTGTATGAGTCACCTGACATCCGGGTAGGCGCAGAATATTGTTTACAGCCAGAAACCAGCAGTTGTGTTTAGTATCATGGAGGACGATGAATTTGCTCTCGCGTTTTCGTCGAATTACGTAAAGCATAAGCCGCGCAAATCATTGACTAGTGGTGAAGAAACAATAGTGTTGAATCTTTATTATAAGTTAGAAATATCCAACACTTTCCGCGAAAGAAATGGTAAAATTAAGTTCTGAGTTCACCGGTGTTTCGAGTACAAGTATAAACAGTGCTTGTCCAGAAAAATCTGAAACGGGAAAAGTGGTTACACCCGGAATAAAAAAGAAAAAGAAAGCATATGAAATACGCGATGCAAGAATGTAGTGATCTTGAGAAGAACGCAATTCGTGTAACAGTGCACAATTTCTTTTTTAAAATGAGCGCCAACAGTTAATAAAGTGCCGCTTCCAGAGAGCGAATAAATTAGGTTATCGCATATCTGTTACTTTATTTTTCGCTCATTTATTTTAGAATTAACTATTATTATATGTGCAAACGTTTGTTTTGTTACAACTATCAATCTTATCACCTTTAGCCCTTAACAGAATATGCTAGTCAGTTTCAGTTGTCGAAATAAGGACACTGTTCCTTTTTGTACAACGTGCCGCTTGTACTCGCCACATGGTCTGAAATTGTGACTATTTCTAGTGCGAATGGCGGAAGGATACATTATAGCGGCGCACTGGTCACCTGGGGTTTGTTTTAACGCGGATCAACCTAAGAGTGAATACAGAGTAATGCTCGTGACAGTTAAGAGATACTGGGTATATGGGACAGGGTTTAGGTGGATAGGGATTGGATGGTTTTTGGCATATAATACACCTGCATACCAAAAAACAACTATTGCATTTTTCTGTTATTAGAGACTGCGTAGAACTTCATATTACGGAGCATATCAAAACTTTATTGCAACGAGGGTCGCCACTATGAGAGGCAGGACAAACATGTCGGGATCCTGGACTTTGGGAGACTAACAACTTAATTGAATTATTTGAAACATTAAAGCATATGGAATTAGAATTAAGTTCAAAGGTGGCAACCTTATCAGCTTGGTTAATTATCCGAACACAAGAATGTTGTTTTGTTAGGAAATGCTGGACGGACATGTTTATAAAAGCTACTGAAATATAACCCATTTCTTTTTTGCTTCTGTTTATTCTTTTCCTTTATTTTTATTTGCTTTGTTAGACAACTTTTCAGCCTGAACTGTGTTTATCGACGAGAGCTACGCATCGCGGCTTGCCACATATGTTCCAAAGGTTTCCAACCTTGTAATAGGTTCAATAATAATAATAATAATAATAATAATAATAATAATAATATAGTAGCATTCGTTAATCCTTTGAGCTAAGAACCCCAACATACCATAGATAAGTAGTATAGGTTAAAGGCTTCTATCGTTTATTAGTGGGTATACAAACTATTCTTAAGAAAGCTTATGTTTCGATCTAACTTTTAATTAGATAAACATTTGCAAAAATACCTCATTGTACATTTCGTTATAGATACAAAGAGAAGAGCAACAGTCTTAAGAACTGAACGCTATATGCTGGCCTTATAATTCTATACTCTTTTCATGCAATCACAGGAAACAATTGAATATCGGCAGGACTTAAAAAGAATGACATGGTATTCAACCATTTAAACCATTAATATCTAACGATATTTCGGAAATAGCTTATGCCACAAAAAAGGGGGAGTTGCTTGAAATAAACTGGTGTTTTAAAGATATCTACATTTTTTTTTGTACAGAAGGTTTCATCCATCACTTAACCTTTACCAGTTATAAAAGATTTTACAAAATGCCTTTCGAACAAACAGGATTTCACAGGTTATTTCCAGAAAACTCAAGATACGCCCCATACCATTGACCAGAGCCTTCCTCCTGCTATTGAGAAAAAAACCATTAGCAAACAAAAGTCGACCCTCATTAGGAGGATGAGAAAAGCAAAGTAGTTAAATGTTGTATATTTTCTATATTTCCTCCAGCTTTGTTAGCAGTCAGTCTAGTTTCGTGTTTGATGAAGGTTTGCAAACCGGTGAGTTAGTGCACAAAATGCCGTTCCTTTCCGAACCTGAATCTGACGATGTGAAATAGCATGAGCAACCTTCTTCTACAAAGACTCCGTGAAAAATAAAAAATAGCTCCGTCATTGGAAGAGGTGCTAGATTACGTAAACAAACATTTTCATATGTGCCACCCGAGAATCGCGCACACAATTTAAGAGCCGCTACAGACTTTGCAATTGCCAGGTTTGCTTTAAATCGACTTGGATATGGATGGGAGGAGAGGCCGTCATGTTTTGAAAAAAAAAGTGTACGTTTTATTTGCCATGTATATGTATTAAATATATGATATTTTAATCAAAATTGTTGAAACTTTTTTTAATAAAATAAAAACATTAGAAAAAATTTGATGTGTTACACTCACATGACTTTCTCTACTCTTGTACAAACTATTTTTACAAACGCTTATTCTCCATATGCTTCATGTTAATCGAGATATCGAGATGTTAATCTTATTGCTAATTTTCTTGTAGATACAAGGGGAATTGGTAGGCTTTAAGCTATAGTCAAATATTTTAAGAGCAGTTGCTATGTGGAGTATTCCATTCTCTGCGTTACCAGGACAAAAAAAATGAATAACGAATTCCCATTTGAGAAAACATATAAGTATTGGAAAATTTAAAGGAATAACAAGCCATATCTCGAAAATGGTTCACTCAACAAAAAAATTGTATATGACATAAATTGTGTATTTTAACGCGATCTACATTTTTCGTGTAATAAAATTTTGTGTATCTCTTATGGTTTACCAGTTATGCAAAAGTCGTTCACAATGAAGAATACTTTTGGAGACATTCCCAGAAAATTCGAGATATACATTTCATTTGCCATAAAAGTATCTTAAACATATGATATTTTAATCAAAATCGTTAGAGCCATTTTTGAGAAAATTAAAATTTTCGAAAAATGTTCCATGTAAAGGGTAATCTGGGGTGGCGGCATTTTCTTAAAAATCTTGGGTTTGCATCTCTGGAAGATAGTGAACCTAAATACCAAGTTTGGTGTTTATCCGACTGTTCGTTTCTGAGTTATGCTGTTCACAGACAGACACACACACACGGACATGTTTCCAAAAATGCTTTTTTCTTGCATTCAGGGGGTCTCAAAAGATATATTTCTGGCGAAATCTCGGTATCGAATTTTTGGGTGGAATACAATACTTCCCCTACTTACTATACGTAGTAGAGAAAGTAAAAACCACATAAAAGGGTATGTGGGGTAGGGTGTTTTCTTTTGTGTTGCATCAAAGGACGATACTTAGTTTAAATGTTATTTATCCAACATTTCGTTTTTTAATTACTCCATCAATACTTCGCGAGGTCTTTTTCTAAGAATGCCCTTTTTTTATTTACTCAGGGGGCCTCAGAGCAAGTATTTTCAATGAAATCTCGACATACATTTTTGGCTGGAATGCAATATATCCTTTAGCTACCAAGTACGTGGTAGATAAAGTAAAATTGGCGTACTATTATTCTATTTATTAACTCCCTATCTAGATGTTTTTTTAAAAGACGTATTATTATTATTATTACTATTATCATTAACGTGAAAGTTATACAACTAAACAGGAATAAAATTACATTACGCATATTGACACGATGGCATTTCTTGTTGGTGGAGATATATTTATTTTTCATTTTAAAAGTATATAAAACTATAAAGCTGAAGCTTCATGGGATTTTTTTAAACGCGAAAGAGAGAGTGGTGTGCGTAAAGCAACTAGATGCTGCCGCATTCCTTTTTCACCAAAAAACTGTAAACATGTTTTTGGTTCACCACACTATAACATGCCGATTACATGTGACGAAACTGGCATCCATAATACTCCAGCGACTCAGCCCATACCTTGTAATACCTTCAAAGCAGTAGCCCAGTGGGATTTATTCCCCAGATAAATAGTGAAACATGTGTACTTAAAATAAAATAGATTCTGTTCATAGATATTTTAATATTCTTTCTAATAAATTGAGTTAATTTCCTTTGCTTCAATATTTGCTTTCATATTACCAGCAAAAAATCGATACATACGGCGTGGAGTCAACAGTACTGCCATCTGTTGCACTACTCACAAACACGCTCAAGGTTCTGCCTTCTGATCACATTTTATTTATTACACACAATTAACAAGCTAAGATGTTTTTGTAAAAACTCAAAAGTTTTGAAATTATAGTGTGGTCGACCAAAACAGTCGTATGCAACTTAACTATAATGACATCGTATGAAAATTATGAGGCACAATCACGTCTTAATTACTATCATCATAGTCTTGTTGCATAATATACTACATAAAATGATTCAGGTGGGTAGATGAAGAAGAAAGTGGGAAAGAGGGAGGAATTCAGGACAGCCCTTGTGCAAAACGTTCTGATTTATTTATTTATTTAATTGATTAAACTGTTATTTAGAATGTGATTCAGAACCAGTTTTCGGTTCTCTCAACATGGGGATTTCACTCTATTTTTCAAATAAGTGAAAGAAGAGCGAAATGAAGAAACGTTTCGGGAATAGCCAGGCAGAAGTGTGACCGGTGAGAGAGTTGCAGCGTTCTCTGACAGTTTTCATGGCACCGGATGTTAACTGGAGGAAGGGAGAGCAGATTCGCGATAGCAGCGAGGGAATGTAAATATCGACTGACAGGCAGAAGTGTGACAATGGCACAATAGAGTTGCTTTTTGTGTGACGCACCAATGGGAGATAACGCAGCACGGAAAAAGGAAAGAAGAGCATTGTCCTCCAACCGGGAACGTCCTACTTCCCCGTTATCGGATACCTGCTTGTTTCGTCGTTATAAACAACGTGCGGAGCTAAGGGAATTTGTATCTCTAAAAGAATGAGCACTGACAAAAGACGAGCTCTATCAAGAACAGTAAGGGGAGAGTTGCGGTATTTCGTGACGCAGGAGCGACGCAAAATATACATTATTATGTTTGCTTACCATAACTTTCTTATATCGAACGTGTGATACGTATTGGTAGAATGAACCATATTTGCAATATTCATAAACTCTGGGACACTAACTACTTTGGAAGAGTGAAAGGGGAGACTTAACTCCGTATCAGACATTTGCACATTGAAGCTTAAAACTACTACTGGCATTAAGATCCACATATATATGGCTCTATGTTTTCTTAGTTAGGAGTTCATCTAGATTAGATGAAAAGCAAGTAATGGTGAAATCAATAAGAAAGAATCGCATGATGCTATTAAAATATATTATGTGTTACATTCACATGAATTTCTCTACCCACTATCGTTTTTAAGTGGGTATACAGACTATTTTCTGAAAGTTTATTTGAGTAGCCGGACATCAACCCCTTATTAAAAATTGAGTTAGTAATGTATTCCGATAGGATTTTTACTTTCTCTACAACGTATAGTAAGTAGGGGAAGTACTGTATTCCACCAAAAATTCGATACCGAGATTTCACCGGAAATACATGTTTTGAGGCCTCCTGAATCTAAAAAAAAGCATTTTTGGAAACTGTCCATGTGTGTGTCTGTGAACAGCATAACTCAGGAACGAACAGTCGGATAAACACCAAACTTGGTATTTAGGTTCATATCTTCCAGAGATGCGACACGAAGGCTTTCAAGAAAATCCCCCACCCCAGATTACCCTTTACATGGAACATGTTTCGAAAATTTTAATATTCTCAAAAATGGCTCTAACGATTTTGATTAAAATATCATATGTTTAAGATATTTTTCATGACAAATGAAATGTATATCTTGAATTTTCTGGGAATATCTCCAAAAGTATTCTTCATTGTGAACGAATTTTGCATAACTGGTAAACCATAAGAGATGGACAAAATTTTACTAGATCGCGTTAAAATACAGAATTTATGTATATACATTTTTTTTTTGAGTGAACCATTTTGGAGATATTGCTTGTTATTCCCTTAAATTTTCCAATAGTTATACTTTTTCTCAAATGGGAATTCGTTATTCATTTTTTTGTCCTGGTAATGCAAAGAGAATGGAATACTCCACATAGCAATCAGATCTTAAAATATTTGACTATCGCTTAAAGCCTACCAATTCCCCTTGCATCTATAAGAAAATTACCAATAAGATTAACATCTCTATATCTCGATTAACATGAAGCATATGGAGAATAAGCGTTTGTAAAATAGTTTGTACAAGAGTAGGGAAAGTCATGTGAGTGTAACACAGATTTTTTAATATGGTTGCGATTAATATTGTTGCACAATCCTTTAAAATTAAAAGCTTAAAATTTACTTACGATTTAATTTATACAGCAGCTAAATATGAGCTGCAAGTTACTGATATTTTGTTTAAGGTCAACAATTAGCCGTGGATAATAATGGATCACAATTTGGCTATCGTGGTTAATATTGGTGACATGCCTACTGGAGCCACCATGTGCAACAGCTGTTAGTAAATTTTTAATATTATTTTCGTGTAAGTACTATTTCTGTTACTATGGTTGAAAAGATAGTATGCATTATACATGTGTTAAGTTCACTGGTGAATCTGGGAAGTAGAATTTGCGTGGCTTCAGTTATGGAGGAATTCGATGTTAACTGTATCACAGGAGACGCTTACATGTTACGTAGGAGCGCTTCGTTAACTGCGGCGACAGCACGACCTGTTGCCGCGGATTAATGTTAGAAAATCCCACACACCCTACTAGGTTTACTATTATGTGCTTACACGATATGCCTGCAACATTAACAAACTATCATGTAACTATCGACGAGCTGCCTCTATTCCGACTTGAGCCTCGTAGAAGCCGCTGTGGTTATTCATTACAAAACTTTGGATATTTAGCTTTTTACCTATTGTTTTCCTTCACGGCCTATTGAGCCTAACATAGATAATTGCACATATAATTGGCCTAAAGAGGTATTAACCAATTTTTATAGTGCCTAAAGGCACCTATTTCAACATAAATGCCTATTTCTGCCTTTTGGTATCTATAAATGCCTTTTTTTTAAATTCCAAAGAATTTATTCACTACACTGTTGTATTCAATAAATAATTATTTAATCAACAACAAAACTTTCATTGACTGGACTTATTTGATTTCTGTTTAATAAAATACGGCAAGGCTTAGCACAACAATAAATAAAGCAACAATTAGTGAATTCTTACAGTGTCGCAGGCGAAATCGGAACTTCGGAATCCAATACAATAACAACAATTGACACACGTCTGGTTCTCAGAAAAAGTTATGAACATAAGGCATACGTGTCGATTCGTGTTCATAATATAACTATATTAAACTCTTTGGTTGCTGTGATAATTTTTCTCTAGTGCTGCAAAATGCTTAAGAACAAATTTACTAAAAGTGCTTTAATAAGGAAATGGATTTCGGATTTCCAGTCTTATACAACATATGGGAAAATGATCTTCTGTCAGGTCTGCAATAAAGAGGTAAGCTTTTTACTGCATTTTCTGTCATTTTCATTATTCACGTGAGACCATGTATGTTAACTACCGCCATTAATTGGACCGTATGACTTTTTCTTCTATCTGAAAATAATCTCAAATTTGTTTGATGCATTTTATTAAGTCCAATACAGGGGTCTAACAGTACAACAGATCAAGACAATACTAATTTTGTAAAAGACAATTATTTTTAAGTTATATTAATTTTTATGTAAATTATATTGTATATTAATTTAAAATTTTAATTATTTTAACAAAATATGATTTACCGACATTAAAATATATTTATAAATATATTCTTCTACTTTATGTTTTTGCCAAAAAAGGAGCCACTTGGTACAACACGAGAAAATATGCATCAAGCAAATTCTAAAATGAAAGATTCTCAGAAGCAAACTTTACTTACACAGCCCTTGCCCTCAAAAATAAAATTCCAATTCTATTTTGATGTGTGTAAAGCATTGGCTGCAGACAACATTCCTTGGAATGTAACTGAAAATACAACAATGAAGTCATTTTTAGAAAAGTATTGCAGAGAAAGAATACCCTGCGAATCGACACTTAGAAGAAATTATCTTGAGATGGTGTATGAATCACAGCTGAATGAAATAAGGTCAGAAATAGGAGGTTCCTACACCTGGATTTCCGTAAATGAAACCGTCCTGGGCGAAGTATATCAAATTTCATTGTAGGGAAATTAGATGAAGAAAATTATAAAAATTAGTATTTGATTTGATGGAAGGTGTTGGAGAAAACTAATACTCAATCACTTGCCTACTTCGTAAACTCCGGACTAAAAGTACTGTATCCGAATGGTGTAAAGGATGATGCAGTACCATATATGATAGCAGCTGGGAAAATTTTGAAGGTATTTTTTCAGCATTTAACACACATTACTTGTCTGGCTCTTATCTATCCTACTGCATGTAAGTGTGTTTTGAAATAAAACATTAATCACAGTGTTTTCCATGGCTAGTTCTAGTTCCAGTTTGAAAAGGGGTGGGTTTTATGCCCATGCACTGCGACCTTTAAGATCTATTGCGCATCCCCCCTTTCATCAGTTAAGTAATCTGTTGCTCGAAATGAAGTTAACCAGACTGCTAACTGAGGCTTCGATAGTTCACCTATCTTTGGAAAGTGATTGCCAAAAATACTTGCTCTTTGATTCGCAAGAGCTGGGCAATCACATAGCAAATGAGTAACAGGCTCATCTCCTTCTAGACATCTACTACAGATAGGGTTGTTAAACACTCCCATTCTGTATAGATTAAACTTTAAAGCACAGTGTCCTGTAATGAATCCTGTTGCCCATGCAAGCCTTCTTCTACTAAGACCGCACAGGTACTTTGCTCGGCTGTTATTCAGGTCTGTAATAAACAACTTGGAATGTCTGCAACCCTCAATGGAGTTCCAGCAGTTCTTGTGTTCTGCTTGAGCCCAGCACTTAATAGCCTGTTTCACTGGTCTGTAGGACACTCCCAGTACAGGCTCCGGATCAAAAAATGGGATTAAGCTTCCAATCTTGGCTGCTTCATCTGCTTTCTCATTGCCTGGTATACCTGTGTGTGCTGGCACCCACATAAGGTGAACCTAATTGTGTTCAGCCAGTGTGTTCCATGGCATGATGCATACATTTTTTTATTTATTGTGCCTATTAAATACCTATTTCCCTACATTTAGGACCTTTTTAGGCGCCAAAAATCACATTTTTAGGACCTAAAGCTCCGAAGTCTACTCATTATGTAATAAACACGTTACACTCAACACCAGAAAGAACGGAAACTCTTAGCTGAAGCTCCTCCACCAACTACAACTGCGCATATAATGTTTATGATGCACTTAGGTACTGGCACTTCGTACCAGCATCTTATCTGGGGAACCAGGAATTGCGCGTCACCTTCAATGATGATAATCATCCTCTCTGGTCTTTGTGCGAGTTTTAACCCACATAAGTGACATTTTTAACGGCAAATGTAATACAAATGAAATTTTATAAAGTTATAGTCTTCTAGACAAACAAAGAAATGCTAAAATAGCTATGTATGTATAATCTAAACGAAAAAATCCATAAAAATAACGTTAATGCTACCAACATATACTATGTGATCAAAAGCATCTGGACACTCCTACAAACATACGTTTTTCATCTTAGGTGCATTGTGCTGCCACCTACTGCCTGGTACTCATTATCCGCGACCACAGTAATCATTAGACACCGTGAAACAGCAGAATGGGACGCTCCGTAGAACTCACGGACTTCGAAAGTGGTCAGGTGATTGGGTGTCACTTGTGTCAGAAGTCTGTACGCGAGATTTCCACACTCCTAAACATCCCTAGGTTCACTGTTTCTGATGTGATAGTGAAGTGGAAATGTGAAGGGACATGTACAGCACAAAAGCGTACAGACCGACCTCGTCTGTTGACTGACAGAGACCGCCGACATTTGAAGAGGGTCGTAAAGAGTAATAGGCAGACATCTATCCAGACCATCACACAGGAATTCCAAACTGCATCAGGATCCACTACAAGTACTATGACAGTTAAGATTGAGGTGAGAAACCTTGGATTCCATGGTCGAGCGGCTGCTCATAAGCCACATATCACGCAGGAAAATGCCAAACGACGCCTCGCTTGGTGTAAGGAGCGTCAACATTACACGATTGAACAGTGGCAAAACGTTGTGTGGAGTGACGAATCACGGTACACTATGCGGCGATCCGAAGGCAGGGTGTCGGTATGGCGAAAGCCCGGTGAACGTCATCTGCCAGCGTGTGTAGTGCCAACAGTGAAATTCGGAAGTGGTGGTGTTATGGTGTGGTATTGTTTTTCCTGGAGGGGACTTGCATCCCTTGTTGATTTGCGTGGCACAATCACAGCGCAGACCTACATTGATATTTGAAGCACGTTCTTGCTTCCCACGGTTAAAGAGCAATTCGGGGATGGCGATTGTATCTTTCAACACGATTGAGCACCTGTTCATACTGGACGGGCTGTGGCGGAGTGGTTACATGACAATAACATCCTGTAATGGACTGGCCTGCACAGAGTCCTAACTTGAATCCTATAGAACACCTTTGGGATGTTTTGGAACGCCAACTTCGTGCCAGGCCTCACCGACCTACATCGATACCTCTTCCACAGTCCGTGCCATTTCCCAAGGAACCTTCCAGCACCTGATTGAAAGTATGCCTGCAAGAGTGCACGCTGTCATCAATGCTAAGGGTGGTCCAACACCATATTGACTTCCAACATTACCGATGGAGGGCGCCACGAATTGTACGTCATTTTCAGCCAGGTGTCCGGATACTTTTGATCACGTAGTGTGTGTTAAGGATGAAAGAGGAACGAATACCAAAAATTTTATTTATTATAAACCTAGAGGATATTGCCAAGTTGGTAGACCAAGAACATGCTGTGGCGATACGTTTAACTAAAAACGGAAGAGTCGAAGATACTTTGTAGAAGAAGAGATCAACATTTTATATTATTATGCATGAGGTACTGTATATTTCTATTCAAAATCGAATGGCCGTTGCACGTATTTTAAGAAGATCCAAGATTGAAAATCGGCCAGAAAACATTTCTTTTTTACGTTCTCTACTGCTTATTTACAATAAGTAGAGAAGTATTGCACTTTAACCAAAAGTTATATACCCGAGATTTACCGGGAAATAAATGTTTTGAAGCCCCTTTATGCCCCCAAAAAGCATTCTAGAAAAAGGTAGGAGTGTGCGAGCTCAAAAACGAAAAGTCGGATAAGTACTAAACTTGGAATTTAAGTTCAGTACGTCACAAAGATACGTCTTTAAGATACTTTCAAGACAAATAAAATGTATATCTTGAATTTCCTGGGAAAATCTCCAAAAGTATTCTTCATTGTGAACGACTTTTGCATAACTGGTAAACTATAAGAGATAGACAAAATTTTACTGCACAAAAAATGTAGATCGCGTTAAAATACACAATTTATGTCATATATATTTTATTTTCTGTTGCCTTAACCATTTTCGAGATATTGCTTGTTATTCCCTTAAATTTTCCAATACTTATACTTTTTCTCAAATGGGAATTGGTTATTCATTTCTTTTTTGTCCTGGTAATGCAAAGAGAATGGAATACTAGACATAGCAACCAGCTCTTAAAATATTTGACTATCGCTTAAAGTCTACCAATTCCCCTTGCATCTACAAGAAAATTAGCAATAAGATTAACATCTTGATATCTCGATTAACATGAACCATATGGGGAATAAGTGTTTGTAAAAATAGTTTGTACAAGAGTAGAGAAAGTCATGCGAGTTTAACATCAGATTTTTTAAAACATATGCCCGTTCTGCAGACACAACTCGCACCAGTTGCAGAAAAGGGCCATTGGGGGATGGCATCGGAAGCATGATAAATATCTACAGGTGCTGCATCATATATTTCACGTTATGTACGAGCAGCACATCGGTAATCCATGCCAAAATTTATGAATGGTGAAAAGCTGTGCAGCAAACACAGAAACCATCCCTTCGTAATATTTAGGGGATATCATCGCTCTCTCAATTACCTGAATGATGTTTGGCAATTTCTGTAATGTTAATGTCATATCAATGGGGCGTTTCAAAAACATTTCGAAATCTAGTGGTTAAATCTGCATCGAACTGGGTCTCGAAGTTCTGCTATTCGTTAAGTGATGATATTAACTAAAAATTCTTATATGTTACACTCACATGACTTTCTCCACTCTTGTACAAACTATTTTTACAAACGCTTATTGCTAATTTTTTTGTAGATGCAAGGGGAATTGCTAAGCTTTAAGCGATATTAAAATATTTTAAGAGCTGGTTGCTATGTTGAGTATTCCATTCTCTTTGCATTACCAGGACAAAAAAAAATGAATAACGAATTCCTATTTGAGAAAAAGTATAAGTATTGGAAAACTTAAGGGAATAACAAGCAATATCTCGAAAAGGTTCATTCAACAACAAAAATGTATGTGACATAAATTGTGTATTTTAACGCGATCTACATTTTTTGTGTAGTAAAATGTTGTCTATCTCTCATGGTTTACCAGTTATGCAAAAGTCGTTCACGATGAAGAATATTTTTGGAGACATTTCCAGAAAATTCAAGATATACATTTTATTTGTCATGAAATGATATGATATTTTAATCAAAATTGTTAGGGCTATTTTTGAGAAAATTAAAATTTTCGAAAAATGTTCCGTGTAAAGCGTTACCTGGGGTGGGGGGATTTTCTTGAAAGCCTTCGTGTCGCATCTCTGGAAGATACTGAACCTAAATACCAAGTTTGGTGTTTATCCGACTGTTATGCTGTTAAACCTATTATTCTAAATACAAATAATTTATTCTCTATAGGGCCAATCGGAATACAAACTGTATTGACGTGTAATTATAAAAGATCACACACTGCTGTAGCCCCCGCTAGAACTTAGTTGATTCTTAACAAAATTATTAACAATTTTTCACAATTTTTAAGGATTACTTATATCCTTTGTCATTTTTTAATTTATGCGTAGTAATCTGTTTTAAATATTTTCTATGTCACTTAACTATTGTAAATAGAGTAAATATTGTATTCAACCCAAAAATTCAATATCGAGATCTCACCCGAAATATTCATTTTGAGGTCCTTTAAGCCTCCGAAACAAAATGTTGGGTACACCCGAAGTTGCTATACAAGGATAGGGCACGAAGATTTTAAAAACACTTGAACACCAATATGTTTCGTTATTCTTTATTTTCTCAAAATTGTCTTTAACGATTTGGACTAAAATGCAATATGTTATAGATGTTAGGATGACAAATAAAATGTGCGTATAGGTGTTGAACTTTCCTGCGAATCTCCTACGAAGTCTTCTTAATTCTGAAAGAGTTTTGTATAATTTTGTATCACTGGTAAACCGCAAGGGATAAACAGAAACTTACCTTGCCAAAAAAATGTAGGCATCGTTAAAAAACAGAATTTTTGTTTAATACTCTTTTCTCTCTCTCTCTTTTTGTGGCATGAAACATTTCCGAGATATTCGTTGTTATTTGTTTTAATTTGTCGGAACTTTTTGTCATTTTTACATTTGTAAATTGTGTTGCCACCATTCTATTGTTTCTCGCGATGCCAAGGGTAAAAAAATTCAAAAGACAGAACATAGCGACCCAGTTTTTAGAGGTTTGATTATTCATGTGTCTATAACGAAATCTGCAATTAAAACATTTCTGCATATGTTTATCTTAACTTGAAGTTAACAGAATATACGCTTTTGTAAGACTAACTTGTAGAAGACATATAAAAGTAAACGATTGAAGCTAGAGAAAGTCATGTGCACGTAACATCATATTTTTACAATGAAGATTCATGCTCGCTTATAGGATATGTCACCGCAGGCAGTGGGCAATTGATAATAGTTTTGAAGGAACATATAGCACAACACATATATCCTAATAAGATCAAACGAAATAAGGAATAAAAAAAATTCTGATGTGATACCTTCAGATGACCTTCTTTACTTCCTATGGTTTATTAGTGGGTATACAACGATTCTTATTCAAACTTAGTTTTCTAACTACTACATTTTAATCCAAATAAATCGTTGCAGAAATAGCTATATTACACATTTCGTTATAGATACAAAGAAAACAGCGACAGTCAAATGTTTAAGAACTGGACGATATATGCTGACCTTAAAATTCCATGCAGTTTCCATGCAATCGCGAGAAACAACTTAATGATGTAAGGACTTTTAAGAAAATGACCAAGGAATGAAGAATTCGAACCTATCATAACGGATATCTCAGAAACGGCTTATGGCACAAAAATACTTATTTGAAATAAATTGTGTTTTAAGGAAATCTACATTTTTTTTTTGTATGGTACGTTTTCGTCTATCGCTTAACGTTTACCATTTAAACAAGATTATGCAAAATTCCTTCCAACTGAAGAGGACTTCATAGGTATTAACCGAAAATTCAAGATTATATATATATCGATAATAAAATCTTTAAAGCCATTTTTTTGGAAAATAAAAAAATCGAAAAATGTTCCATGTAAAGGGTAGGGGGATTTTGTTGAAAATCTTGGTATTTATGCGACTTTCGTTTTTGAGTTATCGTGTTAACACACATTTACACTGACATGTTTCCAAAAATGTTTATTTGGATTTATGAGGCATCAAAACATGCATTTCCGGTGAAATCTCGGTATCGAATTTTTGGGCGGAATACAATACTTCCCCTACTTACTATACGTAGTAGAGAAAGTAAAAAGGAAGAAAATCTTATGTAAGGCATTCATTTTCACCTACAAGGGCAATTCATTACTCCGTATACAGGGTGGACCATTTAAGTTGAGACTGTACAATATTTCCAAAACTAAGCGTTGTAGGAAGAAATGTCTTTAATAAAAGTTGCTTGATATTATAGGAGAAAGTAAATGTCATTAATCGTATTTGGTTTGGAGGACGTTATGATGGTAATTTTAGGGTGAATTTAATTCTTTTTAATGGGAACCTACATTTGTATGTTGTTTTCTCATTAGAAAATGGTTTATAAAAAGCTGCTTATTTTGTGATGAGGAATAGAGAAACAGAACAAAAAATGTTGTTTCCCAATTACGAAACATAACTTGACACTCAAATGATCATCCATGGATGGTCCAACCCTTCATTGCGCTCTTCGTACACAGTCATTCAAAAATTTCGTTGTTATTACGTTGGTTATACAAGATTATACAAAATCCTTTTCGAATGAAGAGGACATCACAGGCTGTTTCCAGAAGCTTCAAGATATACATTTTATCTATCATGTATATACCTTTAATATATGGTGTTTTATACAAAATCGTTAGAGCCATTTTTTAGAAAATCAAAATTTTCGAAAAATGTTTCATTTAAAGGGTAGTTTGCGGTAGGATATTTTCTTGAAATTCTTCGTAAAAAACCTTTTCTACCATCGTTGAAAGGTGCGGAACCTAAATACCAAATTTGGATTTATCCGACATTTTTTTTAGTTATACTTGGATTCAGGGGTTCTCAAAACATGCATTTCCGTAAAATATCGGTATAGAATTTTTTGGTGGAATGCATTACCTTCTCTACCTACTATGTACACGGTAGAGAAAGTACAAAGGGCATAGAAAAGAGGTTTATCTGTCATTCTTTCGCAAAGTAACTGACGCATTTTTAAGTAAACGCAAGGTTTAAGGACGTTGGTGTCTATAAAATGAAGTATGGTGCAATTTAGTTAGTTTGTTTTGTTACTTAAGTATTGGAATATGGTTCATTTAACCTTTATTTATTGCCTATGCAGCTTAGTGTACAGAAGTACACGCAACCTGCTGACCCTGTATTTCACAGCACAATTTCCCCTCAAATTAAAGATCATACAGTGGCCATACTTTTCACCCTCCAAGTTAGCAATTCACATATTCTCTTTATTGGCTTAATGCTCAATTTTATTAGTGTCTGTATCCGTTCAAATTTTGCAGCAGGTTGATATAATAACAGTGGTAGCCAGCGCTAAATGACACGAAGCACGTACCCTCCCTTAATTTTGAACCATAAATAACTTTAAATAATTCCATTATAAATTACACTGGTCTGCATGATATCGGAAGACTGAAAACTAATAAGTGATTCTGACTCACTTTTTTATGCTGATTTCAGAACTGCGTTTAGTTTTTTTTTTCTATTACGTACAATTTTTTCACAATTTCACTTCAAATATAAAAGGATATAAAGATATTGCATCCGCCACTACACATAAAATTGGGCTTGATGAAGCAATTTGTAAGGGCTCTACCACAGGATGGACCCTGCTTCAGGTTCCTTTCCAAGAAATTTCCCTTCATTACACACGACAAATTAAAGGCTGAAATTTTTGTTGGTCCTCAAATAAAGAAATTGATGAAGGATGAAGATTTTGAGAAGACAATGAATGAGAGAGAAATAGAAGCATGGACCGCCTTCCGACCAGTTACTGAAAACTTCTTAGGCAATAACAAAAAATTGTCAAAACAATGTTGGAAAATTTCAAGAAGATGAGTGTAACATGAGTGTAAAGGTGCATTTTCTGCATTCACATATCGACTACTTTCCAGAAAATCTGGGACATTATAGTGAAGAGCAGGGTGAACGTTTTCACCAAGATATTAAGGAAATGGAGAGGAGGTCCAGGGAAGATGGACTGAAACTATGATGGCCGACTACTGCAGGATGTTGAGGAGTGACAATCATCTTCAAGGATCTGTAAGGAAGTCAAAGAAGAGAAAGTTTGAAAAAAATTAAATGAAACACTTTGGCTTCTTGTTTTGTTAAAACGTAGTCATGAAATAAATTAGAGGAGTTCTTGAGAGTATTCTTAAAATGTTTCTTGAATAAAAACTTAGGTTGTGTGAAATGGTATTTGAATACTTTTCTACGCTGATTAGTAAAATTGTCAAAACATTACTTCTTATTTTGTGTAAAAACCTGACGTGATAGAAAAACACGGAAGTTATTTCTGGAATCAGTATAAAAACTTGATTCAAGAACACCTTCTTTTAAGAAATCATCTGACAAAAAGTTTGAAAATGCAGTCTAGTGTTATCAGCTCAAAAAGGATTAGATGCAAACCCTGAATGTTTCAGCACCTGTATTGTAGCGCACAAGGGAAGTGCGCGGTTTAAACGGCGAATGCAGACAAGTTGGCGTGTGCATGTGTGGAGAGAAAAAGAGAGAGAGAGAGTGAGAGAGAGAGAGAGCCAGAGTCAGAGTATATTCACTGAGCGCACGCAAAATCTATGAACGTTTTTTGCACATAAGCACTAAGCCTATCCTCCCTATCGAAGCACTTACAAGAGGAGCTTACCAAGGGTGTTTGTGTTGACGTTAACATTATTTTCCGTCTACTGTTTGCTCTTCTCGGCAATGGCTCTTTCACTATAAAGGCAACTCGATTAGCGTATACTAATAACATTGCCCTAGGAGGTCCTGCGCCGTGGTGCCGTAGGCTAGAGCGTGGAGATATGGTTCCCGGCCATGGAATGCGTCCAGCTTCGAACTAACCCTAATGGGGGTGAAAATGTTAAGTCCCTGGTATACGACCATGCCCACTCACATAGTGAGGAAAGTGAGGAGCTGCGATAGGCAGCGATCCCGGCCACGGCTGGGGATTCTTGATCCTAGTACATCACCTCGGCGATATCGTTGAATGATCGCCCCGTGTGTACGTAGTTGGGTTGGCAGGTATAGGCCCTTCATGGGCTGTCTCCACGGGATTATTATTATTTTTATTATTATTATTGTTGGCATAGTAGTAAACTTGAATGGCTAGACAGAGGGGTATCGCAGAAAGGACTTCAACTATAAATCGAGAGTTTACCGTTCATTGCATCCTTTAGTGTTACATTTTATATTCTCTCTATTACACTCTAAGGCCCCTCAAAAACAGTGACGTCGCCAGGACAGTTATTTAAATATGCTGCTTCATCTTAAGTACTTATATTTATTGCTGACATTAATTCTTAGAGTAGTTTCTGAACAAGAGTAGTAGCGAAATTATTAACAAGGATATGAAATGCATGAAAGGTTTTTTTTTTTTTTTTTTTTTTGTAAAAGCTAAGTATGAAGTGAATGTTTTACGTCAAATAAAAAATACCGGTACATAAAATTGTTTTCGAAAAAAGTGAGTCTTCTTTTTTGGCTGATCTATTTTTGCAACGCAGCGTGATGAATTATTAATATTCGTGGGTTCTGTGCAATGCTATTTTTGTGCCTGATGCTGGGCGTTGGTCTACATTTTTTAAAGTTAGACCCTGTGTTTTTAATATCTGTTGTTGATTCCACTGCCGACTTCTACAATGGTTTGCTATAAGATCTTTCTCTCAGGGTATGCTTGGGGGATGTTAAAGGATAACACCAGTTTAAATTGATTGAGAAATTTAATGCCATCTAATACTTAGCTATTGAAGCGAGTTGCCGTCCGTTTGAAGATAAAGAATGAAAGTGGTTATGAATCGTAGTACTCGAAACTATAAAAATTGAATTATTATATCTGTTAACTTCTGCAGTATCATTTTTACGGTTTGAAATAACCGTTTCCACCATAAAACAAACTAGAAGCAGAAGTTGGTGTGAGTCGCTAAAATGCTTACCGGCAAAACCTCTCGACATAGCCGCTAAAACTTACTCACAAAAGCGCATCACTAGGCGCTTAAAACAACACACGAGTAATCATCAGATTAAGGGACTAATTCTAGAGAGTGGGTGTCACGAATGTATGCACGAAAGTGCACGAACGAATGTGTCTCTGATTAGAATGCACGCCCTTATATTAATTTAGGCTCCGCCTACCTTAGAAATACCACACCAAGTTTCCTAATGCGGACCAAACTTAAACTCCTACGTGTGCGTATCAGACAGCTTGTTGCTGTGGGGTACCTCCCAGAATCTCAGAATTGCCATCCCTTTCTCTTTTGCGGAATTTTGGTCTAACAGCTTGTTGCTATGGGGCACCTCCCTATTAGAATTGCCATCCCTTTCTCTTTTGCAGAATTTTGGTCTAACAGCTGACAGCTTGTTGCTATGGGGCACCTCCCTATTAGAATTGCCATTCCTTTCTCATTTGCAGAATTTTGGTCTAACAGCTTGTTGCTATGGGGCAACTCCCAGAATATCAGAATTGCCGTCCTTTCTCGTTTTGCAGAATTCTGGTCTACGTGAAAAGTACTTAACTATAACGCATTCTAAAAATCTTTAAACTAACGCGTTCACTACTCCGGCTGTTACTATTGACTTTACTTTACATGACTCGCTAATTAACTTTTTCTTTCCCAAACAAATCTTTCAACTGAAGCTTCTTACGTTACACATTGATTTAATATACGAAACTGTTTATTGCAATATTTTTTTTATCTTACTATCATTTATTTATATTTCCCGTCAATAATTACGGTATCATGCCCCATTAACTAAAATGTCCAACCGTCACTGTATAATAACAGTTCATTGGGCATCTTCAGCCAAGTTAAAGTTATGATCGAGGGAACGGATGCTAAGTGCACCAGGGTTGTTGTGTTTCTTGTAAAACAGCGAGAGCTATAGCTAATATTATCTGGGAGTACATAGCCAGGGTGGAGCACTATGTTACGTTAGCGGCCTCTAAAAGCTTTTAAAACGTCTTCTCCCATATTCCACACTGCATGTTCTAGTAAGAGATGGCTTCCGGTCAGGACGAGCGGCGTGAGCCTGTTGCTATGCTATTAGCCGCTTTCAAACGTAATACTGCTCTCCGCATCCAATCAGCATTCCACTACTGCAGTATCATTATTACATGCAGCAGTTCACAGTCAAAGGGTAGCCATGTGCTAGATTTGTACCTATTTGTTGTTTAAGATGAAACAATAACATGGTGTTGACACCGAGTCGTTTTGAGGCGGAAAAAAAATTCATTTTTTTGTGCTATTGAACGTATCGGACGTTATTTCTTATCTGCAACATTATTTCACGACCAATTCCATAAACTTGGCACCCTATTTTATTTTCGCAAATATCGTATGCAGTTGTTATTTAAGTAAATTAAGATCGTTGCGTTTTATGGCTTATCTGCGTTGTATACTTTTCGAAAGTCTGACAATAAAATAACCAATGCTTTGAAAATCAAAGGGGTGTTCAATTATTTCGCGTTTGTGTCTTGAAAAAATACTCACGTAGTGCTTAGAAGATGAGATTAGAAACACTTGGTATAGGGGTTTGCACGGGTTTTGAAAGGGGCGCGGGCATTAAGGGTTCAATCTAATTATAAAAGAAAAACTAACAATGGTTTTCCTAATTTTAAATGATTAATTGAATTATACTTAAACAAACCTAGTTCCGAAAACTAACATTGGTTTTCACAATTTGAAATGATTAATTGAATTATACTTAAGCAAACCTAATCGTTCGGAATACCGTGTTATTCCCACTAACAGAGTTAAAGCTTTAATTCGATTAGTCGTGTTTACTTTACTGGTTAACATAAATTGTATCAGAAATCAAAGCTAGAAAACAAAATAAAGTATTTTTACTTTCTCTACTACGTGTAGTAAGTAGGGGAAGTATTGCATTCCACCCAAAATATCGATACCAAGATTTCACCGGAAATACATGTTTTGAGACCTCCTGAACCCAAAAAAAGCATTTTTGGAAACATGTCCGTGTGTGTGTCTGTGAACAGCATAACTCAAAAACTAACAGTCGGATAAACACCAAACTTGGTATTTACGTTCAGTATCTTCCAGAGATGCGACACGAAGATTTTCAAGAAAATCCCCCCACCCCAGACTACCCTTTACATGGAACATTTTTCGAAAATTTTAATTTTCTCAAAAATGGCTCTATCTAACGATTTTGATGAAAATATCATATGTTTAAGATAATGTCATGAGAAATGAAATGTATATCTCGAAATTTCTGGGAATGTCTCCAAAATTATTCTTCATTGTGAACGACTTTTGCATAACTGGTAAACCATAAGAGATAGACAAAATTTTACTACACAAAAAATGTAGATCGCGTTAAAATACACAACTTATATCATATACATTTCTTTTGTTGAGTGAACCGTTTTCGAGATATTGCTTGTTATTTCCTTAAATTTTCCAATACTTATACTTTTTCTCAAATTCGTTATTCATTTTTTTATGTCCTGGACATGCAAAGAGAATGGAATGCGCCACATAGCAACCAGCGTTAAAATATTTGACTATCGCTTAAAACCTACCATATTCCCCTTGCATCTACATGAATATTACCAATAAGATTGACATTTCGATATCTCGATTAACATGAAGCATATGGAGAATAGGCGTTTGTAAAAATAGATTGTACAAGAGTAGAGAAAGTCATGTGAGTGTAACACATCAGATTTTTTCGTTTATTTCTTCTTTCTTTGTTTATAAACATATCTGCTTGTTCTACAAGTGGTATCAACACAATGGACAAAAGCAGACATATAAGAATTGAGTAGTTTGGATGGGGAAGGAATGGAGAGCAGTATTTGTTTCAACGTCGGTATGACATTTCTTATTTACGTAAATGTAGGATAAGTTGAATCCTACAAATGCACAACATTTCTAAAAAATCACTGTTAAAAAGCTATACTATATGGAAAACAAACTTTTATTATCGTTTTTTTTCGTTGTAGATTGCAGATGCACCCTTACGCCTATCGTGTGCATGCATGTGTACCCTGGCACCTATGCAACCAATGATAACAACACGGGACCCAATTCACACAGCACCGGGTCTCAATTAGGGTAGGGGTAAAATAGGGTAAAAACTCAGATCAAAATAACACATTCGCAAACAACGAAACTCTATTTAGCATAAGCTTTTGGTTAATTATTGCACAATTACTTTGCATTCATTAATAACCAACCCGGAAAAGAAAACAGGTTCATTTAAAGTGTTGCTAACATGAGTTTTTACAGACGAATAAGCAATTAAAGCCTTTATATCCACCTGCAGTAAACATATTAAATTAACTAGAAACCCTTATACTATCTATTCTTACATATAATCAAAATACATTAATTAATATTAATAATTATTAAATATTCAGAAACCCGTAAAATTCGTATTCTCTTAACTTATTGAAATTCCAATGATATTATTAATTGTGTGGTCACAAACAGATCTTTTAAGTTTTACTAGCTAACTTTTTACTTTCTCTACTACGTATAGTAAGTAGGGGAAGTATTGCATTCCATCCAAAAATTCGATACCGAGATTTCACCGGAAATACATGTTTTGAGGTGCACTGAATGCATATAAAGCATTTTTGGAACATGTCCGTGTGTGTGTGTGTGTGTGTGTGTGTGTGTGTTTCTGTCTGTGAACAGCATAACTCAGAAACGAACAGTCGGATAAACACCAAACTTGGTATTTAGGTTCAGTATCTTCCGGAGATGCGACACGAAAGTTTTCAAGAAAATCCCCTTAGCTCAGATTACTTTATACATGGAACATTTTTAGAACATTTTTATTTTCTCAAAAATGGCTCAAACGATTTTGATTAAAATATCATATATTTAAGATACTTTCATGACAAATAAAATATATATCTTGAATTTTCTGGGAATGTCTCCAAAAGCATTATTTATTGTGAATGACTTTTGCATAACTGGTAATCCATAAGAGATAGGCAAAATTTTACTACACAAAAAATGTGGATGGCGTTAAAATAAACAATTTATGTCATATACATTTTTTTTCGAATTATTGCTTGTTATTCCCTTAAATTTTCCAATACTTATACTTTTTCTCAAAGGGAATTCGTTATTCCTTTAGTTTTGTCCTGGTAATGCAAAGAGAATGGAATACTCCACATAGCAACTAGCTCTTAAAATATTTGACTATCGCTTAAAACCTACCAATTCCCCTTGCATCTACATGAAAATTCCAAGAAGATAAACATGAAGCACATGGAGAACAAGCGTTTGTAAAAATAGTTTTTACAAGAGTAGAGAAAGTCATGTGAGTGTAATACATCATTACCTGAAACATAATAGCATTTTGCATTAAGGAGAAATGGCTGGGACACAAAACAACATTGTATCGGAAAGTGACAAAGTTACCCCATTAAAAAGTAACCCTCTCTTGCATCACGTGTCCGGAAGTGGCCAGCACACCACCATTAAAACCCGCGGCGGCGGCGGCGGCAGTAGCGACACACTTCCGGTCCGTCTGCCATTGGAATGGCTTGCGTCACAAACCACACTAAGTGGCGTGTCAGGTTCAAATGACGGCAACAAATACCCTGCAACATGTGCACAACCCTACCGAACAAATTACGCTAATTATATTACATCGCACATAAGCAGGCTACTCGGATAAACGTTTTAATGCTATACTGCGTTTTCAACGTGTGATGTCAAAAGAAATGTTGCATGAACTATTGGTCCAACTTAGGTTATTTCCGAGGTTTATTTCCATCATTCTATGGGCTATACTGTTTGTAGGAAGTTTCGGCTAACCAATTACTTCGCGTTTATGAACAAATTTCTATAGCTGTCTTCGGCAGCCAATTAGTTCTGTGCCTCAGAGAGAGGGAGGGAGAGAGAGGCGCAAGGTGTATGGAGTATAGCTCCATCATTTCAATAGATGGGGCTATACTCCATCTATTGAAACTCTAGCAGCTGGATTTCCAAGCTAGCTCTAAGTGGCTGCATAAATAGCTTGTACAATGGGCAATAATTGGTCTTCATCTTTCTTTTAAATTTCGGTGAAGAGAAGCGAACACAATAAGGAAATATTGACGTAAAACTCCAGATATATTTATAGAATTGAAAGTTGTGTCAGACTTCGTATACCTAAAAATATGGTGTTGTTAACATGCATAAAGTGCTGGATATGATGTAACACCCTTATCAAACCAAAGACGGCGCACGAAACTCTAACCTGCTTGTTTCTTGTGAACGTGAATTTTGAAATGTGATGGCAGCGCAGTTGGAAATAACAACGCACGTAAGTTTACTGTCAATAGCTGCGAGAAGTGAGTATCGTTTCCTCAGATTATAAAAACAGGCACAAAAAATAGCTTCCCCGAGCCAAACATTAGATTTTATGTATTTAAAATGTATTTCCAATTTCTAAAAGTTTAAAAATACAACTAATTAGTGAACATTAAAAATTATACAATAACAAAAACAGTAAATTTACTAAACTATTATGCCTGAAAACATTTTATTGTGTTTTAAATTTTGAATTAATTTTTGCTAATACGTAATATGAGCTTATAAAGTTGGGAAAAAGACCTCCCAAAACTAACTGAATAGATCACATTGGAAATACAGCATATGCTACGGATATAGCATTGTGTCCTAAATGCCCCAGAGATAACTTGAAGTCATCCCTAAAATGTTGTTTACAAAACACAATACATTGTTAAGGATAGCAATTAAAGAACTGTTTGAAATAATTTGAAAAGCAACAGAGAAAACATGGAGAAATCTTGCGAATGTGTGCACATGAACAGTTAAAATATGCCATTTGAAAGGAATTTCTGCCGTACTGCAGTCATCGACCAATACCAAAGGATGACAAAGAGACTTAGAGGAAGCAAGTATTCCGTTTCTCTTTCTACAGAACGAATTAATCTGCTTGCTAAAGTGCTAAAATCAACCAGTCTTTTCCCCAGAATGCCACATTCTTACAAGATATTGATATAAATATATTTATTTTTTCATTGCTGATATCAATATATTTATATTGTCATTGCTGCATGAAAATAATAATAATAATGATGATGAAACAGCACAAATGCTAACATTGGCACTTTTAGGTTCTGAAAGCTTAAAATAGTTTCAGTGATCAAAACAGGCATTTTAGGCACAATAAAATCCCTACCATATATCTATACTTCATATGAAATGAGAAGAAATGTAACAGTTTTAGTTTATTCATTAACATAAAAAATAGGCATTTAGCCTAAAATGCGAGGTCATTCATAACTATCGACAGCCTCCGTTTATGCTGATGTGAAAACGACTTTAATGTTCATGAGGCTGAAATTGTGCAATAAGAGAAAAGGAAGGCTCATAATTTCATTTTATTCACATAAAAATTCATGCATGAAATACACAAAATAATGAAAGTATGCTTGTTCTTTTGTTCTCGCAAAAAGCATTTCATTGTGTATTGTTTATAACTTCAGGTAATTTAATGAAAACTGCGCCCAGTAACGATACACGTTGGTGTTCAATATAGTACTGATGTTTTCTCCTGACAGAAGCATTAATTTCAGTGTTTTACCTTATTGCTTTTTAATAAGACAATGTGACTGAATACAAAACTTGGTTACTAAAATGAGAAGAGCTGTTCAAATTGTTTTTAAAACACTCAGCTACATTAATAAGACTGCATTTAATTCATTTACATGTACCAACGCTTTGGATTTCAAGCTCTTTTGGCATATAAATTTTTTTGCCCTTATTAACATTGATGTTTCAGTAACACATTACTTTTTGCTATAATTAAATATTATATTACTGAATTAAAACAAACTCTCATTTAATCTACAAATCATCATCTGATTTGTCGCATTCACAGGATTTTCTCCATTCACTCTTCCACAAGATATTCTTACAAATGCCCAGTCTTGTATCTACATCCTGTTAATCGAGATAACCATTATACATTTACACATTTCGTTGTAGGTACCTATAAGAAGAATAGAGTAGATTCATGCAACAGCCAGATTTTTGAAAACTGGATTGCTAGGTTTAAAATTGCTTGGAAAATAGCCACGAGAATAAACGAATAGCGACTTACCACTTAAAAAAATCAGATGTTACACTCACATGACTTTCTCTACTCTTGTACAAACTATTTTTACAAACGCTTATTCTCCATATGCTTCATGTTAATCGAGATACCGAGATATTAATCTTATTGCTAATTTTCTTGTAGATACAAGGGGAATTGGTAGGCTTTAAGCGATAGTAAAATATTTTAAGTGCTGGTTGCTATGTGGAGTATTCCATTCTCTTTGCATTACCAGGAAAAAAGAAAAAAAAAAAACAAAATGAATAACGAATTCCCATTTGAGAAAAAGTATAAGTATTGCAAAATTTAAGGGAATAACAAACAATATCTTGAAAACGGTTCACTCGACAAAAAAAAAATGTATGTGGCATAAATTGTGTATTTTAACGCGATCTACATTTTTTGTGTAGTAAAATTTTGTCTGTCTCTTATGGTTTACCAGTTATGCAAAAGTCGCTCACAATGAAGAATACTTTTGGAGACATTCGTAGAAAATTCAAGATATTTTATTTGCCACAAAAGTATCTTAAATATTTGATATTATAATCAAAATTGGTAAAGCCATTTTTGGGAAAACTAAAATTTTCGAAAAATATTTGATGTAAAGGGTACTCTGGAGTGGAGGGATTTTCTTGAAAACCTTCGTGTCGCATCTCTGGAAGATACTGAACCTAAATACCAAGTTTGGTGTTTATCCGACTGTTCGTTTCTGAGTTATGCTGTTGACAGACAGACACTCACACGGACATGTTTCCAAAAATGCTTTTTTTTTGGATTCAGGAGGCCTCAAAACATGTATTTCCGGTGAAATCTCGATATCGAATTTTTGGGTGGAATGCAATACTTCCCCTACTTACTATACGTAGTAGAGAAAGTAAAAAAGTATAATAATTATTTGAAAATTCAAACCAATAACAAAGGGCATCTCCAAATGGTTAAAGCCACTAAAAATGTTATTTGACAGAAATTGTGAGATCTATATTTTGGTTTCTCCACCATGTACTTAGTAACTAGAGAAGGTGTTGCATTCCACTCTAAAATTCGATACCAAATTTCATGCAAATACATGTTTTGAGGCCCCAGAAAAAAGCAGTTTTAGAAAAAGCATAACTCAAAAAAGAAAAGTCGCACAAACACCAACTTTGGTATTTAAGTTCAGTACCTTCCAAAGATGCGACACGAAGATTTTCGAGGAAGTCCAACCACCCCATACTACCTTTGAATGGAGCAATTTTTCGAAATTTTTGATGTTCTAAAAATAGCCGAATATATATAAGCCGAAGGTATTGAGAAATAAAATGTACATCTTGAATTTTCTGGGCATAACCTTTGAAGTCTCTTCATCGGAAGGAATTTGGTATAACCTTGTATAACAGGTAAAGGTTAAACGATAGGCCAAAAGTACTTCACAGAAAATGTGGATCTCTTTAATACACACAATTTATTTCAAATAATTTTTGGTGGTATCAGCCGTTTCCGGGATATCCGTTATTAATGGTTCGAATTGTTCAATACTTAACCATTCTTTTAAAGTCTTGCCATCTGAGACAGAATGTGCCCAAATTAATTTTATAATCTGTTAAATTATTTAATGTTTAATTTGATATATAAATGATATGTGTGTATAATGTGAACACCAAGTAAATAGCCAGTTTTATATAATGTAATACTTGTCTTATATATAATGTTCCTGTGTCACTAGTTTTAGAATGTCTTAAACTCTGCCGTTTGTAGAAAATATGCTATTCGCATGCGCAGAGGAAACCGGGATCTTTTGTGTTAGTCTAGTTAGTTTTATGACTTTATTTGTCTCCGCTCCGGAAGTATGGAGTGAGGGAAAATTACCGAGAGAAGCCCGGGAAAAGGTCACGTGATATATACAAACTTAGCCAATAAGAATATATATGTAAATTAAATAATATTTATCCACGCTGAGAGAACCGCGAAAATTCCTCCAATAAGAAACCCGATCCTAAAATTTCAAGTCGGGGGTTGTATTCCATAAATAGTCGAGGTTTACCCCCAAAATCCAAGGCGTTGACTTGTAGATACAGACGAGGAAGGCACGCTATTCCATATGACAAAGTTGGCGCGCAAATGGTGTTCTTTTGTGCGGAAGTGTAAATGTGACCAATCACATATTAATTAACAATGTATCGGTGATTCCCGAGTTCTATATAATGATAAGTGAACAGGAACATTATTCAGTGTTTTTAAAGTGAGAGATGACAATACATTGCAGTTGCCTAAACATTACGATGAGTAGTGAATTCACCTCTGAGCTCCTTGTACCACTACCGAGATCGACGAGCTTATTAGCAATCCTGATAGGCAAAGTCCATGCAGACATCTCCGCTGAGATCAACCAGCCAGGGCAACAAGAAGAAGCCACGTCGGATGGAGAACATAAAGCAGGTACAGTGAATTTTACCATTACTTCTCCTGTATCTACCACTATACCGCGTTCGAATCCAACCCGCGCGGGCATCGAACCCGGGACTGCAACCAACGGCGCAGTCTATCGAAGCATAGAGGCGCGACGACTGACGCACAACTTCAATTGTTTCTCGCGATTCCATTGAAACATCATGGCATTTTAAGATCCAGTTCTTAAAAATTTGACTGTCGCTGCTCCCTTTGTATCTATTACGAAATGTGTAATGCAGCTATTTCTGGAAAAGTTTATATCTCGATTAAAATGAAGTAGATACAAAATGCACTTTTGTAAGAATAATCACAAATCGTTTATAAACGGTAGTTTGGGGTGAGGGGATTTTCCTGAAAATCTTCCTTCCGGATCCTTTGAAGACGTTTAACTTAAATACAAACATTGGTGTTTAACAATTTATTTCCAAACATTACTTTTTCCAGGGAGCCTCAAAATGTGTAATTCCGGTGAAATCTGGATATAGAATTTTTGGGTGGAATGCAATACTACCTTTTGTTTAACACAGACAAGTAGTGAAAAAGTAATAAAAGATAGCTGAAGGGTTGGGAACGAATGGTGTAACTCATTTATGTTATGGTGCTGTGCATCCAACTAAGAATAAAAGTCGAGACTAGCCAGGCCAAAGGGTTTTACCTCTACCGTAGTTAAGTAGCTGGCACAGGAGCCTTGTCTATCAGTGGATATACAAATTATTCTTACGAAAGTTTATTTTCCTATCTACTTCATTTTCATCTAGATAAACCCTTCCGGAAATAGTTACAATACAGATTTCGTTATAAATACAAAGTGAACAGCGATATTCAAAAGCTTAAGAACGGGACGCTATATCCTGGCCTTAACATTCCATACTGTTTCCATGTAAAAGCGAAAAACAACTGAATGTCGACAGGACTGGAAAGAATGACAAAGTATTGAACAATGCGGAACCATTAATAACGAATATCTCGGAAATGGCTTGTGCTACAAAAAGCTATTTTAAATAAGTTGTGAGTTTTTATGACATCTAAATTTTTTGTGTAGTACGTTTTCGTGTATCGCATAACGTTTACCAGTTATACAAGATTATACAAGATTATACAAAATTCCTTGCGAATGAATACGATCCCACATTTTATTTGTCAACTATATATCTTTAACATATGGTATTTTAATCAAAATCGTTAGTAAATTTTTGGAAAATAAAACATTTCAAAAATGTTCCATGTAAGGGGTATTTTGGGATAGGGGGATTTTCTTAAAAATATATGTGTTGCATCTTTGGCAGATGCTGAACCTAAATACCAAGTTTGGTATTTATCCGACTTTTCGTTTTTGAGTTGCTGTTCACACACACACACACACACACACACACACTCAAACGGACCTTTTTCTAAAAATTTCAAATGTGATACATTCACGTGACTTTTTCTACCCTCTATCTTTAGTAGTGGGTATATAAACTATTCTTACTAAAGCTCATTTTTCTATCTGCTACATTTTAATTCAAATAAACTTTGCAAAAATAGCTATATTATACATTTCGTTACAGATACAAAGAAAGCAGTGATAGTCTAATATTTAAGAACTGGACGCGATACGCTGACCTTAAAATTCCATACTGTTTCCATGCAATCGCGGGAAAGAACTGAAAATCCATGGGGCCTAAAAAGAATGACAAGTATTGAACAATTCGAATCTTTAATAACGGATATCTCAGAAGCAGCTAATTCTACAAAAAAGCTTATCTGAAATAAATTCTGTTTTCAAGAGATCCGCACATTTTGTGTGGTATGTTTTCGTTTATGGCTTAATGTTTACCAGTTATACAAGATTATGCAAAATTCCTTCCGAATGAAGAAGTCCTCTTAGCCTATTACCAGAAAATTCAAAATATACATTTTATATGTCATGTAAACATCCTTCATATATGGTGTTTTAATCAAAATCGTTAGAACCATTTTTAGAACATCAAAACCTTCGAAAAATGTTCCATGTACAGGATAGTTAGGTTGGGGAATTTTTTTTTTAAATCTTCGTGTCGCAGCCTTGGAAGATACTGAACTCAAATTCCAAGTTTGGTATGTGTCCAACTTTTCTTTTTAGTTATGCTGTGACACACCATACGCGGACATGTTTCCAAAAATGCTTTATTTGGATTCAGGGGCCTCAAAACACTATTTCCGGTGAAATCTTGGTATCGAGGTTTTGGGTGGAATGCAAAAATCCGGGTCAGCTTCCAATTGCTCCATAGCCCAGTTAGAGAATACACGGCGCAACCTATGGTCGTGGGCTTTAGTTCTTGAGTTAACATCATTTTGTAAGCATGAAACTTCAAGTCCAGATGCAGAATTCGCCAAGTTGTGCTCGGCGAAAGCCCCAATTCTTGCGCTCGAGGAGCAATAAATAACTTCTCTACCTACTATGTAGGTAGTAGAGAAAGTAAAAAGAATGCACGCTAATTTCAGTATCTATGTTATATGATAACACAAGTCCAACTGGATAATCGTAGAGGGGCGTTCAGATAAACGCAGAGTATAAGCTTTAACACAAAATCATTTTAGTATCTTTGTAGAACCCTTCAATTTTCATTTTCTTAGCTAAAGCATAAGTCATATAAGTCATATACTTAAAATACAGGGTCTTTCAACAAGTGTGTCCTATCTTTGAACTTAAATAAAACACGTTCTATAAATGATAGAGGTTTTATTTCTTTTTTTATTTTGGAACATAATTAATGTCATTACGTGTGGAAGAGAACATCAGTTAAATGACCGCCGCGACTTCGTTGGGTTGCGCGTATACGGCTGACCCAATTTTCAACGACAGAAGGACGTAAATTAGGTCCAACTTCACGAATAACGCGTGATGTTATTCATAAAATCATTTACTGTTTCTGGCTTGTTGACATAAACTCGAGATTTAACTTCTCCTTCAAAAGATCGATTGTTTCGAGAGCAGTTTGACATGTGGCACCATCTTGCTGGAACCAGAGTTTCTAAGATCCATACCATCCAATTGAGGCCAAAAATAGTCCCTTATAAGAGCCCGGTATCTTTCTTCATTGACAGAGCTTCTCCATCTTCATCTTGGAAAAAATATGGACCAATGATTCCACCATACCAAATTCCACACCACACAGTGACCTTTTGGGAATTTTCATTGGATTGTGATTGCTCCAATAGCGGCAATTTTGTTTGTTAACACAACCATCCATCCAAAAGTTGGCTTCGTCGCTGAAGATGATTTTTCGACAAAAATCCGGGTCAGCTTCCAATTGCTCCATAGCCCAGTCAGCGAATACATGGCGCTACCTATGGTCGTTGGACTTTAGTTCTTGAGTTAACACCATTTTGTAAGCATGAAACTTCAAGTCCAGATGCAGAATTCGCCAAGTTGTGCTCGGCGAAAGCCCCAATTCTTGCGCTCGAGGAGAATTGATTTGTTTCCGTTCTCGCGTACACTCTCACGAACGGCGCCTATGTTTTCGTTGGAGCGCTTACGTCGATTACGTACAGGCGTTCTTTGATCGCTGACAGAACCAATTCTTTCAAATTTATCGATCCAACGCGAATCGTTCTCTCGCAGGGACGATTATGCACACCGTAAACTTCACGCAATACACGGAAGGTTTGGCGAACAGATCATCCATTTTGATAATAAATTTTCACAATTTCTACGCGTTGCTGAATGCTGTAACGTTCCATGGTTGTTTGTCAATAACAACTGTAACCACATGAAAAAAATGACTGCTGTAACTGAATAACAACGGCAGCTATCACATGTTAAAGATAGGACACTCTTGTTGAAAGACTCTATACAAATATACATACGTTTTATTCATCATAAGCATACTTGCTTTCCTAGTGAAAATTCCCACGTAACCCATGGTTTACATAGCTGGAAGCCTTTTCAGTTATTTAAATGTTCTCCGTGGTTATTCACTGCTTTCAACCTTCGTTAAGTGATTCGGAACGGACTGAATGAGCCTTTCACTACCCGTACCTTCAGTACACATGAAATATTTGTTAAAATAATGCAATTGGAACATAGCAAGGAATTAAATCGTGTATCTAACTACATGTCTTTACCGCATTTCGTTTTCGATATCTCTCGTATGACGGAAAATAACCCTTTTTGAAGTTTTCTAGTAGGCTTAACACTGCGCTGTAATTTACTTTATAATACTGCTATAGTTTCTGATGATAATCTCTTCTGTAGTCCCTATTCTTTTAACGAACATAAGATTAAAAGGTAAAATGTAATTACTGGCCACAACCCCAAGTACTGTACCTGCTGGTTGAAACACGTGTCTGAGGTATATCAACTCCAACTTACCTAGAAGAAAAAGAAAGAAGCAAAACGATGATAAAACATGTTCCCATAAAATATTTAACACAAACTAAATATTTGAAATAATATTACATAACATAACAAATTGCTCCATCTACCAAATACTAATGTCTAATAAAATAAATCCTTATCACATTATTAATATAGAGAGGCGGCACCTTGAAATTTCCATTTTTATTTCTGGTTAATTTATTTCTTTCTTTCCCAAGCTCCAACACCCTTTGTTTTGAAAAAATCGCCGTAAACCGTATAAGCTTTACAGATTGGATGAAACTGAATATGAATGGTATATGAATGATGTAGCGATAGCTGGAGAGAAAAGGGATATCTTGAATATTCAGCAGGTAGCTCTGCGTGAGGGGGTAGACGTGGAGAAAGGGAAGAAAACAACCCGTATATGTATGTAGGAGGCAAGGAGAATAGACAAGGACGGATGCGTAAAAGATAAAACAATGATGAGGTAGAATAAACAAGGAAAACGAGAGCACAGAATTTATTAGACGCATCTTGGCGTTGAAAACTACGCCATGAACAACATAAGAAACCCACATCATTTAGCTATGCTCTCTATTTCCAGTATTCTTTCTGAGAAAGCGATTGATTAGTATATATTGTCGCTAGTACACAAATCTAATGTGATACATTCACATGACTTTCTCTACCCTTATCCTTTATCAGTGGGTATACAAGCTATTCTTACTAAAGCTTATTTTTCTGTCTTTGCGCATTTCGTTATAGATACAAAGGGAGCAACGATAGTCAAATGTTTAAGCACTGGACGCTGGACTTAAAATTCCACGCTGTTTCCATGCAATCGCGAGAAACAACTGAATATTGAAAGGACTTTAAAAGAAGGTCCAGGAAATGAACAGTTTGAACCTTTAATAACGGATCTCTTCAAAATGGCTTATGATGCAAAAAAGCATATTTTTAATAAATTCTGTGCTGTAAAGAGATATGTGCAGTACGTTTTCGTCTATCGCTGAACGTTTACCAGTTATACATGATTATATAAAATTTCTTCCAAACGAAGTGGACTTCATAGGCTATTCCCAGAAAATTCAAGATATACATTTTATTTGTAATACAAACACCTTTAATATATGATGTTTTAATCAAAATAGAGGGTGGTTAATTTACATTCGAACCCACTCGCGGCCTGTCTCTACGTTTCATCACAAGAATTCCTGCTGCTGAGTTTCGGAGAGTGAACAAGAATATTATGCTGCCTGTTTGAGAGCAGAAGGTCAACATTTCCAGCATCTATTATAAGGTAAGGATTTTAGTCCGCCTGTGCCGGTGGAATTTCCCCGGCGACTGCCGGCTGTCTCGCGCAGTAGAGAGAGGTCGCGAGTGGGTTCGAATATAATTTAACTACACTATACTTACAGCCATTCTTTAGAAGAAAATAAAAAGTGCGCACACACAGACTGACACATCGACACACAATTCAGGGTATTCAGGGACCTCAACACGTGCATTTTCGTTGAAATTCTATATTGAATTTTTGGGTGGAATGCAATAGCTTTTCTACCTACTATGTATGGTAGTGAAAGTAAAAAGGAGATAAGTATCCGCAGGCGAATTGACGCGAAAGGAAACAAGCTTTCCATTCCTAAAACTGGTCAGCCAGTTTTAATAACTTATCGTAAAAGAGTACAACGCATAAGTATGACTCCGCGGTAATGTGCGAGGCTCGCATTCGGGAGGTCCTGGGTTCGATTTCTAGGGCGAGCCACTCCGACCATAGGTTTTTCGTGGTTGAACAAATGCCGGGGCGGATTCTCTTCTACCACGAATTTTATTTCCCTAATTTCCTTTCATTTCGCTTCCCTATAAAGTTTCAGGAAGACTTAGGGGCTGTGCGGTTAGTCGGTGTCGGACAGATGCTGCAGATGCTGTCGTTGGAAATTTCCTCTCGACCTTGTCAGATGGCAGCCTTCTCTGAGCCGCCTCAGGTTATCGAGTTCTCCCCGGCTAGAACGAAGCCTTCCGTGAGCAACGCGCCAGTGATATCGGTTTATAATATCTTGGAGTCGTTAAGGACCTCTGCGCGTGTCTGTCGACCGGCTTGTCTGCGACCTATAGCCTCCTGCGGTTCCTTCACCTCATCCGTTCCTTCTGTGTGGTAAACACAAAAGATCAGCGTTGGGTTGTGCTAAGAGATGTCCCCTCCGTTCCCTGGTCATGCATTCATTCATTCACAGCGTATAAACAAGACATTGACCTAATTAAGTGTCCACATATCCGTACCGTAATGGTCCGGATGGCTCTAGCAAAAATATGTGTTACACTCACATGACTTTCTCTACTCTTGTACAAACTATTTTTACAAACGCTTATTCTCCATATGCTTCATGTTAATCGAGATGTTAATCTTATTGCTAATTTTCTTGTAGATGCAAGGGGAATTGGTAGCCTTTAAGCGATAGTCAAATATTTTAAGAGCTGGTTGCTATGTGGCGCATTCCATTCTCTTTGCATTACCAGGCCAAAAAAAATGAATAACGAATTCCTATTTGTGAAAAAGTATTATTGGAAAATTTAAGGGAATAACAAGCAATATTTCGAAAATGGTTCACACAACAACAAACATGTATATGACATAAATTGTGTATTTTAACGCGATCTACATTTTTTTGTATAGTAAACTTTTGTCTATCTCTTATGGTTTATCAGTTATGCAAAAGTAGTTCAAAATGAAGAATACTTTTGGAGCCATTCCCAGAAAATTCGAGATATACATTTCATTTGTCATGAAAATATCTTAAACATATATATTTTAATCAAAATCGTTAGAGCCAGTTTTGAGAAAATTAAAATTTTCGAAAAATGTTCCATGTAAAGGGTAATCTGGGGCGGGGGATTTTCTTGAAAACCTTCGTGTCGCATCTCTGAAGATACTGAACCTAAATACCAAGTTTGGTGTTTATCCGACTGTTCGTTTCTGAGTTATGCTGTTCACAAATACACAGACACACACACGGACAGTTTCCAAAAATGCTTTTTTTTTTAGATTCAGGGGGCCTCAAAACATATAATTCCGGTGAAATCTCGGTATCGAATTTTTGGGTGGAATACAATACTTCCCCTACTTACTATATGCAGTAGAGAAAGTAAAAATGGCATTAGATCAAACTCAATAACGTGGGTTTAATTGCATCGGACGCATATATCATTTGCAATCGGGACCGTCATTTAAGGGGCCGGGCGGTCATTTGCCCCCCTAGGTTACGAGAAATAATTAAATTACTGGTAATTATTGCCCAACCAAAAGATAAGTTACGACAACTGTAGTTTTGATACACATATTTCGCATTTGAGAAGTAAAAGTTGATTTTCTTTTAGCCTGAACGTGTCGTTAAAATTCACATGAAAATTCGGGAGACTACTTCAGGCATTCTGCCCCCCCCTTAAGCAGAAGTTCCTGTTTGCAAATCAACGAGGCACTTTCATACGGGCAACTTTTCCGATAGGTGTTGATGGCGACTCCGCATGTGCCCGCATCTGCAATACATTATAAGCAACCAGGGGACGGAACAAGCGAGACCAGCCGTTCAGTGCAAGTTAAACTCCAGGTGGAAATGACGGGAGGTGTACTCGGTGCTAGAAGAAGAAGAAGAAGAATCCATTTTCCGATAAATGGTTGCAGACTAGTGGATCGAAGATCCAAAATTCTTTTTTGTATATTATACATAGAAGTTGTGCGTTTGGAGAAGCATATATGAAAAATAAATTCGTAGAAATGACTTTTCTCCGAAAGGTACTATATAGAGAGAAGGATGTGAACACATTAATTTCTTTGGAAACGAGTTTTTAAGTTAAGGCCAGACTTTATGGGTTTCACAAAACTTTTGAAAATGGCATTTTCTCGTGACTTTGTCTACTCCTTCACGAGTGTTCAAATATCTGCTAACAACGGTGTACTTACATTTTACGTGACTATTGAGTTTTAGCCTCCCCCCCCCCCGAGACTTGATACCAAGGAAATCGAAGCTATGCACAGTTAGGTCAGCAAAAGCCCTAATCCTTATTTCTGGTGAAATCTCGTCATCGAATTTTTGGATGGGATACAATACTTCCCCTACTTACTGTAGCACAGAGCAATGAAAGAAGTACTTCAATATGTGAGTTATACAGATATAGATTTTCACTTTATTTATCTCAAACCGCATAAAAGTTACTGGGGGCGTCGACATGCTGACCACATATCAGAGTTAGTTCTATTTATTAATGCTTGCTAGCTGGTAATAACGTGTTGACAATATTAAGTAAAAGCAAATACAACTAGGAAAGTAACTACATACAGCTTCTGTCTGTTGCAATGGTATCCTCATTTTGTAAATTAAATGGGTCCATATATAGATTTTCTTTAAGTACAAATGTGAGAGCCACTTCAAACTCCGGAATACACGGAGGAAGGATATCTACAAATGAGTGGTGCTTCATGCTTAAGGGCACGCTCAGAATCTAACATGGAAAGAAATGTTTAAGTTTCAGGAACCTTCACGATAACCTTTATTAATATTCCAGCTTTTTAGGACACCAGCGAAATTACCACCATCGTTACTTAAGGCTATCGAGTTCCTTGCTTCTGCTTGGGAACAGACATTCCCTCTTCACAAATCAGTTCTAACTAAAACTTGTTTTATTTCTTTATTTCTAGACATTAAAGAATTTTAGATGAAATATATCATGTATAATATTTTTGCATGTGGAAAACAAATCTGATGTGTTACACTCATATGACTATCTCTACTCTAGTATAAACTATTTTTACAAAACCTTATTCTCCACATGTTTCATGTTAATCGAGATGTTAATATTTTTGCTAATTTTCTTGTAGATGCAAGGGGAATTGGTAGGCTTTAAGCGATAGTCAAATATTTTAAGAGCTGGTTGCTATGTCGAGTATTCCATTCTTTTTGCATTACCAGGACAAAAAAAATGAATAACGATTTCCCATTTAAGAAAATGTATAGGTATTGGAAAATTAAAGGGAACAACAAGCAATATCTCGAAAATGGTTCACTCAACAACAAAAATGTGTATGACATAAATTGTGTATTTTAACGCGATCTACATTTTGTGTGTACCAAAATTTTGTCTAACTCTTATGGTTTACCAGTTATGCAAAAGTCGTTCACAATGAAAAATACTTTTGGAGACCTTCCCAGAAAATTCGATATATATATATTTTATTTGCCATTAAATTATCTTAAATATGTTATATTTTAATCAAAATCGTTACAGCCATTTTTGAGAAAATTAAAATTTTCGAAAAGTGTTTCATGTAGAGGGTAATCTGGGGTGGGGGTGTTTATCCGACTGTTCGTTTCTGAGTTATGCTGTTCACAGACACACACAGACACATACACGGACATGTTTCCAAAAATTACTATTTTTTTGGATTCAGGAGACCTCAAAACATGTATTTCCGGTGAAATCTCGGTATCGAATTTTTGAGTGGAATACAATACTTCCCCTACTTACTATACGTAGTAGAGGAAGTAAAAAAAGACATTGCTTTTGAATTTTCTGCAAAAGGCAATCTCGTTTGAAATTTATACAACTGGAAAGTTACATGAAAAAGCCAAATAAAAACCCTTACTGGAATAAAAAAAAATGTAGAGCTCATTAAAGCATGCAATTCATGACCGTTAACTTTTTTCCCCAGTTTATCAAATGTTTGTGTTTATGTTTAAAATATGTTCGATTCTTCCCTTTTTTCTTTCATTACAAAAAATTAGAATTGTTTCATCATGTTCTACGTAAGCAAGCCTTTGGGGACACGTGCGAGACAATAACTTGAAGTCTCCACTTCTTTCATTTCTTATCCAGCATAAAGTTAAAAGTAACAACTTTCAATAATGTAAAACTTAAAAACTGAAAAATATCGAAGGTTTATCTCAAAGTATTAAGATACTTTGATACCACTGAGAATCGAGAGTATATTGATCTGGAGCATATCGAGGTCCCATCCCTATTTAAATATATTTATATATAGCAAGTGAGTCAGCTGCCCCTAGGTATTCGTATCTATGTAACCCGCAGTTTATAGTGTAATGTGAAAACATTGACCCTTTTAGGAAACAAACTGATATTGTAGCTCTGCCCTTCTATTTGGTACTATACGCAATCTCCATTAATGATTAAAGGCCTGAATGAGAATCAAAGGGCTGCGAAAGCTTTAAAATAAGACGGCGTTTCATGGATATAATGCTTGCAAGGAGATAGAGGAACGTTTTCCCGAAGAGTGGGATAGACTACGTGGGTTTTGGCAGTGGGTTAGCTGCCGGAATGTGGTGAAGCAAAGGTTAGCTTCGGAGGTTCGAATCATTAAATTGTTGTGGTACTTTTTTCACCCTCCTTATGTTTATTTTCTTTATTTTAGTATACTAATTTACGTATTTTTGTTATTGGCTCTCCTGTGAGCCAAAGACATAAGAATTACAATCAGATAATTGTGTATCATGTTTACCCTAATAATCTGTGCCGTATCTGGTGTTGTAAACCGTGTTAGGTAGTTAGCTTTTATTCTCTTGGGCGGATATCGACGATATTAAATACAACAGTTTTTGTTTCATATTTAAATCTTATGTTTCACTTCTCTATTGAACAAAGGAGTTGTAAATGTGCTAAATTCACGGGTAAACAGAATAATTAATTGTTAAAGAGCGTGGATTTCATCAAGGAAGTAAATGTTCAAAATGACGACCCCCTTCATCGATGCACATTTGTGTACGTTGCCGGAGAGACCTTCTTGCATGCTGTAACATGCGCGATGTAATCTGCCTGCATTGTTTACGTATGAGTGTGCCCGTAGATGATTTGGGCTTTGCGGTTCTTCCTCTTTGCGATGGAAAACATGACGATTATTCTATTTTGTACACTTATAATGTTATCAAAAATGTTATTTATATCGTAATATCAAATTATAGGCCCAAAGAGATAAAACAAAAGGTAGTAAAAGTTTAAAAGTAACCCAAAGGATTTGAAACCGAACTGAAGTGGCACAGTGTTGAAGCAACCATGATAATTACATTAGGCCAATGCTACCTTTTCGGCTGGGGTTCCTATACGAATTAGTAATCGCAGAACTTGATCTCGCCTCGAATCTTTACACGCTTTTTGCAGCGTCATACAGTGTTTTGAGCTGTTTGATAGCTTTAATTCAAACAAATAATCTTCATCAGCCATTACAATTACTGTATGATCTGAAATACGCCATAGTTTGTGACATAAGAGAAATTATCTACCTAATACTTGGCATTTCTTAAGGAAGCTGTACAACATTGATTGACGGCTTAAATCCAATTGGTCGCACTGCGTAGATATACCATTTTGTTTTCAAGTGACTTTGTCAACCGATGCATCTGATAGATTCTTCCTTCAGGGGAGTTTTCAAAGGTATGCGTGAATGTATACTAAATAATAATAGTTTGTAGGTACAATTGGCTAAAAGTGTTACTGCAGCTCCCAGTGTCAAGGAGGGATGTTTTTTGTATCGACATACATAGCGATTGCATTCTGTCCTGTAAAACACTTATGCACTGAGTTATCTATCCATCCTCTATAACGTGTTATGAAAATCAGTCATTAGAAGACATTAAAGAAAGGAGTAAGTCAAATTAGTCACTTAGCACGTTGCATAAATTCAAAAATAAACAGGGGCAGCTGATTCACCTGGTATATATCACTTAAAAGCTTGCTTTGATCTTCACAAATAATTACACTGCACTTAATTTACGATCTCTTTAGATATATTGTTATTATATTTATATAGTGAACTGCTTTGTTCAGAGAGTCTTTGTGTAACTGCTTTTAACAGAACTGAAACTTTATTTGTGAAATATTTAAAACGTCTGTATTACTAAAGTAACCACATTTGTAATGGCTAATACTGGTTTCATAAGTAAACACATTATGTGTATTTAGGAATCCCAAATTAAGTCCAGTAGACGTTAATGCTAGTCTTAAATTACATAAAAAAAATCTGATGGTTACACTCAAATGACTTTCTCTACTCTTGTACAAACTATTTTTACAAACGCTTATTCTCCATATGCTTCATGTTAATCGAGATGTTAATCTTATTGCTAATTTTCTTGTAGATGCAAGAGGAATTAGTAGGCTTTAAGCGATAATCAAATATTTTAAGAGCTGGTTGCTATGTGGAGTATTCCATTCTCTTTGCATTACCAGGACAATAAAAATGAATAACGAATTTCCATTTGAGAAAAAGTATAAGTATTGAAAAATTTAAGGGAATAACAGGCAATATCTCAAAAATGGTTCACTCAACAAAAAGAATGTATATGACATAAATTGTGTATTTTAACGCGATCTACATTTTTTGTGTAATAAAATTTTGTCTATATCTTATGGTTTACCAGTTATCCAAAAGTCGTTCACAATGAAGAATACTTTTGGAGACATTCCCAGAAAATTCGAGATATACATTTAATTTGTCATGAAAATATCTTAAACATATGCTATTTTAATCAAAATCGTTAGAGCCATTTTTGAGAAAATTAAAAATTTCGAAAAATGTTCCATGTAAAGGTAAATCTGGGGTTGGGAGATTTTCTTGAAAAGCTTCGTGTCGCATCTCTGGAAGATACTGAACCTAAATACCAAGTTTGGTGTTTATCAGACTGTTCGTTTCTGAGTTATGCTGTTCACACACACACACACGGACATGTTTCCAAAAATGCCTTTTTTTGGATTCAGGGGGTCTCAAAAGATATATTTCCTGTGAAATCTCGGTATCGAATTTTTGGGTGGAATACAATACTTCCTCTACTTACTATACGTAGTAGTAGAGAAAGTAAAAAAACCAAGCAACTGCTACGTGTGTAGCACAATGAGCAGAAACTTAGGCAAGTAAGTTTGACCATCCATAGCTTACACTGGTTTGGCATTGCCTAAAGCCACTTGTACACGATCAGATTTTTGTCAAATTCAATAGTTTACAAGACTTTTCAAGAGTTGTCACAACTTCACAACTTTTCTTGTCAAATTGCTTCCAATACTTTTAAAGTCTTGAAAGCAAATAAGGACATGCTCTAAACGATCAAAGATTTCACAATGATTTGATGGCTTTGGCCAATGAAATGCGAGTATTTACAGTGCGTCACGAAATCTGCAACATGGCTGAAAGTGAAAAGTAAACAAGAATGTCTACCCGGCCAAGGTATGTCGTATGCGAACTGATTAGGTTATACATAAGCTGGCCATGTCTGTACATTGAGGGCTTCGTGGATTACCACAAGATGGGGCAGATGAAGGCGGTTATGAAGAAATAATTGCCAGGCAGTTTTCCGAACTAAGTATACATTAATGAATGTTATATAACGTGGTTAAGCTATCGGTTGGTGTTATTTTCATTGTATTCCATAAGCGTAATGTGATTTCATTGGATATAATACGTGAAAGTGCTACATAATATTAGTTAGGAACAATATTTGATTGCGAATTGTTATACTGTAACGCAAATACCAAATTGCTTTGCGCGTGATAAATTATCAATGTGTTCTGAAGGGTTTCATTTTGGCGAGGAGACAACTTGTAAATACACATTTTTTACATTGTCAAGTATTTTCCAATCTTGTCACATATTGAAAAATATTTCACAATTTTTCTTGTAAACACTTGAATTGAATAAAAGTTTGAACGTTTACAAGGGCTTAAGAAGGCTGGGGATGAGTTAATGTGCGTCTGGGTTGGCTAGCTATACTCCAGGCAAATTAAGATGCATGTACTTGTAGGCCTCCAATCAGGATACGACTTGTTATTACTATACGTGGAAATAAAGGTTGCATATGTTGCCAACTCTCAAAGCCTTCTCAAACCTAATCTCAGAGAGCTGAAGCAGCGCGGCATACAATATTTCTTTACTGTTTTGGTCTATTTACATCTTCAACATTGATTTTAATATTTAATCAGAATAAGGTAATATTACACAACTGTTAGGAAAGTTACTCTGTCTTACTCGCATGAAAATTCCAATTCGCTTAAGGCCATACCACAAGCCTCTGCCTCGTAAACAAATACAAAATCTATTTTGGTCTACTATTTTCGTACTTCAACTAAACGACCACACATTTCGTTGTTACATTTATGTCTCGTGGTGAATATCCAATTTGTTTTGTATGTATAATTGGATAATTCTATGAAGGTCCCATTTTGTAAGGGCTTTTAAGGCAAAGGTACATGACTACAAAATTCGTCGCAGAATATCAAATGCACGATGAAAGCCTGTTATTCCCCATTGTATACAATTTCGTTCTGAAGAAAGATTTTACTGTCTACATAATACTATTTCTGCCTCCGGTCACATCAAAATGGAGGATGACAGCTAACAAAACGGAAGGTTATCTTTATTCCAGGAAAGAATAGGAATTGACGGCCGATAAATGGAAAACAGCATTTTCTCATACTTTATATGACAAGGCAAATGAAACGTCATTCAAAGTAGCTCTAGCTATGCAAAATTACATCTACTGCTAATTTCAGGGATTCGACAAGACTGAAAAACTTGGTTTTAAAAATACCATAGCACTTAACTTTTTTTAATATTGTGAATGCACTGTTGCTTTACCGAAGAAAAAACACCGAAAAACTACTAGCTAAGAATCGATTCCAAGAAATTCTACTACCTATCTAGATAGGTAGAAGAAGTGTTGTATTCCACCCACACATTCTACCGGAAATACAAGTTTCGAAATCCAATGAACCCAAAAAACCATTTTTTTTAGAAAAGAAACTCGTGCACGTGCTTGCTTAGCTGTCTGTGCGTGTTTATGAACAGCATAACACAAAAACGAAAAGTTGGATAAATAACAACCTTGGTATTTAAGTTCAACATCTTTCAAGAATACGACAAGAAAATTTTAGAGAAAATCCCCCTACTCTAATCTACCATTTATATGGAAAGCTTTTCGCTACGTTTGATTTTTTCAAAATATTTGGAATATTTATATAATTAATACATATACTTTGAATTTTCTGCGTAAAAACTTGTGGAATTCTCTTCGGTATGAATAAATTTTACATAACTGCAGATCTCGTCAAAACACAAAATTTATCGCCAAATATGTTTCTTTTGGGGGGAGCATCGCATATATTTTCGATATTTTCGATGCTGTGGCTTAAACTTTCCAACACTTTATCAATCATCATTCATTTATTAAAGCGCTAAATCACCATTCTTTCGTTTGTCTTTATGTCATGCAACCAGAATGGAATTCCACAGGCAGCATATACCAAGCCGTTCTCTATTGCTACAGCCTGTTGTAGTTGCAAAACCGTGTATTGAAAAAATTTCTGCAGATGTTTATCTTGATTAACATGAAGCAGATAGAAAAGATTTTATAAGTATACTTTGTAGAGGGTGTATTAAAACAACGATAGTGGGTAGAGCCAGTCATGTGAAAGTAACACATCATATCTTCCAAATCACCACCGCCGCCACCACTACCACCACCACCACAATAATAATAATAATAATAATAATAATAATAATAATAATAATAATAATAATAATAATAAAAATAATAATGGTTCTTCAGATTCAGCCTTTGCAGCCAGTCGGCTTATATGAATGACGTGATTGTTCGTTCAGCGAGCCCCTTGTCTCAAAGGGGAGGTGCGAAATTGAACCTCGGAGGCATGCGTTTCCGACTTCGTAAACACGTTGATGTACTGCGGCGGTGCAGAGCTGTTTTTCACTAGGACATTTTGTGCGTTCTTTGCACGCGAGATGGAAGTGACCACCGTGGTTGAGGCTAAGCCGAGACATTCTACGCTACAAAAACCGTCCAATTATTTGAGTTACCTATCAATATACATACTGAGATATGAGACGCAAGCGAAAGATGTTCCAAATATAAATACTGGAAAGGTATGACACAAGTCTCATTTCACTACGGTGACCTCGAAACTGTTGACATCCACCCCTTACACTCATCTTTCGCTAGGCCAAAGGCACTGGTGATAAGCTCGCTTCAAAGCGTTGACGTTATGTGCAGACAACCGACTGGGCCAACGGCCGGATAAATCTGTAGACCCGGTAATAATTAATTAATTAATAATAATGTTCTGTTCCTTCAGTTGAACCCAGGTACTGTATAATCTGGGCTAAGCAAAATGACGTAAAGCACGTCGGGATATATTATCTATTCGCAGGGAACTGTAGGCACAAACACCTAATTTACAAAATAATCATGTATACATTACTGCAAATTTGCAAACACGTTATAAAGCAAAACCGTGCAATGGTCGTATTATTCATTAATAATAAACAAAAGGAATCTGTTGTTTCCGCCGTAGGACATTATCCAGGCCGATTTAATGTCGCGCGTACTTATCCCTATGTGTTTTTCATCCACTCATATAAATCATGATAAATTCCATAGAAATGGCTTCAATAAAATTCAATAATAGCATGGTAATGCACACATTTTGCTCACAATTAAATACAGGGTTATTCAAAAAGAAGGAACAGGTTTTAAATATTCATTTCTAATGAACGACAACAGATAACGACACATATCACACATCATTGAATAGAGAAAAGTTAAAAGTTTTAATAGAAATATTTAGCAAATGGTTGTTACAAAATATTATCTCATACTAACTGCTCCTTTTCTCTTGTAACAGAGTGCTTGTGATCTTACGTGTGTAAACATATCACCTTATATAATGTAATAGAGCAGCTTTATAACTTATTCACAGAAGTGGCGGAAGAAAAAAGGCATTTGCTACCGGCATGTGTAGAATTTTGTAAATAATTCAGCAATCCCTCCTGGGTTAGCAAACCTTGAAGAGCTAGACATATAAGAACCACTAGACCTTATCTAGAAACCGAAAACACGCAATATTTCCATCACAGTTTGATTAATAATGATTAAGTATCTGAACGAAGAAGCCTGCTATGTCCTCTGACAGGTTATGTACTCCTATAAAGAGAAGAGCTCGTTTAGCTTACATTATTTCAATACAGGGTTATTCAAAAAGAAGGAACAGACTTTAAATATTTATTTTTAATGAACGACAATAGATAGCGACACAAGTGATATATCACTGATTACAGGAAGGTTCAAAATTTTATTTTTTGTGTTCAAAATGAGCACCATTTGTTATGCGAGGACGACCAGTGCAACCATCTTCTACGAATTTATTGTATCAATTGTAAATTTTTTATAACGAGGCGGCTCGTTGTTGAACTTACAACGAAATACACGCTGCAATGAAACAATGGATTCACTCTTTCCATAATGCAGCACACAAAACCACTTATCCTGTGGCGTTGCCATTTTCTCGTAAACAAACCCAGCGCCACTGTACGCACTGAATGTAATTAACAGGTGGGGCTTCAAACTTTGAGCTTTCCTCTATTCCATGATGGGTCGTATGTGTCGATATCTATTGTAATTCATTAGAAATAAATATTTCAAGTCTGTTCCTGCTTTTTGAATAACCCTGTATATTAGGCGCTGTGTGATTGTTACTTAAGCCTGACGTGTTAGTGCTGCCGTTTCGCAGCGTTTTATTAATTTTGAGACTGCGTCCTTCAATTCAAAGCTTGGTGCACAACGGCTGCACTACTTTATCTACCCATTATCCCCAATTGGCACACCTTCTTATTACTTTCTCTACCACGTACATAGTAGATAGAGAAGGTGCTGCATTCCATCCAAAAGTTCAATACTGTGATTTCAAGAAATTGCGTTTTGAGGCCCCCTGAATCAAAAAAAAAAAACATTATTACTTTCTCTACTACGTATAGAAGTAGGGAAGTATTGTATTCCACCCAAAAATTCGATACCAAGATTTCACCGGAAATACATGTTTTGAGGCCTCCTGAATCCAAAAAAAGTATTTTTGGAAACATGTGTGTCTGTCTGAGAACAGCATAACTCAGAAACGAACAGTCGGATAAACACCAAACTTGGTATTTAGTTTCAGTATCTACCAGAGATGCGACACGAAGGTTTTCAAGAAAATCCCCCACCCCAGATTACCCTTTAAAATTTTAATTTTCTCAAAAATGGCTCAAACGATTTTGATTACAATATCATATATTTGAGATATTTTCACGACAAATAAAATGTATATCTTCAATTTTCTGGGAATGTCTCCAAAAGTATTCTTCATTGTGAATGACTTTTGAACAACTGGTAAGCCATAAGGGATAGACAAAATTTTACTACACAAAACAATGTAGATCGCGTTAAAATACACAATTTATGTCATATACATTTTTTTGTTGAGTGAACCCTTGTCGAGATATTACTTGTTATTCGCTTAAATTTTCCAATACGTATACATTTTCTCAAATGGGAATTCGTTATTCATTTTTTTTATGTCCTGGACATACAATGAGAATGGAATTCTCCACATAGCAACCAGCTCTTAGAATATTTGACTATCGCTTAAAGCCTACCAATTCCCCTTACATCTACAAGAAAATTAGCAATAAGATTAACATCTCGATTAACATGAAGCATATGGAGAACAAGCGTTTGTAAAAATAGTTTGCATATGTCGGTGTGTATGTCTGTGAACAGCAAACTCAAAAACGAAAAGTCGGATAAGTACCAAACTTGGCATTTAAGTTCAGCATCTACCAAGGATGCGCAACGAAGATTTTCAAGAAAATTCCCCACCCCCAACTACCGTTTACATGGACAATTTTTTGAAAGTATAGATTTTCTAAAACAACGGCTCTAATGATTTTGATTAAAAAACGGTATATTAAAGATATTCACATGCCAAATAAAATGTATATCTTGAATTTTCTGGGAATAGCTGTGAGGTCGTCTTCATTCGCAAGGAATTTTATATAGTTTTGTGTAACTGGTAAACTTTAAGTGATAGTCGAAAATCCACTACACAAAGAATGTTTATCTCTTTAAAACACACAATTTATTTCAAATTAGTCTTTTTGTAGCATAAACCATTTCTGAGATATCCATTATTAATGGTTCGAATTGTTCATTACTTGGTCATTCTCTTTAAAGCCCTGTTAACATTCAGTTGTTTCTTGCGATATCATGGAAACAATGTGGAATTTTAAGGCAGCATATAGTGTCCAGGTCTTAAACATTTGACTATCGCTGTTCTCTTTGTATCCATAATTAAATGTATAATGTAGCTATTTCTGCAAAGGTTTATTTGAATTAAAATGTAGTAGATAGAAAAATAAGCTCTACCCACTAATAAAGATAGAGGGTAGAGAAAGTAATAGAATGTATCACATCATTTGGTCCATGTTTCATACCTTTTCTTTAGTAGCTCTTTGTGTATCTTCTATGGTTCCCTGGTTCTAAGGTATTCAATAAAGATGACAAGGACTTCAAAGGCTACATGTAGACATTGAAGATACACATTTTATTCGACATGTCAGTATCTCCAATATATTTACGTACATACCAATACAAGTCACTAGAATAGTTTTTTTAAGAAAACAAATAATTAAACAAAGAGGACGTTTTCTTGTAAGAGATGCGTGCGGATGCATTCCAATAAATGGACGTGCTATTTCAGTGGAATCTCGATATAGAAAGTGTACATAGCTCTAGAATGCAGTACTTTCTCTAGTTTAGGTACCGAAGTGGTAAAAGTGATTTTTACTTTCTCTACTACAGCATTCCACCCAAAAATTCGATATGGAGATTTCACATGATTTGAGGCCCACTGAATAAAAAAAAGCATTTTTAGACAAAAGTACATGTGTGGTCTGTGCGTGTGTGTGTATGTGAACGGCACAACTCAAAAACGGAAAGTCGGATAAATACCAAAGTTAGTATTTAAGTTCAGTATCTTTCAAAGATGCGACACAAAAGATTTCCAAGAAAATCTCCGCGTCCCAGGCTACCCTTTACTTGGAACATTTGTCGAAAAATTTTATTTTCTCAAAAGTGGCTCTAACGATTTTGATTAAAGTATAATATATTTAGGATATTTCCAAGACAAATTAAACGTATATCTTGAATTTTCTGGGAATGTCCCCAAAAGTCCTCTTCATTTTGAATAACTTTTGCATAACTGGTAAACCGTAAGAAATAGACAACATTTTACTACACAAAAAAGTAGATCTCGTTATTAAAAATGTAGAGCACACGATTTATGCCATGCGCATTCTTTTCTGTAGAGTAAAACATTTCCGAGATATTCTTGTTATTTATTTGAAGTTTACATATACTTATAGTTTTTCTCAAATAGGAATTCGTTATTCATTTTTTTTCATGTAAAGAGAATGAAATCCTCCACATATCAACCAGCTCTTAAAACATTTGACTATCGGTTAAAGTCTACCACTTTCCCCCTTGGACTTACAAGAAAATTAGCAATAAGAATGTTTCTGCAAATGTTTATCTCGATTAGCATGAAGTAGACGGAGAATAAGCGTTTGTAAAAATAGTTTGTACAAAAGTAGAGAAAGTCATGTGAGTGTAACATATAAGATTTTTTTAAATCAATGGAGCTCTAAACACTAATTGTCAGTAAAACAATGAAGACGTTTCTTTGTAAGGGATGTCTGGGGATCGATTCATAAAACTGAGGCAGTATTTTTAACACTTAAATGATTTTAGTCAAATTATATAATATAAAATATAATAACAGCCCACCTTAAAGCAATATGTGTATGTAACAATATATAAAAAGTGTATATTACAGTCATTGTATATGTTTATATTATCGTATACATGTAATAATGTCATCTGAATGTATTACGTAATTTAATAATGTAGGAGCTGCGAGAATAATAGGTTAAAAGTTGCTAACAATGAGGTAACCTTGAGGCAATAATGAGTAAGAAAGTGTAATAATGCTACTAGTGATTCTTGGAGCAACAATAATGTAATTTTTGTGACAGTTTATAAAATAGCCAATCAACAACCAGAAAAAAACTTAAGTTAAATAAAAGTATTCTATTGGATTAGAATTAGCCAATCAGGAATTGAAATATAGCAAAATTTACAAACTTAAGTAGTAGAAATCAAGTCAGTTGCTTGTAGACAGCGCTCATAACAGGACGCGTTTGGTTGTAGACAGTGTTTCTAACCGGAAGCGAGATGCGTCCTCGAGAAATTTAATACGTATTCCTGTGAGACGAAAATAGTCTACGTGTTAAAAAGTGCAAGTAATGAATAAAAAAATCTCACAGCTCTCTCTCTCTCTATATATCATTGAAGTTTATTTAAATAGCGTCAAGCATTAATAAAAGTAGTGAAGTAAAAATTATAATCTGTGTAAGCCTACATTCTTCAATCACACCACAACCATGCAAAGAGAAACATGTCTCTAACAATAATACTGACGCAGCCGAGGCAAACATTTAAAGAAACATCAACTTACAAAGTTAATATTTTTAAATTTTGGGACGAAGGCTACCGGGTACCATACGTGCGGTTGCAACGAACTTCAAGTTCGGCTCCCAACATTTGAACTATAATACACTTTCTTCAAATCGGTTTTCCATATGTGAAGCAACTACCTACTTCAAATTGACTCCCAGCGTGGGGCAAATAACGTAAAGATACTATTCTATTTCAAATTGACTTTCCATACGTGAAGCAATAATCTACTTCAAATTGGCTCCCAAAGCGTGGGGCAAATAACAATACAACGAAACAACTTCTTCAAAATGGATGAGCAATATCATTCCAATCTCATTATGCAATTGTTATGTACAACGGAATACTTTCTCCACTAAGGCCTGAAGAGGAAGAACAAATAAATATGCATTTTTAATCAAGGGAATTTAAACCACGTATATGTAGTGAAATTTCGATATCGAATGTTTGAATGGGATATTTACTCTATCTTAGAAAAGAGGTACATCAAGGAACATTAATGAACCCTAAGCATATATAGCTTCAGTTAGCTTTTGTACGAATGGAGCCTATCATCATAGCAACAGCACAAGACTACTGAGAACTGACATGCATTCCAAACATGCAAAACGAATTCGTTTCCGCTGGTGTTTGATACGAGCACGTCTCTCAGAAGGTGCAAGCCCAATATCGAGCTCAGCGCGCCGGTATCAATACAAAGGTCTGTGGAAATGCAATTCCGTAAAAACCCAAATACCTTCCACATTCAATCTTCTCGTAACCTCTTTCTAGTCGCTGTCATAAAAAGATAAAGACAAAGATGGAGACAACATTTCCAAGCAGTAGAATAAACGTTAAAACCAATGTAGCTGCTGATTCCACTTTTCGTTTCTCTTCTTTTTCTGGCGGAAACAGATGGGCAAGTAAATAAGTGCAACAACACGGAAGATAAAGTGTAACGGAAAGAAGCTGTTACGGCTTTGTTCTCTTCCTTGCTTCTTTTGTATTTGGCGAACGAATTAACTTGCATTTCAAGTAAATGGAACTCTAGCAAAATAAAAACGTGTTCTGTAATCGATTTGCAAGTGGAACCTCAGATCTGCTGTGCAAGTCATGCTGCAAAGCAACTAATACTACATAGGTTATGTAGTTTGTACCTTCTGTGAAAATTTCAAACAGACTGAACCGTGTTACTCGAAACTGCATAACTTTGCTGATAACAGCAGCACAATTCCTCTTGCTAAAACTAAACTAAATCCCAAGGTGCGACGGACCAGGAAAGACCATGGTCTGCCAACCAGACTGCCGACCTCACGCCCACATACGCACAACAGAGGTGGGCGAGCATCCAACCGATTCGGGAAGGAGATGTGGCCAGCATCACGCATCCCCAGCCGGAAGGTTGGATATCGAGGTCGAGATAGTTCCTCCTGCTGTCTTTCTACGAGTATCTATCGGGAAGTTACGAAAGTCTAAACAAGTTAACTTTTGGTTTCTGGTTTTGCTATTTGTAGTTCCCCACTTTAGACATGAAATGGTTTTTTTATATAAACGTGTTGAAGGCATACATGGAGAGCAAAGCAAACGCAAGGTATCTCATGTGTCATACAAAATGTTCGTGTACATCTCCGGAGGCAAAATATTTGCATTCTAATCTGTAGGATCCGAGTTTGAATTTCGGTTTTGTCTGAATACAGATTTTTTTTCGCCCTATCACTTTTCCTTGTTTTTAAAAGACAAATTCGGTTTACTTCCAGCTGTAAGCCTTGATTGAATTCATCTGAGCGTAGTTTCAATTCATTACCTCTATAGACCTGATTTACTTATCCCGCGACAAAAAATCTCATCAAGAGAAGAAAATACAACATTCATGCAAACTTTCTACTTCAAACATTTGTACATGTATATACGAGGGCGGGTCGAAAAGTAACGCACAATATTTTCTCTCTGCCTTGGTATTGCAGCTGGAATGTTGCAATTTCACACAGATATAGTTTGAAGTTTTCACTACAGAGGGTATTTTTTGTTTAATGTGCAGCTCTAGCGAGAGAAGCGTGAACTACGTAACAAAGATGGCGCGCATGTTACTGTCGTCCACGTGTGGAGAGCAGAGAGGTGTGGTTCGATATTTATGCGCCAAAGGGCATAAACCGAGTGATATTCACGGGGGCATGCGTGGCGTGTATGGGGTGACTGTATGAACAGTAGCAATGTCTCCAAGTGGTATGCAGTCTTCCTAGAGGGCCGTGTGAACCTTAGTGATTCGCCACGCTCCGGGAGGCCGGTAACTGCTGCAACCCCGTAGAATGTCAAGGGCATTGAGGCGGCAATATTGAACAACTGGCGTGTGCAACTGCGAACCTTATCGCAAACAGTTCAACATTTCCTATCGTGCAGTGTACGATATTGTTCATGATACGTTGAAATTTCGCAAAGTTAGTGCTCACTGGGTGCCTAAGAACCTGACAGACAACCACAAGGGCCAGCGAATGATGACGAGCTTGGATCACCTAACGGCACGACTTTCTGAAAGGAATCGTCACTGATGATATTCGTGGGCATATCACTTCACGTCCGAAACCAAGCAGGCAAGTATAGAGTTGAAACATGCTGGTTCCCCAGTGAAGAACAAATTCAAAGTGATTCAATCTGCTAGGAAAGTGCTTGTGACGGTGTTCTGGGATATGCATGGTGCATGGTGTAGTATTGGTGGACTCTACTGAACACGGGGCCACTGTGAATGCTGCAGCCTACATGAAAACTTTAGTGAAGTTGCGTTGTGCCCTTCGTGACAAACGCCACAACATGAATGCTGACGATGCCCCCATGCTGCTGCTGTTGTTCGTCAGAAAATCACCAAATTTGGTTGGGAGGTGCTCCAGCATCCACCATACAGTCCGGACTTTGCACCGTCGGATCTTCATCTGTTTGGTCCGATGGCGAAATTCTTGGCCAGACAACGCTTTGCGACAGATGCGGAAGTGAAATCAGCATTCCACAGATGGCTGTACTCCACGGAAACGGACTTCTACCTACAGGGCATATTGAAACTGCTATCACGATGGGAGAAATGTGTTGAGTGACTTTGTGGAAAAGTAGGCAAAAGTAGTTCATTTGAGATTTTTGTTGTTCTAACTATTAAACTTCTTTGTATAACAAAAATTATTGTGCGTTACTTTTCGATCCGCCCTCGTAGATAATTAAATGATAAAGGCAACCTGTTGTATGGTGCAATTGCAAGCACCTGTAATTAACTGTTGCAGTAACAAAATATGCACCAAGGCGACACACCTATTGAATTCTTTTGAGCAAACCTGACTCACTGTAAGGAGGATGAGAATTATATAATTTCATGCTTCTGAAAGTGTAAATGTTTGTTCTGATCATAAAATAAATGAAGGCACTGCTATGTGTGTAACGTGCAGATTAGAAAGTGCCTCGGGGTCGCCTCCGCCGGAGCAGCCGGGGGGAACTTGCCTAGGTTCAACAAGGATACCCAACATCACCTACCTATTTTACGCAACTAGTAGAAAAGCGTTCAATGCTTTACAGTTGGATACGTTGATGTCAATATCACCGATCGAGATGGCTTCGCGGTAAAGTGCGAGATTCGGAAGGTCTTGGGTTCGAGTCCTGGAGCTGAGCACTTGATCATTGTACTTTTGATGGTTTTCCCTGACTGGTAAGGCGAATGCTGGGGTAGTTTCTCTTCTACCACACATTTCCTTTCCCGTTTTCTATGATTTCGCTCCCCCTTTCATTTTTCAGGTACGCTTGGGGGCTGTGCATGTCGGTCAATTCGGACAGATGGTATGATGCTTGCTGGCTGGAAAGTTGTTCTCGCCTCTACCAGATGGCAGCCTTCTCTGAGACGTCTCAGGTGGGCGGAGTTGCCCCGATTCCGCCAGAGGGAAGCCTTCTCTGAGCAGCACACCGGTGCGACTGGGTCATAAAGCTTGGAATCGCCAGGGACCTCTGCGCGTCTCTGCTCGCCGACCTGCCTGCGGCCTATACGCTCCTGCGCTTCCATCATCTCACCCACACAAAAGATCCAAGTTGGGTAGAAATGCGTTTCCTGGCCATGTTATATCATATAGTGGTATCACTTAAACATATTGAGTATTTACAAATACGGTTTCGGCATTAGAAATGTGTGTGTGTGCACGCGAGCGCGTACATGACATCAAACACATATGAATGCACATATGAGTATCGGAATTATGTTATAGAGCTTTATTTACTTTAATCCTATTTATTTTAAGCACAATAATCAGGTGGACTGCTTCCGTGGTCGACTAGTCAGCGAGAAGTCTCGGGTTCGGTTCCCGGCTGGGGTTGCGAATGTTTCTTTAATTTGGATTATTCCCTAGGCTTCAATAGAGTTTGGAAAGGTGGATGTGAGAGTGGATGTGCATGTAAAAATAAGCTAAGAAAACAAAATCACTTACCTCAAAGTTAAAACAGCAAAAAAAAAGTAAAATAAAACAATTAATAAATAAAAAGCACCATACAATGTTTCAGTAAGAGCCCCCGATATAACCCTAGCAGTTAATGTGGACTACAGAAATGAATAAAAAAATTAAAAAATCCGATGTGATACACTCACATGACTTTCTCTACCCTTTATGGTTTACTATGGGTACACAAATGATTCTTACTCGGAACTTATTTTTCTAACTACTACATTTAAATCCACATAACTCTTTGCTGAAATAGCTACATTACACATTTCGTTATAGATACATAGAGAACAGCGATAGTCAAATGTTTTAAGAACTAAACTCTGTAAGCTGGTCTTAAAATTCCATAATATTTCCATGCAGCCGTGAGAAACAAATGAATGTTGAAAGCACTTCAAGAAAATGACCAAGAAATAAACAATTCGAACCTATAATAACGGATATCTCACAAACGGCTTATGCCACAAAAATTTATTTGAAATAAATTGTGTGTTTTAAAGAGACACAACTCTACTACCTAGAGTAAGTAGGGGAAGTATTGTATTCCACCCAAAAATTCGATACCGTGATTTCACCGGAAATATATGTTTTGAGGTGCACTGAATCCAAAAAAGGCATTTTTTTGGAAACATGTCCGTGTGTGTGTCTGTCTGTGAACAGCATAACTTAGAAACGAACAGTCGGATGAACACCAAACTTGGTATTTAGGTTCAGTATCTTCCAGAGATGCGACACGAAGGTTTTCAAGAAAATCTCCCCACCCCAGATTACCCTTTACATGGAACATTTTTTGAACATTTTAATTTTCTCAAAACTGGCTCTAACGCCTTTGATTAAAGTATCATATATTTAAGATACTTTCATGACAAATAAGATGTATATCTTAAATTTTCTGGGAATGTCTCCAAAAGTACTCTTAATTGTGAACGACTTTTGCGTAACTGGTAAACAATAAGAGATAGACAAAAGTTTACTACACAAAAAATGTAGATCGCCTTAAAATATACAATTTATGTCAATATATATATATATATACATATATATTTTTTTTTAGTGAACCATTTTCGAGATATTGCTTGTTATTCCCTTAAATTTTCCAATACTTATACTTTTTTCAAATGGGAAACCGTTATTCATTTTTTTGTCCTAGTAACCAGCTCTTAAAATATTTGACTATCGTTTAAAGCCTACCAATTCCCCTTGCCCCCTTACCCTTAGCAATAACAGTAACATCTCGATATCTCGATTAACATGAAGCATATGGAGAATAAGCGTTTGTAAAAATAGTTTGTACAAGAGTAGAGAAAGTCATGTGAGTGCAACGCAGATTTTTGGTGTAGTATGCTTTCGTCTATCGCTTAACGTTTACCATTTATACAAGATTCGTCCCAATGAACAGGACTTCATAGAATTCCTCGAAAATTAAAGATGTACACTTTATTTTTCATGTAAATATTTTTAATATATGGTATGCTAATCAAAATCTAATGGCCATATATTAGCAAATCAAAATGTTCTAAAAATATTTCATATAAAGGCTAGTTTGGGGTGGGGGAATTTTGTTGCGAATCTTCGTGTCGCATGTTTGGAAGATATTGAAGCTAAACACTTGTCCGACTTTATTTGGGTTCAGGGCGCCTCAAAACAGTATTTCCGGTTTGAATTTGAATTTGAATTTGAATCAGTTACAGATGTCTATTCTGCCAATCTTATCGTTTTCGTATATCGTCCCGACGTGGCATTAGTGAATGAGTGGATCTGTTGCCGGTCCTCGTGATCTTGGACGCATGGTGCTCCGTTGCTTTACAGACCATGGATTCGAGTCCCTTTTAGACATAGATCCGTGTAAGTGTGTGTGTGGAGAGGGGGGGGGGGTAAAAGGAGAAAAAGTAACCAGAATCACAGGGGAAAAAGCTCCATCTTTTCCAATAATTGCAGAATTTGAAACGCCAAATTGGACGTTCATAACCAGATCTTGGCTCAAGATCGAGTACATTCAGGAGCTCACATATTACTTTAATAATAATCCTGTGGCGTTACAACCCATGAAGGGCCTTGATCTGCCAAACCGACTGCCGGCCTTACGCTCACGTACGCATGACAGATGTGGGTGATTATCCAACCGATGCGGGGAGGTGATGTGGCCAGCATCACGCATTGCCCAGCCTCCGTGCCGGGATCGCTGCCTATCGCAACTCCTCACTTTCCTCAAGATGCTGCGCGGGCGCCGATCCTATACGCGGGACTTAAAATCCGCCCCCTCCATAGGTGGGATGAAACCCGGGCGTATTCCGTGGCAAGGAACAAGAGCACCAGGCTGTGATACAACGTACAGACCTAATATGCGTAAGTGGCCTAAAATATGATGACAACTACGATGGCGATTCTTCTTTTGCTTTAAGTTTGGACATAATGCCAGTTGCGCACATATTTTTACCTTTACAGAACTGCAGTAGTTTAAGCCTTTATTGCTGCAGATAAAATACATTCGGACGTTAGCATACATTACTAGTTTTTTTAGGTAAAATATTGGGAAAACTTTGAACCCAAAGTGAATATGAAAACTGGTAAGGCAGCATTGCAAGAGAACACAACTGAAAAGGCCTGCATCTTTTATTTTTCATTTTACCCACATTAATTATTGCTTTAGAATTTCGAGAATGTGTAACCAACGTTCCGGCTTCTTAAGCCAGAGGTCTGGCTTCTTAAACCGGCTGGGGTGGGGGAATGTTCCTCTAACCAGCATCATTCCCTGTTATCCACAGAGTCTGGAAGTATGAATGTGGTAGTAAATATGAACGTTTCATAGAAAACACTAATAAAACCAACGCTTAAAAAATACCTACAGTTAACGAGTTATAACAGTAGTTTCTCAAATACAAGACCCCGATATGAATGGAAATTAAAGGGGTGTCACATTGTCTTTGAATGTCGCGAGCGCATACTCAAGTGAGTTTTCTTAGCCTGCGGATTGAGAAGTTATGCAGTCCCAGCGTTGTACAGGTTATACCAATGCAAACTGCCACGCGTCGTTATCAATTTCGGCCGAAATGACTGCTTTGAACTGGTCTGCATGCAGTGACTTGCACTTGTAGCGCATCAGTGTGCGCGTTGGCCTTCAGTAGTGAAGATCCCAGGTTCAAATACGGCCACTAGAAGGTACTTTTTATGTTTAGTAAATTAAACTAGAACTGATAGTTTGACATGGAAGTGGCGTTTCACTTAATTAGTCTCATTAAAATACAAATTGTTACTTGTTAGAATATGCTTTAATGAACATCATAAATAAATGCAGTAAAATGAATAAAAGCTCATTTATTGACAGGTATATTTGAACTTCCGACCTTCAATCAACAGCCTGGTGAATGCGGTGTCAGCACGTGCATTTCGCATCGTCTGTAAAATGCAGGGTTGCCTAGTTACCAATCCACAGGATGAGAAGACTCACTGTTTGTTAATAAAGGACTTAACCAGATGATTAGTACCGAAACAGGGAGACAGATGAATAGTATGGTGTTGGATGATTAGAAAGTTTGTCGAATCTTTGCCTGCAGAGTGCAGCATTGTATGTTACATATTTCTGTGAATAATACACCGTGTGCATACATACACTACGCGGTATGTCGGTCGTTAACAACTACTGTTATCACTGAAAGGGTTAAGAGGAAAAGAGAGAGCAAACCCTGTTCCATATAACGTATCTCTCACCTCACATTGGCTACAGTCATGGAATATGTTGTTGTGCGATACAAAGTTGTTCCGTGTTTAACATGATCAGTTATCTTAAGATATTCGAAGAGAATTGTCTAATTTACATTTTCATAACCGCATGAATCAAATATGTTATGCAACAGAGTTAATGTACTTAGAATGCATGTAAATTCGTATCGACAAATAGATAAGAGGATCCTTCGGTTTAAACCTGTCTTTCAGGATGACGAAAGGACGTGCTTTATCATTAAAAGACTGTTTTAATCGCCTGATCTTGCATTGCACAGGACTTGTATGTCAAATACATCGCCATTCAAACGTCCACGTTAGCCAATCAGGAGGAAGGGAAAGGAAAGGGAGCGCGGAAGAATACCTATAAGTGGAGCAAGATTATAAGAAACGGCAATTACTGTGCGAAACACAATGGCAAGCCGCCAATGCATTACTTTCTCCTAAAAAACTGCAAGCATGTTAAAGGGCTTCACTAACCATAACACTAGTCTGCATTTTCTAACTTCTTGTCAGATGAATTCTTAAAAGTAGGTGTTCTTGAATCAAGTTTTTATGCTGATTCCAGAAATAACTTCATTTTTTGTATCACGTCAGGTTTTTACACAAAATAAGAAGTAATGTTTGACAATTTTACTAATAAGCGTAGAAAAGTATTCAAATACCATTTCACACAAGGTGAGTTTTTATTCAAGAAACGTTTTAAGAATACTCTCAAAAACTCCCCTAATTTATTTCATGACTACATTTTAACAAAACAAGAAGCCAAAGTATTTCATTTAATTTTTTTCAAACTTTCTCTTCTTTGACTTCCTTGCAGATCTTTGAAGATGATTGTCCCTCCTCAACATCCAACAGTAGTCGGTCATCATAGTTTCATTCCATCTTCCCTGGTACCTCCTCTCCATTTCCTTAATATCTTGGTGAAAACGTTCACCCTGCTCTTCACTATCATGTCCCAGATTATCTGGAAAGTAGTCGATGTGTGAATGCAGAAAATGCACCTTTACACTCATGTTACAACCCCTCTTCTTGAAATTTTCCAACATTGGCCTTGTAATTAGAATCTTTGTTATTGCCTAAGAAGTTTTCAGTAACTGAACGGAAGGCGTTCCATGCTTCTATTTCTCTCTCATTCATTGTCTTCTCAAAATCTTCATCCTTCAACAATTTCTTTATCTGAGGGCAACAAAAATTCCAGCCTTTAATTTGTTTTGTGTAATGAAGGGGAATTGCTGGGAAAGGTACTTGAAGCAGGGTCCATCCTGTGGTAGAGCCCTTACAAATTGCTTCATCAAGCGCAATTTTATGGGTAGTGGCGTTAGCAATATCTTTAAATCTCTATATTTTTGAAGTAAAATTGTGAAAAAACTGTACGTGATAGAAAAAAACTAAAAGGAATTCTGAAATCAGCATAAAAAAGTGCGTCAGAATCGCTTATTAGTTTTCGGTCATCCGATATCATGCAGACTAGTGTAATCGATAGATTATAACAGCTTCATTAAGTTAGGCGAGTACTGTTATCGGTCATATTTCGTCAACCGGTAATTGACGATTCTATCGTAAACCATAAATACTTTGTTCTTTTGACCACTGCTTGTTCGCCTGCAAAGTGCGTATACAGATGGGGATAGCGCAGATTATACCTGGGATTCCATTTCACTTACGTTACACCTGCAGGGCCTATGACTGACAAAATATGGGGCAGCAGGAGATTAGCGTAGCACAACATTTGCAGTAGACTGTACCTTGCGCGTAACATATAGGCAGTGTCTATAGTACACCAGGGACGTTATTCTTCTCCCACCCCTTCCTGCAGAAACAACACAACAACCAAATGCAACAAAACCAAAACAGATCCCAGGTACTGTGAGAACTGGAGGGATGGTCACTGGTTTCTCTCCCCTTCCACATGCAGGCAGGCGGCTATGGATGGCGGTACAGGGAATTAAACTGGGTACATCGCGGACAATATTTCACTTAAGCCCATACTCTCTAGCCTAGAGCCGTTATTACCAGTAATGCCGAGTTATCGTTAAGCAATCTCACTTAATCTTGCCCCCACGATTCCTTGGCATCGGCTTGCCGCAGTAAATATGTATGCTGTAGAGTGTCGATAGTTCCAAAGCGGATATCCGACACATCACTTATCTTCAAATACCATATAAAATGCCAATGCAGAAAACACAAGTTCAGAAGTGCAGTAGAACCTCTGTAATCCGAAACACTTATAAACGAAACGACCAAAAAAATTCTGATGTGTTACACTCACATGACTTTCGCTATTCTTGTACAAACTATTTTTAGAAACGCTTATTCTCCATATGCTTCATGTTAATCGAGATGTTAATCTTATTGTTAATTTTCTTGTAGCTGCAAGGGGAATTGGTAGACTTTAAGCGATAGTCAAATATTTTAAAAGCTGGTTGCTATGTGGAGTATTCCATTCTCTTTGCATTACCAGGACCGAAAAAAAATGAATAACGAATTCTTATTTGAGAAAAACTATAAGTATTGGAAAATTTAAGGGAATAACAAGCAATATCTCGAAAATGGTTCACTCAACAGACAAAAATGTATATGACATAAATTGTGTATTTTAACGCGATCTCATTTTTTTGTGTAGTAAAGCTTTGTCTATACCTTATGGCTTACCAGTTATGCAAAAGTCGTTCACAATGAAGAATTCTTTTGGAGACATTCCCAGAAAATTTGAGATATACATTTCATCTGTTATGAAAATATCTTAAACATATGATATTTTAATCAAAAGCGTTAGAGCCATTTTTGAGAAAATTAAAATTTTCGAAAAATGTTCCATGTAAAAGGTTATCTAGGGTGGGGGGATTTTCTTGAAAACCTTCGTGTCGCATCTCTGGAAGATACTGAACCTAAATACCAAGTTTGGTGTTTATCTGACTGTTCGTTTCTGAGTTATGCTGTCCACAGACAGACAGACAGACACACACACACACACACACACACACACACACACACACACACACACATTTCGGTATCGAATTTTTGAGTGGAATGCAATACTTCCCCTACTTACTATACGTAGTAGAGAATGTAAGAATTAAATCGACCCAAAATGACCACCATAACGTCCTCCAAACAAAACAAGACTAATGGCATTTACTTTCCCCCATAATATCAAGCATTTTTTATTAAAGACATTTCTTTCTACAACGCTTAATTTTGGAAATACTGCACTGTCTCAACTTCACCCGGTACAAAGGAGTGATTCGAGCTCAAGTAACATAATTTTTAATAACGCTCATAATAAAGGCAGAACGTAAGAGGCAGTCCACTGTATCATCTGCAGCAGTGCAAGACAGTAAACAACCACATCCCCACTGATGTCAAGAAAGCTCTCAGCTGTCTAACGTCACAACGTCGCAGCAAAACACACACATAAAGTCTGTGGCAGCGCAGGTGAAGTCGCGCCATACATATACAATAAAAGACTGAACTTGTTTTTGTATATAAGACACGTGAGTGATGTAGGTCACACTTTTCTATGAAGTATTGCTATATCGTATTCCTCCCTCCTGCAGTCAGATGATGCTATACATTTATGACAGTGCGGTCTTTTCACCGGCTATATGTAACACAAATTACTTCAATGTATTCTGATTTTAATGCTCCTCTGTTTGTTTACCTATTTATTTCAGTGAATGCCTTGCGTTATTTGTGTTTTGTTCTATCTTCTTTCTTTCAGTGAATTATTTGCGTTATTTGATTGGGGCTTTATTTCTAGTGTTATCACTTCCTTTCATTTTACTTTGCGCCAATTTGCAGTCGCTTTGACTTTGAATATTTATCAACTTCCTATATTGAAACTCGTAATCTCTTTCTCGTTCGGAAAAGCATAATAATTTTGCGATGACATGAAATCTAGAGTGCGTAAAATATTCAGTGCAGTAAATGTACAAAAACTACACGTAAAAACATCTGATGTGTTACACTCACATGACTTTCTCTACTCTTGTACAAACTATTTTTATAAGCTTATTCTCCACATGCTTCACGTTAATCGAGATGTTAATCTTATTGCTAATGTTCTTGTAGATGCCAGTGGAATTGATAGGCTTTAAGCGATAGTCAAATATTTTAAGAGCTAGTTGCTATGTAGAGTATTCCATTCTCTTTGCATTACCAGAAAAAAAACTGGTTTACCAGTAATGCAAAAGTCGTTCACAATGAAGAATACGTTTGGAAACATTCCCAGAAAATTCGAGATATACATTTGATTTGTCATGAAAATATCTTAAGCGTATGATATTTTAATCAAAATCGAAAGTCATTTTTGAGAAAATTGAAAATTTCGAAAAATGTTCCATGTAAAGGGTAATCTGGGGTGGGGGACTTTTCTTGAAAATCTTCGTGTCGCATCTCTGGAAGATACTGAACCTAAATACGAAGTTTGGTGTTTATAGGACTGTTCATTTCTGAGTAGCATAACTCAGAAACGAACAGCATAGTTAACTGACAGACACACAGGGACATGTTTCCAAAAATACTGCTGACATATGACGTTCACCGGGGATTCGCCATACCCACACCATGCCATCGGATCGCTACATTGTGTACCGTGATTCGTCACTCCACACAACGTTTTGCCACTGTTCAATCGTGTAATGTTGACGCTCCTTACACCAAGCGAGGCGTCGATTGGCATTTTCCTGATGTTTGGTTTATGAGCAGCCGCTCGACCATGGAATCCAAGGTTTCCCACCTCACGCCTAACTGCCATAGTACTTGGAGTGGATCTTGATGCAGTTTGGAATTTCTGTATGATGGTCTGGATAGATGTCTGCCTATTACTCTTTACGACCCTCTTCTAAAGTCGGCGGTCTCTGTCAGTCAACAGACGAGGTCGGCCTGTACGCTTTTGTGTTGTACATATCCCTTCACGTTTCCACTTCACTATCACATCAGAAACAGTGGACCTAGGGATGTTTAGGAGTGTGGAAATCTCGTATACAGACTTCTGACACAAGTGACACCCAATCAGCTGACCACATTCGAAGTCCGTGAGTTTCACGGAGCGTCCCATTCTGCTGTTTCACGATGTCTAATGACTACTGAGGTCGCGGATAATGAGTACCAGCAGCAGGTGGGAGCACAATGCACCTAAGATGAAAAACGTATGTTTGTGGGGGTGTCCGGATACTTTTGATCACATAGTGTAGAAACTATAAAGTGGATTGGTGAAGTAAAAAATTGGCAGGAATTACCCAATACGATATCCTAAACACAGCTATCTTTATAATCAAAGTGCATAAGTTGCAAGTTGACCAAGAGGACAAACTGAAGGAAAAAAAAACACGGAATAACTTGGAGAGACGAGAGAAAGAAAGCCCACAGCTAAAGAATGAGAGAGCTATGGATTTAAAGGAAAACAAAGAAACATCTTGAAGTATTTTGCATAGTTCTACATGGGTTCATTAGCAAAATCAATAATAATAATAATTATTATAGATAAACACAAATAAGACAAATACAATACTTTGCAAATTGTTCATAATTTGAAGGGCGTTGATGCAAACTAACGCTAAAAGTTGTATGTAAATTAGTGGCATCACTAGGCCTAGCACTAGACATTGTGTTGTTTTCTGAGGACGCTCAATTCCCTTCGGCGAATGGCTTTCTATTTGTTTCGAAATAAAATATCTATTTTCTTAAAAACTACGGGAGAGATTGTAAGACTTCATTTTTCTTTTTCCCCCCTCTGTTGTCAGGTTTATGACACTGAGTTTATCATCATCCTATACGTATGGATTAAAATGATGTATGAGCATAGATACGAAGTCAATACTAGAACAAGCCTGTACTGATGTTACTTAATAAATCCAGCTTCTCCGGTTTTATGGAATTTGATATATTTAGCTTGGCAACACTGCTCATGTGTTCTTCGCTACATGCAAGAACACGAAAAATGGTAGGGGAATCCAGAGCACGCTGACCGAAATATTTTCTCCGTTAGAAGGCACAAGAATGCTAAAGCATGCTTTTCAATACAGCCCAGAAAGGGAAGAAACGTTTCAAAAGAATGACGAGGGAAGTGAAATTTGTAGAAGATATTTTGAAATGGAAATGAATACCTACTAAGGTGCAGCTCATCTGACGCTTTGCAGTCACATTTTGCTTTCTTAAGTTTCTAGGTTTGCACTTTTAAACTGATTACGACGAATATCTGCACAGAAATGTCTTAAAAGCACTTTGTCAAACGCAGGAGATTAAGGCGAAATATCTGTCTCGCAGATACCGTAGATAAAGCTCGTATAATCCGTAACGGTGTTTCGATATATAACTATACAAAGTAGTACAATGTGACGTGACTCTATGCAATGTAGGAGTATAATATGTAGTACTAAAAATCTGATTGTTACATTCACATGACTTTCCCTGCCCTCTATCGGTTATTAGTGGGATTACAAACTATTCCTACAGAATAGTTGTATTTCTTACTTCATTTTAATCGAGATAAACCTTTGTAGAAATTGCTGCATTATACATGTCAAATGTTTAAGAATTGGACGCTATTATATGCTAGCCTTAAAATTCCATACCCTTTCCATGCAATCGCCACAAACATTCTGAAAATTTACAGGACTTGATGACTAAGTATTGAACAATTCGAACCATTAATAACAGATATCTCGGTGTTGTGGCATATTTAGTGACCAAAAAAGTTATTTGAAATAAAGTTATGTTTTAAAGAGATCTCATTTTTAATATTGTACGTCTTCGTCTACCGTTTAAGGTTTACCAGTTATACAAGATTATACAAAATTCCTTCCGCATGAAGACACGATAGTCCTTGAAAATTAAAGATTTACCCACATTTTATTCGTTATGTAAATATCTTTAATGTATTGTATTTTAATCAAAATCGTTTGAGCCATTTTTTAGAAAATAAAAATTTCGAAAAATGTTCAATATAAGGGGTAGTTTGGCTGGGAAGATTTTCTTGAAAATCTTACATTGCATCTTTGGAAGGTAGTGTACTTAAATCCCAAGCATTGTATTATCCACTTTTCGTTTTTGAGTTATGCTGTACATAGTTACACATACGAACCATTTTGTAATTCTTATTGGATTCAAGGACCTCAAAACATGTATTTCCGATGAAATCTCCTTATGGAATTTTTGGGTGAAATACAATACATCCTCTACCTGCTATGTAGGTGGTAGGGAAAGTAAAACGAACTATATATGATTGTCTTAACGATAGTTAACCTATCCTAACGCAACTAAAAGGTTCCTGTATGTTCAAAACATTACATTATATCCAATTGTCAGTGACTAAATTTTACGGTCCACCATCTTTTACACTTATTCCAGATAAATTTTTTTAGCATTTTTTTTTAGAAAATAAAACATTTGAAAAAAATCTGATGTGCTACACTCACATGACTTTCTCTACTCTTGTACGAACTATTTTTACAAACGTTTATTCTCCATATGCTTCATGTTAATCGAGATATCGAGATGTCAATCTTATTGCTAATTTTCTTGTAGATGCAAGGGGAACATGGTAGGTTATAAGCGATAGTCAAATCTTTTAAGCGCTGGTTGCTATGTGGCGCATTCTAATCTGTTTGCATATCCAGGACATAACGAATTTGAGAAAAAGTGTAAGTATTGGAAAATTTAAGGAAATAACAAGCAATATCTCGAAAATGGTTCACTCAACTAAAAAAATGTATATGACATAAATTGTGTATTTTAACGCGATCTACATTTTTTCTTTAGTAAAATTTTGTCTATCTCTTATGGTTTACCAGTTATGCAAAAGTCCTTCACAATAAAGAATACTTTTGGAGACATTCCCAGGAAATTCAAGATATATATTTTATTTGTCATAAAAATATCTTAAACATATGATATTTTAATCAAAATCGTTAGAGCCATTTTTGAGAAAATTAAAATTTTCGAAAAATCTTCCATGTAAAGGGTACTCTGGGGTGGGGGGATTTTCTTGAAAACCTTCGTGTCGCATCCTTGGAAGATACTGAACCCAAATACCAAGTTTAGTGTTTATCCGACTGTTCGTTTCTGAGTTATACTGTTCACAGACACACAGACAGACACACAGACAGACACACAGACACACACACGGACATGTTTCCAAAAATGCTTTTTTTGGATTCAGGGGCTCTCAAAACATGTATTTCCGGTGAAATCTCGATATCGAAATTTTGGGTGGAATACAATACTTCCCCTACTTACTATATGCGTAGTAGAGAAAGTAAAAATGTTCAGTATAAAGGGTAGCTGAGGTGGGGAGATTTTCCTGAAAATCTTCGTGTCGCACCCTTGCAAGATACTAAACTCAAATTCCAAGTTTGGTATTTATCCGATTTTTCGTTTTTGAATTATGCTCTTCACACGCACCCGGACATGTTTCCAAAAAAGGCTTTACTTGGATTCAGGACGCCTCAAAACATGTATTCCCGATGAAAACTCGGTATCGAATTTTTTAATGGAATGTAATACTTCCCCTAATTACTATACATAGTAGAGAGAGTAATAAATGTTTAAGAAATACAACTTGTTATAAGTGATGTTGTTGGTGCTAAAGTTGGTTTTAGATTAGGGTATTCCATCCCAAATCCTCAGACAGAGATCTGCTTAGTGTTTTAGTAAGTTATGAATTTCAATTAGGTGTTTTATAGGCCATGTCGTCAGAAAGAATAGGACTTTTCAATTGTGGAAAAATTATCAAAATCGGTTCAGTAGTTTTTGAGATTACCACACACACACACACACACACACACACACACACACACACACACACACACACACAAACACACACACACGTCGTCCTTCGCGGTGTAGTGTTTACCATGCTAGCTTCTAGTTCCCGAGGTCGCGGGTTCAAACCCGGCGGAGGGCAATGGATTTTTTCGGACGTAAAAATTCTTAGCATGGCTTCCCGTTTCGTAGATTTACGGCATGTAAAAGAACCTCAAGCTTGATAAAGAGGGCCTCTGAGCAAAATTGCCGGTCTTTCACACAAAATATAGAATGGGACGCTAAGGACCATAGCAGTTAAAGAGCGTCCATAAATAAAACTCAATTTAATTTACACACATGCAGCTTTCTTTCCTAGGGATAACCCACCCGCATTCCATTGGAAGAGCTTTTAAGTATTGGCGAGCTGAGAAATGTTTCTTGTAGATGTCTCAACCCGGAGATCCGATTGTGAAACTATTATTCCGGATTTTTATTCACAAGATTCATCTTCACATATAGGTAGGTCATTTTAAACTCTAGACCCAAATCGTACACTTGAGTAAAACGTCTCATAAAAGTAGCAATTCAAGCCGTAAACAACACTAGACTCCGTGCAGCAGTAGAAAACAAAAAATGGGAATGCCCGTTGCAAAATCCAAAAGCTGTACCACATCTGCCATGTAAAACAGCAGTCGCACAATCCAGGCTAATAACAGAATATGACTGCCTTGCGAAACACCTTGAGGCAGTATTTTTAACACTTAAATAATTTCAGTCAAATTATATAATATAAAATATAATAACAGCGCGATTAAAGCAATATGTGTATAATATAATATATAAAATGCATATAACAGTCATTGTATTAATATTTATATTATTATGTACATGTTCAATAATGTTATGTGAATGTATAAGGTAATTTAATAATGTAGGAGCTGTGAGAATAATAGGTTAAAAACTGCTAACAATGAGGTAACAATGAGGTAGCCTTGAAGCAGTAATGAGTTAGAAGGTTTAATAATGCTACTAGTCATTCTTGGAAACAATAATTAATTTTTGAGGCAGTTTATAAAATAGCCAATCAACAACCAGAAAAAAAACTTAAGTTAAATGAAAGTATCCTATTGGAGTAGAATATGCCAATCAGAAACTGAAATAGGGCAAATTGTACAAATTCAGAAGGCAGTTGCTACTAGACAGCGTTACTAACCGGACGTGAGACACGTCCTCGAGAAGTTTAATACGTATTCAGTGTGAGACGAAAATAGTTTACGTGTTAAAAAGTGCAAGTAATTAATAAAAGAATCTCACAGCTCTCTATATCAGTGAAGTGTTATTTAAATCGGGTCAAGAATTAATAAAAAGGACTGAAGTAAAAATTATAATCTGTGTAAGTCTACATTCTTAGCCGCACTACACCCTGCAAAGAAATCCATCTAACAATAATACTGACGCAGCCGAGGCAAACATAAAGAAACAGTCAAATTACAAAGTTAATATTTTTAAACTTGGGGCGAAGGCCACCGGAAAATTTTTACCATACGTGCGGTTGCACTACTTCAAGTTCGGCTCCCCAACAGTCGAAATACAATACAACTCCTCCTAAAATAATAATAATAAACCTACTTCAATCTGCTTCAGATCAACAACTACACACCATCTAAATGCATCTTATGCAAAAGTACAGAAGAGGATATGGACGAATACGATCTGGACATAGCATTGCATTACAAAGTGAATATTGCAGGACAGCCAAGTGCTGGAGAGCAAGACAGCTAATGACTTTGCTGTCAAATGCAGCACATTAGAAAGCAACGTGCATACATACATATTTTCTCTTTATAATACTGGAATAGATAATGCGATGATTGGTTTTTGGTTAACAATCCATGGCATAAGCAGGACTAAAAATCCGCTGTGTTACACTCACATGACCTTCTTTACTCGTGTACAAACTATTTTTACAAACGCTTATTCTCCATATGCAAGGGGAATTGGTAGGCTTTAAGCGATAGTCAAATCTTTTAAGCGCTGGTTGCTATGTGGCGCATTCCATTCCCTTTGCATGTCCAGGACATAAAAAAATGAATAACGAATTTGAGAAAAAGTATAAGTATTGGAAAATTTAAGGGAATAACAAGCAATATTTCGAAAATGGTTCTCACAACAACAAAAATGTATATGACATAAGTTGTGTATTTTAACGCGATCTATATTTTTTGTGTAGTAAAACTTTGTCTATCTCTAATGGTTTACCAGTTATGCAAAAGTCGTTCACAATGAAGAATACTTTTGGAGACATTCCCAGAAAATTCGAGACATACATTTCATTTGTCATGAAAATATCTTAAACATATGATATTTTAATTAAAATCGTTAGCGCCATTTTTGAGAAAATTAAAATTTTCGAAAAATGTTCCATGTAAAGGGTAATCTGGGGTGGGGGGATTTTCTTGAAAACCTTCGTGTGGCATCTCTGGAAGATACTGAACCTAAATGCCAAGTTTGGTGTTTATCCGACTGTTCGTTTCTGAGTTATGCTGTTCACAGACACACACACACACGGACATGTTTCCAAAATTTTTTTTTTTTGGATTCAGGGGGTTTCAAAACATATATTTCCGGTGAAATCTCGGTATCGAATTTTTGGGTGGAATACAATACTTCCCCTACTTACTATACGTAGTAGAGAAAGTAAAAAAAGACCAAAAAGTCAACTTAAAGGGGATGATAGATTTCAGAGGGAGCACATTGCTTGCAGTAATATGGCTCACAACTAATCCCTAGCTTTCAGTGTTAATTCTAAGTTCTAATGCCTAGAATAAGTATCCTTTGCAGTATTTCAAATGCCTTTAAAGACACACGAAACAAGTTGCGGATATTGATTTCGGAAGGAGTGCAAAGTAGAGGCCATGGCGTGCCTAGCAGCTAACTTTGTTCAACAGTTGGTAACAACGGATTGTTACCGTTCCTGGATTTCAATTGCTCGGACACACAGAGGCCCCTGTTTTCTGGCCCGCTGCCGACTTTTACCAGGACCGTTCCCGTCATTGTTTTACATGCCTATCCTGATTACTCTCTTCTCTTTCCAGGAACGGAATGGGAGGCGTGCCAAAGAGAATACAAAATAGGAAACGAGAACTACCACATAACGCCCGATCGATATTGCACCACCTTTATCATCGACCGTAAATACCTACCTATTACGCAACAGAAGAAATCCTGCAGCGCAAACAGCGGATCCGAGCACTGCCTCAGATCAGAACTACTGCTAACACGGTTACCACGTGCTAGAATACCGATGTCCCTGATTATAATAACGCAAAGAATCATTCAACCGATGTAGTAAAACTTTCAGATGTTATATTTCATGTTATGTCAGGCATCAAAACAACCGGTGTCTGCTTTGTGGCATCGCTGTGAACATTTCTTGTATTGAAAAACAGCATTAAAATCTCTTCAGTGAGTGTTTATTCGTCCTCAATTCAATCTCCTATGAAAACTGAAACCTAGTCAGTATTTAATCCGTTTATCGTCAAAATGCTTGAAATAAATTTACCAATTAAAAAATCTGACTTTTGTACAAACTATTTTTACAAGCGCTTATTCTCCATATGCTTCATGTTAATCGAGATAGCGAGATGTTAATCTTATTGCTAATATTCTTGTAGATGCAAGGGGAATTGGTAAGCTATAAGCGATAGTCAAATATTTTAAGAGCAGGTTGCTATGTGGAGTATTCCATTCTCCTTGCATTACCAGGATAAAAAAATGAATAACGAATTCCCATTTGAGAAAAAGTATCAGTATTTGTCTGTCTCTTATGGTTTACCAGTCATGCAAAAGTCGTTCGCAATGAATACTTTTGGGGACATTCCCAGAAAATTCAAGATATACATTTTATTTGTCATGAAAGTATCTTAAATATATGATATTTTAATCAAAATCCTTAAGAGCCATTTTTGAGAAAATTGAAATTTTTGAAAAATGTTCCATGTAAAGGGTAATCTGGGGTGGGGGGATTTTCTTGAAAACCTTCGTGGCACATCTCTGGAAGAACCTATAAACCAAGTTTGGTGTTTATCCGACTGTTCGTTTCTGAGTTATGCTGTTCACAGACAGACACACACACGGACGTGCTTCCAAAAATGCTTTTTTGGATTCAGGGGTTCTCAAAGCATATATTTCCGGTGAAATCTCGGTATCGAATTTTTGGGTGGAATACAATACTTCCCCTACTTACTATACGTAGTAGAGAAAGTAAAAATTTATATGACATAAATTATGTATTTTAACGCGATCTATATTTTTTGTGTAGTAAAATTGCGTCTATCTGTTATGGTTTACCAGTTATGCAAAAGTCGTTCACAATGAAGAATACTTTTGGAGACATTCCCAGAAAATTTTAATTTTCTCAAAATCGTTAGAGCCGTTTTTGAGAAAATTAAAAATTTCCAGAAATGTTCCATGTAAAGGATAATCTAGGATGGGGGGATTTCCTTGAAAACTTTCGTGTCGCATCTCTGGAAGATACTGAACCTATATACCAAGTTTGGTGTTTATCCGACTGTTCGTTTCTGGGTTAAGCTGTTCACAGACAGAACACACACGGACATGTTTCCAAAAATACTTTTTACTTTCTCTACTACTTATAGTAAGTAGGGGAAGTATTGTATTTCACCCAAAAATTCGATACCGAGATTTCTACGGAAATATATGCTTTGAGCATTTTTGGAAACATGTCCGTGTGTGTGTCTGTAGTGGTTTGTACAAGAGTAGAGAAAGTCATGTGAGTGTATCACATCAGACTTTTTTTTCTACAGTTTAATATGGTTTGTTATTGATCTAATAAATCTAGTTTCTGTTAATGTTATAAAGAAGCACTACAAAGGGAAGTAAACTTCATTTTAAAGGCTGGGTCGAATCGTCAGAAAAAAACTTCATTTAATTGGTGCAGGTAAGGTACAGAAGCAAAAGGTTCTCCAACTACACCACAGAAGGCGTGCTGTATCATTTCCAAGGCAAACAGAAGAAGATGACCCAAATTATTGCCTGATACTCCACAAGACAGCGGGATGACATTCCAACCTTGGCCAAGAACCGAACGAAAATAGTTTTGCTAGTCGAACATCCAGTTGAAGATGAGGTGTTATCGAAAAACTTTAAATCCTCATTTCTGTTGTCTGTGAGGATTATGTTGGATAGAAATTGCTTGTATTTCTTAACCAAGTGCATATCTTCCAATCTTCAAAACAACCAATATTCACTGTTTTATATAATTTAAATTATGTATTACACGGCCAAGGCGAGTACAGTCCTGCCTTGGGAGCGGAAAGACGGTGAACTAACGCGATGACGTAATACTTCACGCATACGTCAGAAAATGCTGCACTATCTGATTTACTCTTTAACACATCGCGTAATGTTCACGTGCTAATGATGGACGTAAGGAAATAAGAGTTATTCACGAGCGAGCTCCTTGTGTTTTTTGCAATATTATACATTTTGTGATGAAGAGAAGGAAGGTCAGAATGTACCGTTCTTCGATACAGGACTGCGCTTGCCTTGGTCAGGTTATACTAAATCTTTTCTAGTTTTGTTTTAGACCTTCCTTTATACTAATTATCTAGGTCATTTTCTTATTAATCTCTTTCCTTACTCAATTCCTACATTCCATGCTAATAAGTTACATTTTATAGGTTCTTCAATTTAATTTAGAATTATGTTGTGTGCCTCTGTGCCGTGATAGTTAACGCAATGGGCCAGGGTTCAACTCCAGGCCGGGGCGAGGGATTTTCAGTCGTAGGAAACTTACCATGTTGAGTCCAACACTGAGTCTAAATGATACCTCTACATTACCGCGTGGTGTAGTGGTTACCGAGGTCGCGGGTTCAAACCCGGCGGAGGGCGATGGATTTTTTCGGGCGTAAAAATTCTTAGCACGGCTTCCTTCGGATGCCCGTGTCGTAGATTTACGGCACGTAAAAGAACCTCAAGCCTGAGCAAAATTACGATCTTTCACGCCCATAGGACCATAGTAGTTAAAGAGCGTCCATAAATAAAAAAAACTATGGAAGGCAATAATAGACACCACAGCAAAAGCTTGCCTCGCATGTTTTTGGATGAGTAAATGCTTCTCAACGGCGACCTAGCGACCTGTTTTCAGGAAATATCCATCACTACCTTTTTGCTCTGTTAATAAACATGTCGCTCGGTCATTTTCATTGAGATGTATCAGGAGTTGGAAATAGTCAGACAGACAGGCCTCCAGTAATTGGAACACAGCACCGCACAACCCTTTGTACTTCCAACGTGACCCCTGGGATGAAGGGGAGACCCGAAGGGCGACGCGATTGACGATGTGCACTAGAAAGGACGGGGTCCCTAACGATTCCAACATGGCACCAATCCAGACCGCCGGCCGGCTAGCCCTGCCTGAACCACCTGCAACCGGGGTCCCGGGTGTAGACGAGACAGCTCCCAGGAAGGAAGGGGGTCCCAGCATTCCTACCAAGCGCAAGGGAGAAATCTTTTCAGAACGCAAATTCCACCGTTCTGTCGCAACCAACTTCTGCCGTTACCTAGTCCTAAAACAGATGAGAGGAAATGATGGACAGGAAATTCGTGGCAGGAGGGGAACCACTTCTTACCTAAGAAGGAATATCTTTACGTTATTAGCACCAGGCTTTGGTCGCCAATTTGAAGAAGGTGTATTGTAGTTCCACAGTTGGGGAGCCAAAACTTGAAGTAGGTGCAACCGTACGATACAAACTTTCCGGTGGCCTTTACCCCCACGTTTAAAAAATCAACTTTTTAATGTTTAATGTTTATTTAAATATTATATATTTAAGCCTCGGCTTACTCAGTATAATTTACAGAAACACGTATCTCTTAGCAGGGCTGAACGGCTAAAGAATGAAGGTTTACACAACTTATAATGTTATTTAACTTCGTTTTATTAATGTTTCACAGGATTAAATAACACTTCACTGATATATCCTACTGTAGAGCTGTGAGATTATTGTTACTTGTAATTTTTAACACGTAAACTTTATATTATTCGCGCCGTAATGAATTTTTTTATGTCTCTCACTGAATACGTATCGAGCGAACTGCTCTGGAACGCTGTCTAGTAGCGTCTGGCGTCTACCGCTCAAATTCGTATATTTCCACTATTTCAAGTCTCTGATTGGATACTTTTTCTCCAATAGAATACTTTTATTTAACTTAAAGCTTTTCTAGTTTTTGATTGGCTATTTATAAACTGTTTTAAATATTACATTATTGTTCCAAGAATTATTAGTAGCATTATTAAACTTTCTAATTCATTATTGCCTCAAGGTTACCTCATTGTTAACAACTTTCGGCTTCTATTATACATGTACATAATAATATAAACATAATACAATGACTGTTACGTACATTTTACGTATTATTACATACACATATTGCTTTTAAGGCAGGATGTTGTTATATTTTATATTATATAATTAGACTGATATTATATAAGTGTTGAAAATGCTGCCTCAACGTTACCGCGGACCTATTCTATGCAACAAATTCGCTTTAGTCGTCGTTCCCATATAGCATATGACCTTCGGGGTTATCTCTTTCTACCAAGCGATGACTGGACACATTTCTGAGGTGGAGGCCTCCAGCGGGCAGAGTCCGTTGCCTCCGATAGTAGGGTGATTATGAGAATGGCGGTGCAATGAGAGGAGTTCACAGCTTTTACCGAGACTTCCGAACCTCTTTGGACCTCGGGAGTACTTCACAGGTAAAGGAATGGATAAAGCGAACTTAAAAGCGCCACTCCTGAGCCGGGAATGAGCCCCGGACCCTCAGTACGAGCTCTGGAAACGAAACCACTGCGCTATCCCGGCGCCCTAATTCACTTTAGTGATGCATCGCACTTGCACTTAACATGGCAAACGATAAATTGAGAATTAATCTGAAACAAATAAGCTGTAATTAAATAAATAATAAGCAGAATGCGTCATAAGACCTTGAAAGCGAAACTGCCCTTACATATCCAAATAAATAAAATGAATGTTTGTTAAGCCAAAGGAATTCCTGCTGGTCAGATAGGTCGAGTGGAAAGAGAACTGGCGAAGGAAGGCAGGATAAAGCCGTATTGTAAGACTGTATGTGTGAGGGAAGGAGGCAGGGTGGCATGGAATGCAGCAACAGCAATCACGGAGGTAGAGCCGCGGGGGAGGGGGGGAACACAGCCGGCAATCCGACTAACAATCCGGAACAGATTCCAAACACAGACATTTGGTGGCGGTTTTAATTTCAGCTGCTGCGCGCCGCTCTTCAGCCTAATGGTTTTAAATAAAAGGGCTTTTAACAAATTAGATGCCGCGACTCTACACAACAGAGCACCGCATTCCGATGTCGCGATTTCTGAGCTACTAGGTGTGGGAGGAATTCGATATCTGCAACCGTAACGGAGTAATGACCTGAAAAATTATCTTGTATTGGCTGCGTGGCTACCGGGAATTTAACAGTCCGGTTCTCGCGATGTAGGCAAAAATCCCCAATGGAATTCAACGGAAAGGAAGACTAACGTCTCATTTTAGATTCCTAAGTGAAGCTATTACATGCCCTACTTGACTGTACACTCAAAATTTGCAGAAACGACAGGCTACCTGGGGCAGACAGCAGAGAATACACCTACCCTCTCAGTTTGTACAGTAACCCTACAAATATACAATGCAGAGAAAATAAACTTGAACACCTCCCTGGCATCGTATTGTACGCTGTTACTGTTTCAAGGCTGAGTGAGGCAAGTTAACAGGCTCCTTTATTACTTTTTCTACCAGGACCATAGAGGTAGAGAAGGTATTGCATTCCACCCAATAATTCGATACCGAGATATCACCGAAAATACATGTTTTGAGACCCCCTGAACTTAAAACGCAATTTTTGGAAAAAGCTCCGTGTGTGTGTGAAGATAAACAGCAGAACTCAAAAACAAAACGTCCGATAAACACCAAATTGGTATTTAAGTTCAGTATCTTCCAAAGATGCGACACGAAGATTTTCAAGAAAATCCCCCCATTCCAAATTATCCCTTGCATAAAACGGATTTTGAGTGAAATACCATATATTAAAGACATTTACGTGACAAATAAAATGTATATTTTGAATTTTCTGGGAGTAGCCTGTGAAGTCCTCTTCATTTGGAAGGAATTTTGTATAATCTTGGAACATTAAGCGATTGACGAAATCGTACCACACAAGAAATGAAGATCTGTTTAAAACACACAATTTATTTCAAATAACTTTTTTGTGGCATCAGTCATTTCCGAAATATCCTTTATTAATGGTTCGGATTGTTCAAAACTTAGCCATTCTTTTAAACTCTTGTCAACACTCAATTGTTTCTCGCGATTCCATTGAAACAGTATGGCCAGCGAATAGCGTCCAAACATTTGACTATCGCTGTTCTCTTTGTATCCATAACGAAATGTATAATGTAGCTATTTCTACAAAGATTTATTTGGAAGATTTATTTGGATCAAAATAAAATGGCTATAAAAAATCTGATGTGTTACACTCACATGACTTTCTCTACTCTTGTACAAACTATTTTTCAAAACGCTTATTCTCCATCTACTTCGTGTTAATCGAGATAGACATTTGCTAATTTTCTTGTAGATGTAAGGGGAATATATATTTACAAGGGCAATATATAAAAACAGTAGCCTTTGAGCACATACATATCTCTTAATAGCTGGTTGCTAGGTGCAGCACCATTCCCTTTGCCACAGATTATAACTCTTTGCATATCCAAGACAAAAAAATGAATAACGAATTCCCATTTGAGAAAATAAGTATTGAAAAATTTAAGGGAATAACAAGCAATATCTCGAAAATCGTTCACTCAACAAAAAAAAAGTATATGACATAAATTGTGTATTTTAACGCGATCTGCATTTTTTGTGTAGTAAAATTTTGTCTATCTCTTATGGTTTACAACTTATGCAAAAGTCGTTCACAATGAAGAATACTTTTGGAGACATTCCCAGAAAATTCAAGATATACATTTTATTTGTCATGAAAATATCTTAAACACACGATATTTTAATCCAAATTGTTAGAGCCATTTTTGAGAAAATTAAAATTTTCGAAAAATCTTCCCTGTAAAGGGTACTCTGGGGTGGGGGGATTTTCTTGAAAACCTTCGTGTCGCATCCTTGGAAGATACTGAACCCAAATACCAAGTTTGGTGTTTATCCGACTGTTCCTTTCTGAGTTATGCTGTTCACAGACACACACTCACACAGACACACACACGGACATGTTTCCAAAAATGCTTTTACTTTCTCTACTACGTATAGTAAGTAGGGGAAGTATTGTATTCCACCCAAAATTTCGATACCGAGATTTCACCGGAAATACATGTTTTGAGACTCACTGAATCCAAAAAAATCATTTTTGGAAACATATCCGTGTGTGTGTCTGTCTGTGTGTGTGTCTGTGTGTCTGTGAACAGCATAACTCAAAAACGAACAGTCGGATAAACATCAAACTTGGTATTTAGGTTCAGTATCTTTCAGAGATGCGACACGAAGGTTTTCAAGAAAATCCTCCCACCCCAGACTACCCTTTACATGGAACATTTTTCGAAAATTTTAATTTTCTCAAAAACGGCTCTAACGATTTTGATTAAAATATCATATGTTTAAGATATTGTCATGACAAATAAAATGTATATCTCGAATTTTCTGGGAGTGTCTCCAAAAGTATTCATTATGAACGACGTTTTCATAACTGGTAAACCATAAGAGATAGACAAAATTTTATTACACGAAAAATGTAGATCGCGTTAAAATACACAATTTATGTCATATACATTTCTTTTGTTGAGTGAACCGTTTGGAAGATATTGCTTGTTATTCCCTTAAATTTTCCAATACTTAAACTTTTTCTCAAATTCGTTATTCATTTTTTTATGTCCTGGACATGCAAAGAGAATGGAATGCACCACATAGCAACCAGCGTTAAAATATTTGACTATCGCTTAAAACCTACCACATTCCCCTTGCATCTACATGAATATTACCAATAAGATTGACATCTCGATATCTCCATTAACATGAAGCATATGGAGAATAAGCGTTTGTAAAAATAGTTTGTACAAGAGTAGAGAAAGTCATGTGAGTGTAACACATCAGATTTTTTGGATTCAGGGGGTCTCAAAACATGTATTTCCGGTGAAATCTCGGTATTGAATTTTTGTGTGGAATACAATACTTCCCCTACTTACTATACGTAGTAAGAGAAAGTAATAAGCTTTAGTAAGTCTAGTTTGTAGGTATACCCACTAATAAATGTTAGAGGGCAGAGAAAGACGCTTAATATGAAGCATGGATGTTCTTCGAAGGAATCGGACTACATTTACCTTCCTGTAAACCTTCGTTCTGAGGTAGAGAAATTCTTAGGCCCGGCCGAGCCAAGCCCTAGCCCGGCCCAACTTTGACAATAGGTTATACTGTACCACACGGCCCGAGCCCGACTGTTAATTTTATTTAAATAACATTATTTCATAGTTATTGATTATTATTATTATTATCATCATCATCATCAGCATTGCTGCCTGGAATTCGAAGTGTCTCGGGTTCGATTTCCGGAATGGGGATTTTTTCCCCTGCTGTGAGGCCTGATTAGGGATGCACTAAAGTCCTTGGAACCAACTGAAGACTACTTTAAGTAGTAATAAAGGCTGAGATCCTGGAATCCACCTGTAGTAAGCGGCATATTGACGGCATACTGACCACATTACGTCCCTATTACTACACTCTGCCGATAATGTCTGGATATGGTTGAAGGTAGGGAGGGAGGCGGAGATTGCAGCTGTCGTGCTGTTGTACCGTTATCCACACTTTACCGAAAAGAGCATTTATTTATTACTACTTCTGTTACTACTGAAATGTATTGTGCTATTTGGAAAACTTAACTTGCGTGCCAAAAAATGTGATGCATTAATTTTTTTTATCTTTATATTCCCTTTACATGGAAACGCTTTCGCTATTTTTTATTTTCTCTGACGCCAATGCTTTGGATTAAGACACATTATGTTTAAGATTTTACATGACAAATAAAATAAGTATGCTGAATGGATAAATAAATTTTTTCATCTTTATTTTCAAGTCCGAGTCCAATATAAACATTTCAAATTAAGCCCGACTCGAGGCCATGCAACCTCTCAGGTATACGCTACAAGGTCAAGCACAGATCCAGCAGACTGGTGATCAGTGATACGAGAAGCCTGTTTACGAGGTTAGGACGATGGTTCACCTTTAGCTTCACGCAACACGTATGTTTAATGTACTTACTTTACCAGGAGCACACGCAGAGTACATTTGTAGGGAGGGGGTTGCTGAAACCAGAATAACACACGAAGTCAGTCATACCTTCATTCCGTGGTCACTTTTAAAGATTTATCCAAGTGAAGGCGCTACCAACTGAATTACTGACAGGTAAATAAAGAATTTGAAGGGTCATCGTGACCAACAGACGAATGTTTAAGCATTTATGGGACCAAAAGGTAAACGGGAGTACACAGAGACTAAACTCCCCAGTCCCCAGTCAGATGTAACCACGAGGGTCGTCCAATAAGTAAGTTTCCCTATTTTATAAAAAACAATACACACAATTGATCATGTTGAAGTAATTTTATTTATATTGTACAATCCTTCTGTTTCTTTTCTACATAGTCAACATGTTTTTCCAAGCAATTTTGGAGACGTGACCCAAATTTTTCCAAGCCAGTGTTGTACCAGGTCGGGCCCTGTGCTTGCAACCAGTTGTTCACTGATTTGACTTTATCATCGGTGTTAAAAGTGCTTACCTTTGAGTTGGAGGAGCATGTGAAAATCACTTGGGGCAAGCTCCGGTGAATACGGAGGATACGAGAAAACTTCCAAGTTGAATCTTGACCCGGCAGAGCTCAGAAGATTTAACTGGGAAGTTTTCTCGCATCCTCCATATTCACCAGGTCTTTTCCCAAGTGATTTTCACATGTTCCCCTGAATCAAAGGTAAGCACTTTTAACATCGTGACGAAAATGAATCAGAAGTGTACCAGAAGTCGGGTCCTGTGCTAGTAACCAGCTGTTCCATTGTGTGTATTCAGTTACCTGTTTATTAACAGGTACAGCGTGGTATGCTAAGTCAAAAAACAAAAATGACACTGCACTGTTTCGGTTTTATAGTTTAGGATATCCGGGGGGGGGCTTGAGTCCCCTGATCCTCCGTCCCTGTGCACGTCCCCGGCTCTACATGCCATTTCCTACTGCCGAGGCACTCCTGCTGCTGGATAGTGGATATCGTCTTGATATATGCGCTGGCAAATTATCTCTTCAAAAAGCTAGGATGTTTAGTAAGGCATACACACATTAATGACTTCACCTCACAGGTCCAGCTAAGTGTTGCTTTTAAATCTAAGCTGTGAAACCGGTGTTGGGAGAATTGACTTCTTTTGGACGCTCGTCCTCCTTGCTCAGTCAGCAATTTCGTATCTGGAACCAGCAACATCGAAATATGGAATCTGCCTAGTGGAGAGCTGTACCAATCGAGCAGTTTATGGAACGACCAAAATTATTTCAGTAAAGGTGACTGAGCAATCATATTGTGTGTTATGTAATCAGCTTACTTCTTGCTGAATGTTAAGAAATCGTATTGAACATCTACTTTTATTGTGGGTACAAGTAGTATGTAGTTTTATTTATTTATTTATTTTTTAATTTTTTAAAATTTTTATGGAAGACTGAAATATAATATTGCCATTATATTTTAATCAAAGATCTCGTTTTTGCAAGCAGAACAGATTATCACGTTACAAAATTTCACTCATAATTAAATTCCCTGATTTAATGACTGACACTCATTGGCTGGAATTATGGATAGTCTTGTATAAACATTTAAATTGGGGCATAACGCTTTACTGTAAAAATCGCCGCGAGTGCACGCAAGTGAGGCAATACCGAATCGCAATTATTCGCAGCTGTCCGTTTGCTTTCATTTCTTTTTCCAGCACTTTTCTTCATTTATATGTATACAGTTAGCATGAGCAGCGAAGTAAATACCGACCAGGTTAATTTTATTTTATAGTAACTATCCTTTTGTTTAACTTTCGTTGGCATTACTATGAAAATGTGAAGTTGGCATATATTTTTAGCTCTGAAAGAATATCAAGCAGAACAAGATTTTTCTATCCGTTCCAGCCACACTCCTTTATTACAATGAAATATGCACAAAATAACAGTATTTTACCTAACATGTCAATACGATACCAAACAGTTTTAAGTGAAAATGTATAAAATAAACATCTCCAAAAATAACCAACAAGAAAAAGAGCTACTAGATAGAAATGTTTGTCCTTTGTTTCATGGTTGATCTCCAAAACGCATGCTCTCATTAGAAAGTATGTGTTTTCCAATACAAAAACAATCAGTACAGAGATCTAACGATAACACAACCGACTCGCCGTTTTCATAACGTTTCACTAAACTCCCCAATACAAAGCATAGCCAAAAATGCCTTGAGGTGTTTAATGTTGACAGGCGTATGGAAGCCAGATATGGTGAAACTTTGAACTGTGCTTTGCGATTTTAAAATGAGGAAAAAAAGCTACGTGCAAGGGAAAGCAGGTAGGTGAGTGACGTCATGAGGAACGCCTAATGGAATGAGTTAGTCAACCCCCATCGACATCCGTTACACCTACCATAGGTATCGACCCGACGCCACCACAATACATCTGCCATACACAGCTAAATACCTCTCTCGCACTCCCACGGGCGTCGCCACGAGGGTGTGAAAGGGTGAAAAACTCTTCAGTAGCCCTACCTATCCCCTCGACACATCAAATTCTGTTAAGCCTCATTACCAATACGCGAAATGCAAATTCCACAGAATGATATTAGATTTGTTTCTGTCTTGAGTAATGTTCAGGCATCATCCACTAGAATATTGATTATCCGATTGAAACATTTCGAAATTCAAGAGAAGAAGTTCTAGATGATTATGACAAACACAAATATTTGTGGCACTGATTCCGAAACCTTCGTTGATATTTATTTAATTTTTACCACATTTTAAACAGTTTGCTCTGAAACATTATGTTGCATTATGTATAGAGTGGTATAAGATCACGGATAGTATAATGCATCGGCATGTGCTTTCAAGGAGCTTGAAAGAAGTATTGTATTCCACCCAAAAATTCGATACCGAGATTTCACCGGAAATACATGTTTTGAAAACTTGTCCATGTGTGTGTGTGTGTGTGTGTGTGTGTGTGTGTGTGTGTGTGTCTGTGAACAGCATAACTCAGAAACGAACAGTAGGATAAACATCAAACTTGGTATTTAGGTTCAGTATCTTCCAGAGATGCGACACGATGGTTTTCAAGAAAATTCCCCCACCCCAGATTACCCTTTACATGGAAAATTTTTCGAAAATTTTAATTTTCTCAAAAACGACTCTAACGATTTTGATTAAAATATCATACGTTTAAGATATTTTCATGACAAATGAACTGTATATCTCGAATTTTCTGGAAATGTCTCCAAAAGTATTCTTCATTGTGAACGACTTTTGCATAGCTGGTAAACCATAAGAGATAGACAAAATTTTACTACACAAAAAATATAGATCGCGTTAAAATACACAATTTATGTCATATACATTTTTGTTGTTGAGTGAACCATTTTCGAGATATTGCTTGTTATTCCCTTAAATTTTCCAATACTTATACTTTTTTCTCAAACGCGTTATTCATTTTTTTTATGTCCTGGACATGCAAAGAGAATGGAATGCGCCACATAGCAACCAGCGTTAAAATATTTGACTATCGCTTAAAACCTACCATATTACCCTTGCATCTACAAGAAAATTACCAATAAGATTGACATCTCGATATCTCGATTAACATGAAGCATATGGAGAATAGGCGTTTGTAAAATTAGATTGTACAAGAGTAGAGAAAGTCATGTGAGTGTAACACATCAGATTTTACTTTTTCTCAAATTCGTTATTCAGTTTTTTTTTTTTTGTCCTGATAATGCAAAGAAAATGGAATACTCCACATAGCAACCAGCTCTTAAAATATTTGACTATCGCTTAAAGCCTACCAATTCCCCTTGCATCTACAAGAAAATTAGCAATAAGATTAACATCTCGATATCTCGATTATCATGAAGCATGGAGAATAAGTGTTGTAAAAATAGTTTGTACAAGAGTAGAGAAAGTCATGTGAGTGTAACACATCAGATTTTTTTAACAAATGATTTATCTACTTTGTGCCGTTTTCCCCTTGGTCATGGCTTATGCAACCAGCTTAAGAACGGTCCAATGCTTCGGAAATGATGACGTGGGTCATCAAGAGAAACAGTTAACATTCGAAGCTTCGAGAAAGATGTCATGCTTGACGTAATTCATCATTCCACAACTTAAAGTGTCGTGCAGTGTTACCAATGCCTGGTTTGCATCACGCAATTGACGGCAGCGCCATCACGCTCGTGGTCAACTTCAGCAACTCCTGGGCAGGCAGCAGAGGCACTCTTCGGCTAGGGACCGAATGGATAGCACCCAGACTCGTGTTCTGGGTTTTTGACGGCGAGATTTGGCGTAAACCACCAAGATTAACCTTTTGACTTTTCTAAATTACTTTCAACTGTTTGGTAAGCTGCAAAATTTAACCTTTTTAATCTTGGTGTTTCTAAATTCATATTTACGGGAGAAGCGTTTATATTTTTCACTTCGTGTAACATTGCATTGTATTATTCGCTGTTTCAGAAATATTCTCGATTTGTAGGGCAACTTGAATTGCGAAAAGGTGAAAGAGTATATTACGTTGTTGTCTCCGAGCATTTTATTTGTAATTCAGGAATTGTTAACAAATGCAAAACTTTATAATAAATTGTTAACATATGTGGCGGTGATTCTTTCAAATTCCTGGCTCCTACGCAATAGTCCATTCCACAATATTTAACAGCTCTGGGTATGGGAAAAGCCTAGTGGTGCAACTTTAAAATGTTATTGCTATTATTTCCAGAGCGTTAAGCTGTACACTTTCATCACATTACCAAATCGGAGATCTCCGACAGCTTGCCTGGAGGAGGTTAGGCACACGACAGCAGGTCTCGCCGACCTAGTGAAATCCTTGCTCACGACGATGGCTGAGTGGACTACTGTACTCTCCGACCTGAAGAGTGGGCAGGACCGAATTATCGGCTACAGGACGGCACATGAAAACTCTCGCTATCATACGACTGCACACGCCAGCTATTTACGCCAAAACTGAGCGCTCCTCTCGAGGGGCACTCAACAACGCCCTACGCTGACACAATAAAGTAAAAAGCCACGCCTTAATCCCTTCCAATTCCTTTCCAAGCAACTCCCCGTGTGTGGCGGTCATGGTCGTCACCCGGACATTCCTTACTCCAGCTATCCTACCGCGTACTAACGGGGGTGCAGCAGCGGAACCCCAATACCTTTCCTAACTTCTCCTTTCTACTCCACGCTAAATCCTATTTCCGAACCACCCCCCCCAAAAAAAAGCGGCAAAAAAGGAAGATACTGAACCTAAATACCAAGTTTAGTGTTTATCCGAATGTTCGTTTCTGAGCTATGCTGTTCACACACAGACACACACACGGACATGTTTCCAAAAATACTTTTTTTTGGATTCAAGAGGCCTCAAAACATGTATTTCCGGTGAAATCTCGGTATCGAATTTTTGGGTGGAATACAATACTTCCCCTACTTACTATACGTAGTAGAGAAAGTAAAAATAATAAAAAAAAAAAAACAACCGGAATCTTTAAAAATGTTTACATTTTAAAGAAACCGATAGGCTCGTTTCTTTTATTTATATTACATTGTATTAATCCTAAGCAGCTCATATGTTATAGAGATGTAGAATGTTAAGAGTTTATAATGGAGACCTAGGTATTAAATTACGTTAGCGAAGAGAGTATTAAGATTGTAAAGCCGACAGCGTGTTTTGGATACCTCTGTGTCAAGAGACTAAGGCCCCTTGTACACAATCAAACCTTTTTTTTTTTTTCAATTCAATAGTTTACAAGAAAGATAGTGAAATGTTTTTCAATATGTGACAAGATTGGAAAAGACTTGGCAAGACTTGACAAGGCTTAGCAATGTCAAAAATATGTACTTACAAGTTGTCTCTTCGCCAAACTGAAATCCTTCAGAACACATTGATAATTTATCACGCGCAAAGCAATTTGGTATTTTCGTCACAGTATAACAATTCGCAATGAAATATTGTTCTTTACTAATATTATGTAGCACTTTCACGTATTATATCCATTGAAATCACATTATGAGTGTGGAATATAATGAAAATAACACCAACTGACAGGTTAACCGCACTATATATCTTACATTAATGTATACTTAGTAAGGAAAACTCCTGGCAGGTATTTTTTCATAATCGCCTTCATCTGCTCCATCTTGTGGTAATCCACGAAGCTCTCAATGTACAGACATGGCCAGCTTATGTATAACCTAATCAGTTCGCACACGACATACCTTGACCCGGTAGCCATTTTTGTTTACTTTTCGCTTTCAGCCATGTTGCAGATTTCGTGACGTACTGTGAATACTCGTATTTCATTGACCAAAGCCATCAATTCATTGTGAAATCTTTGACCGTTTAGAGCCAGTGTTGCCAACTTAGCCATTTTATGGCTAAGCCTAGCATTTTCACAGTAGCGTTTAGCCATATAAAATCGTAAAATGCTTATAGCCTGAAATCTAGCCTATTTAACAAACCCCTTAGCCAAAATCTAGCCTAAGTAGTACAATTTTAACTGCGCTTTAGCTATGTAAAGGAAAAATGGTTAGGGTGAATCCCCACTACCTTGTAGCTGTATTATATTCCTATCATGAGTCATGGCATGCCATCAAAATATTTACTATTCATAAGGTAATTATGTATTAGCATCTAGATAATACGCCGTTGTAACATGAACTTGACTTGCGATTATTCCCGCAAGTAATTTAAAGCTGAAGTGTGTTACACTAATTCGATGGTTCCAATGCATGTTTATATTTTCGTTTGCTCTGCGAGAAAAGGAGAGGGGAAAAGACGTAAAATTGTAGATATGTATATCAGGCCGAACCAGTGTTGCCAACTTAGCTATTTTATGGCTAAATCTAGCATTTCCACAGTAGCGTTCAGCCACATAAAATGGTAAAATACGTATAGTCTGAAATCTAGCCTATTTAACAAACACCTTTAGCAAAGTCTAGCCGAAAAGCATAATTTCATCTGTGCTTTAGCTATGCAAAAGGAATAAATGGTTATGGTGTAGCTGTATTATGTTACTAACATGTCATTAAAATGTACTAATCATAAGGTGGACTTTCTGGAGTATGCGTGCAAAATGTATGACTTTTGACACATAGAATTGGTCAGTTTTTACATATTTTATCTAAAGAATTTCAGTAAACTTCATATTTCAATATCAGTTATATTTAACGTACGGTGTTGGTGCTTAGCAAAAATATACCTTACTCCATTTCAATTTATATTAAATAAATTATTGTTTTACAATATTTAAATATTATGGAATTATTTAATCAATTATAATATTTAGAGTGTCTTTATGGGATTTAACTTATGCAAACAAAATATGGGTAGTTTTAGACGCCAATTATACCTAGCCATTTTTTGTTAAATAATGTCTTTTTAAAGATACCATCTAGCTATTATTAACGAGGAAGTGTTGGCAACACTGTTTAGAGCACGCCCTTTAAAAGTATTGGAAGCAATTTGACAAGAAAAGTTGTTAAGTTGTGACAACCCTCCAAATGTCTTGTAAAGTACTGAATTTGATAAAAATTTGATCGTCTACAAGCGGCTTTAGAAGCGTAAATAAAATATCAAATCAGGTACTGACTTACTAAATGATAACCAGCAGTATTTATTTTGTTTATGGTAACCAGCAGTATAAATAGCACATAATATTATATCCGCAACGTTTATTATTTAGTAGCGTGATTCTATTTGTGTTAACGTGTTATTGTATTGTGTTATTTGTTTTACATTATAACAAGCTACATCTCATTCGCAAATATTGCCACAGGTAGGTACACGTGACTGTTACAACCAATACATTATAATTGTAAGCAGGAATGGATCTTTCAACGCCTGAATTGTTCTGTTGGGGCTCTGAAGTGTGTTAAAAGGACTGTGCCACGTTTTAAAGATCCCTTTCTCAATGTCTGTGTGCACTTTTTGGGTTTCTTGCAGAGTGTGCCTTAATAGGAAAAAAACAAACAAGAACTGCAGTGGTCATAATGCCCACTTGTCTTTGGTGTACGGCTTCACCACTTGTCATGTGAAACTGCCCTTAGAGGAAGGAAAAAAACATCATCACAGCTAGCTGGGAATCCCGACAACGTTTCCTTCAATTGGGGTGCCAGAAACGCGCACATTTCTAACATAGGATGCACCCAACAGAATATAATATAGAAGTTAGGCCATTATTGGTCAGTAGACATCGGATTTGTATCCAAATTAATTTTTACTTATGATAGGTATTGCAATACGTTTATTGTTCTGTGTTTGTATGTAAACTTTTTCATTTTAAAACTAGATAATATTTCAAAACATTAGTGACAAAATAATAAATTCCTTACTACAAGACACACCCATATTATTTCTCCACGAGATTCACACTAAATTTGAGAATACTCCGTGTACAAGAAAATTGATGGTAAATTGTTCACAGCTTTCGAGCGAAATTCTGACAGTAAAGTTTCCTTTACTGCTTTCCCTATCACGTACCTAGTAGGCCGGTAAGGTATTGCATTCCACCCAAAAGTTCGATACCAAAATTTCAAGAAAATGATACAGCATTTTTGGAAACATGTCCGTGTGTCTGTCTGAGCATAATCCAAAAATATAAAGTTGCATAAATACCAAACTTGGTATTTGAGTTCAGTATCTTCTAACGATGTTGCACGAAGACTTTCAAGAAAATCCCCTCACCCTAAAATACCCATTACATGGAATATTTTTCGAAATTGTTTATTTTCTAAAAAATGGCCCTAATGGTTTTGATTAAAACACATTAAAATTTATATCCTGAATTCTCTGAGAATAGCTTTGGAATAACCTTGTACAAATGGTAAAATTAAGTGCTGGACGAAAACATATCATAAAAAGAAGTGTAAAGCAAAACATTTATTCAAAATAAATTTTCTTGTAGCATAAACCATTTCTAAGATATCCATTATTAAAGATTCAAATTGTCAATACTTTTAATAAGTCACATCGATTTTCAGCTGTTTCTTGCGATGTCATGGAAACCGTACGGAATATTAAGGCCAGTATATAGCGTCCAGCTCTTAAACATTTGACTGTCGCTGTTCTCTTTGTATCTAAAAGGAAATGTGTAATGCAGCTATTTGTACAAAGGTTTATTTGGATTAAAATCTAGTAGACAGAAATATAAGCTTTAGTAAGAATAGTTTGTATACGCATTAATAAATGACAGAAGGTAGAGAAAGTTATGGGAATGTATATATTTTTATATACCTTCCACAGACTATTCTTACGAAAGCTTATTTTTCTATCTACTTCATTTTAATCGAGGTAAACCTTTGCAAAATATAGATTCATTACACATTTGCTTGAAAGTACAAACGGGGGTAGACGGAACCAAATGAATCGTCAGATGTTAAAAAGTCTGATGTGTTACACTCACATGACTTTCTCTACTCTTGTACAAACTATTGTTACAAACGCTTATTCCCCATATGCTAACATGTTAATCCAGATATCGAGATGTCAATCTTATTGCTAATTTTCTTGTAGATGCAAGGGAAATATGGTAGACTTTAAGCGATAGTCAAATATTTTAAGCCCTGGTTACTATGTGGCACATTCCATTCTCTTTGCATGTCCAGGACAAAAAAAATGAATAAAGAATTTGAGAAAAAGTATAAGTATTGGAAAATTTAAGGGAATAACAAGCAATATCTCGAAAACGGTTCACTCAAAAAACAAAACGTATATGACATAAATTGTGTATTTTAACGCGATCTACATTTTTTGTGTAGTAAAATTTTGTCTATCTCTTATGGTTTACCAGTTATGCAAAAGTCGTTCACAATGAAGAATACTTTTGGAGACATTCCCAGAAAATTCGAGATATACATTTCATTTCTCATGAAAATATCTTAAACATATGATATTTTAATCAAAATCGTTAGAGCCATTTTTGAGAAAATTAAAATTTTCGAAAAATGTTCCATGTAAAGGGTAGTCTGGGGTGGGGGAATTTTCTTGAAAACCTTCGTGTCGCATCTCTGGAAGATACTGAACCTAAATACCAAGTTTGGTGTTTGTCTGACTGTTCGTTTCTAAGTTATGCTGTTCACAGACTGACACACACGGACATGTTTCCAAAAATGCTGTTTACTTTCTCTACTACGTATAGTAAGAAGGGGAAGTATTGCATTACACCCAAAAATTCGATACCGAGATTTCGCTGGAAATACATGTTTTGAGACCTCCTGAATCCAAAAAAAGCATTTTTGGAAACATGTCCGTGTGTGTGTCTGTGTGAGTGTGTGTGTGTGTGAGTCTGTGTGTGTGTGTGAGTCTGTGTGTGTGTGTGTGTGTCTGTGTGTCTGTGTGTCTGTGAACAGCATAACTCAAAAACGAACAGTCGGATAAACACCAAACTTGGTATTTGGGTTCAGTATCTTCCAGAGATGCGACACGAAGGTTTTCAAGAAAATCCCCCCACCCCAGACTATCCTTTACATGGAAGATTTTTCGAAAATTTTAATTTTCTCAAAAATGGCTCTAACGATTTTGATGAAAATATCATACGTTTAAGATAATGTCATGAGAAATGAAATGTATATCTCGAATTTTCTGGGAATGTCTCCAAAAGTATTCTTCATTGTGAACGACTTTTGCATAACTGGTAAACCATAAGAGATAGACAAAATTTTACTACACAAAAAATGTAGATCGCGTTAAAATACACAACTTATGTCATATACATTTCTTTTGTTGAGTGAACCGTTTTCGAGATATTGCTTGTTATTTCCTTAAATTTTCCAATACTTATACTTTTTACTTTCTCTACTACGTATAGTAAGTAGGGGAAGTATTGCATTCCACCCAAAAATTCGATACCGAGATTTCACCGGAAATATATGTTTTGAGACCCACTGAATTCAAAAAAAGCATTTTTGGAAACATGTCCGTGTGTGTGTCTGTGTGTGTGTGTGTGTCTGTGTGTCTGTGTGTGTGTGTGTGTGTCTGTGAACAGCATAACTCAAAAACGAACAGTCGGATAAACACCAAACTTGGTATTTAGGTTCAGTATCTTCCAGAGATGCGACACGAAGGTTTTCAAGAAAATCCCCCCACCCCAGACTATCCTTTACATGGAACATTTTTCGAAAATTTTAATTTGCTCAAAAATGGCTCTAACGATTTTGATGAAAATATCATATGTTTAAGATAATGTCATGAGAAATGAAATGTATATCTCGAATTTTCTGGGAATGTCTCCAAAAGTATTCTTCATTGTGAACGACTTTTGCATAACTGGTAAACCGTAAGAGATAGACAGAATTTTACTACACAAAAAATGTAGATCGCGTTAAAATACACAACTTATGTCATATACATTTCTTTTGTTGAGTTAACCGTTTTCGAGATATTGCTTGTTATTTCCTTAAATATTTCAATACTTATACTTCTTCTCAAATTCGTTATTCATTTTTTTATGTCCTGGACATGCAAAGAGAATGAAATGCGCCACATAGCAACCAGCGTTAAAATATTTGACTATCGCTTATAACCTACCATATTCCCCTTGCATCTACAAGAAAATTACCAATAAGATTGACATCTCGATATCTCGATTAACATGAAGCATATGGAGAATAGGCGTTTGTAAAAATAGATTGTACAAGAGTAGAGAAAGTCATGTGAGTGTAACACATCAGATTTTTCTCAAATGCGTTATTCATTTTTTTTATGTCCTGGACATGCAAAGAGAATGGAATGCGCCACATAGCAACCGGCGTTAAAATATTTGACTATCGCTTAAAAGCTACCATATTTCCCTTGCATCTACAAGAAAATTACCAATAAGATTGACATCTCGATATCTCGATTAACATGAAGCATATGGAGATTAGGCGTCTGTAAAATTAGATTGTACAAGAGTAGAGAAAGTCATGTGAGTGTAACACATCAGATTTTTTTGGATTCAGGAGGCCTCAAAACATGTATTTCCGGTGAAATCTCGGTATCGAATTTTTGGGTGGAATACAATACTTCCCTACTTACTATACGTAGTAGAGAAACTAAAAAAAACAAAACAAAAACACACACCGCATTTTTTTTTGTTGCTGAAAAATACTTTTGCATTTGGATTCAGGGAGCTCAAACATGTATTTACTGTGAAATATTGATATTGGTTGGAATACAATGCCTTCTTAGGTGCATGATAGAGAAAGCAAAAGCATACACCTAAACACACACGGTTCCTGATACTAATGCTTAGCTTTGTGCATGACTGTACCAAGCAATGGACTCTAGGTCTACAGTAAGCCCCAACTTTTTGTTGGGTGATAAGTTAAAACGGAGTAAAGTGGAGTTCTTGTTCAAGTAAGCGAAGACAGGAGGATTTCAGAAAACGGAATTTAAGGAGGCAAACGGGCGTTGTTTGTGTGTGTGTAAGGGCTCACGTTTCACAATCCATCAAGAGGCGAATAATTATTTACCTTCCGTAACAGATGCCGTCATCAGCATCACTTCCTTCACTGCTCAAATGACACTCAACTTTATCTTTGTCCCGTGTGTTACTGTCAGTCTCTCCCACTCTTTATATAATCGACATTTCCTTTAGAACATGACTTTCTGAAATGCGGAACTGCTAAGCTAAATTGAAGGGTCCAGGAAAAACAGCAGGTAAGTCACTTTTTTTCTAAATGAGTTTGATATGCCTTTGGATACTCCATGGAAAAAAGCCATGTTTTAGGTGTATGAAACAGTGAAAGAAACTGTTAAGTTATGGATTTGTCTGCCGTTTAAGTTTTGGCGTACAGGAAAAGAAGCAGGCAAGTCAACTGTTCCAACGAAAGAACCAGGTAAGTCATCTGCCCGCCAACAGACAGCAGTACGAACTATCCCGCCATTTATTTTTTTTTTTAATTTTGTTGGATTTTCCCAATACCGAATATAAGTACCAACGACGTGTACTACAAGCGTCAGCTATCAATGTATTCATTCAACACCCACATTCTCTCTACAGACCAGTCAGCTTTCTATGTGTACCACGAGGATATTGGAAAGAAAGGTCCCAACGAGGTAGCCTTGTTTCTCTTTCATTTCATTATGAACTATCTTGATGACCAGGTTGAAGAGCTTCAAGTGTTTTGTGACTCTGCTGGAGGGCAAAACAAAAATTTCACTGTTTTTCGCTTCATGTATTACGTGGTTCATAATATCATTCATGACTTGGCAAACATCAGGATCACATTTCCAAAACGAGGTCATTCATACATAGAATGTAATAAGAACGTTGGTCTTTGGAATTTGAAACAAAGGATGGAAACCCCAGAGGAGTTCATTAGAATGATTGCAAATTCAAGAACCAAACCATCGCGTTTCATTGTTATGAATATCAGAAAATGGTGTATGATTGGAAACATTTTTAGATCAAAAATATGTACTGAAATGTCCGTTTAAGACCCAGCCCGTGAAGGAAATTGGGGCCTCATCCGCTCACCCACGTCTACTGATCTGGATAGCTACATCTAACTGAGCGATGGTATTCAGTATCATAAGAAAGCCTGACAAAGGCGCTTCAACACAGAGGTCAGGAGTATTTGAACTACCTTTTTTGGCCTATTCAGGTAATTTTAGTAGAAATATTATTCTATCCTTCAAATTTTCTGATAAAATTGCTTAAATGCAATATATGTAACAAATGTTTGTATTGTACGCAGATCTTCTACATATTTCCAAAGCTAAGTACCACGATATAATTAGACTCATGAAATTCTTTGGTCAACCAGCAGTGAAATGTTTCTTAGGATTGGCACATAACTGATAACTGGCAAGATAACTGAGAGATTCCAGTTTGTAATAATAATAATAATAATAATAATAATAATAATAATAATAATAATGAATAGTATTTAAATGATGGTAATACAATCTTAATTACAAACAAAATCTCGGATAGTTGACATGCCTGGCTCTCTTTCTGTTTCAGGTGACTTGCCTGGTTTGTTTCCTGAAAAAAGTGCTGCTGGAGTGAACTTTTTTGTTTTGTGTTATGTTATTGATATAAGAGACATTAAGCACCATTTTATTTGGTTCACCAAATCTGAAACTTCAATATTTCACTTTGTTTGAAAGAAGTATTTTGCATAGGAATCACCCATTGCGTTTTATAATTAAGAATTCATTTTCTGGGTTTCTTGGAAAAATTGACTTACCTGATTTTTTCTTGGACCCTTCAATTATTTCAATGGACTCATTGTCTATTCATTCCAAATACGTATTCGGTAAGCTCATTTGCAGCAGCGATTCTAAAAACGGTAATTACCTTCTTCATATAACAGCGTTGTTATTTCTCGGAGGCCGCATTTCCCGTCTGTTATATGTTGTAACCATGCTAAGCACTAGCTGTCTAATCTGGTGTTCACAAGTGGGGCTTTAATTCTCCAGAAACATTTATGTTATACCTATATGTTATACACCATAATGCTACTAAGACATCGTGATCGTTGAAAACCGCAAGTCACATTCCAACATACGAGGCGCATCCAAAAAGTAAGTTATCTTCTTTTTTTTAAGACAAAGAAAACATAGTTACATGAAAAACTTTATTGACAACAGGTACAGCAATGCTTGAGCTATTTTTTGACTTAGTCACCACAAGAACAGACATAGACACTTGTCATATCGTGGGATCAACTTTTGTATTCCTGTGTCGTAGAAGTCTGCCTCCTGTGAATGGAACCAGACTGCGACATCGTCTTCAGCTCTTCGTCGTTGTCAAAACGCTGACCGGAGGACAGGAATTTCTTTAGGTGCAAGAAAAGATGGAAATCGCTGGGAGCAAGATCAAGACTGCATGGTGGATGATCAAACAGCTCCCAGCCGAACTCTTGCAGAACAGTTGCTGTGCGCCGAACCATATGTGGACGAGCATTTTCATGGAGCAGCACAACACCTGCAGTAAGCATTCCACGCCTCTTGTTTTGAATGGCACGTCGAAATTTCCGAGTAACGGTCAGTGTTTCACCTTTGTGCAGGAAGTCAATGAGCAGATTCCCCTTCCTGTCCCAGAACACACTTTCTGCACCTACACAGTCTGTTTAAAATTTCGTCTTGAGATACACTGTGACGCCGATGTATTGACTGCTGCTTGGTTTCTGGGATAAAGTGCGAAATCCACGTCTCATCCCCCGTGAGATCCTGTCGAGGAACTCGTCACCGGTATTATAATACCGCTCAAAAATGTCAGTGCTGCTCCTAAGCGTTTCGTTTTGTGCTCGGTTGTCAGGTTTTTTGGCACCCACCTGGCTCACGTTTCCTTAACAGCAAGTGCTTAGTGACAATTTCATGGAACAAGCATCCCGATTTCTGCGGAAAATGGCTGCTGAGCTCCGTAATCGTGAAGTGACGGTTCATCTCGATGCGCTGTCGTACCAGCTCAACAAGGTCATTGATGAGGAACGGTCGCCCACAGCACTCTTCATCATGGACACTTTGACGACCTTCGGAAAACTGCCTAACCAGCGACGCACCATATGTTTGCTCATGATATTCGGTCCATAGACCTGACAGAGCTGTCGAATTTCGATCGGTGCTATGTTTTGTGCAGTAAGGAACTCCATCACCGGCCGGACATCGCAAGCGGCGGGAGAACAAATAAGAACCGCCATTTCGGGCCACTGCCGCCGCGCTACTGACACCAGGCGGAGCCGGTCCGGCCGTCATATGATTGATACGTCATAGATCTAATACGCATGGGCAATTTTCCCGGCTAAATACGTTTACTTTAAAGGAAACATAATCGGAAAACTTACTTTCTGGATTTATGGAATCAGAAAATTGTATTTCAATTAGCAAACTGCATCCTATTTGCCTTCTCAGTTTCAACATACTAAAAGCGCGCCATTTTTTCAGGCCATTTGCAACTCTTACAAATTGCACTTTTCTCCTAGAAACACTCCTATAAAATAAAGGATAAAGAATCATCTATTCTCTCAGCATTTAGTAGCTTGGGTTGCTGGACATTTGAGTTATTGGTTAGTTTGAACAATGTAAGTTTTGTTTTGAGGAACTTCAACATTTGCTACACTAATGTACGGTTATAACTGCATTTCCACTAAAGGTAAATACACTATGTGATCAAAAGTATCCGGACACCCCCACAAACATTCGTTTTTCATCTTAGGCTCTTTTGTGCTGCCACTACTGCCTGCTACTCATTATCCGCGACCTCAGTAGTCATTAGACATCGCAAAACAGCAGAATGGGAAGCTCCATGGAACTCACGGACTTCGAACGTGGTCAGGTGATTGGGTGTCACTTGTGTCAGAAGTCTGTACGCGAGATTTCCACACTCCTAAACACCCCAAGTCCACTGTTTCTGATGTGATACTAAAGTGGAAACGTGAAGGGACATGTACAGCACAAAAGCGTACAGGCCTACCTCGTCTGTTGACTGACAGAGACAGCCGACATTTGAAGAGGGTCGTAAAGAGTAATAGGCAGACATCTATCCAGATCATCACACAGGAATTCCAAACTGCATCAGGATCCACTCCAAGTACTATAACAGTTAGGCGTGAGGTGAGAAACCTTGGATTCCATGGTCGAGCGACTGCTCATAAATAACACGACACGCAGGAAAATGCCAAACGACGCCTCGCTTGGTGTAAGGAGCGTCAACATTACACGATTGAACAGTGGCAAAACGTTGTGTGGAGTGACGAATCGCGGTACACAATGTGGCGATCCGATGGAAGGGCGTGGGTATGGCGAATGCCCGGTGAACGTCATCTGCCAGCGTGTGTAGTGCCAACAGTGAAATTCGGAGGTGGTGGTGTTATGGTATGGTCGTGTTTTTCCTGGAGGGGGCTTGCACCCCTTGTTGCTTTGCGTGGCACGATCACAGCGCAGACCTACATTAATATTTTAAGCTCCTTCTTGCTTCCCACTGTTGAAGAGCAATCCGGGGATGGCGATTGCATCTTTCAACACGATCGAGCACGTGTTCATACTGCATGGACTGTGGCGGAGTGATTACACGACAATAACATCCCTGCAATGGACTCGCCTGCACAGAGTCCTGACTTGAATCCTATAGAACACCTTTGGGATGTTTTGGAACGCCGATCTACATCGATACCTCTACTAGTTCCGCACTCCGTGAAGAATGGGCTGCCATTCCCCAAGAAAACTTCCAGCACCTGATTGAAAGTATGCCTGCGAGAGTGAACGTTGTCATCAAGGCTAAGGGTGGGCCAACACGATATTGACTTACAGCATTACCGATGGAGGGCGCCACGAACTTGTACATCATTTTCAGCCAGGTGTTAGGATACTTTTGATCACGTAGTGTATATTATTTTATTTCCTGGGAAATGAGCGGAATGACTCAGGCGGTAACGTCTGTGTTCCGTATTCGGAGGTCGTGGATTCGCTTCCTGTGATCGACCTTTCCGATATATATTGGTTTTTCCGGGGTTTTCCCGGGTCGCAAGCCGAATGGTGAGAAAGATCATTAAGTCCCCGAATTACCTGTCGCTCCACTTCACTTTCATTCTCTTTTCACTTCACCTTTCATCCGCTTGGTTTCTTTCAGGGTTTGTACGTGTCGGCGGGAAGTCTCAGCGTATACATGGCAGGGGAAAAGGATGCTCTGGGGAAGCCTTCGTCCCTCGGAACGGGGGCGGCCTCCAGGTTCCGGTCCCTAGAGGATGTACAAGCCCGCAGGAAGAAGGGGAGCTGGCTGCACCAGTGTTCATCCAGGTAGTTAAAATCTATAAATGATAGGGACCCTGCCCTCTGCCAGTCGTGCCCCTTAGTCCGGTCGATTTCTGTCTCCTCTTACACCATCCCTCCCTTCCGTTGTCGCCCCGTCCAGGGCATAGATACAAAAGATCCAAGCAGGTTGACATGCTAAGTCCCCCTTCCCGTTGTATCCTAATCCTGATTCTTATTTCTTAATAAATCAAACCATGAAGCAATAATCATCCGCAGTGTTCCTACACCCGCCTTAGATAAAAGGTGGATATTTCTTTGTTTAGGAAAATCCCTCGGGATAGAACCATTTACTGTTTTCCAGATTATTAATGTAGTTTACTACATGCAGTTTTTTTATTCTATTTTATTTTGCGTCGCTTTAACTCCATGGTCATATCGCGACGGATCTGTTGGTGGATATCTCTTAGAACGATATGTGATGGACAGTTAGCCTTCTAGATCTCATTCCTGTAACCCCTGCTTCATGCTGTGCAGATGGCATTAGGGTGCCGTCCAGTCTAACCGCCACCCTCACACAGAAAGGCGGACAGTTAGCCTATTAGGTCTCATTCCTGTAGCCCTTGCTTCATGCTGTGCAGATGGCATTAGGGTGCCGTCCAGTCTAACCGCCGCCCTCACACAGAAAGGCGGACAGTTAGCCTTCTAGGTCTCATTCCTGTAACCTCTGCTTCATGCTGTGCAGATGGCATTTGGGTGCCGTCCAGTCTAACCGCCGCCCTTACACAGAAAGACGGAGAGTTAGCCTTCTAAGTGTCATTCCTGTAACCCCTGCTTCATGCCGTGCAGATGACATTAAGGTGCCGTCCAGTCTAACCGCCGCCCTCACACAGAAAGGCGGACAGTTAGCCTTCAAGATCTCATCCCTGTAACCCCTGCTTCATGCGTAGAGATGACATTAGGGTGCCGTCCAGTGTAACCGCCGCCCTCACACAGAAAGGCGGACAGTTAGCCTTCAAGATCTCATCCCTGTAACCCCTGCTTCATGCGTAGAGATGACATTAGGGTGCCGTCCAATGTAACCGCCGCCCTCACACAGAAAGGCGGACAGTTAGCCTTCAAGATCTCATCCCTGTAACCCCTGCTTCATGCGTAGAGATGGCATTAGGGTGCCGTCCAGACCGCCGCCCTCACACAGAAAGGCAGACAGTTACCCTTCTAGGTCTCATCCCTGTAACCTCTGCTTCATGCTGTGCAGATGACATTAGGGTGCCGTCCAGTGTAACCGCCGCCCTCACACAGAAAGGTGGACAGTTAGCCTTCAAGGTCTCATCCCTGTAACCCCTGCTTCATGCTGTGCAGATGGAATTAGGGTGCCGTCCAGTCTAATCGTTGCCCTTACACAGAGAGGCGGACAGTTAGCCTTCAAGATCTCATCCCTGTAACCCCTGCTTCATGCGTAGAGATGACATTAGGAGGCCGTCCAGTCTTACCGCCGCCCCCACACAGAAAGGTGGACAGTTAACCTTCTAGGTCTCATCCCTGTAACCCCTGCTTCATGCGTAGAGATGGCATTAGGATGCCGTCCAGTCTAACCGCCGCCCTCACACAGAAAGGCAGACAGTTACCCTTCTAGGTCTCATCCCTGTAACCTCTGCTTCATGCTGTGCAGATGACATTAGGGTGCCGTCCAGTGTAACCGCCGCCCTCACACAGAAAGGTGGACAGTTAGCCTTCAAGGTCTCATCCCTGTAACCCCTGCTTCATGCTGTGCAGATGGAATTAGGGTGCCGTCCAGTCTAATCGTTGCCCTTACACAGAGAGGCGGACAGTTAGCCTTCAAGATCTCATCCCTGTAACCCCTGCTTCATGCGTAGAGATGACATTAGGATGCCGTCCAGTCTTACCGCCGCCCCCACACAGAAAGGTAGACAGTTAACCTTCTAGGTCTCATCCCTGTAACCCCTGCTTCATGCGTAGAGATGGCATTAGGATGCCGTCCAGTCTAACCGCCGCCCTCACACAGAAAGGTGGACGGTTAGCCTTCTAGGTCTCATCCCTGTAACCCCTGCTTCATGCTGTGCAGATGACATTAGGGTGCCGTCCAGTGTAACCGCCGCCCTCACACAGAAAGGTGGACAGTTAGCCTTCAAGGTCTCATCCTTGTAACTCCTGCTTCATGCGTAGAGATGGCATTAGGATGCCGTCCAGTCTTACCGCCGCCCTCACACAGAAAGGTGGACAGTTAGCCTTCAAGGTCTCATCCCTGTAACTCCTGCTTCATGCGTAGAGATGGCATTAGGATGCCGTCCAGTGTAACCGCCGTCCTCACACAGAAAGGTGGACAGTTAGCCTTCAAGGTCTCATCCCTGTAACTCCTGCTTCATGCGTAGAGATGGCATTAGGATGCCGTCCAGTGTAACCGCCGCCCTCACACAGAAAGGTGGACGGTTAGCCTTCTAGGTCTCATCCCTGTAACCCCTGCTTCATGCTGTGCAGATGACATTAGGGTGCCGTCCCGTCTACCTGCTTACATTGTCTGTAGATAGATGGCATAGCATTCGCTATTACCACTTATTTTTCATTTTATTATTGTTTTAGACTTAAGATGGAACTTTGGGTAGTGGTATTAAATATCCAATCCGGTATTACCTTGGCGATTGAGGAAAACGACGAAAAAAACTCAGACAGATTGGTAGGCCCACGGGATTTGAACCCGGGACCTCCCGAAAGCAGGCCAAAGACTTTACCGCCTAAGCATGCAGTGCATGCAGTCTTGCTGATTCAATGACCAACATATTATTCAGAATACTTTCTGCTATACAGTTACCACTACGTCTTTACTTTGCATAGTAATTCTTACCATTAACCGCTAGTTCAGATGTAGTCTCAAATCTTCTTAATATTTTGACTTGAAATGACGAAATAGTACTCACAAAAATGGTCAGATGCTACTAATTGTTTCAGTACATACTATAGATGGTATAACAGCTCTAGGTGTTCCTGTGTAGCAACTAAATGAGCAAATTTGTATTTGGCATTATAAATTCAACCAGCCAAAGGTATAATCAAAACACATTAATTATTATATCAATAATAAATAAGCAATTAAATCCTTTATATCAGATTATATTCATCTTCATAAAGGTCCAAATAAAGTTAGGTTTTCAGTTCCTCAATCTATAGAGAGCAAAATCAAACAGTAAACTACACTGCATTATGATATATTTTTACTTCCTCTGCTACGTATAGTAAGTAGGGGAAGTACTGTATTCCACCCAAAAATGCGATACCGAGATTTCACCGGAAATACATGTTTTGAGGCCTCCTGAATCCAAAAAAAGTATCTTTGGAAACGCGCGCGCGCGCGCGCGCGCGTGTGTGTGTGTGTGTCTGTGAACAGTTTAACTCAGAAACGAACAGTCGGATAAACACCAAACTTAGTATTTAGGTTCAGTATCTTCCAGAGATGCGACAGGAAGGTTTTCAAGAAAATCCCCCCACCCCAGATAACCCTATACATGGAACATTTTTTGAAAATTTTAATTTTCTCAAAAATGGCTCTAACGATTTTGATTAAAATATCATGTATTTAAGATACTTTCAAAATGTATATCTCGAATTTTCTGGGAATGTCTCCAAAAGTATTCTTCATTGTGAACTACTTTTGCATAAATGGTAAACCATAAGAGATAGACAAAATTTTACTACACAAAAAATGTAGATCGCGTTAAAATACGCAATTTATGTCATATACATTTTTGTTGTTGAGTGAACCACATTCGAGATATTGTTGTTATGCCCTTAAAATTTCCAATACTTATACTTTTTCTCAAATGCGACTTTGTTATTCAATTTTTTTTTGTCCTGGTAACTTGTTCTTAAAATATTTGACTATCACTTAAAGCCTGTAAATTCCCCTTGTATCTACAAGAAAATTAACAATAAGTATAACATCTCGATATCTCGATTAACATGAAGCATATGGAGAACAAGCGTTTGTAAAAATAGTTTGTACAAGAGTAGAAAGTCATATGAGTGTAACACATCAGATTTTTTGTAAAAGTTGATATGCATACGCAAAAAGGAACATTAAAAAGGAATCCATAAGTTCAAGAAGTAGCAAGAGTAAAGATTTACCACAAGAGCAGCGGTTAAGGACGCCTAACTATCCGACCCTGAAGTCGACGCGTTGCGTGCCGACATGGGAGTTCGCAGCTGCAACATTTAATTACAGGTGGAGAGTCAACATGGGGCAAGGACACGCAACATGGATAGCTCAAGGTTGCTGTGAAATATTATCATCCGCAAGGATTATCATAACCCTACACCACAATTAATGATGTATGTTCTGTCCTGTAACTTTCGGAACAGCATCTGGCCTAAGCCATTGTAATTTTCGACTTGAGAGGGTTGGTTTCCTGCTGAGACATTTGGAACAGTTATTAGCCATCAGAAGGGTAAGGCGATACAATCGTGGTCGAAATACGTGTACCTTTTATCCTATAACACTGCTTTAGCAAAGTAATGCGCTTTAAATAACTAAATAAATTGGGAATAAAATAAATTGAGTTTTATTTATGGACGCTCTTTAACTGCTGTGGTCCTTCGCATCCCATTCTATATTAGGCGTGAGGTTCTTTTACGTGCCGTAAATCTACGACACAGGTCCACCGGCTTTACTTCCCTTCCGAAGGAAGCCATGTTTGTACCCGCGACCTCGAGACTATCATGGTAACCACTACACCACGGAGGACGACCATAATTCTGAGGTACCCGCTATTAAATTCAGCAATATTGCAATTTTTACTTTCTCAGTTAGTAGGTAGAGAAGATATTACATTCCACGGAAAAATTCGATACAGAGGTTACACCGATAATGCATGTTTTGAGGCCCCAGGAAAGCCAATAAAACATTTTTTGGAAATATGTCCGCGCGCAGGCGTGTTTATGAACAGCATAACTCAAAAACCGAAAGTCAGATAAATACCAAACTGGTATTCGAATACACTATCTTCCATAGAATGTTCACGAAGATTTTCAATTAAATCCAGTCGAGTAGCCAGTGTCCTGGCTTTCCAACCCAGAGGTCCCGGGTTCAATTCCCGGCTGGCGGATCTCTTTTACTTAGAATATTTCACTACCTTCCGATAGTAGCATGAATCGGAGTGCGTTTAATGCTAAAATGATTAAAAACTCAGTTAAAGAGCCTACTGTTAACGAGTTGTTTTTCAATTCAAAGCCCCCGACATGATGGACTACAAATACACAAACACACATAAAAAAATCTGATGTGTTACACTCACATGACTTTCTCTACTCTTGTACAAACTATTTTTACAAACGCTTATTCGCCATCTACTTCATGTTATTCCAGATAAACATTTGCAGACTCTATCTTATTGCTAATTTTCTTTTAGATGTAAGGGGAATATATATTTCCAAGGGCAATATACAAAAACAGTAGCCTTTAAGCACATACATATCTCTTAATAGTTGGTTGCTAGGTGCAGCACCATTTCCTTTGCCACAGATTAATACTCTTTGTATACACAAGACAAAAAAATGAATAACGAATTCCCATTTAGAAAAGTATTGAAAAATTTAAGGGAATAGCAAGCAATATCTCGAAAACCGTTCACTCAACAAAAGAATGTATATGACATAAATTGTGCATTTTAGGGCGGTCTACATTTTTTTATGTAGTAAAATTTTGTCTATCTCTTATGGTTTACCAGTTATGCAAAAGTCGTTCACAGTGAAGAATACTTTTGGAGACATTCCCAGAAAATTCAAGATATACAATTTATTTGTCATGAAAACATCTTAAACATATGATATTTTGATCAAAATCGTTAGAGCCATTTTTGAGAAAATTAAAATTTTCGAAAAATCTTCCATGTAAAGTGTAATCTGGGGTGGTGGGATTTTCTTGAAAACCTTCGTGTCGCATCTCTGGAAGATACTGAACTTAAATACCAAGTTTGGTGCTTATCCGACTGTTCGTTTCTCAAATTCGTTATTCATTTTTTTATGTCCTGGACATGCAAAGAGAATGGAATGCGCCACATAGCAACCAGCGTTAAAATATTTGACTATCGCTTAAAACCTACCATATTCCCCTTGCATCTACAAGAAAATTATCAATAAGATTGACATCTCGATATCTCCATTAACATGAAGCATATGGAGAATAAGCGTTTGTAAAAATAGTTTGTACAAGAGTAGAGAAAGTCATGTGAGTGTAACACATAAGATTTTTTTGGTTTCAGGGGGTCTCAAAACATATATTTCCGGTGAAATCTCGGTATCGAATTTTTGGGTGGAATACAATACTTCCCCTACTTACTATACGTAGTAGAGAAAGTAAAAAGTAGTATGTGATACATTCACATGAGTTTCCCTACCCTCCATCGCTTATTAGTGCGTATACAAACTATTTTTACTAAAGCTTATTGTTTCTGTCTACTGCATTTTAATCCAAATTAACCTATGCAGAAATAGCTACATTACACATTTCGTTATAGATACAAAGAGAACAATTATAGTCAAATGTTTAAGAACTGGACGCTATATACTGGGCTTAAAACTCCATACTGTTTCCATGTAATCGCGAGAAACAACTGAATGTTGACAGGACTTCAAGAGAATGACCAAGTAATGAACATCAGTAACGGATATCTCAGAAATGGCTTATGCCACAAGAAAATTATTTGAAATAAACGGTGTGTTTTATAGTTATACAAGATTATACAAAATTCCTTCGGAATTAAGAGGACTTCACAGGCTACACCCAGAAAATTCAAGATATACATTTGATTTGCATGTAAAGTTCTTTAATATGTAGTATTTTAATCAAAATCGTTAGAGCCATTTTTGAAAATAAATGTTTTTGAAAAATCTTCCACGTAAAGGGTAGTTTGGGGCGGAAGATTTTCTTGAAACTTCGTGTCACATCTTTAGAAGATATTGAACTTAAATGCAAAGTTTGGTGTTTATCCGACTTTTTGCTTTTGTATTATGCTATTCGGGCGGTGCCGTGGCCGAGTGGTTAGACCGCTCGCCTCTCACCGAGGCGGCCCGGGTTCAATCCTAGGGACCCGCATGTGGGATTTGTGGTGGACAAAGCGGCGTCTGGACGGTTTTCTTCGGGTTCTCCGGTTTCCCCCGTCATTCATTCCACCAACTGCTCCATCATCGTCTTTCCTTTCATCCATTTCACCATCATTTCGTTTCATCTACTTCCTTCCTCCCATACCAGGCATCGGGCTGATCACCCATCCTGGTTATTCTATCTGATCCATGAGTGTCTGCTCCTCGACGGGCCTCTGACCCCGGGCACCCACCTGTAAGTCCTGGGGGGTGTAAGTCCTACATAAGAGGAGGTTAAACAGAGAAAGAAGAAGATGCTATTCACAGACACACACGCACATACAGACCTGTTTTGAATTTTTTTTATTCAAAGGGCCTCAAAACATGTAAGCTATTATGTTACATGGAAGTCACTATCCTTGACGGAAACGAATCACTCTTTAATGTGTCCTAGCACTCTGGTCGTCGGAGTTTGACTTGAGAGACTGGTGTCATTACTGGTCGAACTGTAGATTTTATTAATTTTCACCATTTAAAACACTTACATTTATACTTCCAGACTCTGCGGATGATAGGGAATGATTCTATTTAAGGAATCAAACCCATTACCTCTGGGTTGTAATGCCGGAATGATAACCACAAAGAGAATCACTAGCATGTTTTTCTGAAAAAACGTTTTGGAGATTTATTACATGATTTAGGTTTCCTGTACTAGTTGAGAAACTGCAAGTGAAACACTGCAGTATTCTTCATGCTTTAACAGGGGGATGCATCACTGCACAGAAAATTTCTTCTGTGTAATCTAAAATGTTGCCTACTATTTAAACACTTATTGAGTCATTTAAACTGTAAGCCGTCTTACTGAACAGGGCTAGTTCCACATTGAAAAAGGCAATGCTAAAGATAGACATTCAGATTTGGGTAATCAATAATTCATTACACATTCATCGTCTCAAAGTCATCTGGCAGAGTGCCGATTCCGACTGAAAAGTTCCAGTCTTGTCCTTGCCAAGATCTCCTATCATGAAAAGACGCTTTCATTAAATGGGATAGAGTAGATTTGTTCGGGATATTGCCTCTCCTCTTGAAAACATTTTAACTGTTTTAAGAGTTCATTAAGTGATATATAAGCACCTTCATCAGCATTATGCGTTTACCAAACCATTAAGACTATTAATTCAGGTCAATTTTATCTGAATGTGTGGAATTTATCTGCATTTGATTATATAAGAGTTATGCGTGTACTGGTAAACTTCATTGTTAAAATCTTGTTCAAATTTTAACAACACCTGTACAAAAGGCTTTTCAGCAAATCAAGCAGAAACTCTCAACATATCTATCATACAAGACTGCAACATATTTGGAAGGTAAACATTTGGGGAAGAGTTTGATTGGCGCGGAGGACGGATCGTTACATGAAATTCGCTCTTCAGGTTCTCTGTGGTCACGCGCGAGCTGCCGCAGCCGTATATCGTTTCCAAGGCTTCCTCTGCCTTCTGGAGGATCAATATCCTCGGAATCCCTGACCACTTCAAGGCAGGGAAGGCAATGCAACCGGGTATCTTCCTAGGAACCGCCTTGCACGGCATCGTAGCTGTAGAAACGTGATGCCTCGCATTTTAAGAGTCACGTATAACGTTCTCGGGCTCACGGATCTGATAAACTAACAAACTTCTTCGGGCTTCCTCTAGTACCGCTTTGAACTTATTGCAGTTACTGCTGACGTTTCATACGTGACAAGATGTCCACGATATTCAATCCAAAGCTGAAAATATGTGCTATACTTTACAGGTTATCAGGAACGTGTTTTGTTGGCAGTATTAAACGAGGCAATACGTTTCTTAAAATAAATAGCTTCGTAGCAAGGAGGTTTCTGAGCGTAATGATAAACTGAGTTTGATATTGTTATTCCTACAGAGCATAAAATTTACTAAAAAACGTTAACGTAATATCAGTGGCAGAGTGTTTACGGAAGCCTTTAAAGCCATTTTCCCCTTACACTTAATTTTTTGTTCTATGATCTAGTATTTTATCTATTATCTATTTTTCTTTTTTCTACTTTCTTTCTTCCTTCATGCACACTGAAATTGATAAGGAATGATGAAGCTCATACTTGCATGCTCCCTACTAAACAATGGTGATCATGATGATGATGATGATGGTTATTTTGTACAAAGGGCGGTAGGATTTCCCTCAGACTAGGTGGCAGTCCCGGTTCACCCCAGAATGTGCTAGGTGAGTTGTACTACGATAGTTGCCTGAACGAAGTAGTTTCTCCGCAGCAGGCTTATGTAGTGAATGTTTCTTCTGGTCGGAGAAACCTTTGACTATCGAAGACGTAAACCTTCTAACAATTCCATCACTTGAGAATATATAAACATACAAAACGAATATTCCGAAAACGGCTAACGCTAAGAAAAACTCGATCGACACAAATAATGTATTTTAATGAACTTTAAAGTTTTCTTCCAGTAGTCTTTTTCTATCCTTTAAGGTTCCTCAGTTACACATAATTATACATGAATGAGCGTTTCACTGGCTATTTACATAAAATTGAAGGTGGATATTTTATTCTTCATTTTTATAGTGTTTAACGTTCGTTCATTACACTGATGATACGTGTAATGAAATGATTATTAAAAAAGAAAATTTGGGAAGGAAAGCTATGAAGGCTGAGGAATACCTTGGAAAAAAACCTCAGTTTGGGAGGACGCTCCTGGCTGGATTTAAACTGCAGACGAGTTCGGCCACCCGTGGCAGCTTCAACATTTCATATATTAATCAAGATCATTATGCTGTTTTCCAGAAAATAAAAAAAAGCGACAATCGTTTTAATATGTACAAATGAGTGGCACTTCGTCAAAACCTTGCTGTTACATTCTTAAAAAGCTGATGTGTTACACTCACATGACTTTCTCTACTCTTGTACAAACTATTTTTACAAACGCTTATTCTCCATCTACTTCATGTTAATCGAGATAAACATTTGCAGACTCTCTCTTATTGCTAATTTTCTTGTAGATGTAAGGGGAACATATATTTACAAGGGCAATTTGGAAATACAGTAGCCTTTAAGCACATACATATCTCTTAATAGCTCGTTGCTAGGTGCAGCACCATTCCCTTTCCCACAGATTAATACTCTTTGCATATCCAAGACAAAAAATGAATAACGAATTCCCATTTGAGAAAACAAGTATAGAAGAATTTAAGGGAATAACAAGTAATATCTCGAAAATGGTTCACTCAACAAAAAAAAATGTATATGACATAAATTGTGTATTTTAACGCGATCTACAACTTTTGTGTAGTAAAATTTTGTCTATTTCTTATGGTTTACCACTTATGCAAAAGTCGTTCACAATGAAGAATACTTCTGGAGACATTCCCAGAAAATTCAAGATATACATTTTATTTGTCATGAAAATATCTTAAACACATGATATTTTAATCCAAATCGTTAGAGCCATTTTTTGAGAAAATTAAAATTTTCGAAAAATGTTCCATGTAAAGGGTACTCTGTGGTGGGGGGATATACTTGAAAACCTTCGTGTCCCATCTCTGGAAGATACTGAACCTAAATAGTAAGTTTGGTGTTTATCCGACTGTTCGTTTCTGAGTTATGCTCGTCACAGAGAGACACACACAGACACACGCACGGACATGTTTCCAAAAATGCTTTTTTTGGATTCAGGGGGTCTCAAAACATGTATTTCCGGTGAAATCTCGGTATCGAATTTTTGGGTGGAATACAATACTTCCCCTACTTACTATACGTAGTACAGAAAGTAAAAAAGTGCTGGATTTAAGTCAAAAATTTAGTGTTCATCTGACTTTCCTCTTGTGCTCCATTCTTCCCAATCTCTCTGCGGGACCTTTTCTAAAAAAATCCTTTTTTGGTTCAGGAGATCTCAAAAGCCAATTTTACAATAATGAATAGAAAGCTGGGCACTATTAGGCGAGCATAGACGCAAAGTAACAGCGGCAGTGATGAATTAATTCCTAAGAAGAATTTTGGAAAATCTATAGTAATAGAAATGAATGAATAAGAGAAGAGGTAAAATTAAAGAAATCAATAACTGAAGCTATAGCAGGGAAACAACTGAAATAGTTTGGGACCTCTGCAGAACAGTAGGAAAGGAACGTTAGGCAGGCAATAGAGATGAGAGAAGCAAAAAACATTTTATTTGATATAAAAATGTCTTAAACATATGATATTTTAATCAAAATCGTTAGAGCCATTTTTGAGGAAATTAAAATTTTCGAAAAATGTTCCATGTAAAGGGTAATCTGGGGTGGCGGGATTTTCTTGAAAACCTACGTGTCGCATCTCTGGAAGATACAGAACCTAAATACCAAGTTTAGTGTTTATCCGACTGTTTGTTTCTGAGTTAAGCTGTTCACTGACACACACACACACACACACACACACACACACACACACACGGACATGTTTCCAAAAATGCATTTATTTTATTCAGGAGGCCTCAAAACATATATTTCCAGTGAAATCTCGGTATCGAATTTTTGGATGGAATACAATACTTCCGCTACTTACTGTACGTAGTAGAGAAAGTAAAAAGCCACGGCCTTTGTTTCGCAAACATTTACAAACATTGTTTTACCCCTAGTATCATAATCTGCTATTATGCAATATTAGCATTATAAACATTATATTATTCAAAATCATGCATAATTGGCTTATTATGATAAGTGTACAAGTAATAGCAATGCCATATTTCCTATAACAATGACATAATACCGTATTTCAAGTTGCTGTGGCTTATAGAGAGAAGATGAAACCATTTTGTAGTATTCTTTACTCTGAACAACGAAGATGAAAAACCACTGTACATTATTAAATACATAATAATTAAGATTTGAATTCATAATTACTTACTATGCTGTGCTGACAATAGCTGCATTACAGTCCATAATAACTGTTCACTTCTTTCTCAGTAAGGGCATGCATGCAAGCGACTGTCTTGTTTATCGGTTCAAGCCCAAGTAATAACTAATGAATTGCTTACGTCTCATTTACGAATATATGAAGACGCTCTTACTCATATCAACAATAGGCCAAATTATTTCATGATTTATTTTCCACAGTTTATAATGTTAAGATTGCATAAAATGTGACCAACTCGTGGATAATGTTAATATGACACTCGCGAAAATTATGTGCCATAATCATCAAGATTATTCACTTGTTGCATAAATAGCTATTATATGGATTTAGAGAGCTTTAAACTGTTATTTAACGGTTCAGTATTTGAGTAGTGAATATAAATGTTTCCTCTTCCATAGGTAGGTGGTAGAGAAATTGAATGTAGTGAGAGAGGGTTCAAATTACTGCGGTACGAATCGCAGGATGGTGGCCGAAACTAGCAGAGCTGTAGGGATGACCCGGAAACATTTTCTCGGTTACAGGGAACGAGCATAAGGTTCGCTGAAACATAAGTTATTTAAGGAAAACAAACCTTGTCAACTGTGATTCAGCAGGCTCTCCGTTACGATGTCACTTTCGCCGGGTGCAACTTTGCAGCGGCACGCAACTCCACCTACCAGCGAAGTTATTATAAATTCATAAACTTCGCATGGAACTGACTGTGTCACGCCGACAGATAGCATCGCTGCTGCATGTCAATAACAATATGTTAAACAACATGTGCTTCATATTGACTGCATCATGAAAACACCGTATCTTTCTGTTGGCAGACTTCAACTAATTGAACACATTTAAGAACTTAACTCATACTTCATTCGCTTTTTACTTTCTCTACTACGTATAGTAAGTAGGGGAAGTATTGTATTCCACCCTAAAATTCGATACCGAGATTTCACCGGAAATATATGCTTTGAAACCCCCTGAATCCAAAAAAAGCATTTTTGGAAACATGTCCGTGTGTGTGTGTCTGTGAACAGCATAACTCAGAAACGAAGAGTCGGATAAACACCAAACTTGGTATTTAGGTTCAGTATCTTCCAGAGATGCAACACGAAGGTTTTCAAGAAAATCCCCCCGCCCCAGATTACCCTTTACATGGAACATTTTTCGAAAATTTTAATTTCTTCAAAAATGGCTCCAACGATTTTGATTAAAATACCATATATTTAAGACATTTTTATGGCAAATAAAATGTATATCTTGAATTTTCCTTGAATGTCTCAAAAAGTATTCTTCATTGTGAACGACTTTTGCATAACTGTTAAAAAATAAGAGATAGACAAAATTTTGCTACAGATAACATGTAGATCGCGCAAGATACACAATTTATGTCCTATACATTTTTGTTGTTGAGTGAACTATTTTCGAGATATTGCTTGCTATTCCCTTAAATTTTTCAATACTTATTTTCTCAAATGGCAATTCGTTATTCATTTTTTCGTCTTGGATATGCAAAGAGTATTAATCTGTGGCAAAGAGAAAGGTGCTGCACATAGCAAAGCAGTTATTAAGAGATATGTCTATGCTTAAAGGCTACTGTATTTCTATATTGCCCTTGTAAATACAAAACAAGGTGAACATAGTACGCCTTAAGCGATAGTCAAATATGTTTAGACCTGGTCACTATGTGTAAAATGTAATTCTCTTTGCATGTCAAAAGATCGTTTCTGCAAATGTTTACCTCGATTAATATGAAATAGATGGAGAATAAGAGTTTGTAAAAATAGTTTGTACAAGAGTAGAGAAAGTCATGTGGTGTAACACATCAGATTTTTTTTTATGTCCTGGACATACAAAGCGAATGTAATACACCACATAGCTACTAGCTCTTAAAAGATTTGACTATCGCTTAAAGCCTACCATATTCCCCTTGCACCTACAAGAGAATGATCAATATGATCGTTTCTGCAAATGTTTATTTCGATTAATATGAAATATTCGAGAATAAGAGTTTGTAGAAATAGTTTTTACAAGAGTAGAGAAAGTCATGTGAGTGTAACACATCAGATTTTTACGGTAAATTGCTGGGAAATTGACAGTTAACACTTCTCAGAAGAGAGAAAAGACAGGAACCTAGAAGGGAGTTACTGAGTGGTAAAGAAACAAGGCAAAACTCGAAACAAATTTTCATATCTAAATAGAACTAAAATAATATTTTGGAAAACCATATTGGAATTATGTAGATTATAACACCAGCACAACAATTCATTACTTTATAAATAATTACGCAACTTGAAACATCAAAAGTTTTGTTTACCAAAAATTTAGAGACACTTTCCTCTCACGTACAGCATATAAAATGTTGCACGAAAGGCTGCATTCCCAGTACAGAGTCTCCGTTACATACTGTTACATGCTGGGGTGAGGGCCAATAGGGTTCCAGTAAATTATTAAATTTCGATCACCCCAACACACACATGGGGGGGCTAGCTCACTAACGGCAAGAGGACCGGGACCTTGGTGTTTAAATCTAGATGAAGGCTTGAGGTTTTGACATTATACAAAAATATTACATAACACATATTACCTGGAATCTACTGAAAAATGTTTGGCGACTCTACATTGCACTTAGGATGAGGGGAGATGCACCGAAACTGTGGGCTGAACACGCACGCGACTTGCTGCTTCAACTGCTCATAAAAATGATGCTAACTATATCCCCCCTCCAACCGTGTCTAGCCATGCCAGCCAGGGATGGCTCATACCAGACCGAATTCAAACAAAGCCCACTCTCTGGCGTGTTCCGCGCCAAAGGAGGGAGCGTTAAACCGAAAAAGAAATATTCAAAGGAACCCAGTAATGCTATCGACAAAGCAGCACAATAATAGTCTGGTAATGACAATGCTTACTGATACGTCACATCTCCCCCCCACTGACAAAAGTGAGGCGTCCCCGCCGAAAAGGGTGTGTGTGTGTGTGTGTGTGTGTGTGTGTGTGTGTGTGTGTGTGTGTGTGTGTAAAGGCCTTCACCATGCACCAACACTATACCACTGAACATAATGACCTGAAGTTTCAATCAGTAAACCACTGCAAACCTGCAGGGATATTTTCCGAATTGAATTTCTAAAATTGAATAATAAAAAATGGTTTCCTTCTGAAGCAGTACTGTGATAAAAATAACAGTGAACTAATTATTAGCCACCCCCTATAACAGATAAAACTATATATAATAGCCGCATGCCCAGTTGTGGGTATTTAAATGAAACGCCTTGTAAAATACAAGTCAAGTATGTAATCAGTTGTAGGATATATGCAGGGTTGTTTACGATCTATGGTAACAATATTCTTACGAAAGTTTATTTTTCTACATCATTTTAATCCAAATAAACCTTTGCAGAAATATCTACATTACCATTTCGTTATAGATACAAAGAGAACAGCGATAGTCAAAAGTTTAAGAACTGGACGATATATGCTGGCCTTAAAATTTCATACTGTTTCCATGCAATCGCGTGAGACAACTGAAAATCATGGGACTGGCAAAGTACTGAAAATATCGAACCATTAATAACGGATATCTCGGAAATGGCTGGTGCTACAAAAAATACCGTTTACACGAGATTATACAAAATTCCTTCCGAATAAAGAGGACTTATACCCGGCACGGAATAAAGCGAGCGGAAGTGCGAGTACTGCTTGAAATGGCGCCTATAAAACGGTACTAAGGTTGCAAAACCAACAGCTTTTATGGTTTTCTATGAGAAATAAATCTATTTTCAAACCTGTATTAAGCACACTTATACATGAATGCAAGTAAAGTTATCTGAAATACTTTTTTCTTTATCTAGTTTACGTCGCTTTAACTACATGGTGATATCGCGACGGATTTGTTAGTAGATAACTCGAGGATGGATGTGTGGCGGACAGTTTGCCTTCTAGCTGCAAGAGAACTGTAAATTCGTTTATTACTGCGTCTTACAAGGTGAAAAAGTTGGAATAAAAAGTTTGACCACATGCTGGTGTTCGAAACGTGAACCTTCGCCACACTTGAAACAGCGTACGTTTTACCAATATGCTACGGCTGCAGATGGTATGTGGGTTATATAATAATATAGATGTTGGTTCTATTAAAATCATCATTCCACGTGTTTTCCGTTTTTTTGCTGTCATGTAGTTAATAGCTAAGCAGCAAGAGAATTGCAACTTGTTTTGTGATATTTAGTCTATGTTTCGCCATACTGGATTAATATAGCCATAGAAATCCTCGAAGTGAGTGACAGGCTAAAATGGTGCCCACGACAATAAACATCTACGACCACGTCGATTTAGTTTTCATACCTCCTACTTACGGAATGCCTGAATGATACTGCAAGGGAAAAGTGTATATTTACTTTCTTGAAATTATAGTATTTGTTTGGACATGTAGCACCCCTGCAGCATGTTGCAAAAATGTGGGTACATTTCCTTTACTTCAGACCCAGTGCTACCATTACAGCAAATGCAATGCAAGTGTCCAATTGAGGCAGTATTTTTAACACTTAAATGATATCAGACTAATTATACATAAATATAACAGCCCACCTTAAAGCAATATGTGTATACTATAATATATAAAAAGTGTATGTTACAATCATTGTATAAGGTTTATATTATTATGTACATGTTTAATAATGTTATGTGAATGTATTACGTAATTTAACAATGTAGGAGCTGCGAGAATAGAAGCCAAAAGTTGCTAACAATGACGTAACAATGAGGTAACCTTGAGGCAATAATGAATTGGAAAGTTTAATAATGCTACTAATAATTCTTGGAACAATAATGCAATATTTAAAACAGTTTATAAATAGCCAATCAAAAACTAGAAAAAGCTTAATTTAAATAAAAGTACTCTATTGGAGTAGGATTAGCCAATCAGAGACTTGAAATAGAGAAATTTAAAAATTTAAGCAGTAGAAGCCAGATGCTAGAAGATAGCGTACCCAACCGGACGCAGGAAAGCAGCGTTCCCGAGAAGTTCGATACGTATTCAGTGAGAGACATAAAATTCATTACCGCGTGAGTAATATAAAGTTTACATATTAAAAAGTGCAATTAATAAATAATCTCAGAGCTCTACAATATGATATATCAGTGAAGTGTTATTTATTCCTGTGAAATATTAATAAAAAAGGAGTGAAGTAAAAATAATAATTTGTGTAAGCCTTCATTCTTTAGCCACACCACCCCTGCTAAGAGATACTGTTTTTACAAACTACTACTGACGCAGCCGAGGCATACATATATAATATTTAAATAAACATTAAAATACAAAGTTAATTTTTAAACGTGGGGGCGAAGGCCACCGGAAAGTTTGTATTGTACATGGCTGCAACTACTTCAAGTTTTGGCTCTTCAACAGCAGCAATACAATTATTAAGCTGATTCAAGCGGCTATCTAGTACTCAAAGGTGAAGGGTCAACGCTTTCCATGCAATTATTGTTCTCGATTTTCATTTAGAATGAGCTTTGTACACATGTGGAAGTAAAACTTGTGACGGTTTGTTGCCAATAGGGGTCAAAGAGCGTCAACAACAGTTGTGTGTGTTCCCAACAATAGCACCCGCATTGTGATAACGTATATGAACGACCGCTATTCGTGCTGGAAAACGACTTGTACATTAGCTAGCCAGATCATTAAACCTCGTAAAACTTTATCCGCGCAAGCAAGTGAGTAATGTTCAGTGGAGAGAAACGGCCCTCAGTTTGCCGTATAACACAATGTTTGACTAGCGCGGGAAATAATGATCGGATGCGCTGTAACCATAGCAACTGCCTTCTATTAGCGGCTATTTCTATCCACGCCTTTCCATAATGTATTATAAATGCAAATATTGCTTTCAACACGTTTCGCAAACAGCACTGCGGCCTTAGGCCTGCATTATACTTCACAACGTTGGGTGTAACCTCAGCTGTCATAATTTTACCGGGAACCAAACGATGTGATGTTCAAAGCCGCCGCAAGCACAATTTTTAAACATTAAAGCTGAACGAAGGCAAATATTTGCAATGTTGGGCTGGAGAAATATTAAGCTTAAATAAACATAAAATACACTCGAAAATGTAATTACGATTTTCGCTTTAGCAACTCAAAGAGTTTGTCAAACTGTCTGGAAGTGAAGGTAAAAGTGCATTTCTGCACTAGCTCGGTGCGTCCATTTGTCCGCATCACACGCATTTGAGTTTTTTTTTTCGACCACGAACTTCCTGAACTGACTCGGATTTTCTAATCGGATAGTTTGCGCTGTGCAGCCGATTTCGCTTGGTCTCTTCACTGCTATGAAAGTAATGCGTCAACTGTTCGGAATTACTTCATGAGCGCGAATAACACTGGGTTGAACAGTGATTTTGGTGCCTTACAATTATGACCTATTTATGACTATATTTGGGTCACTGATTCCAAAAATGCTCTCAGTTTTGCCCTAGCAGCTCTAGTTTTTGAGATACAGCTTATTCACATTATACACCAGTTTAACCTTACTGGTCCGCATATACAACTATATTACTTGCACACAATTAAATAAAGAATACATTTGGATAAATCAAGCACATTCTTTTTCCATGAAGCAACTTTCTATCAACTACTATATACACTAGTCGCATTAAGTTCATTGATTTTCTTCTATCAGATCGCTGAATTCTCGTTTTGTGTGATTTCCTCCTTGTTTCTGTCGACTAAAGATTCTGTGATGTTTTTTTTTTCTCCAACGATCATGCTTTCTCTAAGAGGCTACTGTCTTGTCACCCAAAGTTGACCTTTAGCTCTAGAGTTCCATAGGCATATAAAGCATGGGTATTTGTTGTACCCACCTTGTTGTCCTAGAAGAAAGTTCATATCTTTATGTCGACACAGATAACCCATTGGTGATCACGGTATGAGATCTTCTCTAGAACTGTAGCTGTTGTAGCTTGATTTTCATGCATAGTAATTGAGTGACCAATTGGTATTGACCTATATTTGTTCCCATTATGCAAAAGAACACATTTTAAGCTGCTTTTGGAGCTATCAATAAATGCCACTCTGTTGGTGTGTATTTTCTTACACCCGGTTTCATTAACAGTCCTTCAACATTGATGCAAAGAACAAATTGGTTTTCTGTTGTGAAGAACGACAGGAAATCTTGCTATCTTTTGCGATAGCCGGTAACAGACAATGTTACTCTGCCAGCCTAGAAGCTAACAATTCTGATGACTTCTTTTGAAGACTAAGATCTCTAATGAGGTCATTCAATTCTGCTTGATTAAAACGAGACACAACTGATGAAGGTCCTGCGAAATCACTGTCATTTTGCTCAGCATAGCTTTCAGCTCATTCATCCACTTCTTCTGATGACTCTGGAAGACTGATAAATACTGGAACAGGTATCTCCTCTGAATGTGGAGTCTTGCAGAGCGTAGATCGGGATATTTCTACGTATTCCAGTTTTTGCTATTGATGCCCTTTACATTTACTGAACAAATGTGGTTTATTGGTTCTCGCCATATCATTGGTTCCCCAAATTTCAAGCACTTCCGCTTCCCATTTTTCCAGTGTCGCAGATGCTCTGTGCATGTTTTACATACGGTGTGGGGTGCCCAAGTCTTATCTTGGTCTACAAGTTTTACTTTGAAATAGGCCAAATAAGCTCTTTATACAAAATCGGTTATGGGTTTTCTTTGCTGGATGAATGTGTATTCCCCACAGATAAAACAGGATTATTCACATATTTTCTTCGTGATGAGGCCATATCAGTGCCTATGAAAACGAGACATAAATGTCACAATAGTTAAAGTACATCTGCAAACAACATGAATAGACCTTGGATAAAATAAATAAGTATAGTGCAAATAATATAATCAATTTACAAATAGTGCTGTAAAACAAAGTAGTCATAATAGCAATTTATAAATATATCAGTATGTCGTAAACTAGAGTTGCTAGGATGAAATGGAAGGCATTTTTGGAATCAGCAGCATCAAAATACCCAGGTTCAGGTGGAAAATTCAAGACACCACGAAAAAAAGGTTTTTTGTTCCCCAGTGTAATGAACGCTGCCACTCAATTAAAGGCGGGTTTTCTTAGCGGCGCACTTATTATGTCGCGTGTAACTTAAAACGCCAACCCTGATCCCATCACGTAATGCGCTGTATATTGTGTTTTCCTACAAACGGATAAAACGTGGCTTGTCGCAGCAACTCTCCAGTTATGAACGGATTAAACAAATGAACTCTGTGTCAAAACGGAAAAAAACTGTGCTTATTGTGGCTGTTAGAAGACGAAATTGATTACGTAGTTGAACATTATTGCATTAGGAAGTCTTTTAGTGAAGTGTTTTCTTATAGAGAAGACGAGGGAGCTTTTAAAAATACTAATTGAGAAACACCTATTAGGAGACATGTGAAATTAGAGCATACTTCGGATTCACCTGAGAACAGTTTAGTTTCCTAGTTAACCTAATTCAAGATTATTTGTATACAAAACCATACAATAGAGTGAAAATATGCATTTTATCAGCAGAAAAACTTGCCCTAGCGCTGGGGTATGCATTTGCATTTTTTAATTAAGAACTTACTGAAAAACTGGTTAATTAGCTTTGTTAATTATTTTGTTGTCCCTTCATATTGTAAATTATTGTCCTACTAAAATTGCATCAATTGTTATAAGATAACATTGACAGAAAGTAACATGCATCTGATTTATAAAATAAACCGTACCCGTTTTGTTCATTTTTCCAATCTCCTTCCATATTAAATCCTTCTTTAAAGTGTTTTTGGAGTCTGCATTCGCCGTATTCCACAAAATAGAACGTCCAGCAACCAATTCAATTAGCTGTTCGTCTTCTGCAGATGAAAATCGAACAGTAGGAGGTGTCATTTCGTAACATGCACGATGTGTATCAAATACAACTCAATACACAAGGTCTCCCACGCAGCGCACAACGCACTAGACTCCTCTCGATGCAGGTCTGTCGCGCCAGGCGCATACATGCTGGCGTGAAACGAACAGCGTAGTTTAAGAAAACCTCAATTCTTACCTTCTCTATTACGTAGTAAGTAGGTGAAGTATTGCATTCCACTCAAAAATTCCATACCGAGATTTCACCGGAAATACATGTTTTGAGGTCCACCGAATACCTATAAAGCATTTTTGGAAACATGTCCGTGTGTGTGTCTGTGAACAGCATAATTTAGAAACGAACAGTCGGATAAACACCAAGCTTGGTATTTCGGTTCAGTATCTTCCAGAGATGCGACACGAAGGTTTTCAAGAAAATCCCCCCACCCCAGATTACCCTTTACATGGAACATTTTTCGAAAATTTTAATTTTCTCAAAAATGACTCTAACGATTTTGATTAAAATATCATATATTTAAGATACTTTCATGACAAATAAAATGTATATCTCGAACTTTCTGGGAATGTCTCCAAAAGTATTCTTCATTGTGAACGACTTTTGCATAACTGATAAACCATAAGAGATGGACAAAATGTTGCTATACAAAAGATGTAGATCGCGTTAAAATACACAATTTATATCATATACATTTGTTTTGTTGAGTGAACCATTTTCGAGATATTGATTGTTATTCCCTTAAATTTTCCAATACTTAATACTTATTCTCAAATGGGAATTCGTTATTCATTTTTGTTTGTTTGTTTGTCCTAGTAATGCAAAGAGAATGGAATACTCCACATAGCAAACAGGTCCTAAAATATCTGACTATCGCTTAAAGCCTACCAATTCCCCTTGCATCTACAAGAAAATTAGCAATAAGATTAACATCTCGATATCTCGATTAACATGAAGCATATGGAGAATAAGCGTTTGTAAAAATAGTTTGTACAAGAAAAAGGCATGTGAGTAACAATTCAGATGTTTTTTTCATTGTTTGAGTGTGCTGCGTATGCGCTCGACGTGTTACGTTGCACGCGGCGTAGAATGTACGTTGCTAGGAAAACCCGTCTCTCTTTACACCAATGGTTGCCCCAAGGTGCGGGTAAGCGAGCCTGCTTCCTTATCCGAAATGAAGCAATCTCAATTGAGGTCCCGGTTGCATGCTGATTTCCAATAAGGACAAGTTACGTGTTTGGGGACTTTCTCCGGACTTCCCTCCCTCCTTCCATATAACTTTCGGGCACCAAGGCCTCAAGAATTACCTGCGTCATCCTTATTCATCCACTCCATTCGTATATCTGAATCAAAATCGATGTCAGGAAAGACATGTCAAATGATGTGCTAACAGTTGTTTCCTGCGTAGTTAGCCTCAACCCTTGCTTTTTACATTCCAACCATAATTTTGGTGCCTGATGTTTAAATTCTGCAATGTGACAATATTAATGACCAAGTGTATATATGTCTACCTATATTTCATTTGATTAAAGTTTTTAACTTGATCTTGTGTCATTTAAGAATTTTCACATTTGTTTGCATATAAATTATCCTGCATTTGAAGCCTTGAATCAAAAAATTTGAAAATCTCATTTTAAATAAATCAAAGGTAGGTATTCAATTCGTTGAAGTAGTGATTAAAAATGCTTGAAACCGCAATCTGACGCAAAGAAACCAAAATACCCTATTTAAAACAATTTGGATGCATTTCATTTGAAAGCTAAAAACCTAATATAGTCTCTGAATTAAAGTATTTAAATACCTCAGCGGTCTCGTGGCATGCTAACCTCCAAATCCAGAGGTCTCGGCTGGAGCTTTTCTTTAGCAAGGTGTGAATAACAACGTTTTGAAGTCTTGACTATACCCTAATGTACCTAAATCAGAATAGCATTAGGCTACTACATTCAAGCAGGATCTACTAGATGGTGAGAAAAATTCAAAATTCTGCTACCTTTAGAAAGAGAGAAAACCATTAGTAAATATACATCGAATTGCTTGTATTTCATGACATGTCTTTCCCAAACTTGAACATTTTAACGTATCTTCCAAAGTTCATTATAATAAACCTTCCCCTAGCAATGTTTACTTTCTCTACCGCGTACATAGCAGTAAAGCGGGTATCCATTTCACCTAAAAATACGATAGCAAGATTTCACCGGAAATGTATGTTTTGAGGCCTTAAAAATCATTTTTAGAAAAAGTCCGTGTGTCCGGGTAAATACCAAACTTCGCATTCAGCTTCGGTACCTTCCATAGATACAACACGAAGATTTTCAAGAAAATCCCCCACCAAAAACTACCCTTTACACGGAAAGCTTTTCTCAATCTTTCATTTTTTAAAAAATGGCTGCAACGATTTTGATTAAATACTACATATATTAACAGACAAATAAAATGTATATGTTGAATTTACTGGGAGTATTCTGTGAAGTCCTTTTCTTTCGAAAGGAATTTTGTATAATCTGTAAAACTGGTAAATATTAAGCGACTAACGAAAACGCACTACTCAAAAGATGTAGATGACAATTTATGTAGACACAATTCCAAATAACTTTTTTTGTCGTATAAGTCATTTCGAGATATCCGTTATTAATAGTTCGAATTCTCCAGAACTTAGCCATTTTTTTACAGCATGTCGATTTTCAGTTGTTTCTCGTGATGTCATGGAAAGAGTATGGATTTTAAGATCAGCACAAAGCGTCCAGTACTAAAACATTTGACTATCGCTATTCCCTTTCTACAGGGTGATTTATGCAGAACAGTCGCATTTCTTTCTTTAATCATTCTGTTCGAAATTCACTCCATGCCCCCAGGTTTAGCACCAAATAAAGCAGAATGTTCTGAAGTTTCGATTGCCTGTCACTAGATGCGCACATGTTCATGTTTAATGCATAATTGTTAAGTTTTATTGTCGGCAACTGTTTTTGAGATTTTGTTCTAGTGAACGTGAAAATGGAGTGCACATTAAATGAACGACTCTTTCTTGTAAAGCAATACTGGATTACGAATTGAATTGCAGCTGCTCAAAGGGCATTCCAGAGAGAATTTGGTGTTCGGAATCTTCCCCAAAGAAACACAATACTAGGACTGGTAAACAAATTGGAAACAACTGGAACTCTGGTGCGTGAAAAAGGCAAAATTCGTTCATCTAGGCTTCCCACGGTTGTTGTAGACGTAAGAGCACGATTGGACCAGTCACCCAAAAAATCATTAAGACGTTTGTCGCAGGAGACAGAATACATCCACTCAATGTGTCAGAGAGCTGTGAAAAGTGCAGGCCTAAAGCCGTATAGGATTGCGGTTGTCCATCAGTTACATGAACCAGATAAGGATTGACGATTGAGGTATTGTCATTAGTTTCAGGAATTTATTGTGTAAAATCCTGCCATATTGTCCATCACATGGTTCACAGATGAAGCACACTTCCATTTATCCGGCTATGTGAACTCAAATAACTCACGCTATTGGTCCAGCGAAAATCCACATATTATTCATGAAGCACCTATGCACCCGGGTAAAATCGGAGTTTGGTGCGCAATATCCGCACAGAGAATAGTGGCACATTTTTTTTTAAACAATGTGAACACTGCAGAGTACTGACGGATTTTCATGAATTTTCTGAGCAACTAGACGATGTAGAGCTGAGTCAAGGATATTTTCAGCAGGACGGCGCTACATGCCACACATAAAATGAATCCATGGCACTAATTGCAAGTTTCTTTGACAACCGGATAATTTCCAAGAACCTGTGGCCACCGAGATCTCCGGATTTGACAACGCCGGACTTCTTTCTATGGGGTTACTTAAAAGACTGGGTTATGTCCCCAGACATTGGACGATCTGAAGCATAACATTACACAGGAGATTCAAGCTATTGGCAATAGAATCCTCCAAAGAGTGGCCAGTAACATGACATTTCAGGATTAAGTTGTCGCTAGCTTAACTCGTTTGGAAACAACTAAAGAAATAAATCACCATGTATAACGAAATGTGTAATGTAGCTATTTCTGGAGAGATTTATCTCGATAAAAATTAAGTAGATACGACAATAAACTTACGCAAGAATAATTTTTACCTATACTTACTAATAAGCGATAGAGGGCAGAGACAGTCGTGTATATGTAAGCATCAGAAAAATTTTAAAGCTTATCTTCCTGTGCGTGTAAAAATATTTGGAAATCCCAAATCTAAGCATCATAATAATTCATTGGGTACCAAACATAACAAAACATATGCCCTCAATCCAAAACAATTGTGGAGCCCAGTGAAACAAAACATTTGTATCTCTGCCTTTGTATAAATGCACAATCAAAGTTTAATTTTAACTACAATTGTTTGTGTTAGTAATAGTTGCATCACTGACAGTGTCATCATTGAATAAATCAGGTATCATATTAAATTGAGGTTACAGCAGCTGCCAAAGAAAACAAGAGATCGCAATGAAAACGCAGCCCTGATAAAAATGCAGCAATTTATTGATGGACTTCGCATGGTTGGTTGCAGATGCCAGTGCAGTTTGAGGAAAAATACTGCCGCGGAATAATTGTCACACTTCATAATGCAGAGGCCACTATCGCTTCCCCGTCCACCACGAACGTCACTGAGGTTTTATTTACGACGCGAGATAAGGTTCGGCATTATAAATTTCAAACGTAGGCTATTTTTTATGCATTGTTGCCTACTGTATCGTTTCCAAAACAGAAATTAATTTATGAACAGCATTCAACCATGTCAATAGAGAGGAGCAGTATTTTAGAAATAATACTAGTTATTTCGCACGAATTCCAGGAAAGGAAGTTCATCAGAGAGGCCATTTCTGTGGTTACATCAAACGCACAACATGAAAGAACGGGCAGCAGCAGTTCCAAATTATTAAACCTACTGGAATGTGCGGCGAATGAAGGCGGAAATGGCCCTTTCAAAGTTTAACAATAATCCGGATTTAATATTAGGGTCTTTGTGATGCTGCATGTTTGTCATTGCCCCTGTGCAATTCCAGATATGTAGCAAGTATTTCCAATGGAAGGCTACAAAATATGCCCCACCGCACAAAGCTGCTGAGAACAAAGAGCAAGCCGCTGTACTTTGTTCTTTCAGACAGTTTCAATGTCCCTGTGCATTCTTTTCTCAAGTCTTTAAATAGATATACCCAAAGGATAGTAACATCCACTGTTATATTTCTGTGGCAAGTGTTCTATCCGACCTCAGGGTAATTGAATAATACACTGCTTTCGTGGGAACTCCAGACATTGTCTTCTACAGGGTGATTTATGAGGAACTGACACATTTATTTCTTTAATTGTTTCAAAACGAGTATGCTAGCAGCAACATACTATACCTGAAATGCAGAAGAATTTTGGGAGATTATTCACCACTATAACAAATGTTGAAAATCTCCTCCATCCTGCATAAGGCACAACTCACACGTCGTTCCATGTTACTGGCCATTCGTTGGAGGACTCTGTTGTTAATAGCTTGAATCTCCTGTGTAATGTTGTGCTTCAGATCGTCCAATGTCTGGGGACATGTGGCATAAACCCTGTCTTTTAAGTAACCCCATAAAAAGCAGTCCGGCGATGTCAAATCCGGAGATCTCGGTGGCCACAGATTCTTAGAAATTATTCGGTCGTCAAAGAAACTTGCAATTAGTACCATGGAATCATTTGATGTATGGCATGTAGTCCGTCCTGCTGAAAATATCCTAGCTCTACATCGTCTAGTTGCTCAGCAAAGGTCATGAAAATCCGTCGGTACTCTGCAGTGTTCACATTGTTTAAAAAATATTGGTCGCACTATTCTCTGTGCGGATAATGCGCACCAAACTCCGATTTTAACCGGTGCATATGTGAGTTCACATAACCGGATAAATGGAACCATGCTTCATCTGTGAACTATGTGATGGTCAATATGACAGGATTTTGCACAATGAACGCAACCAACGACAATAAATCAGTCGTCTATCTTTATCTGGTTCATGTAACTGATGGACAACCGTAATCTTAACCGTCTTAATGATTTTTTTGAGTGACTGATCCAGTCGTGCTCTTACGTCAACAACAACGGTGGGAAGCCTAGATGAACGAGTTTTGCCTTTTTCACTCACCAAAGATCCAATTGTTTCCAATTTGTAACCAGTCCCAGTGTTGTGTTTCTTTGGGGAGGATTCCGAACACCAAATTCTCTCTGGTGTGCCATTTATGTAACCTTAATTCAATTCGTAATCCAGTATTGCTTTACAAGGAAGAGTCGTTCATTTAATGTGTACTCCATTTTCACGTTCACTAGAACAAAATCTCAAAAACAGTTTCCGACAATAAAACTAATAATTAAGAATAAAACATGAACATCTGCGGCTCTAGTGACAAGCAAGCGAAACTCCAGAACATTCTGCTTAATTTGGTGCTAAAACTGTGTCACTGAATGAATTTCTAACATAATAATCAAATAAATAAATGTGTCAGTTCTTTATGAATCACCCTGTAATATGGTCCAAACATAACAAATATATATATATATATATATATATATATATATATTGAAGTACTAAAATTGAAGTAAAAATGTTGGATCGTTTGCAGAATGCGTCATACTTCGATTGATGACATCCATAGTCCAATGTTTCTAAAATTAGTTTTGCTAGCTAAAAGTAAAGAGTGAAATCCAGTTTGAATTTGAGTATATATAAATATATTTTATGCAACCCTACCCTTATAAACAAATTTTCATCAGCGTGCATAATTGGCTCATTATGGCACGCGAGCCGCCGACAATAGCAATGACATGGCTTTTAGAGAAGATGAAACTATTTTGCTATACTCTTTTCTCTGAACAAGAAGTTGCAAAAACCTCTGTACATAGTTAAATATAGAGAAATTAAGATCTGAATTGATAACACTAGTCTGCATGATATCGGATGACTGAAAACTAATAAGTGATTCTGACTCACTTTTTATGCTGATTTCAGAACTGCTTTTAGTTGTTTTCTCTCACTACAGTTTTTTCACAATTTTAATTCAAAAATATAGGGATATAAAGATATTGCTTCCGCCATTACACATAAAATTGGGCTTGATGAAGCAATTTACCTTTCCCAGCGATTTCCCTTCATTACACAAAACAAATTAAAGGCTGGAATTTTTCTTGGTCCTCAAATAAAGAAATTGATGAAGGATGAAGATTTTGAGAAGACAATGAATGAGAGAGAAATAGAAGCATGGACCGCCTTCCGATCAGTTACTAAAACTTCTTAGGCAATAACAAAGATCCTAATTACAAGGCCATTGTTGAAACAATGTTGGAAAATTTCAAGAAGATGGGTTGTAACATGAGTGTAAAGGTGCATTTTCTGCATTCACATATCGACTACTTTGCAGAAAATCTGGGACATTATAGCGAAGAGCAGGGTGAACGTTTTCACCAAGATATTAAGGAAATAGAGAGGAGGTACCAGGGGAGATGGAATGAAACTATGATGGCGGACTACTGTTGGATGTTGGAGGGACAGTCATCTTCAATGATCTGAAGAGAAGGTTTCAAAAAAATTAAATGAAACACTTTGGCTTCTTGTTTCGTTAAAATTTAGTCATGGAATAAATTAGGGGAGTTTTTGAGAGCATTCTTAAAATGTTTCTTGAATAAAAACTTACCTTATATGAAATGGTATTTGAATAATTTTCTACGCTCATTAGTAAAATTTTGAAAACATTACTCCTTATTTTGTGTAAAAACCTGACGTGATAGAAAAATACGGAAGTTATTTCTGGAAACAGCATAAAAACTTGATTCAAGAACACCTACTTTTTCAGAAATCATCTATCAAAAAGTTTGAAAATGCAGACTAGTGTAATCATTTACCATTAATAAGCTACATCACAGTCCATAACACCTGCTCACTTCTCTTCCATAAAGGAAATACATAAAAGTGTCTGTCTTGCTTATCGCTTCAACACGCTACGTAATAAGAAATGAAATGCCGAGCGAGAAGCTAAAGTCTCATTTATGAACATACGAAAACGCTCTCACTTATGTCACTATGGTTGCAATTCCACGATTTATTTCCTATAGTTTATAATGCTAAGATTCTATAAAATATCGCATCAAACTCATGGAAAACCTTAATTGTCGCACTGACGTTCGTGCGATAAAGATTCACACGTGCCATAATTATTAACATTATCCACTTATCCACTTCTATAAGTTACTCTTAAAACAGTTTCGTGCTGCAAAAATTCGCTAAAACAATCCTAAAAGTGCAATATATTATAGTAAAGCTGTTAGTAAAGCGACCCCGCCATCCATTGCAGAGAATCATGTAACAGGATGCTGTGGTCCCCAACGCTTGCTGAACTATGACCTCAGTATACACAGCATTACATTTCAGATGCGTTCCCAACATTTTGAGTCTTGTGTTATGAATTAGGTGGACAGTTTAGGAAATAATTACTGAAAATTGTACAACTTCAGCAAGCTCCCGTACTCTTAAACTCCTAGCGATTTCAAACAAATTGCATACATGAATATTCGCTTAGCATTTGCCGGTATTCAAGCCAGAGCAGTTTTCGCATTTCTATTTGCTTAAATTTAAATCATTGACATCTATTGGTTTGTATATGTATATTGCTTGGAATAAACTGTAACCGGCTTTTGTTTTTACCACACATTCTTTGCGGAGTACAGCAACTAACCGACTTTCGTTTCTAAACACATCTCTACTCCATGACAGTCTCTACGAAGACGTTTTAGATTTTAGTAATTTATGAATTGAAACTGCGTATTCTATAGACTATGCCCTCAGAAAAAATTGGGCTTCTCAATGGTGAAAAAAATTACCAGAGTCGGTTGAGTAGTTTTTGATCTCTCTCTCATTCACACACACCCACACCCACCACACAAACACTCCTTCTTTATAACATAAGTATAAGTCTAAGTGGTGTATCTTACACAAAAATCTTATGGATATATTCGCATGATTTTCTCTACTGTCTTATCTTTATTAGTGGGTATACAAACTATACTTACTAAAGCTAGTTTTTCCTTCTATATTTTAATCCAGATGAATCTTCGCAGAAACAGTCACATTAAACATTTCTTTATAGATACAAAGAGAACAGCGACGGTCAAATGTTTAAGAACTGACAGCTAGATACTGGCCTTAAATCCATACTCTTTCTACGCAATCGCGAGAAACAGCTGAATGTTGACAGGACTTTAAAAGAATAACCAAGTAATGAACAATTCGAACCATTAATAATGGATATCTAAGAAATGGCTTATGCCACAAAAAATTATGTGTTTTAAAGAGATCTACTTTTTTGTGGTACGTTTTCGTCTATCCCTTAACGTTTACCAGTTATACAAGATTATACAAAATTCCTTCTGAATAAAGAGGACTTCATAGGCTATTCCCAGGAAAGTCAAGATATACATTTTATTTACCATGTAAATATCTTTAATAGATGGTATTTTAATCAAACTCATTAGTGCCATTTTTTAGAAAATTAAAAATTTGGATAAATGTTCCTTGTAAAGGATAGCCTGGGGTTGGGGGATTTTCTGGAAAATATTTGTGTTGTATCTTAGGAAGTTACTGAATCTAAATACGAAGTTTGGTATTCATCCGACTTTTCGTTTTTGAGTTATGCTGTTCACAGACACACATACAGGCATTTTTTGTAATTTTTGTTTTGATTCAGGGGACATTACAACATGTATTTCCTGTGAAATCTGGATGCTGAATTTTAGGGGAGAATGCAACACCTTTTCTACCTGCCAGGTACGTGATAAAGTGAAATCGATATTAACCTATTATTAGACATTTCCTGAAAAGATTCCACTATGTTGAATATGAACACACATATAGGGTCTTTCAACAAGAGTGTCCTATGTTTGAACTTAAATAAAACACGTTCTATAAATGAAAGAGGTTTATTTATTTTATATTTTGGAACATAATTAATGTTATTACGTGTGAAAGAGAACATCAGTTAAGGGACTAACGCGACTTCGTATAACGTTGAGCCAATTTTCAATGACAGAAGAACGTAAACTAGGTCCAACTTCAGGAATAACACGCGTGATGTTATTCATAAGATCATTTACTGTTTCTGGCTTCTTGACAAGCTCGAGATTTAACATAACCACCAAGAAGTAATCCAACGGCGTTAAATCACATGACCTCGGGCGCCAGTTAACGTCACCACCAAGGGAAAAGATGAAACCTCTAAACTTCTCCTTCAAAAGATCGATTGTTTCGAGAGCAATATGACATGTGGCACCATCTTGCTGGAACCAGATGTTTCTGAGATCCATACCATCCAATTGAGGCCAAAAATAGTCCCTTATAAGAGCCCGGTATATTTCTCCATTGACATAGCTTCTCCATCTTCATCTTGGAAAAAATATGGACCATTGATTCCACCACACCTAAATCCAAACCACACAGTAACCTTTTGGGGATGAACTGGTCGTTCTTGAATTTTCATTGCATTGTGACGGCTCCAATAGCGGAAATTTTGTTTGTTAACACAACCATCCATCCAAAAGCTTTGTCGCTGAAGATGATTCTTCGACAAAAATCCGGGTCAGATTCCAATTGATCCATAGCCCAGTCAGCGAATACACGGCTCAACCTATGGTGGTGGGTTTTAGTTCTTGAGTTAACACCATTTTTTAAGCGTGAAACATCAAGTCCAGATGCAGAATTCGCCAAGTTGTAGTCGGCGAAAGACCCAATTTTTGCGCTCGACGAGCAATTGATTTGCTTCCGTTCTCGCGTACACTCTCACGAACGGCGCCTATGTTTTCGTTGGAGCGCTTTCTTCGATTACGTACAGGCGTTCTTTGATCGCTAACAGAACCACTTCTTTCAAATTTATCGATCAAACGCCGAATCGTCCTCTCGCAGGAACGATTATGCACACCGTAAACTTCACGCAATACACGGATGGTTTGGCGAACAGATGATCCATTTTGATAATAAATTTTCACAATTTGTACGCGTTGCTGAATGCTGTAACGTTCCATGGCTATTTGTCAGTAACAACTGTAACCACATGAAAAAAATGACTGCTGTAACTAAATAATAACGGCAGCTATCACATGCTAAAGATAGGACACTCTTGTTGAAAGACCCTTTACTATTGCGCAGTATTCATAGCTCTTATGATCTGAAGATTAAATACTTAGCGTCTGCAGTGAACTGCTGTTAAACAAACGAATATGATATCGCAAGTATTAAAGACACACTAAGGTGAAGTATTTCTTCCGAAGATCGCTAAATAAACGTTAGTGCACGTTCTCTGGCACTGGAAAGCCCTGATTAAGAGCAAATAAATAAAGACGAAGCTTGTGTAATCCAGGTATTTTCGCTTTCTTTTTTTCGCTGAGCGCAGGAATGGGTTAATTTGAATACTGGAGCGATATCTCGCATTGGTTTGGGGAGGCCATTACAAGAAGCGATCTGGAGCCCTTCCAAAAGGACTTCGGACGTTAGCTGTTTGTTGGAAACAATTCCGCGCACCTGGGCCTGCAAACAGCCGTTATGCCTCAGGTCGCACCTTCCCCCGTCCCCACCAACCGGCAGGTATTGACTGCATTCACTTCCCAAGTAAAGCAGGCCGCAAACTATTGTACAGGCGTACTACACATACAGAAACTTCAACGCACTTCAAGATTCACATATTTTGATTGTAAGCATTTGAACAGAGTTGTCAATTTTTAACCTCTTTGGTTTCTATAAAAAGAGAGAAAATACATAATTATGTTTAGGAGCAAGCAATAGTCATAGGAATGCTATAAATTATGTGAACAGATGTGATTCACTTCACAAAATTTGTATAACTCACCGGATTCATTCATTAAATTATAAAAGATACTTGGAGTTTCTAAAAACACTTGCCGAATTTAATTCTTTAGGAAGCAATGCTTTTGGAACTGTTTTAAGCATTTAAAAAGCATAACTCTATGTATTCTGCATTATCGAGACACCAGCCCACACAGCATTCCGGCTCCTCCTCAGAGAAGGCGTGTGATCCGACATAAATAACCCATTTTTCAGGTTCGCGTCGTTGCTTTCTACAGGCCCCAAGGCGAGTATCTATACAAAGCCTCAATTTAATGATCACAAACATTCAAGATTTCTTTTTGAGTGTTTACGCCCATACTTACTATATACTGCACCACAGGCGGTAGATACTGATGATACATGCAATGAAGTTGTATTTGGGAAAGGAATTTTGGGAAGGAAACGTTCCAGGCCTAAGTTTAGGGTACCTCCCCGTCATTTGGCAGTTATGAGATGTGAGAAAAATCTAAAATCATCTCAGTGAAGGTCCTGGCGGAGTTTGAACGGCGGACCTCCCGTTCATAAAGACTTGGGCCATCCGTGTCAGTAAATATTCAAGATGATGCATATTATCAATTTGGCAGCAAAGCTGGCAAACTGAAATCATTGTACATTACGAACCAATTTACAGTGTGCAAAGCAAATATTATCAGCATCGAAGACGTAATGTAATATGACAACCTGTTGCAACCAGATTAACATCCATGATGTTTTACTTTATTTGTGCACCTAGGCTGTTGAGGGATTGTAAAGATTAGTGTAGACTACAATACATTTCTATAGAGTAGGTACTACAAAATACAGTATTAGAAATTTGGAGTGTCAGAATATTCAAAGAACCGAAATTTGTTTGAAAAATAATTGCTAACTATTTCAACTATAGCTGAGATGTATATCAATTTTCTTAATTTATGTTTATGAAAAGATTGCAAAACAACAATAAGCTTATTCTCCATAAGTTTCATGTTAATCGAGATGTTAATCTTATTTCTAATTTTCTTGTAGATGCAAGGGGAATTGGTAGGCTTTAAGCGATAGTCAAATATTTTAAGAGCTGGTTGCTATGTGGAGGAATTCCATTCTCTTTGCATTACCAGGACAAAAAAATGATGAATAACGAATGCCCATTTGAGAAAAAGTATACGTATTGGAAAATTTAAGGGAATAACAAGCAATATCTCGAAAATGATTCATTCAGAAAAAAAAAAAAGGATATGGCATAAATAGTGTATTTTAACGCGATATACATTTTTTGTGTAGTACAATTTTGTCCATCTCTTATGGTTTACCAGTTATGCAAAAGTCGTTCACAATGAAGAATACTTTTGGAGACATTTCCAGAAAATTCAAGATCTACATTTTATTTGTCATGAAAGTATCTTAAATATATGATATTTTAATCAAAATCGTTGCAGCCATTTTTGGGAAAATAAAAATTTTCGATAAATGTTCCATGTAAAGGGTAATCTGGGGTGGGGGGATTTTCTTGAAAACCTTCGTGTCGCATCTCTGGAAGATACTGAACCCAAAATACCAAGTTTGGTGTTTATCCGACTGTTCGTTTCTGAGTTATGCTCTTAACAGACAGACACCAGACACACACATGGACATATTTCCAAAAATACTTTTTTTTGGATTCAGGAGGCCTCAAAACCTATATTTCTGGTGAAATCTCGGTATCGAATTTTTGGGTGGAATACAATACTTCCCCTACTTACTATACGTAGTAGAGAAAGCCCAAAAAAAGTATAGGAGTGAAACATATTGCATGTATTTCACATGTGAATACAAACTGACATACCTAGCTGGAACAGCTGACAATAAAATCTGAATGGAAGACGATGCAGAAAGTTGCACAGTAGTATGAACTCCACAATGAGTAATAACAAATCTTATGTGCTACATTCACATGACACTCTCTAACCTCTATCGCTTATTAGTGGCTATACAAATTATTCTTACCGAAGCGTATTTTCGAATTTACTTCATTTTAATCGACATAAATCTTTCCAGAAATAGCTGCATAACATATTTTGTTATAGATACAAAGAGAATAGCGATAGTCAAATGTTTTACAACTGGACGCTATATATTGGTTTAAAATTCCATTCTCAGTCCATGGCATCAGGAACATCCGACACCAGGGGCTGCACTGCCCCACGTGACCCTGGGGGAGGGCGTCGACCGGGAGACTCCCACCCCCGAGAGCTTTTCCCGTAGGCCGGCACCTAAAAATTTTAAACCGGCCTACCCATTTCAGGTTGGAAGGGTTGACCTCGGTAGGGCCGAAATCACTCTGGCGGACTGTCTGCTTGCTCTCCAAGGCTATATAGGAGGACCTTGAAGCGACTACTGTCCATTCCAAACCAGAGTTCCCTCTGATGTAAGCAGAAGCACGTGCTTCGGCTTGTCAGGAACCCAAGAATATACTCTTACGCCAACGTAAATAGTTCCTTAATACATGTATTGTATTATGAAATATTAGAACAGGAAAGGTATAGAACTGCACATTTTATTACGGTTATCATAAGAACTCATCGTTAAAGGCAATGGATATATACTAGCTGTTAAGAGATTACAAAATATTATTTTAGTCTGCTGTTGCGCTGACGCCGAGATCATCTTGCTTGTTAATACCAACCGTATGCATGACTGCCACTCTCTTACATGCACAAGAAATGCAGCAATGAATTCCCAGAGGTGCTATCTGAGTATAATAAACACTTTGCGTAACACAGGATATATGATAAGCGAACAGTCATTCATAATACACTAACACACATATGGTCAGCTCAGGTCAAATCTTGTGATTTAGTCAGTTGGTATTAGAGTTTACATGCAGAGGAAGGTGCGTGTACTGCGAATAAACTGTTCAAACACAGAAGCGGGAAACAGTTAAAAAGTGGCTAAAAACAAACAATACTTCATATATTCAACTCACTATTACAAAATACCCGACACTTGCATTATTGCATATTAGGAAACTAATATCGGATTTTACAGGCGTTTCAGTGAGAAGTGTAACGAAAGCGTGCAGGGAATATAAACAGACATAATACAACATAGAAGAGGATAAAATGTGGGAACTTGTTTTAAGTGCGACAGTGCTGTGGAATAGTGGATAAGCTTGTCATTATTTTGGAGAGTAGTTCTGATTCTGATATGTCAGCTGAGTCATCTTCGGAGGATTCGGATTTGGGTGTTGCACTTTTGCCCGAGGATTGTGATTAACGTAAGCAAAATGTTCATTGCCGCAGACTTATAAAATCGATTGTTACCTCAGGTTGCATTTTGAACTATGATTCTCAAGCAAGGCGCCTTTTTATAGATTAAATAGTGTTCAACAAGCACGTGGGAGGAGAACAAGCAGACATAATGGGCGGGGATTGCGAACTACATTCGCGCGGATAATACAAAGAGTGTGTTTTCAGTGAAAGGCACTCTGGTTTGGAATGGACAGTAGCAACCCCGCCTGGACGTTGATACGGCAGACGTACCCATCTCCCATGGGTATCAAGAACCAATGGTCCCGCCGAGTTCAACCGTATCCAAACATCTTCCTGACGGGAGGGGCTCGGATGCTTGGCCCAGTGCACTTCTAATAACGTCAGAAGTACCACAAGTGCTCAGGGTCCGCAGTGCCCGCACCATAGTGGCTGAAGGTGTCGGAAATCGCCTTCCCCGCCTTTCCGGGAACATCACGAACAATTCAAAATTGACAGGACTTTAAAGGAATGGCTAAGTATTGAAAATTCGAACAATTAATAACGGATCTGATGCCACAAAAACCATTTATTACAAATTGCATGTTTCAAAGAGATCCACATTTTCTGTGAATTACGTTTTCGTCTATAGTTTAACGTTTACCAGTTATACAAGATTATACGAAATTCCTTCACAATGAACAGCGTTCTCTGTGGTCTAGGAGCACCATGCTAGCCTCTGGTTCCCGAGGTCGCGGGTTCAAATCCGGCGGAGGGCGATGATTTTTTTGGGCGTAAAAATCCTTAGCATGGCTTCTTTCGAAGGTAGGTAAAGCCGGTGGTCGTCCCGTGTCGTAGATTTACGCCACATAAAAGAACCTGAAGCCTGATAAAGAGGTCTCTCAGCAAAATTGCTGAACTTTCACGCCCAATACAGAACGGGATAGCAGTCTAAGAGCGTCCATAAATAAAACTCGATTTCAATTTCCCAATGAAGAGAACTTCAGAGGCTATTTTCAGAAAATTCAAGATAAACATTTCATTTGGCGTGTAAGTATCTGTAATACATGGTATTTTAATCAAGACCGTTAGAACCATTTTTTTTACAAAAGTAAAAATTTTAGAAAATTATCCATGCGTGCGTGTCTGTTTGTGTGTCTGTAAACAGCAGAAATCAAAAACGAAAAGTCGGATAAAATACCAACTTGGTATTTAGATTAAATACCTTCCAGCATGCGACACGAAGATTTTCAAGAAAATTCCCCCATCACAGATTCCCCGTTACATAGAAGATTTTTCGACATTTTTTTATTTTCTAAAAAATGGTTCCAACGATTTTGATTAAAATACCATACATTAAAGATAATTACATCACAAATAAAATGTATATCTTCAATTTTCTGGGAATACCCTGTAAAGTCCACTTCATTTGGAAGAAATTATGTATAAGCGATAGACGAAAAGTACTACACAAGAAATGTAGATCTCTTTCAAAAACACACAATTTCTTTCCAATAAATTTGTTTGCAGCCTCAGCCATTTCAGAGATAGCCGTTATTAATGGTTCGACTTATTCAATACTTTTATCATTCTTTTTAAGCCACATTGTTTTTCAGGTGTTTCTCCGATTGTATGGAAACAGCATGGAATTTTAAGGCTAGCATATAGCATGCAGTTCTTAAACACTTGACTATCGCTGTTCCCTTTGTATCTGTAACGAAATGTGTAATGTAGCTATGTCTACAAATATTTATTTGGATTAAAATGAAGTAGACAGCAAAATAAGCTTTAGTAAGAATAGATTGTACACCCACGAATAAACGACAGAGGCTAGAAAAAGTGATGTGAAAACTTCTTTTTAGTTTAATAGATAGGTAGGTCATACGATGATAGACAGATAGATAGATACACAGATAGATAGATAGATAGATAATATTAGACTAGGATAGATAGGGAGACATATCGACAGATCGATAGATAGAATATATATATATATATATATATATATATATATATATATATATATAGAATAGACAGACAGATAGGCAGATAAATAGATAGACAGAAAGACATGTCGACAGATCGATAGATAGAATAGACAGACAGATAGATAGATATAGATAGGACAGACAGACAGACAGATAGATAGATAGATAGATAGATAGATAGATAGATAGATAGATAGATAGATAGATAGATAGATAGATAGATAGATAGAGCTTGGATATAGTACCATGAAAGGACTTAAACCATTCACAGTGATGACCACTGACAGTTGAGTTATGAGGAAGCGCTGTTTCTTCTAGTAACTTTTCAAGCAATGCAGTTGGTATCTAGTCATAATTAACCTTTTTTGTAGCAGGAGCTCAACACTCTGACGTTGCTAATTTTTTGCAGTAATTTAAGAACCGTGTCAGACGCGTACTTGCGTTTAGCTCTTTACCAGAGGTAAATTAATGTGCAACTAATGGAGGCCACATCATCACTAATTCAGCAGCTATGGTCCTGTAAAACCCTTGCTTCCCTCAGATGGGAACACTACTTAAGCTCATAATGCACCAGATGCTGTAGACTTCCCCACAGCAACAAGACAGATTTGTTAAATAAACGAAAGGTGAGTTGCTGCATAACAGCATCACTATTACATTACTATGTTACTTACCTTAGTAATATCAAGATAAATAAAGAATGAAATCTGGGAAAGGTTTATTAAGCCAATGGAATATAACAATAGTCTGCATTTTCAAACTTTTTGTCAGATTATTTCTTAAAAGTAGGTGTTCTTGAATTACGTGTTTATGCTGATTCCAGAAATAACTTCCGTTGTTTTCTATCACGTCAGGTTTTTACCCAAAATAAGTAATGTTTTGACAATTTTACTAATAAGCGTAGAAAAGTATTCAAATACCATTTCACACAAGGTAAGTTTATATTCAAGAAACATTTTAAGAATACGCTCAAGAACTCCCCTAATTTATTTCATTACTACATTTTAGCAAAACAAGAAGCCAAAGTGTTACATTTAATTTTTTTCAAACTTTCTCTTCTTTGACTTCCTTGCAGATCCTTGAAGATGACTGTCCCTTCTCAACATCCAACAGTAGTCGGCCATCATAGTTTCGTTCCATCTCCCCTGGTACCTGCTCTCCATTTCCTTAATATCTTGGTGAAAACGTTCACCCTGCTCTTCACTATAATGTCCCAGATATTCTGGAAAGTAGTCGATATGTGAATGCAGAAAATGTACCTTTACACTCGTGTTACAACCCTCTTCTTGAAATTTTCCAACACTGTTTCGACAATGGCCTTGTAATTAGGATCTTTGTTATTGCCTAAGAAGTTTTCAGTAACTGATCGGAAGGCGGTCCATGCTTCTATTTCTCTCTCATTCATTGTCTTCTCAAAATCTTCATCCTTCATCAGTTTCTGTATTTGAGGACCAACAAAAATTCCAGCCTTTAATTTGTCTTGTGTAATGAAGGAAAATTTCTTGGAAGGTACTTGAAGCAGGGTCCATCCTGTGGTAGATGCCTTACAAATTGCTTCATCAAGCCCAATTTTATGTGTAGTGGCGGAAGCAATATCTTTATATCTCTATATTATTGAAGTGAAATTGTGAAAAAACTGTGCGTGATAGAAAAAACTAAAAGCAGTTCTGAAATCAGCATAAAAAAGTGAGTCAGAATCACTTACTAGTTTTCAGTCATCCGATATCATGCGGACTAGTGTAATAGTATGAGAAATGCAAAATAAATCTAATATCTAATTCAAAATTGATTACATACTATAAGAACCTGATGTCTTATACTTGCATTCCTTTTCTACCCTCTATCAATTATTAGTGGGTCCAGCAATTATTCTTAAGAAAACTTCTGTTTCCATCTACGTCATTTTAATCGAGACAAACCTTTCCTGAAATAGCTGCATTACACATTTCGCTATACATACAAATGGGATAACGATAGTCAAATGTTTTAGAACTGCGAGAAACAACTAAACGCCGGCAGGACTGTAAAGGAATGACCAAATATTGAACAGTTCGAATCATTAATAACGGATATTTATGTTGTCCTCCGTGGTGTATTGGTTACCATGCTAGCCTCTAGTTCCCGAGGTCGCGGGTTCCAACCCGGCGGAGGGCGATGTGTAAAAATACAGTCCAGATTTGGCACCATGTGTTTCTTCATCCTTGTTGGAAAACATTTAAAGGACGCTGACGTGAAACGAGAAGTACAGGCTTGGCTTTCTATCAGGCGGTTTCTGTTATTTTTTAAAAATTATCGGTAATTAGTTTACAAGCACGCCTCGTACATTTTCGTCTCTCGCTTAACGTTTGTCAGTTTTGCAAAATTCTAACAAAATTTCTTGCGGATGAATATGAAACAGCCTTCACAGGTTATTCGCAGAGAATTCAAAATAGTTTGTTTCTCATGTAAATATGTTTAACACACGTTAATCAAAATCGTTCAAGTCATTTTTTTAAAAAATAAAAAAAATGTCCATGTAAAGGGTAGTTTGGTGTGGAAAGATTATCTGGAAATCTTTGGGTCGCATTTTTAGAAGGTACTGAACCTAAATACCTGGTTTGGTATTTATCCAACTTTTCACTATTGAGTTACGGTGTTCACACACACTCACAGACTGACCTCTTTCCAAAAGTGTGTTATATATGGGGGGTCTCATAACATTTATTTCGGTGAAATCCCGGTATGGATTTTTTGGATTTTTTTGAGGGTGGTACAGAATATGGCGGCGCCGTGGCCGAGTGGTTAGACCGCTCGCCTCCCACTGAGGCGGCCCGGGTTCAATCCCAGGGACATGCATGTGGGATTTGTGGTGGACGAAGCGGCGTCTGGGCGGGTTTTCTCCGGGTTCTCCGGTTTCCCCCGCCATTCATTCCACCAACTGCTCCATCATCACCTTTCCTTTCATCCATTTCACCAACATTTCGTTTCATCTACTTCCTTCATCCCATACCAGGCATCGGGCTGATCACCCATCCTGGATGCTCTGTCTGATCCATGAGTGTCTGCTCCTCGACGGGCCTCTGACCCCAGGCACCCGCTTGTAAGTCCTGGGGGGTGTAAGTCCTACATAAGAGGAGGGTAAACAGATAATGAATGAATGGAACAGAATATCTTCTCTACATAATGTTGTGCTTGTCAAAGAAAGCAAAAATGAACTCATAAAAACGTACTAGTTTGAAATGGAAGAAGAGATTCATATTAACTACTAAATGATATACGAAAGGACCCGAACTTGCTAAAATAGATAATATATATTAAAATCATTATATACTTTAATATTTATCCCTATACTAGAAGGCGAAACTGTTCTAATTATAGAGATACTTCATTGTTAAATACAGAACAGCAGAAAATATCTTGCATTAAAAGCAATGCCGATTCAGAAGCAGACGATCCTTGTAGATGCAATATTTTTATTAAACAAATAATACAGAAAGGAAGCGCACTCAATTTGCCACTATATCTACTCTTCTTGGATTACGAAAAAGCCTATAATAGGATTAGTGTACAAGTACAATGAATATTCTGAATTAATATAAGATCACAGTAAATTTGTTATAGAAATAAATTAACGCGCATAAAAATAAACCATGGATTAAAGAAAGGTTGTGGTCTCTCACCAATACTTTGTGATATTATATGAATACGATTACACAACATAATGCAAGAAAGAAAATATCAGATATGTACTTATTGGGAACAATAATCTAATTTAATAACAACCTCCTAGCAGATGATCAGAGCTTTTAGCAGAATTGGAAGATCTCTCCAAGTTAATGTGACAGAATTATATAAAATTCTGCAAAAATATGAGAATACTTTCCCCCAAAACAAAAATGGTGGCTGTGAGAGGCAAAGATAATAATATTAGAGCTAAAATAGCCATACATAATAGTATAAGAGAACAAGTAAATACTTTCAGTTGCTTGTGGTGTGGAATATCAGCATACAAAACAAACAGAGACTAAAAAATCTGATGTGTTACACTTACATGACTTTCTCTACTCTTGTACAAACTATTTTTACAAACGCTTATTCTCCATCTACTTCATGTTAATCGAGATAAACGTTTGCAGACTCTATCTTATTGCTAGTTTTCTTGTAGATGTAAGGGGAATATATATTTACAAGGGCAATATAGAAATACAGTAGCCTTTAAGCATATACATATCTCTTAATAGCTGGTTGCTAGGTGCAGCACCATTCCCTTTGCCACTGATTAATACTCTTTGCATGTACAGGACAAAAAATGAATAACGAGTTCCCATTTGAGAAAATAAGTATTGAAAAATTTAAGAGGAATAACAAGCATTATCTCGAAAATGGTTCACTCAACAAAAAAATGTATATGACGTAAATTGTGTATTTTAACGCGATACACATTTTTGTGTAGTAAACTTTTGTCTATCTCTTATGGTTTACCAGTTATGCAAAACTCGTTCACAATGAAGAATACTTTTGGAGACATTCCCAGAAAATTCAAGATATACATATTATTTGTCATAAAAATATCTTAAACATATGATATTTTAATCAAAATCGTTAGAGCCATTTTTGAGAAAATTAAAATTTTCGAAAAATCTTCCATGTAAAGTGTAATCTGGGGTGGGGGGATTTTCTTGAAAACCTTCGTGTCGCATCTCTGGAAGATACTGAACCTGAATACCAAGTTTGGTGTTTATCCGACTGTTCGTTTCTGAGTTATGCTGTTCACACACACACACACACACACACACACACACACGGACATGTTTCCAAAAATACTTTTTTTGGATTCAGGGGGTCTCAAAACATATATTTCCGGTGAAATCTCGGTATCGAATTTTTGGGTGGAATACAATACTTCCCCTACTTCCCCGTAGTAGTGAAAGTAAAACGTAACCTACAAAAATATAATAACATAAACGGATGTATTAAACGATATTTGGGAATAAACGAGAATAAAGAAATTCAATTAAGGCTAAATAATTGCCTCAAAACCGTCTTTGGTGCATGGAAGTGAAACGTGGGTGTTAAGAGCAAGCTATAAAAGACGTATCGAAGCAGCCGAAATGAGATTCTTGAGATCGATACTTTGTGTTAGCCTTAGAGACCAAAGAAGAAATCAGAGGAGAACTTCAGATAGAAATGAGGATGGTGGAGGAAGTGATACATTACCAGAAGAGATAGCATCAACATGTGCAAAGAATCGTCTGCCGTTACAAGCATATTTTTATAACCCAGCAGGGACAGCCTAAAACGAGATGGAGATAGCAGTTCATATAGGGAGTGGGTTTAAAAGCCTAACATTTTTATTGAAAGAAAAGGAAGAAGACAAGCCCTTTTAGCTTCAGGCAAACATTATTGTTTCCCATTCGCCACTCCCGGCCAGAGGGTGAAGATATGTACTGTTACACGAAAACATTTACAAGCAAGTTAACCTTAGTCTATCTGGATTTCCAAATTCTTCTTTTGACATTGCCGTGGAGAATTTCCGAACACAACAGTAATTACACAAGTGAATAATTTTGATAATTATGGCACGTGAGGCAGTATTTTTAACACCTAAATGATTTTAGGCAAATTATATAATATATAAATTCAATATTACAGTCATTGTATATGTTTATATTATTGTATCCATGTAATAATGTTATGTGAATGTATTACGTAATTTAATAATGTAGGAGCTGTGAGAATAATAGGTTAAAAGTTGCTAACAATGAGGAAACCTTGAGGCAATAAACAGTAAGAAAGTTAATAATGCTACTAGTCATTATTGGAGCAACAATAATGTAAATTTTGTGACAGTTTATAAAATAGCCAATCAACAACCAGAAAAAGCTTTAGTTAAATGAAGGTATTCTGTTGGATTAGGAATAGCCAATCAGAGACTTGAAATACAGCAATTTACAAATTTAGGCGCTAAAAATCAAGTCAGTTGCTTGTAGACAGCGCTCATAACTGGACGCCTTGGTCGTAGACAGTGTTCCTAACCGGACGCGAGATGTGTCCTCGAGAAATTTAATACGTATTGGTGTGAGACAAAAATAGTTTATGTGTTAAAAAGTGCAAGTAATTAACAAAATAATCTCACAGCTCTCTATATAAGTGGAGTGTTATTTAAATCGTGTCAAACATTAATAAATGGAGTGAAGAAAAACTTAAAATCTGTGTAAGCCTACATTATTCAGTCGCACCACCTCCGTGCTAAGACATTCATGTCTCTAAAAAAAAAAAAAAATACTGACGCAGCCGAGGCAAACAAATATAATACATCATCTTCAAACTGACTTTCCATACGTAGCAGCAACAAAGATTCTTCAAACTGGCTCCCAAAATGTGGGGCAAATAACAACGTCATCACACGAGAGAATATTTATCGCGCGAACGACAGTAACAATTCGCAAGTGTCATATTAAGATTATCCACGATCTGGATACAAAATGTTATGCAATCTTAGTATTACAAATTGTAGGAAATAATTAAGAAATAATTCAGCATCCATAACTGACATAAGTGAGAGAGTCTTCATATTTCGTAAATGAGACGTTAGCTCCTTTCCCTGGATTTCATTTAATACCTAGTGTATTGAACCCATAAGCAAGACAAGACAATTGCATTCATTACCTTCCTGAGAGAGAAGTGAGTAAGTGTTACGTAGCCTACTATCAGCACATGGTAAGTAATTATTATACATTCAGATACTAATTATTCCATATTTAATAATGTACAGAGGTTTTTGCATCTTCGTTGTTCAGAGAAAAGAATATAACAAAATGGCTTCATCTTCTCTCTGTAAGCAACGGCAACTGGAAATACTGTATTATGTCACTGCTATAGGAAATAAGTCATTGCTATTATTGGTACGCGTGTTATAATGAACTAATTATGCACACTAAATACAGCAACAATCTGTTTGTAATGGTAGGACTGCATAAATTCCTTTAGCATGGCTACATTATTATTAAATACCCCTAAAGATGAGTTTTCTTATAGAACAGCACAATCTTTTAACACTGGTATTCTTATAAACCTCTTAAACAACGTTTAAACATTATATTTAGAGACTAGTTTCGCATTAGTATATTATGCAACAGGACTATAATGGTAATTAAGACGCGAGTATATTTATGAAACGAGCGGCAGCTAGTTTCATAATGTTCATACGAGCACCTTAATTACCATTATACTCAAGTTGCATACGACTGTTTTTCGCCGACCACACTATAATTTCAAAATTTTCAGCATTTAAAAAACTACTTTACCTTGTTAATTATGTGTAATTAAATGTTGATCGGATAGCACGACCCTGAGCGTGTTTGCAAATATTGCAACACATGGCAGTACTTTGAGTCCACGCCATATTTATTTGTTGGTAACGTGCAAGCAACACATATTGAACTAAAGGAAATGAATTCATTTAACAGAATTTTAAAATTACAACGAATCGAATTTATTTTAAATACACATACACTATCTGATCAAAAGTATCCGAACACCCCCATAAACATACATTTTTCATCTTAGGTGCATTGTGCTGCCACCTACTGCCTGGTACTCATTATCCGCGACCTCAGTAGTCATTAGACATCGTGAAACAGCAGAACGGGACGCTCCGTGGAACTCACAGACTTCGAACGTGGTCAGGTGATTGGGTGTCACTTGTGTCGGAAGTCTATACGCGAGATTTCCACACTCCTAAACATCCCTAGGTCCACTGTTTCTGATGTGATAGTGAAGTGGAAACGTGGAGGGACATGTACAGCACAAAAGCGTACAGGCCGACCTAGTCTGTTGACTGAGACCGCCGACATTTCAAAAGTGTCGTAAAGGGTAATAGGCAGACATCTATCCAGACCCTCACATAGGAATTCCAAACTGCATCAGGATCCACTCCAAGTACTATGACAGTTAGGCTTGAGATGAGAAACCTTGGATTCTCATGGTGTAAGGAGCGTCAACATTACACGATTGAACAGTAGCAAAACGTGTGGAGTGACGAATCACAGTACACAATGTGGCGATCCGATGGCAGGGTGTGGGTATGACGAATGCCCGGTGAACGTCATCTGCCAGCGTGTGTAGTGCCAACAGTGAAATTCGGAAGTGGTGGTGTTATGGTGAGGTCGTGTTTTTTCTGGAGGGGGCTTGCACCCTTGTTGTTTTGCGTGGCACGATCACAGCGCAGACCTACATTGATATTTTAAGCACCTTCTTGCTTCCCACTGTTGAAGAGCAATTCGGGGATGGCATCTTTCAACACGATCGAGCACCTGTTCATACTGCACGGCTGTGGCGGAGTGGTTACAAGACAATAACATCCCGGTAATGGATTGGCCTGCAGAGTCCTGACTTGAATCCTATAGAACACCTTTGGGATGTTTTGGAACGCCGACTTCGTGCGAGGCCTCACCGACCTACATCGATACCTCTCCTCAGTTCCGTACTCCGTGAAGAATGGGCTGCCATTCCCCAAGAAACCTTCCAGCACCTACCTGAATGCATGCCTGCGAGAGTGAACGCTGTCATCAAGGCTAAGGGTGGACCAACACCATATTGACTTCCAGCATTAATGATGGAGGGCGCCACGAACTTGTACGCCATTTCCAGCCAGGTGTCCGGATACTTTTGATCACGTAGTGTATTTCATTGTTTATCTGCGGAATGGATCCATCTTGGACTACTGCAGACAATCCTTAACGTTTTGTAAAACAATTTTAACGTTTCACATTTGGGGTGCATGTGTAGTATGTTCAAATAGTTTGATGAGTATACGTAAAACGCTGTGCTGATGAAACCTGGTGGTGTTTTGCTTGAACAGCCTTCCAGCACTGTTAGCAGTAGTTACTCGAAAGCGAACAAGAAGTTCCTATACGCCAAAACATTACATACAGAGAACTCAGCACCAGCGACAAAAGGTCTCCAGAAGAAGATAACTGCATGAAAAAAGAAATGTCTGAACAGAATCGAAGTGTTCTGCACGAAGAGTTAATCTCTATCTGAGGAGAACGAAAAACATGTCTACAAAATTTCCATACCAGTTGAAACTAGGGGAACTGAAACAAGTATTGTCTTTTTTGGAAACTTATTTTATCATCATCATCCTCATCATTTTGTAATATTTTGATCGTATGTGGAATTGAAATAGTGCTGATCGTGATTAAGGGCTTTTATTTCGTGTTTATTACTTTCTCTACTACGTATAGTAAGTAGGGGAAGATTGTATTCCACCCAAAAATTCGATACCGAGATTTCACCGGAAATAAAAAGGTCCGAGTGTTTGTGTGTGTGTGTGTGTGTGTGTGTGTGTGTGAACAGTATAATTCAGAAATGAAAAGTCGGATAAATACCAAACTTGGTATTTAGGCTCAGTACACTGCAAACTACTCTTTGAATACACCATTTTTATGTTGCATTTTCTAAAAATGGCTCCGACTATTGTGACTAAAATACCATATATCAAAAATATTTACATGACAAAATTTATATCTCTAATTTTCTGGGAATTGCCTTGAAGTCCACTTCAGTTAGAACAAATTTTATATAATCTTGTACAACTGCTAAACGTTAAGCGATAGGCGAAAATGTACTACACAAAAATGTAGATCTCTTTAAAACACACAATATACCTCAAATAATTGTTTTGTGGCATAAGGCATTTCTGATATATCCGTTAATGAAGGATCGAATTGTTCATTACTTGGTCATTCTTTAAAATCCTTTCAGCATTCAGTTGTTTCTTGCGATCGCATGGAAACAGTATGGAATTTTAAGGGCAGCATATAGCGTCCAGTTCTTAAACATTTGACTATCACTGTGACCTTTGAATCTGTAACAAAATACGTAATGTAGCTATTTCTACAAAGGTTTATTTGGTTTAAAATGTAGTAGATAGAAAAATAAGCTTAGTAAAAATAGTTTGTATATCCATAATAAATGATAAGAGCGTAGAGAAAGTAACGTGAATGTATCACATCAGATTCTTTTTACTTTCTCTACTACGTATAGTAAGTAGGGGAAGTATTGCATTCCACCCAAAAATTCGATACCGAAATTTCACCGGAAATACATGTTTTGAGGTGCACTGAATGCATATAAAGCAGTTTTGGAAACATGTCTGTGTGTGTATGTGTGTGTGTATGTATGTGTGTATGTCTATGAACAGAGATGCGACATGAAGGTTTTCTCAAAAATGGCTCTAACGATTTTGATTAAAATATCATATACTTAAGATACTTTCATGACAAATAAAATGTATATCTTGAATTTTCTGGGAATTTCTCCAAAATTATTCTTCATTGTGAACGACTTTTGCATAACTGGTAAATCATAAGAGATAGATAAAATTTTACTACACAAAAAATGTAGATCGCATTAAAATACACAATTTATGTCATATACATTTTTTGTTGTTGAGTGAACCATTTTCGAGATATTGCTTGTTATTCCCTTAAATTTTCCAATGCTTATACTTTCTCTCAAATGGGAATTCGTTATTTATATCTTTTGTCCTGGTAATGCAAAGAGAATGGAATACTCCACATAGCAACCAGCTGTTAAAATATTTGACTATCGCTTAAAGCCTACCAATTCCCCTTGCATCTACAAGAAAATTAGCAATAAGACTAACATCTCGATTAACATGAAGCATATGGAGAATAAGCGTTTGTAAAAATAGTTTGTACAAGAGTAGAGAAAGTCATGTGAGTGTAACACATCAGATTTTTTTTTACTCTAAGATTTTTCATAAGAAGCTTAGCTAAAGTTGTTGTTTGTGTTTACCTGTTTGTATGTTATTCAAAATGCGGACTCCAATTATTAAATTTGTTTCTATAATTCTATTTTAAAAGAAATTTAATGAAGCATCCCATGATTCCTTACGAAACAACAATAATTTACGGCATGCGAACAATGATTACATATTTTTCAAGATCTTTGACGATATGCCTTCAGTTTCTAGTAATAATCCGGAACGCAGCTGGCAAAAGAATCGAATAGGCTCCTGATCTCATCTTGTGCAGTAAATGGAGGGCACTTTGCCCTACAGGCAGCGATGATCCTCTCTCCATGGTACGATATATCGGGAAACGTACGTGTGCGTGTCTGACAATTTTAAGCCAGCTAGTATCATTGTCAATATTAGCTCTGTATGCTGTGTTTATAAATGTCGCCAGGGTACACAAATATTCATTAACAGAACCAATATTCAGGGCTGTAGTAATATAACGGCACTAAGGGAGGTGAAGAGCACGTCAGACAGTAAAAATGACCTCTTGGGGAACAGGAGAGAATGTTGGGATTCTACTGTAGTGTTTAAATTTCCACGAATCGGTTTCGTTTTTGGTTGAAGTTTACTGCAATATTCAATCTCCCAGTCTCTCAAGCAAAGACCTTTATTTTCTGCAAACAATATTAAGGCTTGTAGTTGTAACAATTCCGTATGAATAAAGGAGATAAAACTCAATTTATTTCGGAAAAATACATGCGCTTCACGTTCGAGGGGAAAAAAAAAGAAGTAACTATTATATCCATTGAAGCTCGTCGCTATGCAGAAATTCAATTGGAATAGAAAGTGAGATTTGCTTTGCTTTCCATTTTTCCCCTCTATTTTTTCTCTATATCGAGTAATGTCCCCTGAAGAGAAATGAGTTTTCATCACAGAAATACTTACAAATACAACAATGAAAAAATCTGATGTGATACACTCTCATGACTCTCTCTACTCTTATACAAACTATTTTTACAAACGCTTATTCTCCATCTACTTCATGTTAATCGAGATGTTAATCTTATTGCTAATTTTCCTGTAGATGCAAGGGAAATTGTTAGGCTTTAAGCGATAGTCAAATATTTTAAGAGCTGGTTGCTATGTGGAGTATTCCATTCTCTTTGCATCACCAGGAAAAAAAATGAATAATGAATTCCCATTTGAGAAAAAGTATTAGTATTGGAAAAGTTAAGGGAATAAGAAGCAATATCTCGCAAATGGTTCACTCAAAAAAAAAGTGTATAGGACATAAATTGTGTATTTTAACGCGATCTACATTTTTTGTGTAGTAAAATTTTGTCAATCTCTTATTATGCAAAAGTCGTTCACAATGAAGAATACTTTTGGAGACATTCCCAGAAAATTCAAGATATGCATTTTATTTGTCATGAAAGTATCTTAAATATATTATATTTTATTCAAAATCGTTAGAGCCATTTTTGAGAAAATTAAAAATTTCGAAAAATGCTCCATGTAAAGGTTAATCTGGGGTGGGGGGATTTTCTTGAAAACCTTCGTGTCGCATCTCTGGAAGATACTGAACCTAAATACTAAGTTTGGTGTTTATCCGACTGTTCGTTTCTGAGTGATGCTGTTCACAGACACACAGACACATGCTTTTTTTGAGATTCAGGGTGCTTCAAAACATATATTTCCGGTGAAATCTCGGTATCGTATTTTTTGGTAGAATACAATACTTCCCCTACTTACTAGAAGTAGTAGAGAAAGTAAAACAACAGATTCTTCTCATGCTCAACACCATCCACTTTCCACAAGAGATGAACGAATCACATAAATACACTGAAACTTACTTGTAAATATCGAGTCAAAAAAAACTGTTTTCCACTTAACTATGCACGAAAACAGTTGGAAAATTATTTGTTCCGCAATATGTCCAAATGTACTTGCTGTAAACCGAAAACACACATACGCTTTAGTAAACTTAGGATTACAGCAGTACTTCACAACAATACAATAAGAATTGCAGAGCAGCATTTGTTTCATAATACATGGGCTTAACTATTTTACGTCTTTAAAAAAAATTCGTAAAAACAATGTTTGATTGACTTTATCGTTAAGCTTAATTGATTCTGAAAGCCTTCTGAGCTTATTTTCACAAAATAAAGCAGCAGAGATTCAAATGATCAAGTAATAAACGGTAGGCTGACTTGAATATTGAACACAGAATTCAATATTTACTCAAAGTAATGTGATTTCTTCAAGATTTTGGAGAAAAGTATACTGCAATAAAATCAGAAGTATTGTAAAATTTCCTGCTATGGGGTAATTTTGTCCAAAATTTAATTTTTAAATGTCTCGGTTATTTGTAAAAATACGGCAAGATTTTGGAGCTGACATCACTCTTTGTGATATCTGTAGAAATATGTGGGATACTTAAATTTGGGCCAGTCACACCGAGGGCTAAAGTCATCCCACCTTACATACATTTCCTTTAGCAATTTTCTTAAGAGAATGTATATTCTCTCTTTTTTCATCAAGAATTCTCTAATATCCATTATTATTTTTAATAAGTCTTTCATAACTGTTTGTCTTTTTAATGCATAGTGTGTCAAATTCGTGTATCCAGTATATCAGTACATCCAAGTAACTAAAATCTATATACAGCATTCATTTGGCGTAAATAATTCAGAAGGCAGTTAGCAGCTGACCTTGTGTTTGTTGCCCACATTGTAATATGTCTTTTAATTACTGAGGTAAACTGATATATTGTTTCAAACAATATATACATTAATTTGAGACACAGTATTTCGGTGACTTCAGCTGTCGTCGCTAAAAGCATTGATGTTCTAAAATTAGCTTCCGTATCTATTGAAATCGTACTTCTACTGGAAATTCCTCCTTTTTCTCTTATGCACATATGTATTCCCAGATATTTCGTCTATTTTTAGTTAACTAAACGTGAATTATTTGATGTAAAAGTAGTTTTAACACTTTTTATTCATGAAAAGTAAAAAGAGAGAAGAAGAACTAAGAACAACTGATGTATAGAGAGTTCTACCAATTTTGGTGTACAGAATTTTTCCATGTCTCACATTTATTTCAAGTTTTTTTAACATAGACGTATAAAAGCACATTTGACAAGGCGATTCTTGTGAGCCTGCAACCAGATTACTGTAGCACCTGAAAAGACAGTTATCATCACATGGGTTGATTGAATTTCCAGTGATGATGCTTGGAATGCGAAATGCCCCATAACGTTTCCAAAGAGGAACGTAGATCCAGGCGACTTTGATTTCATTGTAATCTAATTATGTTGCATCATCAGTTTCAGAGCGTATGTCACCTGCATACAATCTTTTCCACATTCCAAAAATACAGGATCTGTCCAAACCCAGACATGTGTGTACCTGGCAGGCCAGCATCGCCTTGGCGTAGCTTCAAGGTTTGGATGCACGATACACTTTAGGAATGTGCGAAAGTTACACGAGGCTCAGTGAACCCACACTTATAGTACTCTGCATCCATTTGGGAACAATTAATTATTACACTAGTCTGCATTTTCAAGCTTTTTGTCAGATGATTTCTTAAAAGTAGGTGTTCTTGAATCAAATTTTTATGCTGATTCTAGAAATAACTTCCGTTTTTTTTCTATCATGTCAGCTTTTTACACAAAATAAGAAGTAATGTTTTGACAATTTTACTAATGAACGTACAAAAGTATTCAAATAGCATTTCACACAAGGCAAGTTTTTATTCAAGAAACATTTTAAGAATACTCTTAAGAGCTCCCCTAATTTATTTCATGACTACATTTTAACAAAACAAGAAGCCAAAGTGTTTCATTTAAATGTTTTCAAAGAGTCTCTTCTTTGACTTCAATGCAGATCCTTGAAGATGACTGTCCCTCCTCAACATCCACAGTAGTCGGCCATCATAGTTTCATTCCATCTCCCCTGGTACCTCCTCTCCATTTCCTTAATATCTTGGTGAAAACGTTCACCCTGCTCTTCACTATAATGTCCCAGATTTTCTGGAAAGTAGTCGATATTTGAATGCAGAAAATGCATTTTAAAAACTCAATGGACTTGGGATGTTTTGCAATTCAGATCTGTCATAAATACAGACAGATATAAAGAAGAATACAAACGATTAATTTAGAATATTGTCTTTAATTTCAACACTTCTAATGATTGAGAACCACGTAGTTAAAGTAAATTTTGGGACTCTCGTTTTGAACAGAACGACATTGAAATACAAAGCAGAAAACAACTTGCTGCTAATACTGTTGCCCATTTTGATATTATTAGCAGATGGCCTGAGTGAAGAAAATACATTAATCAAATACGTTTCTTACTGCTAAAGTGTCTTTAGCTTTAGAAACTTCAGTTCGTATGCAGGAACTCTCGCGAAAACGACAAAGCAGAGAAAGAAAACTTAACAGCAGTACTCAAGTTACATTCCATTCTTATGGATAAGGAAAGAAATTCGACTTTTATGTAGAAAGAAAATAAAACGCAAAGGAAGCGTCTTGAAAAGTACACAGAAAGTATAACTACTTTAAACGCTAAGCATGCTCTTGAATATCTGTTTAGATCTGAGAGGTTTAAAACAGAGTAACAGGAATTTTGGCAGAACTCAAGAATTAAACGTTTAACATGCAGAGGGGGATGGCGCCGTGGTCCTGAGTTTATATTCCGCCCCGGAATTTCCTGTCCCTACATTTCGTTCCACTCATCCTTCACCCCGTTTGGTCTGTATCAGGATTGGAAGTGTCGGCGACGGTGTTTCGGTGCGGCGTGGCAGGGGAAAAGGATGCTCTCTGTGAAACTTTCCGCGCCCCTTGACTGGTTGACGGGGTAAACGCCCTTTCGGAGCGGGGTGTTGGACCATCTGTGTGGGGCATCCGACTGTAAGGGCATCTCAATCTGTAAACTGTAGGGACCCCGACATTGCTGTGCCGTCACACCTGGTTCCGGCCGCCGGGTGTCTGATCTCCCTCCTTCGTCCCTCCCGAGGGCGCCCCCTTGTGTGGAGTAGGTGCAATATCCTCACTGGAGTAGTGCCGATCATCAGGTGAAAAAAAAAACTTTATAACATTATATCAGATATTTTACATCTCAGGCAGCTGAAAAGAATGGAGTTTTATTTATGGACGCTCTTTAACTGCTATGGTTCTTTGGGTCCCATTCTATGTCGAAAATTTTGCTCAGAGACCTCTTTATCAGGCTTGAGGTTCTTTTACGTGTCGTAAATCTATGACACGGGGCCAGCGTATTTAGTTCCCTTCCGAAGCAAGCCATGCTAAGGATTTTTACGCCCGAAAAAATCCATCGCCCTCCGCCGGGTTTGAACCCGCGGCCTCGGGAACTAGACCACGGAGGGCGACTTCATGCAGTTGGTAATTATTTAACATGGAACTACTACAACATTTTTCTACCAGGCCAACTACATAACTTGTTATGAGCTTAGCATCTTTCTGCAGAATTTCTCCAAATCACCGAACTTACAAGTTCAATGTTTTGTGTGTGTTTCATTTTCCTAATCTCAAAGCTGGATGACCTTAAGTCACCCAGCCTCTTGGGGAAATGAGAATCTACTTAATTAGTGAATCATAATAAAAGAAACTAGGATTAATGACGGACTGTTTATCAGTCTGATTCCAAGACGGAGGTCATCCATTTTGGCTTCGAAATTTTGAAATTAACAATAATTGTTCACAACATCAAAACTCTATTGGGTTAGTTACCAATTAAGTAACCTCATTAATCATTTACAACTCAACGAGAATTCCTAAATAAGTCAAATGATTAATAATTTAACGACTTCCTATTCATGTAGTTGTTTATGCAATTATTATTCAAAGTAGCTAATACATCGATAACTGCTGAAATATCCCGATGAAAACTTCTTTATACATATTTATTTATTCATTCATTCATTCAAGGAGACACATATTATGGAAGTACAACGTATTATTACATGTGGCAATGGGCAATTTAAACAATATTACTATGAACAGTAATTAAATAATATAGACTGTATCATATAATAAATTATATAATATAGCATAAAATGTGTGTTCTTATAACCTATATACCTTTAACGAGTTGACTAGTAACACAAGAATAATAATTGTTTTCATACGGTAATACATGACCTATTAGAATATTGCACACAATATACAATAAAACAACTCATTGTTGCAGTATTCTCTCGTGTTATCTTATTTGCTGGCGCCTGTTATTGCTTTACTATTTTGAATTTTGGGTTCTTTGTCCTCTGGCTAGCTATTATTACTCAGTCGAGCAAATATCTCTAAGCAGGGCGTGTAAACGGAAAGGAGTTGTTACTAAAAGATAACACTGATAAAAGAATTTGTTTTTACACTTTTATTGCCGTCACACTTAATTAATTTCACATCTTTAATCTTGATACACGCCTGACTGAAACTGTCATATTTCCGAATGTAATTACTGCCGTAATAGTTGTCGCGTACCTACTTCACATTTTGTAAATAACTTTACGACGCGAGAGATTCTGTAGAACTGCGTAATGTGTACCTCGCGAGAGATTGCTGAGAACTGCGTGATGTGTACCTCGTGAATGACTCTGTAGAACTGCGTGATGTGTAACTCGCGAATGATTCTTTAGAACTGCGCGATACTTGCTTTTGGCTCATGAATTTATACTCCCTCACCCCGATATGCCTAAACATTACAATAGAGCTACTATTGGTTATTAAATCGCGCCAACATTAGCGTCTGTTTTGTAAGCCAATCACAATTACTAATACATATGCTCTAGGGAAGATATTCCCTCCATTTCTAAAGAAAGGCACGCTACCCTGACGTCATTTGTTTGTCTCTTCTAAGTGATAAACAATTCACCCCATCGCTTCATTGTTACCCACTCCTATTGTCAGTTTCAGTGAGGCCGTGTAAACTTATTTCCTAACAATGCTTATATCTAACAAACATCTAAAATCATTGTCATACAATAATGTTAATTTACACTACAATCACTCTGGCATTCACAGTGTTGTGATATAAAATACTGCCTCATCATACGCATGTAAAAAACTTAACAAAATTGAACCGACGCTCTACATATTGTGTCTCAACGGCTATGGACTAAGGTTATCGACAGGCCGGTGCCAGGCAGTTGGAGATAAACAAAGATAAGTCGCGCTCTCGCCGGGCGTAAACACTAGAAGTGCTTTCAGCAGATAACCAGAATCTGCTGGAAGTTCCTTTCCCCCGCTTCCAGACCATGTCCCAGATAGTTTTAAATGTTAGGTGGCAGATTCCATTGTTGAATCGGTCAGTTGAATCGGTCAGTGAGTGAGTAAGCGAGTTGGAGAGTGCGCTGCTATTGCGACATCAAGTACAGATGGTGACAACTGTTGTGATTTGCACGAGTGCCACTGCGGAGCGAGAGATTGCAGAAGTCTTGTGTTCGACTTCCTAGAGGGTGAGCCGTCCGGAAGAGGCTACGTCGCGAAGAAAGTGAAGCGACGGTGAAAGAACCAGTTCAATGTAGTAACAATGGGAAACGAGAGACGTGATACTTGAAAAAATTGGACAAAGTCATAATATCTAACTCTTACTTTGTTGTACAAATATATTTTCAAGGAGAACTGCTTACATCTTTGTTTACGTATACTGTCTGTGTGGCGTAGCCAAGAATTTTTATTAAGACACATTTGGAGTTTTGCTTGGATTGTGAATAATATGGACGCCACAACGTCACCGGTTTGCCTGAATTTTGTCCCGCAATTTTACATGCAATAGACTCAATCACATTTGAGTACACTTAACCCTTCCCAGCCGTGTTGCCACATGACATCATTATGTATATTTGTTGTTCGATGTAGCATGAAAACTTGTTTAATTTCAGTAATTCTCTACCTTTTTTATGTATACTTCTTTAATTGGAAAACGAAAATTAAATTATAAAATTTTTCCTCTTTTTCTTTGTATTAATATAATTGGAAAAAAATACGTTGTTGAGGTACAAAGCTAACAACGCTCGCACATGCCAATAACCGTTAGTTTTATATGGGTCCACCCCATCCTTTACTGCAGATATGGTAATACCTCAGCAAAGATTCGAAATTCTTCATGGTTGAGCTACAAATCCAAAATTAAGGTCGGTCACAAGTATCCATATATCATCAGGTATCAAAAGCCGGTTTCAACTGAAAATAAATTGGACAGATTAAATAGTATTATTATGCGTCAGGATCGAGTTCTTCAACTTGAGTATCGATAGCCAGCGCTGAACAAATTGCGCCATACAGTGTTATTTTACGCGTAGTATATTCGATTGAATGTATCATAGAGCTCGCTACTTTCCACGGAACTTCTGAAAGATGCGCACCAGCACTGCTTTTATAAACGCATTACAAACTTACAGATTTGTTACGCCAGCTCAAACCTGAGATAACTTTGCCCGAGTCTCTCGCAATTCATTGGCCGTGAAAGATGAGTAAAGGAAATGCTGAAGAAAACCGACAAATGCTGGACGCAGAGCAAACAGAAAACGATTTCCGAAGCCATAGCGAAAGCGCGAGCAACGAATTCGACTTCAACTGTAAACAAAAACAGAAGCACAAGTAATCCCCACCTCAGAAAGAAGAGTCTGAAATGTGTGCGGGGGTGGAATTTATTCCGCCCCTAATGTAGTGAAGAGAAGTGAGATGAAATACCAGGGCGAGTCAACAGTAAGCCGTGAGTGTTGTTTCTTCCACCACTGTTGCGTGGTGTTGCGGCTGTGCGAAGCAAAACCCACATATCATAATCATCCTGTGGCTCTCAAGACAAACTTGTAGGAAACAAAAGAAAAAAGAGAAATTCTCTATCCACTATTCTTTATTTTTGTATAGCTTTTACAGCCAATCTTAAGAAAGCTTGTTCTTTGAATTAATCGAAATAAACCCTTGCAGAAATCGTTTCATTAAACATTTCAGTATGGGCACAAGGGGAATAGAGGAAACCGAATGATAGTCAGATGCTTAAAAGCTAGCAGGCATATGCTGGCCTTGATATTGTTACATGTTGGGGTGAAGGCCAAAAAGGTTACCAGAAAACGATTAACAAAAAACAACAATAAATTAGAAAGTTTAGTGGAAATTTACAAATGTAGGCGGTAGACGCTACAAGCCAGCGTGCCCGAGCAGTTCTATTCAGTGTAAGACATACGGAATTCATTACGGCGTGAATAATATAAAATTTACCTGTTAAAAAGTACAATTAACAATAATCTCACAGCTCTACAGTAGGATATATCACTGAAGTGTTATTTAATCGTGTGAAAAATTAATAAAACGCAGTTAAATACCATTATAAATTGTGTAAGCCTTCATTCTTTAACCGTACTACCCCTGCTAAGTGATACGTGTTTCTGCAAATTACTACTGACGCAGCCGAGGCATACATATATAATATTTAAATAAACATTCAAATTACAAAGTTGATTTTTTACCTCGCTCGGTTGAGATTAGTATTAGTATATATATAACGTAGTAATTTGCTGCTGTTCTCTTAAAAAAAAAAAAGCAAATAGAATAAGAGGCAAGAAAGGAAACCAAATTGCAAGTTTGGTTGTGGTTCTGCTTGCGATTGGAGTTGGTGTTGGCATCACGGCACAGCGTGTGTCTCCTTTTGGTGCGCCCCAGTCTTAATTAGTCTCGGATACTCGAGAGAATGAAACCGTGTAATTTAGGAATTCTCATATCGCATTGCAACGATATGAGTTTCTACGCTGTTGCAATGAAGTTAGTGCTAACCCAGTTTTCTCTGCATCTCCTTGCGGCGTAGCGGCACTCCTATACTCCAGAAACTTGCAACAAAACTACCTAGCAGTTCAAGTCACGGCTGTTCTTTTCAGCACCGGGCATAAACTTTGCTTTCGTATTTTACATTTAGAATGCAATGTAAATGTTATCTTCAAGGTTAGTACTGGCCCTTCCGAAAGGACTGCATCGACAAAGTGTGACAGCATGAACATAGTACTCTGATGGTTCAGATTTCAGCTACAGTGGTGTGAGCAAACTCCTTAAGGATTTTTGTTTAAAACTGCTGGCAAGGTGGCAAAATATGCAAAAAAAAATCTTATATGCTGCAATCACAAGCCTATCACTACCCACAATCGTTTATCTGTTTCTACAAACTGTTCTTATTATAGCCTCTACCACGTACATAGTAGGTAGAGAAGGTGTTGCACTCCACTTTAAAAATTGAAACCGTGATTTCACCGGAAATACATGTTTTGAGGCCCCCTGAAGACCATAAGTCAAAAACGAAACATCGGTTAAATACCCAACTTGGTAGTACATTCAGCACCTTCCAAGGATGCGACACGAAGATTTTCAGAAAAACCCTCCAACCCAAACTACCCTTTACATGAAACACTTTCTCAAAAATGTCTCTAAAGATTTTGATTAAAATACAAAGGGTTTAAGATATTTTCAAAACAAATGAAATGTATATCTTCAATTTTGCATATCTTGCAATTATGAATGACTTTTGAATACTTATCTAAAAATCTAACAGATGGACAAAATCTTACTACATAAAAATTTACATCTCGTTAAAGAACACAATTTATGCCTAATAACATTTTTTGTGGCGTTAACCACTTTTGAGATATTCTTTTTTATTTGTTTAGAATTTTCTCGATAGGAATATCGCTATTCCAAAGCCATCACATAGCAACATTCTCATAAAAGATTTGACTATCACTTAAAACCTATTGTATTCCCCAAATCACCTTTTATCTAGAAGGAAATATGTAACAAAAGCATTTCTGCAAATGTTTATCTGGATTAACATGAACTAGCTAGAAGAATAATACTGATAGGTTGTTGAATGTGAATACAACGCATTATTAAAAATGAATTATAATCAAGCCATTCAAGGATTAACTTTCACTATTATTTTAGATATTTAGTTTATCCATCCTACAACTTTATGAATATTATGAAGCTTCATTTACTATTGCAGATTCAATTTTTAGATCAACTTTCTTTGTAGCAACTAGGATTTATTTTTACTTTCTCTACTACGTATAGTAAGTAGGGGAAGCATTGCATTTCACCCAAAAATTAGATACCGAGATTTCACCGGAAATACATGTTTTGAGACCCCCTGAATCCATAAAAAGCATTTTTGAAAACATGTCCGTGTGTGTGTGTGTCTGTGAACAGCATAACTCAGAAACGAACAGTCGGATAAGCACCAAACTTGGTATTTAGGTTCAGTATCTTCCAGAGATGCGACACGAAGATTTTCAAGAAAATCCCCCCACACCAGATTACCCTTTACATGGAACATTTCTCGAAAATTTTAATTTTCTCAAAAATGGCTCTTAACGATTTTTATTAAAATATCATATGTTTAAGATACTTTCATGACAATTAAAATGTATATCTTGAATTTTCTGGGAATGTCTCCAAAAGTATTCTGCATTGTGAACGACTTTTGCATAACTGGTTTACCATAAGAGATAGACAAAACTTTACTACACAAAAAATGTAGATCGCATTAAAATACACAATTTATGTCATATACATTTTTTTGTTGTTGAGTGAACCATTTTCGAGATATTGTTTGTTATTCCCTTAGATTTTCCAATACTTATACGTTTTCTCAAATTCGTTATTCATTTATTTTGTCCTGGTAATCCAAACAGAATGGAATGCGCCACATAGCAACCAGCTCTTAAAAATTGACTATCGCTTAAAGCCTACCATATTCCCCTTGCATCTACAAGAAAATTAGCAATAAGATTAACATCTCGATATCTCGATTAACATGAAGCATATGGAGAATAAGCGTTTGTAAAATAGTTTGTACAAGAGTAGAGAAAGTCATTTGAGTGTGACACATCAGATTTTTCTCTCTCTCTACTTCATGTAAGTTCATTAAGACAAAGACAGTTAAGTTAGCCAATTAAATGGCTTTATTGGGAAGGAATTGGCATAATCTTGTACAACTACGCGATAAGTAAACGCTAAACGATTGACAAAAACTTACTACACAAAACATGCAGATCTCCTTAAATACGCAATTTATTTCAAATAAATTTTTTTGTGGTATAAACCATTTCTGAGATATGCATTAGCAATAGTTTGAACTGTTCATTACTTAGCCGTTTTCTCTTGAAGTCCTATTAACACTCAGTTGTTTCTCGCGATTGCATGTAAACAGTATGGAATTTTAAGGCCAGTACATAGCGTCCAGTTCTTAAACTTTAGACTATCGCTGTTCTCCTTGTATCTATAACGAAACGTGTTAATGTAGCTATTTCTGCGACGGTTTATTTGGATTAAAACGTAGTAGACAGAAAAATCAGCTTTAGTAAGACTAGTTTGTATACCCACTAATAAACAATAGAGGGTAGAGAAAGTTTTTTTGAGGCGGTATTTTTAACACTTAAATGATATCAGCCTAATTATATAATATAAAATATAATAACAGCCCGCCTTAAAGCAATATGTGTATAATATAATATATAATGTGTATGTAACAGTCATTGTATTATGTTTATATTATTATGCACATGCGTAACAATGTTATGTGGATGTATTAAGTAATTCAACAATGTAGGACTGTGAGAATAGAAGCCGAAAGTTGCCAACAATGAGGTAACCTTGAGGCAATAATAAATTAGAAAGTTTAATAAAGGCTACTAGTAATTCTTGGAACAATAATGTACTATTTAAAACACTTTATAAATAACCAATCAACAACTAGAAAAACTATAAGTATTCTATTGGAGTAGAATTAGTCAATCAGAGACTTGAAATATAAAAAATGTATAAATTTAAGCGGTAGACGCCAGACGCTAGAAGGCAGCGTTCCCGAGCAGTTCGCTCGGTACGAATTCAGTGTGAGACATAATAAATTCATTATGGCGTGAATAATATAAAGTTTACGTGTTAAAACGTACAAGTAACCATAATCTCACAGCTCTACAGTAGGATATATCAGTGAAGTGTTATTTAATCGTGTGAAGGATTAATAAAAGGAGTAAAGTAAAAAAGTTATAATTTGTTTAAGCCTTCATTCTTTAGCCGTACTACCGCTGCTAAGAAATACGTATTCTAAACATTACTACTGACGCAGCCGAGGCATACATATATAATATTTAAATAAACATTAAAATACAAAGTTGATTTTTAAACGTGGGGACGAAGGCCACCGGAAACTTTGTATCATACGTGCAGCAACGACCTTCTCATTCATTTTTTAGTAACCGATACATTTCACGGAAACAGTTTCAGGAAATACCTATGTGAAAGCATCTAATGAAAAACGTTAGCACCTAAATCAGTAAAATGCTATTCAACAAGAGACAACTGGCAGCGAAAATGTAACTACCCCAGGGTACTATAATGCTGTTGAACTGACGTTTAAAAATCTGCCCTCTGGCTCTATAGAAAACACTAAAGGCCTAATGAACGGTTTTTGGCTTATACCTAACCTCTCTTTTATTTAATTCCTAAAAACAGGGTAGGCTGATTATCCCAGGGATATATATTTAATCATTCCGAAAAGCTGACAAAAATTAATAACGCACAGACTGGGAATCAACATCCACAAGCACAACGGTCGCTTTAACATATAATGAACCACTCTATCAAACCCGTCTGAAACATTTAATATTATTGGCCCAACCTGCACTACTCATGCTAAATACTGCATAAGCATAAGGACAAGTATACCTATGATATTGGAACATATATAGGGTCTTTCAACAAGAGTGTCCTATCTTTTAACTTAAATAAAACACGTTCTATAAATGAAAGAGGTTTATTTCTTTTTTTATTTTGGAACATAATTAATGTCATTACGTGTGGAAGAGAACATCAGTTAAGTGACCGCCGCGACTTCGTTGGGTTGCGCGTATACGTTGACCCAATTTTCAATGACAGAAGAACGTAAATTAGGTCCAACTTCACGAATAACACGCGTGATGTTATTCATAAGATCATTTACTGTTTCTGGCTTGTTGGCATAAACTCGAGCTTTAACATAACCCCACAAGTAGTAATCCAACGGCGTTAAATCACAAACTGATGTTAACTGGCCCCTCGGGGGCCAGTTAACATCACCACCACGGTAAATGATGAAACCTCAAACTTCTCCTTCAAAATATAGATTGTTTCCAGAGCAGTATGGCACATGGCACCATCTTGCTGGAACCAGATGTTTCTGAGATCCATACCATCCATTTGAGGCCAAAAATAGTCCCTTATAACAGCCCGGTATCTTTCTGCATAGATTCTCCATCTTCACCTTGGAAAAAATATGGACCAATGATTCCATCATACCAAAATGCCCACCACACAGTAACCTTTTGGGGATGAAGTGGTCGTTCTTGAATCTGCATTCGATTGTGATTGCTCCAATAGCGGCAATTTTGTTTGTTAACACAACCATCCATCCAAAAGTGGGCTTCGTCACTGAAGATGATTTTTCGACAAAAATCCCGGTCAGCGTCCAATTGCTCTATAGCCCAGTCAGCGAATATACGGCGCAACCTATGGTCGTCGGGTTTTAGTTCTTGAGTTAACACCATTTTCCAAGCGTGAAACTTCAAGTATAGATGCAGAATTCGCCAAGTTGTGGTCGGCGAGCAATTGATTTGTTTCCGTTCTCACGAACACTCTCACGAACGGCGCCTATGTTTTCGTTGGAGCGCTTACGTCGATTACGTACAGGCGTTCTTTGATCGCTGACAGAATCACTTCTTTCAAATTTATCGTATAAATCGTTCTCTCGCAGGGAAGATTATGCACACCGTAAACTTCACGCAATACGTGGAAGGTTTGGCGAACAGATGATCCATTTTGATAATAAATTTTCAGAATTTCTACGCGTTGCTGAATGCTGTAACGTTCCATGGCTATTTGTCAATAAGAACTGTAACCACATGAAAAAAATGACTACTATAACCCAATAACAACGGCAGCTATTACATTTTAAATATAGGAATCTCTTGTTGAAAAACCCTTTATGTTTATACACAAGGTTTACATTTTATCAAAAAGATTTTAAATAAGTACATAGTGAAGCTTTTGGAACTCTGAAATGAGTAATATGTTGAATAAGGTCAGTTTCTGTCGTCTATGTTTATGTCTTAACCAACACTCTCTTGTATATCAATTTTCTAGAAACGACGGATATACTGGTTGTATAATTAATCGAGCTCTTCTTTCTCTCTCCCTCTCACTGTCTCTCCCACGTCTCCTCTCTCCCTCCCCTGTTTCTCTTTTTATCCATCTCTTTATCGTCTCTCCACTCCAGTTCTCCCTCTGCTCCGTTTGCAAATTACACGGCATGTGATCTTTTGAAAAACCGCATATAAAGCTGTGATCAGAGCTTTACTACAGTTTCTCGGATAGTGGTCATGAAAAGCTGGCAGAACTTTTTAAAAACTCATCCTAAATAAATAAATTTGTTAGAAATGTCGCCGTTTCTATCGCGCTCTCCATATGGCTTATGACCTTCGGGAGATAACTCATCCCTCCAAGCGAAGACTGGACTCATTTCTGTGGTGGAGGTATCTTCGGACGGAATCCGTTGGTGATGTTGATGACTACGACGGTCGGATGAGGGAACCTACAGCTTTTACCGTAGACTCAGAACCACATTGGGCCTAGGGGATTCTTCACATGAGCAAGTCAGAGATGAAGGCATGGATAAGACCGACTGAAAATCGCTATCCTAAAGCAGGAAATCGAACTCCAGACCCTCAGTGCGAGAGCCGAAAGCGAAACCACAGCGCTCGCTTGTTAGAACTCTTTAGTTGCAGCCTTTGTAGATGTGCGATATTTAAAAAAAAGTGAATAAGCGAAATATTCCCATATTTTGATTTTGCGCCGCATTACAATTGCCCCCTTTGACGAAAGTAATTAAGATGCCGTATCTTTAACCTATTTTTAAGTGTATCCTTAGATATGTTGTGTATTAGGATTCATAACAGTCAGTTTGATGGTTTACGCACCCAGCATACATAGATATATACACACACGTATAAGCAGTAATGTTATAAATACTATTTTTACTTTCTCTATTACGTATAGTAAGTAGGGGAAGTATTGTATTCCACCCAAAAATTCGATACCGAGATTTCACCGGAAATATATGTTTTGAGACCCCCTGAATCCAAAAAAAAGTATTTTTGGAAACATGTCCGTGTGTGTGTCTGTCTGTGAACAGCATAACTCAGAAACGAACAGTCGGATAAACACCAAACTTGGTATTTAGGTTCAGTATCTTCCAGAGATGTGACACGAAGGTTTTCAAGAAAATCCCCCCCACCTCAGATTAGGGATATTTTTCGAAAATTTTAATTTTCTCGAAAATGGCTCTAACGATTTTGATTAAAATATATGTTTAAGATATTTCCGTGACAAATAAACTGTATATCTTGAGTTTTCTGGGAATGTCTCCAAAAGTATTCTTCATTCTGAACGACTTTCGCATAACTGCTAAACCATAAGAGATAGACAAAATTTTACTGCACAAAAAATGTATATCGCGTTAAAATACACAATTTATGTCATATACATTTTTTTTGTTCAGTGAACCATTTACGAGATATTGCCTGTTATTGCCTTAAATTTTCAATACTTATTTTCTCAAATGGGAATTCGTTATTAATTTTTTTTTGTCTTGGATGTGCAAAGAGCATTAATCTGTGGCAAACAGAATGGCGCTGCACCTAACAACCAGCTATTAAGAGATATGTCTATGCTTAAAGGCTACTGTATTTCTATATTGCCCTTGCAATTACAAAACAAGGGGAACATAGTACGCCTTAAGCGATAGTCAAATATTTTTAGAACTGGTCGCTATGTGTAAAATGTAATTCTCTTTGCATGTCAAAAGATCGTTTCTGCAAACGTTTATCTCGATTAATATGAAATAGATGGAGAATAAGAGATTGTAAAAATAGTTTGTACAAGAGTAGAGAAAGTCATGTGAGTGTAACACATCAGATTTTTATTAATCTTTCACACGATTAAATAACACTTCACTGATATATCCTACTGTAGAGCTGTGAGATTATTGTTACTTGTAATTTTTAACAAGTAAACATTAAATTATTTTTTATGTCTCACTCTGAATACGCATCGTACCGATCGGGTACGCTATCTAAAAGCGTTCTGCCTGGAAACGCCGCTTTCTAGTGTCTGGCTTCTACGGCCTAAATTTGTAAAGTTCTCTATTTCAAGTCTTGGATTGGCTATTTATAAACTGTTTTAAATATTACATTATTGTTCCAAGAATTATTAGTAGCATTATTAAACTTTCCAATTCATTATTGTCTCAAGGTTACCTCATTGTTAGCAACTTTCGGCTTTTATTCTCACAGCTCCTACATTGTTAAATTACGTAATATATTCACATTGAATTATTATACATGTACATAATAAAAATAAACATTAATACAATGACTTACATTCATTTTATATATTATTACATACACATATTGCTGTAAGACAGGCTGTTGTATTTTATATTATATAACAAGACTGATATCATTTAATGCCTCAATAAGTACGAGTATAGCTGGTTGTCTCATTTACATTTACGGATAAATCTGCTTGTCCTCCCTGCGTTCACAGAAAGCGCATTACAGCCAAGTTAGCATTAAGAAGAGCTGAAGAGACAAGTAAAATAATCCTTCAAGAGGCATTATGAAATGTTTTTTCACTAGTTATTCGTATATCAGAAATGAGTTAGCAATAGAATCCAAATGCGAAGACGCACAAGATCCAGAATAACATTCTATTTTATGGTTTGGAACAGCCCAGAAAAGAACCTTTATCACATGAAGCATTTTGAGGTTCTAACACAAAAGAAAGCTATGCTGCGGCATAGCATTATCACGGCTAAGAGGGCACAAAGGGGCTTCAGTGTTTGAAATTGGAATATCTACACGGTCTCCTAGAAGATCTCATTCCTTGCGATTTCTATCGTACTGGACGTTTGATAGAAGAGATGGAAGGTTCCTTTCCCTGACACGAGGAATGTAATGTGTTTCTGACAAAGCGACAAAGCCTAAGTCAAACCGACTTCATGTGGGGTCAAACCCATGACACAAAATTTAAACTTTGAAACATTGCTAAATGTATTGACTGCAAACCCAAATAAAAAAAATCTGATGTGTTACACTCACATGACTTTCTCTACTCTCCATATTCTCCATACGCTTCATGTTAAACGAGGTGTCGAGATGTTCATCTTATTGCTAATTTTCTTCTAGATGCAAGGGGAATTGCTAGGCCTTAAGCGATAGTCAAATATTTTAAGACCTGGTTGCTATGTGGAGTATTCCATTCTCTTTGCATTACCAGGAAAAAAAAATGAATAATGAATTCCCATTTGAGAAAAAGTATAAGTATTGGAAACTTTATGAGAATAACAAGCAATATCTCGAAAATGGTTCACTCAACAAAAAAATGCATATGACATAAATTGTGTATTTTAACGCGATCTACATTTTTTGTGTAGTAGAATTTTGTCTATCTCTGAAGGTTTACCACTTATGAAAAAGTCGTTCACAATGAATACTTTTGGAGACATTCCCAGAAAATTCGAGATATACATTTTATTTGCCATTAAAGTATCTTAAACATGATATTTTAATCAAATCTTTAGAGCCATTTTTTAGAAAATTGAAATGTTCGAAAAATGTTCCATGTAAAGGGTAATCTGGGGTGGAGTGATTTTCTTGAAAACCTACGTGTCGCATCTCTGTAAGATACTGAACCTAAATACCAAGTTTGGTGTTTATCTGACTGTTCGTTTCGGAGTTATGCTGTTCACAGACACACATGGACATGCTTCCAAAAATGTTTTTTTTTTTTTGATATGTCTCAAAACATATATTTCCGGTGAAATATTAATATCGAATATTTGGGTGGAATGCAATACCTCCTCTACTTGCTATATGTAATAGAGATAGATTAAAGACGTGGTAAGTTAAGAATGTGTGTGAAAACCAGTGTATGTCGATATCCTTAGGAACATGCGAGGCAATCATCAAGTTCTGATTATGTAAAACCAAACAGCAGAAATTCGTAATGATATCCGGGGAGAACAATGAGGCTCAATGGCAAAGCATTTGCATGGCAAACTAAGTCTTCCTACTTCAAGTTCAAGACGCTATCACAACAATAATTTCACAATCTGACTCGTGAGACTTGACTGGGTTTGCAGCGAACTCTTAATACTTGCAATAGATTTACCAAAGGAACCGCCAAATTGTTTATGCAGAAAATTATCTCGAAATGTCCATTATGCAAGAGCATTCATTAAAAGGCCTGGTTAAAGGTCGGTTCTCCAGCGAGATAGGAAAGAGAGCCAAGACACAGAAGAGGTCTGCTGTCCTCTACTCCACTACAGAGATTATATTGAATTGCCGTCCAGCTTCGATTTCGAGACTTTGTATTTGAACGTGGCTGTTAATATTTTAAAACGATGTCCGTTCATCTCATGGAATTTGCCGCATCCCTCACAGCTCGTCCCAGTCTAGAAAAAAAGTAACGGTGGTTAGAAGTTTGAAATTGTGCTCTATATCGTGGGGAGTTAGGCTCTATCAGCGTCGTGGCCCGCATTCGGGAGGTCCCGGGATCGATCCCCGGCAACCGCCACTCTGGCCCAGAGTTTTTCGTGATTTTCCCGGATCAACAGGCGAATCTTCTACTACGACTCTCCTCCCTCTCATTTCCTGTACCTATCATCTTCCTTGACATCTGTTTCAGGGTGGTAGGACCAGGCGACAATGTTCCGCGGGTTGCGGTTGGGCGGTGTCTTGTGCTCTGTATAGGTTTCTTTCCTGACGTCGCAATTAGGTCTCTCCTCCGAATGGGCTCCGCCCCGGGTACTCTGGAGGTTGGTAGCTTGTGTGCAGGGACAGGGCGATGTAGGATGCATTCTATCTGGAAGCGTTAGGCAACTCGTCCATGCTTGCGCCCGTCGGCATCCGGATCTGGTTGCCCTTGTGTCTCTCCCCTCATCCTTCCCTCCCTCCCTCCCTCCCTCCCTCCCAGGGATCATGTTGGAAGTAAAAAGGGCCGTTTCCGCCACTGATCAATAAAAAAACTAACATCAGTGCAGCTGCTAATTATTATTATAAACTTGAAACATAAATACATTAATAACAATTTAAACAAAGTTTAGAATCATTAATTCATCCACAAATTATAAATCTTAATCATAATGGTAATACAAGGGATAAAGTTATAACCATGTGTCTTGTTCTGGTAAAAATGTATGGAAATAATCCTATAAAAATTGTTATATACCGCAAATTCTGAACTCTTTATATTACAAAAGTTGTTCCATCTGCAGGGAAGGTGATGGTGATCACATTTTTTGACTGTAATGGAATGATTTACCAGCATGCAGTGCCCCCTCACACTACTGTTACAGCAGCATACTACACGTCAGTATTGGCTACACTGAGGAAGCACATTGCAAAGAAAGGACCAGAGCTTTCTTGGACTGGGTGGCGACTTCATCATGACAATGCACGGCCTCACGTCGCAAATCAAGTCATGCAGTTTCTGGCTCGATTCAGCATTACCTGTGTACCACATCTACCTTATAGCCCCGATCTTGCACCCTGTGACTTTTTTATTCCTATTACTAAAGGCAAAGCTTAGGGGTATTCGATTTGAGAACTCTGAAGCAGTGCTCAAGAAAAGTGAGGCGATTCTCAAGGACCTGACAAAGAATGGTCTGCAGCACGTGTTCATTGAAGTAGGAGGGGACTACTTTGAAAAATATCATGTAAACATTGAATTGGAGTAATAAACATCTGTGAAAAAAATCAGTCTCAGTCTTTGTTGATCAGCCCTCGTATAATCACTCTGAAATGTTCGCGAAATGGAAAGAAAATGCCTGTCCTGCTACACTATTGCTATTACTATAGTGTAATACAATGAGCTTCATATATAATTATCCTCAAAGTAGTTAACAATAATGAGTGCAGTTCGTATTTAAATATCCTTTTAAACTATAACACATCGATAATGCTGTTTTGGGAATTCGGACAAAAACCGCAATAAAACATTCATTCTACATTAATGGCAAACAACCATTAGCGGCCCATTCAACTACCGACAACTATTATCTTCAAAACATGGTTATTTTAGATAATAAAACAGCAAATATTACATTGCACAATTTAAATTAAATAAAATGGATATTTTATTTAATACGGAAGTGAAAGTAGATGTTACCTGGGTAACATATACGTAGCCGCATACGGAAAAGGCCGTGATTATAATTTATATTTCAGCCAAAGCAGAGCTTATCCACTCTCGATCAGAAGCCAGCCACCTTCTACCGGAGCAAACTTAACGAACTCACTGGCTTCTCTCGCGAAAGATCTATTTTTCTTACGCTAAACGTAGTTGTACGGTATGATGTCAGCGAACTACGTTCATAAAACAAATGAACGGCACAAATCATACTTCAGCAAGAAGATTTTGAGACTACCCTTATTAGCGTTACGAAAGAAGGGTTTCCGCTTTGCGAACGTACCTATATAAACTTTGCCCGTCTACTGTGGTCATATTTCGCCATTATCGTTTTGTGTTCATGCAATTCCATATATCATATGTACGGCTCAATTCACCAATGCTTGTTTGTACTAATTACCAATGGTTTGGTGTGAGATTAGGTTATTGTTTCACGTATGGAAAAGCCGATTTGAAGTAGGAGTATTGAAGGAGCTGTATTATAGTTCAACTGTTGGGGAGCCGAACTTGAAGTAGTTGCAACCGCACGTATGGTACCCGGTTTCCGGTAGGCTTCACCCCAAGTTTTTAAAAAACTATTAACTTTGTAATTTGACTGTTTCTTTAAATATTATATATTTATGTTTGCCTCGGCTGCGTCAGTATTATTGTTAGAGACACGTTTCTCTTAGCAGGGTTGTGGTGCAACAAGGATGTAGGTTTACAAAGTTTACAATTTTTACTTCACTCGTTTTATTAATGCCTGATACGATTTAAATAACACTTCACTGATATATATATATATATATATAGAGAGAGAGAGAGAGAGAGAGAGAGAGAGAGAGAGAGAGAGAGAGCTGTGAGATGTTTTTATTAAATACTTGCACTTTTTAATACGTAAACTAGTTTTCGTCTCACACGAATACGTATTATATCTCTCGAGGACACTTTTTGCGTCTGATTAGTAACGCTGTCTGCAACCAACTGAACTGATTTCAACCGCCTAAACTTGTAAATTTCTGTATTTCAAGTCTCTGATTGGCTATTTCTAATCCAATAGAATACCTTCATTTAACTAAAGTTTTTTCTGGTTGTTGATTGGCTATTTTATAAACTGTCACTAAAATTACATTATTGCTTCCAAGAATCACAGGTAGTATTGTTAAACTCAAACTTATTATTGCCTCAAGGTTACCTCATTGTTAGCAACTTTTAACTTATTATTCTCACAGCTCCTACATTATTAAATTACGTAATATATTCACATAAGATTATTACACATGGATACAATAATATAAACATATAAAATGACTGTAATATACACTTTCTATATATTGTTACATACACATATTACTTTAAGCGGGCTGTTATTGAATTTATATTATACAATTTGACTGAAATCATTTAAGTGTTAAAAATACTGCCTCAAGTAGCATGATTTCAGGCTATCAAAATCCTAAGTTTATTTTGTATTTTACTCACAAAGCAGAGAAACAGATTATTTATATATATATATATATTAGGTAATTTTAATTGCAATTTCAAGGGAATCATTTAAGGATATTCCAAAATTCAGGGTTTTCCCTCAACATGGTACAGCCTTTTTCCTCACAGAGCTGCTCAAAGTGTCCAATGAGGAAAACGTCTGGGTGCAGGTGTGGGCTGACACCGTATTTATACAACCCGACTTGTTTGTGTGCGCTTTGCTCGGTTTTTTCCACCTCTCTTTGCAAGCCTTGTCCGAATGGGGGCGCTGCGGGTCGCTGACGAGCAAGGGGTTTTAATGGAGGCAAAGGAAAGGTAAACAAAGCACTGCTCTCTTTAATTATGTTGAGGCGCGTTCGCAGATGTAATTACAAAAAGGACAGCTATATATTCTGCAAGCCTAATCTCATAACTTGTTATATTTTAAGACTAGCTGTAAAGCTAAAGAAGAAAGGAACTGCATTATGAACCGCAATATCCCTGCATACCGTGCACAGTTGGTTAGCTACTTTGTGACAATTAATGCACTCACACATTTCTGAAAACCACCGCCGTTGTTACTAAAACTGATAATCCTGATTACTGGTGCACTTCTTTATAGCAGTATTCCTGTTCAGCTATTCCCACCTGCTTTTAGAAATTCTATCCGGTTACAATGACCGAAGTTTGATCTACGCCGATGGATCTAAGTGTAACAACGGTGTTGGATGTGTTTATGTCCATGGAACCGAACCCTATACATTCGGTTTTCATGATAGCACATCCATTTATAGTGCAGAGCTGTATGCCATATACCGAGCCATTTTGCATGTGCGCCGTTGAAAATTGGGAGACTGTTCTCATTTTGAGTGATTCCCTTAGTGCACTTCAAAAGCCTTCGTGAGCTGTACAACTACCACCCCATTTTTCACCAAATCCAGGATGTCCTCCAGGTTTTATATGCCTCTGGCGTTAATGTGGAGTGTCCTTGGATACCTGGTCACGTTGGCTTTCCAGGGAATGAACTTGTGGATTTGGCAACTTAGGCGGCAACCACAGAACTCAGTATTACAATACTCCGGGTAACGTCGGAAGACTTTAGGCTTGTTGTGCGGAGAGCGGTGCTGTCGTGAGGAGTGGTTAGCTCTTCGCGGAAATAAGCTTAGAGTAGTGAAGTACATCCGATAAACTGGGTAACTTCCTCTCGCGTATCTCGTCGTGAGGAGGTGATTTTGGCTCGGTTGGGTGTTGGCCACTGCAATTTTACGCACGGTTATCTTTTTAAAGGGTGACTCTGCTCCTATTTGTTCTCTTCGTGGCGAAGGTCTGTCGATCTGTCGCGTGTTGCTAGACTGTATTGCTCTAGCACATCATCGGGACTCTCTACAACTGCTGGACAGTCTTGTAGAGGTATTAACGGATGATTATTGGGTACTCAGATAGCAGCTCTGGGAATTCATTGCTGCATTTCTTGTGTATGTAAGAGAGTGGCAGTCATGTATACAGTTGGTATTAACAAGCAAGGTGCTCTCGGCGTTAGCGCAATAGCAGACGAAAATCATATTCTGTAATCTCTTAACAGCGAGTATATATCCATTACCTTTAGCAATGAGTTCTTATGATAACCGCAATAAAATGTGCAGTTATATATTTGTCCTACCCTAATATTTCAGGATACAATACATGCAGTAAGGAACTATTTACGTTGGCGTAAGATGTGTTCTTGGGTTCGTGACAAGCAGAAGCACGTGCTTCTGTTTACATCAGAGGGAACTCTAGTTTGGAATGGACAGTATATGTTAATATGTCCTCTATTACTACTTAAGGAATTCCTTGTTTATTAATATTTCTGTTGTAAAGAAATGCATTTAGCGCTTTTATAGATGTATTATTGTAGCGTCCTAGGGTACTTGGTGAATCTAGATTAAAACAACACTGACCATTCACAGAGTAGGATAATTAAGCTGGCCGAATTGAGGTAACAGGGGGAGACCATCACAAACCCGGAATGGAAAGTCTCTGCTGGTCGAACTCGCGACGAGTCTTTTTGTAGTTTGTATATAAGAAACAAGTTCACCATCAGCCAGGTATGTAAAAAGCTGAGGTACTTACAGACTGTGCCGTAAACCTTTTAGGTTACAATAAAAGGGTCCAAGGCTTTGGCTGGAGCATTACCCGGAGTTTTCTTTGTCACCATAACCCCTTCCCAGGTTCCTACAGTATTCTATTATCTACATCTGCACAACACATGGGTTACTGATTCCAAATTAATATTTAAGTTGATGTACTGATTTTATGGTTCCTTGGAGTAACTTGATATCTTTTTCATCTTTTCAATAACTGGATACTCTGCTTTATTCATAATCACCGGAAGATCTGCGCCTATGCTTTCAGAGTTTTCTCATAATAAATTTGACATTCTCTCGGTTTTGGACTATTATAACTTTGCCACTTGGAGCGGATTGTTCCTCCTCCTATTGGTGACAGTACATCTTAAATCGGGTTGCAGATATATTACAACCTTGCATAAGTCCTTTTGTTGTTTAAATGAAGAAATGTTAAAAATGAAATACTCCATATTCACTGCTCCCCGACAGTTTTCTTACAAAATTTTCAGTTAAGATATTAACAAACCCTCCACACCAATTTCCTTAATTGCATACCACAAATAGTTCATAGGTACTGAGGCATTGGCCTTTTGAAGATCAACCAATATTAAAGTGGATATCCTTTGCTTTTGGGAATGACTTTTCAGTAACTTAAGCAAAAAGTATCAACTGTGCACGATTTTCCTGAACGAAAACCTTCCTGATCATGCAGGAATTTCTCCTTTTTTATTTTTCCAGTCTACCATTAAGAATGCTGCTGAGGATTCTGCTAATTGAAGTCACTAAGCTAATCCCTGTGTAGTTAATTGGATCTATTTTATTTGTCTTCTTATTAAATTAGGAGAAATGCATCTAAATGGACCTAAGCTTGACGTGAAATCCGAATCACGGTGGGTTAAGTTATGCTCCAAAAAGCTTATGCTAGAGATGGAGGCTCTCTCGTCCAAGTGCCCATCAAGTTCAAATCTGTTTAAGTCGAAGATCCATCAGCAGCAACATAGCTCTTCTTATGCCCAGCAGATATGTAAGAGAAGCACCGGTCTTCAGTATTATTTTCCCCAAAATCTGACTAAACATGAACTTGGAAGAGTTCATATAATGACAAGAAGACAGCGTTTGATTACGACGTTAAGCTGAAAAGAGGATTGGGATGCACGAACGGATTTTTATAAAATTATTTAGGACGGTAGTGAAAACTATGACATAGATCGTTAAAAATTACGCCTGCACCTGCCAACTACTAACAGGTGCAAGAAAAGGGGAACAAAAAAAAAAGAAAAGAAAAAAAGCAACCAAATTTACTTACACACACATATTAATCCAAGGTTTAAGTGCCATAATTGGCGGTTTTGAAACGATAAGAATGGTTTACGACTGTGGCTAATTCCACTGATCCACAAATAGAATAATACAACTGGAACATGTGCTTAAGACATCAATGTTTGTATTGGGAACATAAATTTAACCACGTCTCTGTAAAGAAATACGTACAGACACGGTCCTACGCCTGCTTAGTGGGAAGGATTTGGTGTTCGTGAATTTCACATACATGCACACAGACACCCTTCAATTCGTGTGGTAGACGAAACCGGAGCATATGTGTAAGTATGGAGAGAATGGTGGACAAAACAGAACATTCAGTATACGTTCACTTTGGTGGACGACACGGGAGTAAACATAAAAGGAAGACGGCTGCATGTACAGCCAGGCTGTTCTCCGGCTCGTAAACGACACGTATTAGTTGAGTTCTGGTAGTCGCATGACCTGTTCTTTGTTGGAGAGAAGCTATTCATTACGGTTGAGTATAACTTATAACCGTATATTTGTCTGCATTACGAGTACGTGAAATGCTCCTCTGCAATACCAAATTCTACAGTAAGTTTCCAGACATTATAATTCATAGTAGACTGCCTCCATGGTCAAGTAGTCAGGGAGCTGACTTCTCATCCGGAGGTGCCGGGTTCTATTTTTGGCCAAGGGTGGTAACACTAGTCTGCATGATATCGGATGACTGAAAATTAATAAGTGATTCTGACTCACTTTTTATGCTAATTTCAGAACTGCTTTTAGTTTTTTCTATCACGTACAGTTTTTTTCACAATTTCACTTCAAAAATATAGACACATAAAGATATTGCTTCTGCCACTACACATAAAATTGGGTTTGAAGAAGCAACTTGTAAGAGCTCTACAACAGGATGGACCCTGCCTCAGGTACCTTTCCAAGAAATTTCTCTTCATTACACAAGACAAATTAAAGGCTGCAATTTTTGTTGGTCCTCAAATAAAGAAATTGTTGAAGGATGAAGATTTTGAGAAGACAATGAATGAAAGAGAAACAGAAGCATGGACCGCCTTCCAATCAGTTACTGAAAACTTCTTAGGCAATAACAAAGTTCCTAATTACAAGGCCATTGTCGCAAAAATGTTAGAAAATTTCAAGAAGATGGGTTGTAACATGAGTGTAAAGGTGCATTTTCTGCATTCACATATCGACTACTTTCCAGAAAATCTGGGACATTATAGTGAAGAGCAGGGTAAACGTTTTCACCAAGATAGCAAGGAAATGGAGAGGGGGTCCTGGGGAGATGCACTGAAACTATGATGGCCGACTACTGTTTGATGTTGAGAGGGACAGTCATCTTCAAGGATCTGCAAGGAAGTCAAAGAAGAGAAAGTTTGAAAAAATTAAATGAAACACTTTGGCTTCTTGTTTTGTTAAAATGTAGTCATGAAATAAATTGGGGGAGTTCTTGAGAGTATTCTTAAAGTGTTTCTTGAATAAAAACTTACCTTGTGTGAAATGGCATTTGAATACTTTTCTACGCTAAAAATTCAAAGAGTAAAACCACTATCAAATGTTTCCGTCAGCCCAAATAGGACATAACAGTTACAGAGGGCTATAGAAATGATCCCCACCAAAGCAAAATTCTAGTACGGCAGCTAAACCCGTTATCTTGTTCAACTTTACAGGACCATATTTGAATAAAAAACAAGTACAACAGCGCCATGTGTTGATTGAAGATATCTAATGGATGGGTTTGCAATCAGGGCCATTATTATAAACACCATTGCAACGCAGGTAACCCGAATTTGTTAAGTCTTTTTGCTGTCATCCAATCCATGGCCACTGTACAGTAAGTGAAGGCCTACTCTAGATTCAACATATAACATGTAAACGTATATATAAATGTTTTGTGCAATTTATACGTTTGCTTAATATTTTAACAGTATGCAAGTTCATATAACATTTTAATTTAAAATTCTAATCCTTCAAGTAGGCTTACGTCAGCAAATTGGTTAAAATGTATCACTCGTTCTTTTATTTTATTTTAAAAACTAGTTCAGCGTTTTTGTATATTTTGTTTTTGAGTAAAATTATTTTAATTTTTGTGGCATACACTTTACTTTCCCTACCACGTACATAGTAGGTAGAGAAGGTATTGAATTCCACCCAAAAATCGATACCGATATTTCACCGAAAATACCTGTCTTGAGGCCCCTTGAATGAAAAAAAGGAATTTTACAAAAAGGTCCGTGTGTGTGTGTGTGTGTGTGTGTGTGTGTGTGTGTGTGTGTGTGTCTGCGAACAGCATAACTGAAAAACGAAAAGGTGGATAAATACCAACCTTGGTGTTTAGGTTCAGTATCTTCAAGAGATGCGACACAAAGGTATTTAAGAAAATCCCCCAATCCCAGATTACCCTTTACATGGAACATTTTTTCGAAAATTTTAATTTTCTCAAAAATGGCTCCAACGATTTTAATTAAAATATCATATATTTAAAATATTTCATGACAAATTAAATGTATATGTCCAATTTTCTGGGAATGTCTCCAAAGTATTCTTCATTGTGAACGACTTGTATAACTGGTAAACCATAAGATAGACAAAATTTTACTACACAAAAAATGTAGATCGCGTTAAAATACACAATTTATGTCATATACATCTTTCTTGTTGAGTGAACCATTTTCGAGATATTGCTTGTTATTCCCTTAAATTTTCCAATACTTATACTTTTTCTCAAATGGTAATTCGTTATTTTTTTTTTTTTTTTGGGGTCCTGCTAATGCAAAGAGAATGGAAAGCTCCACATAGCAACCAGCTCTTAAAATATTTGACTCGCTTAAAGCCTACCAATTCCCCTTGCATCTACAAGAAAATTAGCAATAAGATTAACATCTCGATTAACATGAAGCATATGGAGAATAAGCCTTTGTAAAAATAGTTTGTACAAGAGTAGAGAAAGTCATGTGAGTGCAATATACCAGAATTTTTCTAGTAGTATTCTAGAACATGGCATTCATTAAAACTGGATTGTAAACCGTTATTTGTGCTCTGTTGCCGAAATGTTATTCTGCAAAATATTGCTGGAAGCATTAAACTAAAACTGCATCAAATACATAATTCAAAAATCCCAGTTGCCCCTGATATTGCTGATATAGGCTCTCTCTTCGCTGTTTTGCTATGTACTGTTTCTTTCTGTTGAATTATGCTAATTACTCATGACATAACATTCAGAGCCCACTACATTAATGGACTGTAAACACATCAGCGACTACACAGTTTTAACTCGGGTACAGAGGACTGCGACAGATGGTGTCATCATCAGCAGCTTGATTTGTTAGGAAGGAGCTGGAACGAAAGTATATTACGATCACACGATTCTTCTTCTATGAAAACAGTTTATTCATGCAATAACAGTATTTTTATATATTTATATTATATATATATACACTACGTGATCAAAACTATCCGGACACCTGGCTGAAATTCCACGTACAAGTTCGTAGCGCCCTCCATTGGCAATGCTGGAAGTCAATATGGTGTTGGCCCACACTTAGCCTTGATGACAGCGTTCAGTCGCCAAGGTAAATACCGGATTGGATATTTAATACCTCGACCCAAAGTTCCATCTTAAGTCAAATAAAAAAATAGTAAAATGAAAAATAAGTGGTAATAGCGAATGCTATGCCATCTATCTACAGACAATGTAAGCTGTTAGACTGGACGGCACCCTAATGCCATCTGCACGGCATGAAGCAGGAGCTACAGGAATGAGACCTAGAAGGCTAATTGTCCGCCTTTCTGTGTAAGGGCGGCGGTTAGACTGGACGGCACCCTAATGTCATCTGCACGGCATGAAGCAGGGGCTACAGGAATGAGACTTTGAAGGCTAACTGTCCACCTTTCTGTGTGAGGGCGGCGGTTAGACTGGACGGCACCCTAATGCCATCTGCACAGCATGAAGCAGGGGCTACAGGGATGACACCTTGAAGGCTAACTGTCCGCCTTTCTGTGTGAGGCGGTGGTTAGACTGGACGGCACCCTAGTATCATCTGCACGGCATGAAGCAGGGGCTACAGGAATGAGACCTTGAAGGCTAACTGTCCGCCTTTCTGTGTGAGGCGGTGGTTAAACTGGACGGCACCCTAATGTCATCTGCACGGCATGAAGCAGGGGCTACAGGAATGAGACCTTGAAGGCTAACTGTCCGCCTTTCTGTGTGAGGCGGTGGTTAGACTGGACGGCATCCTAATGTCATCTGCACGGCATGAAGCAGGGGCTACAGGAATGAGACCTTGAAGGCTAACTGTCCGCCTTTCTGTGTGAGGCGGTGGTTAGACTGGACGGCATCCTAATGTCATCTGCACGGCATGAAGCAGGGGCTACAGGAATGAGACTTTGAAGGCTAACTGTCCACCTTTCTGTGTGAGGGCGGCGGTTAGACTGGACGGCATCCTAATGTCATCTGCACAGCATGAAGCAGGGGCTACAGGGATGACACCTTGAAGGCTAGCTGTCCGCCTTTCTGTGTGAGGGTGGCGGTTAGACTGGACGGCACTCTAATGCCATCTGCACAGCATGAAGCAGGGGTTACAGGAATGAGACCTAGAAGGCTAACTGTCCGCCTTTCTGTGTGAGGGCGGCGGTTAGACTGGACGGCACCCTAATGCCATCTGCACAGCATGAAGCAGGGGTTACAGGAATGAGACCTTGAAGGCTAACTGTCCGCCTTTCTGTGTGAGGGCGGCGGTTAGACTGGACGGCACTCTAATGCCATCTGCACAGCATGAAGTAGGGGCTATAGGAATGAGACCTAGAAGGCTAACTGTCCATCACATATCGCTCTAAGAGATATCCACCAACAGATCCGTCGCGATATGACCAAGGAGTTAAAGTGCGTAAAATAAAATAGAATAAAATGAAATATATAGTTTTAAAGGAGGAAGCTCTCCATCTTGAAGCAACAAGAGGTGGTGAACTACAATTGGTGTAACGTCATAACATGCTGGATCTCTAAACAGCGGTCACCCGCCAAAGGAACACCGAATACACCCGCTCTAATTATAGATGTGCGTGAAAATAATCTACAATTACCAATGGGCATGGTCACGGAAGAGCAGAAATTTTTAATTACCAAGCACAGTATCGATCATCGGTTCCAACAATCGCGCAGTAATAAATATTTCCCTCGGTGAATTTCAAATTCCGTTTCATAACAAGGGCCAGAGTAATTCCGGTAATGTCATTAACTCGTACGCTCGCATTTCCGGCGTACAAATTTCTTTGTTCGAAACTAATCTACTGAATAAATGTGTACGTATTACGCTGAATACACAAGTATCTACAACTGTAGAGATCATTGGGCTGTAATCCCAAAGGGATATACATGTAAAATGGAAGCGACAGCAGCATAACACGAAACTTTTATTCTTTCCATCAAACTGTGAACGCCGGCAATTCAACTGCAAGTTGTGCACACTACCCAATATGGAGGGCTGCGGTAGCTTAAACGAGTGAGAAACATTTTCAACAAAATACTGAAGAATTATAATAATTATCAGATTACTTGTATTATAACAGTAGTCTGCATGATATCGGATGACTGAAAACTAATAAGTGATTCTGACTCACTTTTTTATGCTGATTTCAGAACTGCTTTGTTTTTTTCTATCACGCACAGTTTTTTCACAAGTTCACTTCAAAAATATAGAGATATAAAGATATTGCTTCCGCCACTACACATAAAATTGGGCTTGATGAAGCAATTTGTAAGGGCTCTACCACAGGATGGACCCTGCTTCAAGTACCTTTCCAAGAAATTTCCCTTCATTACACAAGACGATTATACAAGCAAAGGATAATGCATTGTTTAATTAAAACATGATAATTCGTATGTTCAAAGGCAAAATAAACAAGTTGTGAGTCTGATCAGAAAAAAAATACCAATAGCAATAATTTGCGGTATAAAATGTACTGGACTTAAATCCGCAAACACTATAAATTTTAGTTGTTCCAATAAAGGTGATATTTCTTCCCCTTGGTATTTTTCATATTAATTCACATAACAAGATGAATAATGGCACTGTAGGTGAATCTTTTTACATGGTTTAACATCTTATTCAAATTAAACACTTTACACCATTATCTTGTGCTTCCAATCAGAGTGGACCTACGCTTTGACGTACCGTCCTTGTTGGTAAAAGAAAACTACCCAACAAAACAGCCGGTGCGCTGAGGGAGGGTATAAATTTTCCCTTTTGCTCCTCTTTCAGTTGCTCCCATCACGTTTATGTATTGAGCAGTCAAGCTCCCAACCAGTCTGCTCAGTAGTTGACGATATTTGATTTAGACTACTTCTTCATTACCGTCATCAACAGTTTCATGATTCATCCTGGGGAATAATGACCTAGTCCAACTGTATTGTTAACATGAGCGTAGCAATAATACATTCCGAAAATGTTGGTGCCCTGCCCAATTTGACGTACTGTTTTGGAGTCGGAAATCCCAGATAGTATGAAACAAACAACTTTAAAGTATTTAAAGGACCAAAAGGCAAACAGGAGTACATAGAGACCAAACTTCCCAGCCAGGACTCATTATCCAGTCAGGTGTGTTAACCATTAGACTACGGGAAGACCCACTCAAGTACTACAGGAGAAGCTACGCGTTACAAAACCGTATGCGGAAAAAAATGAGCGTATGAAATTATAATTTTATAAAAGAACAGACTAATTCCCTGAATATTTACCACAGTTTAAGGTGCTTTATTTATTTGTTTATTAACAGGTAAAAATGTCATATATTACAAAAACAATAACGAGACTGCACTGCTTCGATATTACGGTGCTCGATCTCTTGAACCCACTAAGCCCCCTTCCATGCATACGCCTCCGTCCTAAGGCAACATTCCAAGCCAGATCATGTGACACCAAATCTGTCTGTCTTGATTGGAAGCGTTTTCCAATATTCCAGCTTGATTCCAATTCTGAAATGAAGGCAGGTCTTCCCTGTTTTAAAAGAAAAAAATCTGATGTGTTACACTCACATGACTTTCTCTACTTTTGTACAAACTATTTTTACCAACGTTTATTCTCCATATGCTTCATGTTAATCGAGATGTTAATTTTATGGCTAATTTTCTTGTAGGTGTAAGGGGAATATGGTAGGCTTTAAGCGATAGTCAAATCTTTTAAGAGCTGGTTGCTATGTAGCGCATTCCATTCTCTCTGTATGTCCAGGACATAAAAAAAATGAATAACGAATTCCCATTTGAGAAAAAGTATAAGCATTGGAAAATTTAAGGGAATAACAAGCAATATGTCGAAAATGGTTCACTCAATAAAAAAATATATATGACATAAATTGCGCATTTTAACGCGATCTGCATTTTTTGTGTAGTAAAATTTGTCTATTTCTTATGGTTTACCAGTTATGCAAAAGTCGTTCACAATGAAGAATACTTTTGGAGACATTCCCAGAAAATTCAAGATATACATTTTATTTGTCATGAAAGTATCTTAAATATATGATATTTTATTCAAAATCGTTAGAGGCATTTCTGAGAAAATTAAAATTTTCGAAAAATGTTCCATGTAAAGGGACCAAGTTTGGTGTTTATCCGACTGTTCGTTTCTGTTATGCTGTTCACACACAGACACACACACACATACACACACACACGGACATGTTTTCAAAAATTCTTTTTTTAGATTCAGGGGGTCTCAAAACATGTATTTCCGGTGAAATCTCGGTATCGAATTTTTGGGAGGAATACAATACTTCCCCTACTTACTATACGTAGTAGAGAAAGTAAAAAAATATTTTGTTTACGTTTGCTAACTTAATTTTCATTGCAATATCCCTTCATGTTATTTATTGTCGAGCCGTTCAAATATGAATCCAAGTCTAAAAGCATATAATTCATAAAATAATAGCTGGAATTATGCAGTTCACACTAGAGCACAAACTCCATGCTATACGGTGTTAACTGGCACACATATGTAATATCCTGTGAACTTGAATTTATTCCGCACATGAATATTAAAATACGCAATAATATCCGCAACGTTGATGAATAAAATTAAAATATTCTAACAGCTTTGAGCTAATGGAACTACGAAATGCATAAATGGTATTAGCAGTGCCCTCGAGTTTTTGAAGTAAAAGTTTAATGAACTCATCATAAAATCCATGAAAAACATGCGTTGGTATAGCTGAGCTGATTGGTTATTAATTTTCAATTGAATTCGCGAGTTAAACGTGCAAAAACTGCATACGAAGTAAGCTTCTGTTACCTGCCATAAAGAATTAGGTATTATCCTGTGTAAGAACACATACTACTACTTTCTCTACTACGTATAGTAAGTAGGGGAAGTATTGTATTCCACCCAAAAATTCGATACCGAGATTTCACCGGAAATACATGTCTTGAGAACCCCTGAATCCAAAAAAAACATTTTTGGAAACATGTCCGTGTGTGTGTCTGTCTGTCTGTGAACAGCATAACTCAGAAACGAACAGTCGGATAAACACCAAACTTGGTATTTAGGTTCAGTATCTTCCAGAGATGCGACACGAAGGTTTTCAAAAAAATCCCCCACCCCAGATTACCCTTTATATGGAACATTTTTCGAAAATTTTGATTTTCTCAAAAATGGCTCTAACGATTTTGATTAAAATATCATATGTTTAAGATATTTTCAGGACAAATAAAATGTATATCTTGAATTTTCTGGGAATGTCTCCAAAAGTATTCTTCATTGTGAACGACTTTTGCATAACTGGTAAACCATAAGAGATAGACAAAATTTTACTACACCAAAAATGTAGACGGCGTTAAAATACACAATTTATGTCATATACATTTTTGTTGTTGAGTGAACCATTTTCGAGATATTGCTTGTTATTCCCTTAAATTTTTCAATACTTATTTTCTCAAATGGGAATTCGTTATTCATTTTTTTTGTCTTGGATATGCAAAGAGTATTAATCTGTGAGAAAGGGAATGGTGCTGCACCTAGCAACCAGCTATTAAGAGATATGTGTATGCTTAAAGGCTACTGTATTTCTATATTGCCCTTGTAAATATATATTCCCCTTACATCTACAAGAAACTTAGCAATAAGATAGAGTCTGCAAATGTTTATTTCGATTAACATGAAGTAGATGGAGAATAAGCTATTGTACAAATAGTTTGTACAAGAGTAGAGAAAGTCATGTGAGTGTAACACATCAGATTTTTATTAGAGAATTAGTGTATTTTGGACAGGAGCAGTTCCCAAATGGAGTATTTGATCTGTTACTTCTGCTGCTTCTCCTGACTTTTTTCAAACGATAGCTGCGTTTGCAATTCCATACTCTATACATTTATCCCCTCCTAAAAGAATTGCCACTTAACACCTGAAAAGTTATAAAGTCTTTGAAAACATTCAAACCGATAACAAAGAATATCTCGGAAGTGGTTAAAACAGGTGACACAAACTGTATTTTAATAAAATCTACACTTCATTTTTGTAATATTTGTCTATGTCTTGAAAAAAAGTTTGTAGCCTTTACGTTATTGAAGGAGTTGTATTGTACTTCCACTGTTGGGGAGCCAAACTTGATGAAGTACGTAACTGCCCCATGTATGGTACAAAGTTTCCGGTGGCCTTCACCCCAACGTTTAGGAATCAACTTTGTAATTTTATGTTTCTTTAAATATTATATATATTTATGTTTGTCTCGGCAGAGTTAGTATTAATTTGTAGAAACATGTATCTCTTTGCAGGGGGTGATGCGGCTAAAGAATGCAGGCTTAAACAAATTATAATTTTTACTTCGCTCCTTTTATTAATCCTTCACACGATTACGTAACACTTCACTGATATAGAGAGCTGTGAAATTATTTATTAATTACTTGCAATATTTAACACGTAAACTTTATAGTATTCTCGCCGTAATGAATTTTCGTCTCACACTGAATACGTACCGAGCGAATGAACTGCTTAGGTATGTTGCCTTCTAGCAACTGGCGTTTGCCACTTAAAATTGTAAATTTCTCTATTTCAAGTCTCGGATTGACTAATCCTACTCCAATAGAATACTTTTATTTAATTTGAGCTTTTCTAGTTTTTGATTCGCTATTTATAAACTGTTTTAAAAATTACATTATTGTTTCAAGAATTACTAGTAGTATTATTAAACTCTTGAATTCATTATTGCCTCAAGGTTACCACATTGTTAGCAACTTTCGGCCTCTACTCTCACAGCTCTTACATTATTAAATTACGTAATACATTCACATAACATTATTATACATGTACACAATAATATAAACATAATACAATGACTGTTACATACATTTTATATGTTATATTATACACATATTGCTTTAAAGCGGGCTGTTATTTTTTTTATAATTAGACTGAAATCATTTAAGTGTTAAAAATATTGCCTCAGTCTTACACTTTACAGGTTAAACAAATTTACACAAAATTCATTCAGACTTCATCTCTATTTGCAGAAAACTCAGAGCACCTGCCTTCTGTCCGAGGGGTCCCTGATTCGATTCCCGGCTGGGGGTGGGAATTTTTCTGTAGCCAAGATTATTCGCTATCCTCCCCAGAGTCTGTAAGTATGAATGAGAGTGCGAATGTGTGTGTGTGTGTGTGTGTGTGTGTGTGTGTGATCTAACGACTAAAATCCAAAACGTGCAAGAAACCCAACAACGGGAGACCGAGTTAACAAACATTGCCAATAGACACTGAGTGCCAAAGGAAAGGATACCCATAAAACCACTGTAGTTAAAGGTGGGGTATAAATCGCATGAAACAAAATAGTTTTATTAATCATGTATATATTTCAATGCTCCATTAGGGCAATTTTTGAGAAAATTAAAGATAAGAAAAATGTGCCACGTGCGCAGTTAGGGGCGGGGATTTTCTTGAAAGTCTACGAGTTGCGTCCTTGAAAGATGCTGAACTGAAATACCAAATTTGACATTAATCCGACACTTCGTTTATGAATTATGGTATGGGCACACACAAACCGACCTGTTTTTCACATTTTTTCTCTATTCAGGGGACCACAAAACGTGAATTTTCCGGTGAAATCTCTATACAGAACTGTTGGTGGAATTCAATCTGTTATCTCTACCTACTGTAGGTAAGTAGTAGAAAAAGTAAAAGCAATTACACCATATAATAACATAAAGCCAATAAATTTAACCCATAAAATATTATCGGTGATAAAAGCTTGGCAACGACAAATGCTGAAATGCTGGAAGTATTTTTATGGATTCTATAGCAATTTATTATCAAAATGGATCATCTGTGCGCTAAATCTTCCGTGTATTGCGTGAAGTTTACGATGTGCATAATCGTCCCTGCGAGAGAACGACTCGGCGTTTGATCGATAAATTTGAATGAAGTGGTTCTCTCAGCGATCAAAGAACGCTTTACGTAATCGACGTAAGCGCCCCAACGAAAACATAGGCGCCGTTCGTGAGAGTGTACGCGAGAACGGTAACAAATCAGTTGCTCGTCGAGCGCATGAATTGGGGCTTTCGCCGACCACAACTTATTCTGCTCCTGGACGTGAAGTTTCACGCTTGGAAAATGGTGTTAACTCAAGAACTAAAGCCCGACGACCATAGGTTGCGCCGTGTATTCGCTGACTGGGCGAAAAATCATCTTCAGCGACGAAGCCCACTTTTGTATGGATGGTTGTGTTAACAAACAAAATTGCCCCTATTGGAGCAATCACAATCGAATGCAGATTCAAGAACGACCACTTCATCCCCAAAAGGTTACTTTGTGGTGTGGATTTTGGTATAGTGGAATCATTGGTCCATATTTTTTCCAAGATGAAAATGGAGAAGCTCTAATTTTCAATGGAGAAAGATACCGGGCGCTTATAAGGAACTATTTTTGGCCTCAATTGGATGGTATGGATCTCAGAAACATCTGGTTCCAGCAAGATGGTGCCATATGCCATACCGCTCTGGAAGCAATCGATCTTTTGAAGGAGAAGTTCAGAGGTTTCATCATTTCCCGTGGTGGTGATGTTAACTGGCCCCCGAGTTCATGTGATTGAACGCCGTTGGATTACTTCTTGTGGGGTTATGTTAAATATCGAGTTTATGTCAACAAGCCAGAAACAGTAAATGATCTTATGAATAATATCACGCGTGTTATTCGTGAAGTCGGACCTAATTTACGTTCTTCTGTCATTGAAAATTGGGTCAACCGTATACGCGCAACCCAACGAAGTCGCGGCGGTCACTTAACTGATGTTCTCTTTCACAAGTAATTACATTAATTATGTTCCAAAATAAAAAAAGAAATAAACCTCTATCATTTATAGAACGTGTTTTATTTAAGTTCAAAGATAGGCCACTCTTGTTGAAAGACCATATACAAGGAATTTAGTAACTATTTTTGTTGACATTTTAGTTTACACCAATTGTGTATCGTTTATAAGAGAGGAGGTTTTCTCTGGTGATAAGAAAGGGGTGAACAGTTCTTCTCTAAAACCGATTTTTTTTTTGTTTTTTTTTTGTTTTTCCGTTACTATAAAGTTGCATCTTTTGTTCCTTGCCCGCTTTTATTGTTTAACGCTGCAGGCGTAGTTTAATAATAGCATAGATGAGCCCGGAGTCCCTAGCCCGGAACGTTTTGCCTTACATTCTTTGTTTCAAGCTAAGGGAAAAATAAAGAGGGTAAGTCCCGTTCATATAACCTCTGCCTGCGGAAGTCGAAACTTGGAATTCAGTATGCACAGAAATTCGTAATGAGTCCTTTGTACGTCATAATGCGGAGTTTGGAAAATTTATCACGTATGACTTTTCCGCCTTTCTGCTTTCTTTTCTATTGCATAACTTGAACGACTTGATTTTATTTGTTAGTTATACGTCAAATTGAAATTCACGAGCACAAAATGAAGCATTGGAAGGTTTTTAAAGCTCATAAATTATTAGCTGTCGTCAAATTAAACTTGCAGATACCCACAGTCACTTCTATCCTAATAAAATTGGTTCACTATTGGATATGTAAATGACAAACGAAAGACGAATGAAATACTACTTCTCTCCTACTATAGACTATAAGCGACGGCCGAGTAATACTGCCGGTGAAGATATAAAGACTAGCATTTCTATTTTCTTTCTACCATACTATTTAAAGACCTTGTTCAAGATACTAATATGAATACGCATTTAAAATTAAATTAACCCCAAAGTAAATAAGACAACAGGATATAAAATGTTAAAGTTGTTTGGAGTTGCGTGTGCAAATAAACCACTATTACAACGTTTACTGATAGAATGCGATCCTGTAAGTAATTATACCAATTAACAACTATCATTATGAGACATTTGATGCCTCTGGCTTCATTTGTTACCAAAAATGTAATTCCTAGTAATAGCAGTTTATGACGCCACTCCATTGTACATCGAACACGGCTATCCTGCAAATTAATTTTGAATGGTAATGATGGATTTCCTTTCATTGGCTGTTTGAGTAGTTGAGAAACCATAATCAAAGCATAACATTTAATTTTTTGTTGTGTTTTAGCTATTGTTATATAAAGCTGCCTTTAATTCCTTCTCCATGGCAACTCAAACACTGTGCGTGTTTCTTTGTATTTATTTATTCTTCTTTTTGTCTTTCATAGCCGCGAATTAAAAGCATTTAAATCGTTCCTCCCAAAACTATTTCAATAGGTTTGCAAAGTGACAGCCATCACAAATACCCATACCACAAGAATATGAAATTCAGCATTTTAACTATATACAAATCACGTATAAAACACGTTTCCCATTCAACTTAATAAGTATTGAACTTCATCATCTGTATTTGATAGAAATGCGTGATTTTTTTTCTCTACTTGATACTTTCTTTAAATCTGAAAGCTTCATTTTCGAAAATTTTCAAAAAGAACGCTTTAGTCGTACGTGCACTATAATCGAAAAGTATCTCCTTAAGCTATTAATTGCCAGAAAGACTAAACCCCAATTTTCATTCATAAACATTATGTGCTTAAGCATATAGTGCTAAAGTGCAATGATCTCTTACATTGCTTTCCTTTTTATTGAAAGATAAGTCAAAATAATTTCTTCATGACTACCTAACGAAGTTAAATTTCTAGATATTTTAGTAGACAAACACTTAGACTGGAAGTCACAAGTTAACCAAATCACACCTAAGCTTAATGCAGCATGTTATGTCATTCGAACTCTGGTAAACTTTTATTCAATTGATACGTTTAAGTTAGTTTACTTTGCTTGTTTTAATTACATCATGGAATACGGAATAATTTACTGAGGCAACTCACTGGATAGTAAACGCATATTTCTAATACAAAAGAAGGTTATACGAATAATTTGCAACGCTCATAACAGGCAGCCATGTAAAGAACCATTTCAAAAAATAGCTATACTAACCTTACCTTTAAAATTTAATGCAAATAATCGATAAGGTCGGGGGACCGAAGGGGCCACAAATTTCTACTAATAATTCTGCCCTCAAACTATTCTCGTCGAAATATTCGCCATATGGGCTGTTGCAGAGTCTTGTTGAAAAAAATCTAATGTGTTACACTCACATGACTTTGTTTACTCTTGTAAAAACTATTTTTACAAACGCTTATTCTCCATATGCTACATGTTAATCGAGATGTTAATCTTATTGCTAATTTTCTTGTAGGTGTAAGGGGAATATGGTAGGTTTTAAGCGATAGTTAAATCTTTTAATAGCTGGTTGCTATGTGGCGCATTCCATTCTCTTTGTATGTTCAGGACATAAAAAAAATGAATAACGAATTCCCATTTGAGAAAAAGTATTGGAAAATTTAAGGGAATAACCAGCAATATCTCGAAAATGGTTCACTCAACAAAAAAATGTATATAACATAAATTGTGTATTTTAACGCGATCTACATTTTTTGTGTAGTAAAATTTTGTCTATCTCTTATAGTTTAACAGTTATGCAAAAGTCGTTCACAATGAAGAGTACTTTTGGAGACATTCCCAGAAAATTCGAGATATACATTTCATTTCTCATGAAAATATCTTAAACATATGATATTTTAATCAAAATCGTTAGAGGCATTTTTGAGAAAATTAAAATTTTCGAAAAATGTTCCATGTAAAGGGTAGTCTGGGGTGGGGAGATTTTCTTGAAAATCTTCGTGTCGCATCTCTGGAAGTACTGAACCTAAATACCAAGTTTGGTGTTTATCCGACTGTTCGTTTCTGAGTTATGCTGTTCACAGACAGACACACTCACAGACACACACACGGACATGTTTCCAAAAATGCTTTTTTTGGATTCAGGGGGTCTCAAGACATGTATTTCCGGTGAAATCTCGGTATCGAATTTTTGGGTGGAATACAATACTTCCCTTACTTCCTATACGTAGCAGACAAAGTAAAAATGAATAACGAATTTGAGAAAAAGTATAGTATTGGAAAATTTAAGGCAATAACAAGTAATATCTCGAAAATGGTTCACTCAACAAAACAATGTATATGACATAAATTGTGTATTCTAACGCGATCTACATTTTTTGTGCAGTAAAATTTTGTTTATCTCTTATGGTTTAACAGTTATGCAAAAGTCGTTCACAATGAAGAATGCTTTTGGAGACATTCCCAGAAAATGCGAGATATACATTTCGTTTGTCATGAAAATATCTTAAACATATGATATTTTAATCAAAATCGTTATACCCATTTTGGAGAAAATTAAAATTTTCGAAAAAAATGTTCCATGTAAAGGGTAGTCTGGAGTGGGGGGATTTTGCTGAAAACCTTCGTGTCGCATCTCTGAAAGATACTGAACCTAAATACCAAGTTTGGTGTTTATCCGACTGTTCGTTTCTGAGTTATGCTCTTCACAGACGCACACACATGGACATGTTTCCAAAAATGCTTTTTTTTTGGATTCAGGGAATCTCAAAACATGTATTTGCGGTGAAATCTTGGTATCGAATTTTTGGGTGGAATACAATACTTCCCTTACTTACTATACGTAGTAGAGAGAGTAAAAAGGCAAAATCAGGCTCCCTGTCTGTTAATTCTCTAAAAACAGGGGGCACCGGCTTCAACTATTGACTCGAAAAAAATTGGTGCGTAAATGTATGGAAAACGACGGTGGCTAGTTTCAGCATCTCCTTTCATAAAGTTGGTAAGTAAAGCCTTTAAAAGTGTTTTTAAAAATGTTGTATGGCTTCATCCGCGCATTTCTATGATAGCGACAGACGGCAACGAGCGCCGAGGACGCGGACAGGAAAAACTCCTCGCAGCCGGTTCGTAGTTCTTTTGGCTCTCTCTGTATAACAGAAATGTGTATTGTAACTATTTCTGCAATGGTTTATTTGTATTAAAATGTAGTAGACAGAAAATAAGCTTCAGTAAGAATAATAAACGATACAGGGTAGAGAAAGTCATGGGAATGTATCACGTTAGATATGGAAAGCAGAGAGGACTATATTGTTGATAATGCAGGGTCTATTTAGTGCGACATAATAAGTTAGTTTTGTCGCCAGCATTGCTATAGAGAAGTTGGTATACAACCGCCGCCGAATTTACCGCCTCCAATCAAGAACCCGAATACAAAACGTTGGAAGCTATAGATGTGCAGAGTGCTAGTAGATTAGGTTGGTATTCCTGAGAGAAGCCACGCATTAACAATAGGATACTACTCCATTATACCTCGTAGATTACCGGAGCAAACGTGATAAGCTCTGGTAATGCAACCGCTCTCTATTAATAATAAACACTGCATCAAATGAAATTTCACCAACGCTGCGTTAAATTTCTGATATTCTGCGACAAAAACAAGGGCAGCATTAATTCGTTATGACGTAAAAGACATTATGATGTGTTGACTAATGGGATTTGCGAATTGTAAAAGCTATCTCAATTTCTCTGTTGTACACATAAACCTGCTGGAAAAAATAGGGGCTTTTTGTATAGCATTTCGTTACAATGAGAGTTCTAGAAGAGAAAAAAAGAGGCGATAAAAGAACATAAAAAACGGAAGAAGGGAAAAGCAAAGTCATTGCGCTCAACGTTAACATCGAAGCTAGCATTTAGGATGAAAGAAGATTAATCCTCTGATTTCAACCGATCTGACTAGGGCTACCTACTGTCCATTCCAAACCAGAGTGCCTTTCACTGAAAACAAAACTCTGTATTATCCGCACGAAAGTAGTTCGCAATCCGCGCCCATAATGGCTGCTTGTTGAACACTATTTAATCCATAAAAAGGCGCCCTGCGTGAGAATCAGTTCAAAATGCAACCTGAGGTAACAATCGACTTTATAAGTATGCGACAATGAACATTTTACTTACGTTAATCACAATCCTCGGGCAAAAGGGCAACACCCAAATCCGAATCCTCCGAAGATGACTCAGCTGCCGTATCAGAATCAGAACTACTCTCCAAAATAATGACAAGTTTATCCACAATTCCACAGCACTGTCGCACTTAAAACAAGTTCCCACATTTTATCCTATTTTATGCTCTATTATGTCTGTTTATATTCCCTGCTCGCTTTCATTACACTTCTCACTGAAACGCCTGTAAAATCCGATATTAGTTTTGTAATATGTACTAATGCAAGTGTCGGGTATTTTTGTAATAGTGAGTTGAATATATGAAGTATTGTTTGCTTTTAGCCACTTTTTAACTGTTTCACGCTTTTGTGTTTGAACAGTTTGTTAGCACTACACGCACCTTCCTCTGCTATGAGAACTCAAATACCAACTGACTAAATCACAAGATTTGACCTGAGCTGAGCATGTGTGTGTTAGTGTATTATGAATGACTGTTCGCTTATCATATATCCTGTGTTACGCGGTGTTTATTCAGTGCCTTTCGCTCTCTTTGATATTGTCGGCTTCGTCTACTCTTCTCATACTTCCACGCGCCAACCATCAAAACAGCGCTTGAATATGGCCCTAAATACCACTTTGCACCAAAACCATTTTAATTTCTGTTAAATAGGGCCAAATCCTGTAATACGGCCACTATTGTAAAACGGCCAGAAGTAATTATTTAAATTCTGCCGTCCTTCTAGTTGCTGATAGAAACGACAGAGTGCTGCAGAAGCAGCGCCATATTAGTTGTGTGTGTGTTGGAAAAACATCTGGCAGTTTTGTGTATGCTATAAGGAAATATATCACATCGCGTATTAAAAGGTAAGTCAATCGAAGCCATTTTGTTTTCCTGTGTCTGTGAGTCATAATTTATTATAGCAATACGAATTAGTTTTAAATGACAAAATATGGATAGCGTTAGTAAAAGTGTAACCTTCGAGGACCCTGTTGCCGCAATCATGATTGGTGCTGCTATCTATTAGCTAGGTCTTGAACTCCATGAACATGTGTTTTCTTGTAATATGTCCAGCTGCTTGGCGTTTTACAAGACTCTTTGAACTTCATTTTTTTGTTTTTACAGGGAGTGACATTTGTGTAGCATAATACTGAATGTATTAACGATGTCTAGAGCGATTGGAGGATTTATCTAATTTTATTTCTTCCTTTCCTTCATTTTCTTTTTTTAAAATGTATTTATTTATGTTTAGATTTAATAAGAACCAGACCTAGTTTCTACAATGTTTAAATGCATTACACAATTATTTTTAGGAAGTAAGGAAAATTACTTTATTTATTGCTTGATATTTGTAGGCATTTAAAATGAGAGTCAAGACAACGCAGCGTCAGAGCTGGAATATCCAGAGAATTGCAAGAAGCAGTAGATGCTGCAAAATCAGGTTGACGGTCGCCTTCAGATGCCAGTGGATTTCGTGCCTACGGGCTGGTGCCTCTCAACACAGGAATTATCCCTGAATCCTCCCATGTCCCAACCGAGGTGTTCTATAGTCAAGAAAATGAGAAGCTGAACTCTCAAGACCCTGTCCCAGGCACGTCTGGTCAAGCAAGCAGATCAATTGAAAGAGACTCTACTCCAGGAGCTTAGGGTCAAATAGGCAAGCAGCCTAGAAGTGGCCAAAGTGAGCGACTTCAAACACCATCAACAGATTCATGTATTAATGAAGAATACATTGGAGGCTCTAGCAGCAGAGGAGATGACGCTCCTCTCCTGGAGCGGCTGTGCCCTCGGCCTTCTGTACCAAGGAAGAAAGACAGGGAGAAGTCAGAAAGCCACCATTCTGACTTTACCGTTACATAATAATGAAAGAAGAGTAAAAAATCTTATGTGATACACTCACATGACATTCTCTACTCTTGTACAGACTATTTTTACAAACGCTTATTCTCCATATGCTTCATGTTAATCGAGATGTTAATCTTATTGCTAATTTTCTTGTAGGTGCAAGGGCAATATGGTAGGCTTTAAGCGTTTAACAGCTGGTTGCTATGTAGAGTATTCCATTCTCTTTGCATTACCAGGACAAAAAAAATCTGATGTGTTACACTCACTTGACTTTCTCTACTCTTGTACAAACTATTTTTACAAACTCTTATTCTCCATCTACTTCATGTTAATCGAGATAAACGTTTGCAGACTCTATCTTATTGCTAAGTTTCTTGTAGATGTAAGGGGAAAATATATTTACTACGGGCAATATACAAATACAGTAGCCTTTAAGCATATACATATCTCTTAATAGCTGGTTGCTAGGTGCAGCACCATTCCCTTTGCCACAGATTAATACTCTTTGCATATCCAAGACAAAAAAAAATGAATAACGAATTCCCATTTGAGAAAATAAGTATTGAAAAATTTAAGGGAATAACAAGCAATATCTCGAAAATGGTTCACTCAACAACAAAAATGTATATGACATAAATTGTGTATTTTAACGCGATCTACATCTTTTGTGTAGTAAAATTTTGTCTATCTCTTATGGTTTACCGGTTTACCAGTTTACCAAAAGTCGTTCACAATGAAGAATACTTTTGGAGACATTCCCAGAAAATTCAAGATATACATTTTATTTGTCATGAAAATATCTTAGACATATGATATTTTAATCACAATCGCTAAAGCCATTTTTGGGAAAATTTAAATTTTCGAAAAATGTTTCATGTAAAGGGTACTCTGTGGTGGGGGGATTTTCTTGAAAACCTTCGTGTCGCATCTCTGGAAGATACTGAACCTAAATACCAAGTTTAGTGTTTATCCGACTGTTCGTTTCTGAGTTATCTGTTCACAGACAGACACACAGACACATACACGGACATGTTTACAAAATTTTTTTTTGGATTCAGGGGATCTCAAAACATGTATTTCCGGTGAAATCTCGGTATCGAATTTTTGGGTGGAATACAATACTTCCCCTACTTACTATACGTAGTAGAGAAAATAAAAAGAAAACAGGAACAAGAATCTGCATGCAGCACAGGCGATTCTAATATGGATATTGTGATGGGCTCTTCAACGAAGACCACGGCGGAGAAGTGTGTGTGTGTGTCCCGTGCAGGATGTGCGTCTGGTTTCATGAGGAATGTGCAGGTAAAAGAAGTGCTAAGGTTTTTGTATGTGAAACGTGCTCTAAAATGTAGTTTTTTGTAGGTGGCCATATTACAAGACTCTCCTTTAAAATGGACAATTCTGCCTTGTTATAAACAAAGTTAAACACAATAAAATAATACCATATTTGAATTACAATTCTACATAACACTTATCTTACAGGCATGTAGGTATAACTTCCGCATGAAATGTTCATTGTCCTTCTACTGGTTTTCAAGTAAATTACAGAAATAAATTTATATTACTAGACTTGGCCCTTCACCACCTCAGCCAGGTAAAACCCAAAGAAATCCCAGTTTACAAGTGGACTAAGTACACCTTAAAAGCTTCTTTCATTAGCGTTGGCGATATACGAAATCTGTGGTTTAAAAGATGTGTTCCTAAATGGATTTGGACACAATTAACTACAGACATGAACTATGCGCCACATCTGAACCATCTCAGAGACTATAGACATTTACTATATCTGCCATCGTTGTTGTTCCATACACCAGCAATAAGTCTTTAGCAGAGAGCGGCTTTTAAATGGCGCCATAAGCGAAGCGAACAAGCCAGGTTAATGGTCCTCATAAACCAGCCATATGTTACACACTCGTTTATCCAGAATGGTTCTAGCAACGAGACTAAAATAGGGAGCTGCATAACATGCCCAGTCCAGACTTACCCTGTTAGTGTATTTCCTGTTGCGGGAGTATAGTGACTATGGCAAGTTTTCCTACCCATTCTTCTCGTTTTCCCAGATAATCAATTAAGTGATCTCAATAAGTTAATAAATGCAACTTCAAGGTCTTTTTGCTTACTGAAGTACTGCCATCCACCCAAAAATTTGATGTCGACATTTCACCAGAAATACACGTTTTAAGGCCACCTGAATCGAAACAAATATTTTTAGAAACAGGTCCGTATATCTGTGAACATCACAATGCAAAAACAAAATGTCCGATAAGCACAAACTTGGTTATTAAGGTCAGTGGTGGCAAAAACGCGACTCGCGACGCACTGTGACTCGCAGGCGCAACTCCTTTTCTAGCCGTCTATTCATTTGTTTTCCATGTGCTGCTGAGTGGTGTAGTGCGTATTGTATATTTGATGACTCGAGAGAGAGAGGCGTTTTCGCCACCCTTGATTTAGGTTATGCATCTTCAAATGATGCCATACGCAGATTTTCAGGAAAATCCTGCATCCCAAGCTAACTTTACATGGAAGAGAGTTTAGAAATGTTCTATTTTTTCAAAAATAGCTCTAACGACTTTTATTAACGTACCATATTTTAAGAGATTTACATGGCAAACAAAATTTATATCTTAAATTTTCTGGAATAGTCTGGGAAGTCCTATTCATTCGGAAGGAATGTTGTGTAATTTTCTACAATTGGTAAAGTAGATATGCTGCGCACAAATACGCAATGTATTTCAAAGAATTCTTTTTTGTGAGATATCCCTCATTACAGCCTCGAATTTTCCAATACTTTGTCAATGTTTTTAACGTGTTGTCGCCTTCAGTTGTTTTTCGCGATGCTATGGAAGCAGTATGTAATTTTAAGGACAGCATATCCCGACCCGATTTTTAAACTTAAATTTCGAATGGCTATATCCTTTGTGCCTTCAACGAAATGTGTGATGAACCAATTCTGATAAATAAATGAGGTGTTGATTTTTAAACCTATATCTATAACCTGAATAAAATGAAAAAAAATTTATGGTCTGAGTTATTTAATAAGGCTTATTAGCTCCCCGGTACCGCCTAGAAGACTCCTCTCCTGTTCGGAAGTACCATCCAAGGAGACGCTTGAAATAAAAGTAAGTAGGACAGTATGCAGGACAGCAGGAAAGAGCCAACGCTAGGTGGTATGTTCGTATTGTTCCATCCTCAACAATGCGCTCAGTTCAATCTTCATTTGTTTTAAAATTCCCGCAATTTAAATCCAGAAGAAGTTCCAGACTTTTTTACTTTCTCTACTGCGTATAGTAAGTAGGGGAAGTATTGCATTCCACCCAAAAATTCGATACCGAGATTTCACCTACCGGAAATACATGTTTTGAGGCCTCCTGAATCCAAAAAAAAAAAAGGATTTTTGGAAACATGTCCGTGTGTGTGTCTGTCTGTGAACAGCATAACTCAGAAACGAACAGTCGGATAAACACCAAACTTGGTATTTATGTTCAGTATCTTCTAGAGATGCTACACGAAGGTTTTCAAGAAAATCCCCCCACCCCAAATTACCCTTTACATGGAACATTTTTCAAAAACTTTAATTTTCTCAAAAATGGCTCTAACGATTTTGAATAAAACACCATAAGTTTAAGACCTTTTTATGGCAAATGAATTGTATATTTCGAATTTTCTGGGTATGTCTCCAAAAGTATTCTTCATTGTTAACGACTTGTAACTTGTAAACCATAAGAGATAGACAAAATTTTACTACACAAAAAATGTAGATCGCGTTAAAATACACAATTTATGTCATAAACATTTTTTGTTGTTGAGTGGACCATTTTCGAGATATTGTTTGTTATTCCCTTAAATTTTCCAATACTTATACTTTTTCTCAAATAGGAATTCGTTATTCTTTTTTTTTTGTCCTGGCAATGCAAAGAGAATGGAATACTCCACATAGCAACCAGCTGTTAAAATATTTGATTATCGCTTAAAGCCTACCAATTCCCCTTGCATCTAGAAGAAAATTAGGAATAAGATTAACATCTCGATTAACATGAAGCATATTGAGAATAAACGTTCGTAAAAATAGTTTGTACAAGAGCAGAGAAAGCCATGTGATTGTACCACATCAAAGCCTTTCCTTTGGAACTTATTGCCCATTGGAAATGGTGTTAACTCGTATTCTCTTGCCATTGGGTTTCTTGCACTTTTTGGATTTTAGGGAGGACAGTGAATAATCTTGGCTAGAGACAAATGTCCACCCCCAGCCGGGAATCGAACCCGAGACCCTCGCACAGCAGTCAGGTGTTCTACAGGGCCAGCTCCAGACTGCTGTGACCCACGTAAATGTTCAATCTTAATATTTAGAATAAACAGTCAAATATAAAATATTTATGAACAGTAGAGCATTAGGTCAATTTAAAAAACAGCATAATTGTGTTAAAACGGTGACCAGTTTCAGCATTTCCTTTCGTACAGTTAGTAAGCAAAGCCTTTAAAAGTAGTTTAAAAATGTTGTATGGTTTCATCCGCGACATTCTATGACAGCGGCTGATGGCAACGAGCGCGAGGACGCGGACAGGGAAAACACCGCGCAGGCGGTTCGGAGTCTTTTGGCTCACTCTGTAGTATTATAATGGTATCACAGGGAAGTTATATTACAAACACTACGTTTTAAGCTTGTAGTCCTTGAACTGTTGCAGCAACAAATGCTTGAAGCATTACGTTTAAAAGTCTGAAAATTAGGCGGAAATGTAATAACGACTTTCAACATAGCTTTTATGAAACAGTTGTCAAAAGTAGATGTGAACAAACATGTATTAAGAGCCGAGGGGCGGCCGTGCTCTTCCCCAGCTTCTCTTAAGAAGATTAGTGATTTAATTTCCAGTCATATCGGCATTCTGTATCTCTAATGATCTCCAAGAGACCGCAGCTTATAAAAACCACAATACAACTGCTGACTTGGAACAAACTTTACTGCTGAGATACTTCCTTCGGACATGTCAAGCCACAAAGCTTAACTGTGGGCATGAAAGAAGTAACCTTAGAGAAACAAATGTTGCTATTACGTCACAGGTCTCCGGGCCAACCGATTAGATTTCATTTTAGTGGGAAAATAACATAGCAAATCCATTATCAAAATTAGTCTTTTGTTTAAAAACCAGAGCAGGCCATTTCGTATTATTTTTAATTGCTTCATTCTCAGAGCTCCCTTTAACTTCTATGATCTTCTTTCTCTACTACGTGTTAGTAAGTAGGGGAAGTATTGTATTCCAACAAAAAATTCGATACCGAGATTTCACCGTAAGTACATGTTTTGAGATCCCCTGAATCCAATAAAAGCATTTTTGGAAACATGTCCGTGTCCGTGTGTGTGTCTGTGAACAGCATAACTCAGAAACGAACAGTCAGATAAACACCAAACTTGGTATTTGGGTTCAGTATCTTCCAAGGATGCGACACGAAGGTTTTCAAGAAAATCCCCTCACCCCAGAGTACCCTTTACATGGAAGATTTTTCGAAAATTTACATTTTCTCAAAAATGGCTCTAACGATTTTGATTAAAATATCATATGTTTTAAGATATTTATATGACAAATAAAATGTATATCTTGAATTTCCTGGGAATGTCTCCAAAATTATTCTTTATTGTGAACGACTTTTGCATAACTGGTAAACCATAAGAGATAGACAAAATTTTACTACACAAAAAATGTAGATCGCTTTAAAATACATAATTTATGTCTACAATTTTTTTTGTTGAGTGAACCTTTTCGAGATATTGCTCCTTATTCCCTTTATTTTTTTCTCAAATTCGTTATTCATTTTTTTTGTCCTGGTAATGCAAAGAGAATGGAATACTCCATATAACAATCAGCTACTAAAATATTTGACTATCGCTTAAAGCCTAACAATTCCCCTTGCATCCACAAGAAAATTAGCAATAAGATTAACATCTCGAAATCTCGATTAACATGAAGTAGATGGAGAATAAGTGTTTGTAAAAATAGTTTGTACAAGAGTAGAGAAAGTCATGTGAGTGTAACACATCAGATTTTTTACTCTCGATTCAAACGGACAACAAAGCTGCATCCTGATTTACTCGATCTCGATTTTCCTGTTCTAGAGAAATCGGAACAAAATGACTAAATCAAATTGGAAGTTCCATTGTAAAATTAATCCGCAAAGTTTGATTTACCTGTAGAATGATTAGACAGGAAGTGAGCAATAAAACGCTTTAATATAACATAAACAGGCAAGAAAGCTTAGCTAGGACTCCACACTTGTTGCAGGAACTAAGCTCATTTAATTTCACAGACAGTACAAAGACACTGCCTTCAATTTCTATGCATCCAAAGTATTTGTTTCGCCAATAGAAGCAGGAACGTTATTTCCGCTACTGTGCAGGTTTAATTCCAAACAGTGCTACAGGGAAGGGGGGCACATTGCACCCCGGGGTCAACTTTTACCGGAGTGCCTCTAGATGCCGCTCTGTATGCAAACAGAGATGCTTTTTAATATTTGCCCAATTTCCTGCAAACATCCTTGCGCTCTATTACTGCTGCCGTTAGGAGTTCAGGGAAAGCTTCGCCTCATAGCAACACTCTGTTTGAGAATCTCTTAATATAAGTAGCACTGTACACACGTAGCTATTGCTTCAAGCTATCCTGTCGTCCGGCATTTGGTCTTATTTAGAAAAATCTCATGTGTTACACTCACGTGACTTTCTCTACTCTTGTACAAACTATTTTTACAAACGCTTATTCTCCATATGCTTCATGTTAATCGAAATGTCAATCTTATTGCTAATTTTCTTGTAGATGCAAGGTGAGTATGGTAGACTTTAAACGATAGTCAAATCTTTTAAGTTCTGGTTACTATGTGGCTCAATCCATTCTATTTGCATGTCCAGTACATAACAAAATGAATAACGAATTCCCATTTCAGAAAAAGTATAAGTACTGGAAAATTTAAGGGAATAACAAGCAATACCTCGAAAATGCTTCACTCAATAAAAAAAATGTATACGACATAAATTGTGTATTTTAACGCGATCTACATTTTTTGTGTAGTAAAATTGTGTCTATCTCTTATGGTTTACCAGTTACGCAAAAGTCGTTCACAATGAAGAATACTTTTGGAGACATTCCCAGAAAATTCGAGATATACATTTCATTTGTCATGAAAATATCTTAAACATGTGATATTTTAATCTAAATCGTTAGAGCCATTTTGAGAAGATTAATATTTTCGAAAAGTGTTACATGTAAAGGGTAATCTGGGATGGAGGATTTTCTTGAAAACCTTCGTGTCGCATCTCTGGAAGATACTGAACCTAAATGCCAAGTTTGGTGTTTATCCGACTGTTCGTTTCTGAGTTATGCTGTTCACACAAACACACACCCACGGACATGTTTCCAAAAATGCTCTTTTTTGGATTCAGGGGGTCTCAAAACATATATTTCCGGTGAAATCTTGGTATCGAATATTTGGGTGGAATGCAATACTTCCCCTACTTGCTATACGTAGTAGGGAAAGTAAAAATCCACACAGATTTACTTAAAGTTTATAAATTCATAGTACCACAAATACTGTGAGACTTTCAAAAACCAAAAGCACACGTTTTTAATGGACAATTCTGCTACGAATGTGGATATTTCTAATGATTTGTTCTTAATTAAAGTATACTCTCAGCAGTATCAATAGAGAGAGAGAGAGAAAGAGAGAGAGAGAGAGATCTTTATGTTTAGAACTGATGGACTAGAACTTGAAATAGATAAAACATGTTTTCTGAATTACTTAAATCCCTCTGAAATAAGAGCTGAAACTTTCCTTTTGGCGATGAACATACTCTAGAAGTTCTCGGGTTTCAAGCCAGGTGAGGTGGTGATGTTGCATCATACTCGCATCAACATCACCTCACATGGCTTGAAGTCCGAGAACGTCTAGAGCAAGCGTGGCGAAAACGACTTCCTTCCGCGAGCCACCAAATATGCAACACGCACTGCATCACTCTGCAGCATATGAAAAACAAAGGGATGGTTGCGGAGAGGGAACGGCGCCTGCGAGTCACATTTTCCTCACCTCTTGTCTAGAGTATGTTGAATGCCTCTATCTGCAGATTCGGATATATATCCGCAACTATAGTAAGTATCTATTGGCTTCTTAAGTGGATTCGGCAGAAAAAAATGGAAGTAGCGGATAGAACAAAGTTGCAATTGTTACCAAAGAATTCGAGGAAACAGTACGACATTGCGTTCAATAGATTTCATCCATGGTGTTATTAATACTAATTCTATTAGTACTTCTTCCGTAGAAGGAATTAATATTAAAAATTTTAACAATTTCACAATCAGGATTACAATTACATCACAGGAGTAATAATAAAAAATAATAAAAACTGTTAAATAAAATATATGTTGATTAACAAAATAAGTGAATTGACCTAATGGTGGTCGAAACTATTAAGCCCGGGACTTAAGTACTTAAGCATTTTAAGTGTCATTGGTTTATGTCGTCTCAATACAATTTGAGATCTCCTTGTGGATTACCGGGAAATAAGTCAATCAGTTGGGGAATTTAATATTGTACGGCATGTTGCCATGGTAGCTCAGTTGTTACAGTAACCGGACGGAAACCGGGAGATCCGTGGCTCAAATCTCCACGATGGCATTGAATTGTTCAGTCGTCTGATTGTACCTTTCCAATAAAATACTTGTTACATGCACTCCGTTCATTTATTTTACCCACAGTCTTCTATATATGATGATTCTGTAAGTGATAGTGTTGTCAACCCTGGTGCTATGAAGGTCAAACACCATGAAGGCCAAACAACAACAGAATAGCTCACCATTGCGCATGTCCGAATATGTTCCGCTGTTTCCGAACACATTTCAACTCTATACTTTATAATTTAATATTCAAGACTGTCTAAAAATAGTTAAAGGTGATTTTAACATTGTTAAACTCCGCCTTTAACACCTGTATATAAACAAGTATTATATAAACGTTTATTAAGGCACGCAATGCATGTAAATGTTTTGTGTTCTATTCAATACAAAAACGTTTTGCAATTCAGTGTACTTTTCTCAAAGATGCGTAGTAAAATATGAGGTATTTAACGCTATTCGGAAATGTATGTCAGTAAAAATCTGATTTGTTTAACGCACACGACTTTCTCTACTCTTGTACAAACTATTTTTACAAACTCTTATTCTCCATCTATTTCATATTAATCGAGATAAACATTTGCAGAAACGATCTTTTGAAATGCAAAGAGAATTACATTTTACGCATAGCGACCAGTTCTAAAAATGTATGACTATCGCTTAAGGCGTACTATGTTCCTCTTGTTTTGTATTTGCAAGGGCAATACAGAAATACAGTAGCCTTTAAGCATAGACATATCTCTTAATAGCTGGTTGCTAGGTGCAGCTCCATTCTATTTGCCACAGATGAATACTCTTTGCATATCCAACACAAAAAAATTAATAGCGAATTCTCACTTGAGAAAATAAGTATTGAAAAATTTAAGGGAATAACAAGCAATATCTCGAAAATGGTTCACTCAACAACAAAAAATGTATATGACATAAATTGTGTATTTTAACGCGATCTACACTTTTTGTGTAGTAAAATTTTGTCTATCTCTTATGGTTAACCAGTTATGCAAAAGTCGTTCACAATGAAGAATACTTTTGGAGACATTCCCAGAAAATACAAGATATACATTTTATTTGCCATGAAAATATCTTAATATATTAAAATATTTTAATTAAAATTGTTAGAGCCATTTTTGAGAAAATTAAAAATACCAAGTTTGGTGTTTATCCGACTGTTCGTTTCTGAGTTATGCTGTTCACAGACACACACAGGGACATGTTTCCAAAAATGCTTTGTTTTTGGATTCAGGGGGTCTCAAAACATATATTTCCGATGAAATCTCGGTATAGAATTTTTGGGTGGAATACAATACTTCCCCTACTTACTCTACGTAGTAGAGAAAGTAAAACTATTTGCGTAAGAGAACTTGAGAGTTGCAGACAAGATGAGCGTTTAGAAACAATTTCATATTGTGCAAATCCCATAGCGAAATGCGAGACGGCGTTGTGACAGCTGGCTCTCGCAACTTTTGTTTCGTAGTTGATTTATTTCACACAGATTGTAGCAGCGTCCAAAGTTACCGCTCTCTGCTTTTTTAAAAAATTGATTCATTACAAGCAACAAGGTTTCTGCATTAGCGCCGCCGAGGTAGATGCAAATTTTAGCCGTTAGAAATACCCGCCAGGTATAGAAGAACCGGCAGCACGAACAGGGCATCGGTCAGGCTTGTTAACGCGTTCGCGTACGTTCTTGCGAAAAAAGGTCATCACTGTGGGTTTGTATGTTATTGATTTTATGTTATTCCTTTACAAACAAGCGCTACAGCTTAATTTCTGTTATCCAAAGCTGATAATTAATTCCTTAGCAAACCACGTCCATATAACGGCTCACTGGTGCAAAACCCACTACATGTGCAGAGTGTGGAGGTTCGAATCCCACTCGGATTAAAATACTTGCTGCAACTAGTTCCCGACCTCATACCGCTCAGTGCTCGCTATTAGCTTTCCACCGATCTGCAGTTTGGAATGGATTGTTAATGGAGTTGTGTAATGTATGTATACATAAAAAGTAATTAATTTCACACAAAAATTATTTAACACATTCCCAAGAAGTTCTCGAGTGGATATAGCTACAAATAATAAAATACAACAAAATTTTCACTTTCTCTACTACGTATAGTAAGTAGGGGAAGTATTGTATTCCACCCAAAAATTCGATACCGAGATTTCACCGGAAATACATGTTTTGAGACCCCCTGAATCCTAAAGAAAGCATTATTGGAAACATGTCCGTGTGCGTGTCTGTGAACAGCATAACTCAGAAACGAACAGTCGGATAAACACCAAACTTGGTATTTAGGTTCAGTATCTTCCAGAGATGCAACACGAAGGTTTCCAAGAAAATCCCCCAACGTAGATTACATGGTACATTTTTTGAAAACTTTAATTTTCTAAAAAAATGGCGCTAACGATTATAATTAAAGTATCGTATGTTTAAGACATTTTTATTGCAAATAAAATGTATATCTTGAATTTCCTGGGTATGTCAACAAAAGAATTCTTCATTGTGAACGACTTTTGCATACTGGTAAACCATAAGAGATAGACAAAATTTTACTATACAAAAAATGTAGATCACCTTAAAATATACATTTTTTTTTGTCGAGGGAACCATTTTCGAGATATTGCTTGTTATTCCCTTAAATTTTCCAATACTTAGATTTTCTCTGAAATGGGAATTCATAATTCATTTATTTTTGTCCTGGTAATGCAAAGAGAATGGAATACGCCACATAGCAACCAGCTCTTAAAATATTTGACTAACGCTTAAATCCTACCAATTCCCTTGCATCTACAAGAAAATTAGCAATAAGATTAACATCTCGATATCGCGATTAACATGAAGCATAATGATAATAAGCCTTTGTAAAAATAGTTTGTAGAGGAGTAGAGAAAGTCTTGTGACTGTCATACACCAGATTTTTTCTGGTAATTTTAGATTTTAGAAATATAGCTTATGTTAAGATGTATAATGCATTATCCTGAAGTAAAAAATCTGATGTGTTACACTCACATGGCTTTCTCTATTCTTGTACCAACTATTTTTACAAACGCTTATTCTCCAACTATTTCATGTTAATCTTATTGCCAATTTGCTTGTAGGTGCAAGGAGAATATGGAGGCTTTAAGGGATAGTCAAATTTTTTAAGAGCTGATTGTTATTTGGAGCATTTCATTCTCTTTGTATGTCCAGGACATAAAAAAATCTGATGTGTTACACTCACATGACTTTCTCTACTCTTGTTAAATCCATTTTTACAAACGCCTATTCTCCATATGCTTCATATTAATCGAGATATCGAGATGTCAATCTTATTTGTAATTTTCTTGTAGATGCAAGGGGAATATGGTAGCTTTTAAGCGATAGTCAAATATTTTATCGCTGGTTGCTATGTGGCGCATTCCATTCTCTTTGCATGTCCAGGACATAAAAAAATGAATAACGTATTTGAGAAAAAGTATAAGTATTGGAAAATTTAAGGAAATAACAAGACATCTCGAAAACGGTTCACTCAACAAAAAAAATGTATATGATATAAGTTGTGTATTTTAACGCGATCTACATTTTTTGTGTAGTAAAATTTTGTCTATCTCTTATGGTTTACCAGTTATGCAAAAGTCGTTTATAATGAAGAATACTTTTGGAGACATTCCCAGAAATTTCGAGATATACATTTCATTTCTCATGACATTATCTTAAACATATGATATTTTCATCAAAATCGTTAGAGCCATTTTTGAGAAAATTAAAATTTTCGAAAAATGTTCCATGTAAAGGGTAGTCTGCGGTGGGGGGATTTTCTTGAAAATCTTCGTGTCGCATCTCTGGAAGATACTGAACGTAAATACCAAGTTTGGTGTTTATCCGACTGTTAGTTTTTGAGTTATGCTGTTCACAGACACACACACACAGACACACACACACACACACACGGACATGTTTCCAAAAATGCTTTTTTTGGATTCAGGAGGTCTCAAAACATGTATTTCCGGTGAAATCTCGGTATCGAATTTTTGGGTGGAATGCAATACTTCCCCTACTTACTATACGTAGTAGAGAAAGTAAAAAGCGAATAACGAATTCCCATTTGAGGAAAAGTATAAGTATCGGAAGCTTGAAACAAACAACCAGGAATATCTGGAAATGGTTCACTCGAGAAAAAAAATGTATATGGCATAAATTGTGTGTTTTAACGAGATCTACATTTTTTGTGTACTAAAATTTTATGTATCTCTTACGGTTTTCCAGTCATGCAAAAGTCATTCAGAATAAAGAGGACTTTTGGGGAAATTCGCAGAATTATGATATACATTTCATTTTCCATAAAAATATATTAAACATATGATATTTTAATCAAAATCGTTATAGCGATTTTTGAGAAAATCAAAATTTTCAAAAAAATTTCCATGTAAAGAGTAGTCTGGAATGGGAGGATTTTCTTGAAAACCTTCATGTCGCATCTCTGGAAGATACTGAACCTAAATACCAAGTTTGGTGTTTATCCGACAGTTCATTTCTGAGTTATGCTGTTCACAGACACACACACACGGACATGTATTCACCGGAACTTGCCACAAGTGATATTCGTATGTTCCTCCAAATCAAAGGTAAGCACTTTTAACATCGATGATGAAGTCAAATCAGTGAACAAGTGGTTGCGAGCACAGGACCCGACCTGGTACAACATTGGCTTCGAAAAACGTGTGTCACATCCCCAAAAATGCTTGGAAAAACATGTTGACTATGTAGAAAAGCAACAGTAGGATTGTACAATATAAGTAAAATTACTTCAACATGATCAATTGTGTGTAATGTTTTTTATAAAATAGGGAAACTTACTTATTGGACGCCCCTTGTACATATGTCTCGGTTTTTCTACAAGATGGACATCATTATTGTATACTGCCTAATATGCTTAATCTAACTACACTATCATTTTTACTTCCTACATAGTTATCCATAGTAGGTAGAGGAAACATTGTATTCCGACCAAACGTTTAAGACATTTCACCGGAATTATAGGTATATTTGAGGTTCGCTGAATATAAAAAAACGCACCTTTAGAAAAAAAGATAAATGTCTCATTGAGTGTGTGTGTGAACAGCACAGGTGAAAAACAACAAGTCGGTTAACTACCAAAAGTCACAGTATACCAAATACAAAAGTCATTCAGAATGAAGAAGTTGGGCTATTCCCCAACTCAAAATGTATACAGACGTGCATAAAATGGAACGGGGCTCTTTATGTTAGTACGGAAAAATCTAGCCCACCCCTACCAGGAGACCACCTCTGTTTTTCGAGTATAATTCTAGCCAGTGGATTGGCGGGGTGCTTTACCTTCCACAGAGTATGGCCGAACTGCCGAAAGGTAACACTACAACTTAAACCTTATGTTTTCATGTTACACTACCGTTTTCTTGTTGCCGTTTAGTAGCAGCAATAACTTAACCTTCGTCTCCATGTCGCTGGTAAAAGCTCTCGTATATGTAAATGTCGCAACTGTCGTTCTGTTCAACCACACATGAAAATAATTCTTCACCCTTCCTCTAGAAGGCCGAATTATATTTTAATTGGTTAGGCTTTCCTTGTGTACCAATCGTAGTGAAACTTTTATAGATTTTCCACTTCCACTTCACACAGATTATAAACATCGTTCACTGGTTAGTTTGTACACTATGTGATCAAAAGTATCCGGACACCCCCACAAACATACGTTTATCATCTTAGGTGCATTGTGCTGCCACCTACTGCCTAGTACTCACTATCCGCGATCTCAGTAGTCATTAGAAATCGTGAAACAGCAGAATGGGACGCTCCGTGGAACTCACTGACTTCGAACGTGGTCAGGTGATTGGGTGTCACTCGTGTCAGAAGTCTGTACGCGAGATTTCCACACTCCTAAACATCCCTAGGTCCACTGTTTCTGATGTGATAGTGAAGTGAAAACGCGAAGGGACATGTACAGCACAAAAGCGTACAGGTCGACCTATGACAGTTAGGCGTGAGGTGAGAAACCTTGGATTCCATGGTCGAGCGGCTGCTCATAAGCCACACATCACGCAGGAAAATGCCAAACGACGCCTTGCTTGGTGTAAAGAGCGTCAACATTACACGATTGAAAAGTGACAAAACGTTGTGTGGGGTGACGAATCACGGTACGCAATGTGACGATCCGATGGCAGGGTGTGGGTATGGCGAATGCCCGGTGAACGTCATCTGTCAGCGTGTGTAGTGCCAACAGTGAAATTCGGAGGTGGTGGTTTTTATGGTGTGGTCGTGTTTTTCCTGGAGGGGGCTTGCACCCCTTGTTGTTTTGCGTGGCACGATCACAGTGCAGACCTACATTGATATTTTAAGCACCGTCTTGCTTCCCACTGTTGAAGAGTATATTTCGGGGATGGTGATTGCATCTTTCAACACGATTGAGCACCTGTTCATACTTCACGGGCTGTGGCGGAGTGGTTACACTACAATAAACATCCCTGTAATGGACTGGCCTGCACAGAGTCCTTGCAAAATATACAATTTTATAATTTTGAAGTTCTTCTCTTATATTTTTGTTTAGTCTTTCCTAATAGTCTACCCAATTTTATAATCTCTTCTGTATTTTTAAGGTTTTCAATTCTCATTTTAATTATTGGTCTCGGTAATTTTAACCACCTAACTGTTATCCATTGAGCTCTGCATTGTTTAGTCTCATTACAATCCAAGATAAAATGTAGGTCGTTCTGCATTTCTCCACACAATGGACGCTTCTGTAGATGCATTCCCCCTTTCATTCCCCTTAATTTCATTGTTCCAGATCTAAAGCATGCCCACCCTTCCCTTTCAAAGTTATTTCACATTTCAATATACTTTTCCCTACCCCAATCTCTTTAATTTGCCTGTACGAAACCAGCGTTCTCTTGTCCCTAATACTGCTATAGATATCTTGTATATTGATATCCTCAACTCTCTGTCTGATTTCCTTACAGAACCTTCCTCCTAACAATTCTCTCTCTCCCCATACATTCCCCATAACTATTTCCTCTTTTGTACAGATAAGGCACTGGCAATTTCTCTTGCATAATCATACATTGTTTTACAATATTCTGGTCATCCAAAGCTCTAACCAGATACCAAAACTTTATCAATCTTTCAATTATTAACCCTTTACTTCCTGATCTCCCTAGTTCCAACAATGTTACTCCCTTCGGTGATGCAACTGGTAAACTTAAAATTAAACGACCAAAACTTGTAAATATTAAATCCACTCCTTGCCACCCTTGATCATATACCCAAACCTCAATCCAATAGAGCATTTTGGCTTCCACTATTGCCTTATGCACTCTTTCTAACCACTTGATTTGTGTACCTGGTATTTTAAATACATATGCTCTTATTCCTTTCATGGCAACTTTACCCTTAGCTAAAACACCTTTCTTTTGATCATGCCAATTTCCATTACTACTTAACTGAACCCCCAAATACTCCATGTTTCTTACTACGGCTATTTCCTGTCCTTCCATACCACATTTTTCTTCTCTTTTTAATTTATATCCCTTTTTGAAAGCCACAATCCTAGTGGTTTTATAGTTTACCTTCAAGCCCCAACTTCTGCAAAATCCCCCAACACGTTTAGAGTTCTCGATAATCCCCTAATAGATATGGACCCCACCAGTAAAACTTATTAATGCATGCTGATAGTAAATGATAAATGACAGGTTACAGTTTTATCGCATTACAAGGTGTTGAAGACGAATTTATCTACATAGGGGAAAGGTCCCTAATTTGAACCGCCTCTTAAATTGAACCGCTGTGACATTTTCCAAACTGTTGGACAGATGGCACCATAATCCTAGCAGAAGCGTAGCGTGTACAGATATGAATGCTTGGAGTTGTTGACTTTGCATTCTGAGCTGTAGTTTCAGTGCTTCAGAAGTAATATTTGACTCGTCTAGCGCTAAGCTTATATGACCAATCAGATAAGTTTGAGATGATCTATATATATTACATGTTATGAAGTGTTTATTTAGCAACAATATTCATGCACACGTTTTTTCAAGCAGCGTCTCTCCTAGTCACATAGATGCTAAAGCTTCCAAAATGGCGTGGCTCGTAAATTGAACCACTGTTTGAACCCTATATTGAACTGGCCCAACTTAGGAAACCTATTGAAGTTCTAGGACTGTTCAACTGCGAATAGCATTCGTGTGAATAAATATCCACATAATATGCTAAGTTTAAAAAAAAAATCATGTTAAAAACGGTGGATGAGATGAATATGCGAATTGTGAATAATTGTTTGAAATGGACATGATCCAGTGTGTGAGTTGTAGCTTCACCAAAAGTGTGCAAAAGTTAGTACCGAGAAGAAAGGGTTTTATTGTGAAGACTGTGTATAATTTGGCTCTTTTGTATGATAGTAAAAATTAGTAATATTTGCAAATAATACCTATTCCAAAAATCAAGTAATTATATAAAAACTCAAAATGTTCAAGGAAATTGCTATTCTTATCACAATTTTGGACTCTACTTTTGTTGCTGATAGCATATTTGTTTGAATGCACAATAAAATATGTGTATTTTGTATTAGTAAAAATACTTTTAAACTTACAAGTATGTGGTTCATTTTAAGACAAGGGTGGTTCAATTTATGAACCACGTTCCTAATTTGAACCGATTTACACCATCTCACTTTTTAAATGTTGTTTAATTATATTAATTTTAAATTGTGTTGAGGATATTTATAGCTCAAGGATTTGTTACCTTAACGCTTGTGTTTCTGAAAATTTGGATTTGAAATTATAATTATTATTTACTATTTAGGCTAAAGTGGTTCAATATAGAGACCTTTGCCCTATATGTTTAGAAGGATGAATTAAGTGTTTCATTTCCCGTATCTTTGGGCACCCGACCCTTGAACAATTTCCAGGAGTGCAGTTTTTGTATTACACATCGACTTTTATGTGCATTAGTGCTACACTGTAATGGGAATGTTATTCATCTACTATGTTGCTCACGTACGGTATTTGTTGTAATGTTGCTCTGCGGCATGCATTTTAATCTCCTTATGAGCCAGTACAGGCTTTGCGTGCAAATATCGCATCGTCCTCGAGTTACAGGCGTGCCAACATAGCTGCGGAATTCGTAATGGAACATATATACACTGGTGTTGAATTTATTAGATCACCTATCATATCTTTCGGCCTTTATGTTTGTATTCCAAATTCTTGTGCAAGATAAATCACGGGCTATGGAAGCTTACAAGTTTTAACGGATGCTACAGATTCGAAAGAGTTTAGCAAGAATACTAATGGAGATGTCTTATATATTATGAAATTATAGAGGTTAACAGAGGAAATGATTGTTTATTCAGCAACTCTATTAAGCTGTTGTTGGATTTACCAAGGAAAACCCCGTAACGGAGTAAGTTTAGCCAGATTTTTGCGGAGGAGTGGGAAACTACAAAATATAAAAATGTAGTAATGCCTTAAAATCACTGATCATGATTACCGATATAGGGGTGAAGATATATACTGAAAATGTGTTTAATTTATCAGAAAAAAAGCGAAACAAAATATTGGAGTAGTAATTTTGTATGAACTTTTCTTTTATTGCTCCTTTTAAACCCCGCCTTTAACTGCAATGTTCATATGGGCGGCCTTTTACCTTTGGAACTTATTGCCTATAGCAATGTGATTAATTGATAAGTCGTTGTCACTGGATTTCTGATTTTTCTTTGGGGTTTCTACATTATATCACACACACATTTATACTTGAGACTCTGGGGAGGATAGAGAATAATCTTCGTTACAGAAAAATTCCCACCTCCCAGCAGGGAATCGAACCCGAGACCCCTCCCGCAGTGTAAATTCTTATACAAGTTATGTCAGAGATATTGAGGGAAATGTTCTGAATACGGTCGGAAGCAAGCATGCCACACGATCGAAGTTAAAATAGAACAATATATCCTGGCAGGTTTTACAAGTTGAAATATTTGGTGGGTTGACAACTTCAAAGTACGTATCTCTCTAATAGACAAAAAATACATCAATGATGCATGTAACAAACACGGAAGAAATCAGAGGTGATAAACTTGAAGGTCTTAGAACCTTCACCGGAGACACGCACATCTTATCTAAAGAAATTTCTGATGTATTACACTCACATGACTTTCTCTACTCTTGCACAAACTAATATAAACGCTTATTCTTTATCTACTTCATGTTAATCGATATAAAAATTTGCAGAAACTATCATATTGTTAATTTTCTTGAAAGTACAAGGGAAATATGGTAGGTTTTAGACGATAGTCAAATCTTTTATGAGCTGGTTGCTATGTGGAGCTTTCCATTCTCATTGCATGTTTGAGAAAAACTTTTATTGGGAAATTGAAATAAATAACAAGGAATATCTCGCAAATGGTTCACTCGACCAAAAATAAAAAAAGTATATGGCATAAATTGTGTTTTGGCGAGGTCTACATTTTTGTGTAGTAAAACCTTGTCTATCTCTCACGGTTTACCAGTTATGCAAATTCATTCAGAATGAAAACGAGTTTTGGGGACATTTCCGGAAAATTCAATATAGGCATTTCATTTGCCATGAAAGTATCTTAAACATATGATATTTTAATCAGAATCGTTAGAGCCATTCTTGAGAAAATCAAAATTTTCGAAAGGGTAGTCTTGGTGAGGGGATTTTTTGAAAATTTTTTGTCGCATCTTTGAAAGATACTGAATCTAAATACCAAGTTTGGTATTTATCTGACTTTTCGTTTTTGAGTTAAGCTGTTCATTGACACACAGACACACACAAACGTTTTTCTAAAAACGCTATTTTTGGATTCAGCGGGTTCAAAACATATATTTCCGGTGAAATCTCGCTATCGAATTTCTGGGTGGAATGCAATACTTCCCCTACTTACTATACGTAGTAGAGAAAGTAATATAAGGAAGCCAAAGTATAGAGGAAAAATTGGGAAAATAAATGGTATTATTATATGGTAGCGCTGTGAAAATAGTGAGAATGATATTTTAGTATAAGTTTATAAAGACAGACAATTGTTCAAGAAAATGTGAGAGATACATGGATAAAGAAACTACGTAAAAAGCTTGAACGGAGAGTTCATTAAGAAATAATATGCAATTTTGTAAAGTTCAATTAAAGAAGTAGGGTCATATTACCTATATGCTTACTCCTTCTTGGTCGCTTGCAATTTTAAAATATCTTAGATAACACGGTTGTCTTTGAATTTAAATGTCCTTCTAAGATACAGAGAAACAAAATTATATGAAGACTGAAAAAATATACAGATTACAATTTTTGGGAGTAAATGATTGAAGTTCGTCCGCCTGTGGTGCCGTATTATAGTAAGAGCAGGCGTTAAACACTACAAAGAAACTAAGTTTGGAAGCAAATAGGAAACCACTAATTTATAAGCTTACAGTATTATCTTTGGTAGGCCAGATTGACTCCATAGATGACTTTCCTTGTTTAGTTTCTCACTTAAAGATACACGATATATCCACTTTTCGTATTGGAGATAATACGTATAAGAGGTTGTTGTTACACATTGTCAGAGGTGGTCTGTGTAGCGTGCCTGCTCCTGTGATGGAATGTTGAAGTGATCAGGCACGCTGAGATCTTAACTGGCGCACAGCACGGTACAAATATCAAAGGCTTTTAAGGAATAACAATTTTGTAATAAACGCTAACCGCAGAGTGTATGTCGGGGGGGCGGGAGGGTGCGCGCGCCTGTGTGTGTACGTAACTTAAAAAGAAAAGATCGTTAAATACCAAATAGCATCTTCCGAGGTTGCGACAGGAAGCTTTTCATGAAAATTTCCACTCGCCTAATTACCCCTTATGAGGAAAATGTTCGTTGTTTTTGGTTTTCTCAAAAATGACCCTAACAATTTTTATTAAAACAGCATATGTTTATAATATTTGCACGATAAATAAAAATAGGTCTTGAAGCTTCTGCATTAGTCTGTGAAATGTTCTTCATTAGATTACTTCAATAAGTGTTTTTTTTTGTGTGTGTCTGTGAACAGCATAACTCAGAAACGAACAATCGGATAAACACCAAATCTTGGTATTTAGGTTCAGTATCTTCCAGAGATGCGACACCAACGTTTTCAAGAAAATCCCCCACCCCAGATTACCCTTTACACGGAACACTTTTCGAAAATTTTAATTTTCTCAAAAATGGCTCTAACGATTTTAATTAAAATATCATATATTTAAGATACTTTCATGACAAATAAAATGTAAATCTTGAATTTTCTGGGAATGTCTCCAAAAGTATTGTTCATTGTGAACGACTTTTGCATTACTGGTAAACCATAAGAGATAGACAAAATTTTACTAAACAAAAAATGTAGATCGCGATAAAATACACAATTTATGTAATATACATTTTTTTTGGTTGAGTGAACCCTTTTCGAGATATTGCTTGTTATTCCCTTAAATTTTCCAATACTTATACTTTGTCTCAAATGGGAATTAGTTATTGATTTTTTTTCTCCTGGTAATGCTAAGAGAATGGAATACTCCACATAGCAACCAGCTTTTAAAATATTTGACTATCGCTTAAAGCTACCAATTCCCCTTGCATCTACAAGAAAATTAGCAATAAGATTAACATCTCGATATCTCGATTAACATGAAGTATATGGAGAATAAGCGTTTGTAAAAATAGTTTGTACAAGAGTAGAGAAAGTCATGTGAGTGTAACACATCGGAATTTTTTTTAACAATATTGTTGGTACTTACTTGACAAAGACACGCCTTGTATAATTTCATAAACAGCAAAGATAGACAGAATCTTCCCTACTGCACAAAATAAAGATCTCGTCAAAGGACACAGTTTATGCCAAATTTGTTGCGTTAACCATTTCCGAAACATTCTTTGCTATGTTTTGAATTTTCAAATAATTACTCTTACAAAGAGTAAGTCAGTGTTCGCTTTTTTTTTTTTCTTTCTTTCTTTCTTTTTGTAGTCATGGAAGGAGCGTGTAATTTTACAGACATTACGTAACGATCCACCTTTTAAAACTTTGAGAATCGCTTTAGTGTTTTGTATACTTCTTATGCCTGCAACAAAACAATTAAATGTGTAACTAAAATAAATCTCGATTAACAAGAAATGGACTAGAAGATACTTTTGTAAAAATAGTTTGAAAAACAGTGAGTAGATACAGTATGTGAATACAACACACCAGTGCAGGAAACCGAAGTAATATACTTCAAGAGTTGTAGAATAATATTTCAGAGCCATTATCAGCAGTTTCAAACAAAATACTTACAAATGCGTTTCGGTTTCCGTTAGAAATGATACAATAATATGAAATGGATGGCGACCATGTTGTCATGGCATGTAATAAATCGGTGCATTTTACTAATGGGACTCTGCTTCTCTGGTTTTTCAAAGCATTTCCTTACTTAGAATCACACATTTGTAAAAGTCCGTACATTAATTTGTGGCAGTATTTTATATCACAACAATGTAAATGCCAGAGTGATTGTAGTGTAAATAAGCATTATTGTATGACATTGATTTGAGATGTTTGTTAATTATAAGCATTGTTAGGAAATAAGTTTACACGGCCCCACTGAAACTGACAATAGGAGCGGGTAACAATGAGCGAGGGGGTGAGTTGTTTATCAATTAGAAGAGGCAAGCAAATGACGTCAGAGTAGCGCGCGTTTCTTTCCAAATGGAGGGAATTTCTTCCCTAGAGTATGTGTTCGTAATTTTGATTGGATATAAAAATAGACGCTAATGTTGTCGCGTTTTATTAACCAATAGCAGCTCGGTTATAATCTTTAGGCATATCGGGTGAGGGAGTATAAATTCCGTGCCAGAGACGAGTAACGCCCAGTTTGACAGAATAATTCACAAAGCAAACGTTGTTCAGTCCAACAGAAGTATTCGCGGGTAATACGTCGTTCAGTCCAACAGAATCATACAAAGGTTATACGTCGCACAGTTTAAGAGAATCGTTCACGCGTTATACGTTGCGCAATTCTACAAAACCTCTCGCGTTGTAAAGTTAGTTATAAATGTGAAATACGCGAATTAATAATGTGCAGCAAATAAGTGATTATAGTGATATTAGAAAATATAACAGTTTCAGTCGGGCGTGTATCAAGAGTCAATATGTGAAATTAATTAATTGTGACGGTAATAAAAGTTTAAAAACAAATTCTTTTATCAGTGTTATCTTTAGTAACAACTCCTTTCCGTTTACACACCCTGTTCAAGAGATATGCTCGACTGAGTAGTAATAATAGCTAGCCGGAGGACAAATAACCCAAAATTCAAACTATTAATACAATAACAGGCGCCCAGCAATAGATAACACGAAGTTAACGCGACAAATTGGCTCCCATACGTTGTGCAGATAAACATGAAGCATTTTTCAACTACCAACAAGTATTCGACTTCAAATTGACAATATTACAGTGTTTATCACAGTAACAGTTAAATTCCATAAACCACCTTTTCATGTAAATGAATCGAGGCTTTATTACAAAGTCGTGATGATTTTAGTACATAGATTTCCCTTTCCCTTCTACATATTTCTAGAAAATTAGCTGCTGTTACAAGGAAAGAATGTTACTTTATGACAGCCTAGAAAAAACATGCTGCTGAATCAATCGTCAGGATATCTAAGATCGGCAGCAGAAATGCTCGATGCTATATTTTAGTATAAGTTTACCTTTCTAGAGACAAATGGTTTACCATATGCAACTCCTGCTAAGGATCTCTTGCATTGTACTATGCACACGCACGAATGTGTGCTTATGTTTTCCGCGGACAAGTAGGACAGTTCAAGAGTTCAGAGAAGGTCGATATATAAAATGTCAGGAGACGACGCAGAAACGCAGTAGGGGATGGTTGCTGTAAAAACGAATGAGGAATGTATAGGGATTCTGAGTTAAAGTAAAACAAATTAAAGCGTGGATGCTGTATGTCTTCTTAGATGAGGAACTTGGATCAGCGAAGACGTGGGTTGTTATTGTAGGATTCATGGCGAGGGATTTGACTACACTAGAGCAGAATGCTTATGTGGCCTACACCTGGTCACTGGATTAGCAGGGGTGATCACGCTATCCAAACCCCCTAAATTATTTTCTGTGGGATTAGAGCATCATTTGCGTACGAGATTCCAGTTTACATACTAGCAGAATATATTGGCTGGATATAATCGTTAGTGATTTTTGGCAGGGTGTGTGTGCATGTGTGCATTTAGATTAAAGCTGACCGCCGAGCAAATTAAGTTATATTAATTTATTACTTTAGGAGCATATTAATTGCAGAAACTTCCCTGTAGAAATATTCAGTCTGTGGATGAGTGGTTCAATTCTGATGATGTTATATAACCTTCACCAGTATACACACCATATGGTTAGCCCAATACAATTATTTGAAGGTGCTCTTCTTTGCTGAATTTGTCCTGGAGATATTGAAAGCTACCCTGACAGAACAAACAGAGTGGCACATTTTAAAGGCCTGTTAAGGTTCTATATATTCTACTTTTCAGTAATTCCTGGGAGAGACTTGGAGGAATGCACATGAATGTCTTAGATCCGTCAGAGTGTAGCGAAAAAAAAAGAAGAGCCTTACATAAATACAGCAAAAACCGGGTCTATAGTTTCAAATGCTTCGACCATGTAGAAAGAATGCATAATAACAGGTTTTAAAATAACATTAATGCTCAAATCTGGGACAACAGCAGCTGAGAAAACCCAAAGGCATTTAACGTGCTAGCTCACCTATCATGTCAGCTTTGACCTGTTTAAGGTAAAGGTCTGTTCATGCCCAGCGTTTTGGAAATTTCTATACCATAGTGTAAAGCAATGACACTTTCATCCTCAAGTCAGTCAGCAGAAGCAGCCTTCAGTTAAATAAACTGATGTCCCTCTTCAGTCCCGGCAATCCTTGTCATACGGCCACTCTTAAAGACACAGCGCTAGGTCACTTGCATCCTCTGTCTCTGTCCACATCAATGATTGTCATGGAAAGAGAGCAAAATAAGGAGGAAGAAATGATCAACATGACGAGTTCTCTTGCGCGGATTTCATGCCTACTGCCGCTACTGATCAGTTGATCCCTAAGGACCTCACAGTTGAGTATACTGTGTTCAGGGCCACCCAACATGAACAAAATCCCCGACCCGTATCGGGGTCGGACCTGGGTCTCCTGCCCTGTTGACAGTACAGCTAAACAATTACCATGGAAACGGTACTTCTTAATGTTTCAACTACAGTATTTTGAGGTTGTGTTACTTCTGCTTCTGATAATAACATTCTCCTAAGTATAGGAAATCAATGAGCAATATTATCTTTGAGGCAAACGCAGAATGGTTGTACTGGTAACAAGACGTGGCAGTTCCAGCATCACATTAACACTACGTATGGCCCCGTAATCACCTGTGGAGATTTCTGTTATTGGTGTGTCTCAGATTACAACTGCTACACTATATTGAAATATGCGGAATTACAAGACATAAATGAAGTGAAAAAAGAGGAACCTCCAAAGATTATATTGTATATCATCTCAGTTACCGATGTTCACAAAGCACAGGGAGGTATCTGCGTGGGTTTACTAACCGTCTGTCGAGGACGACATATTCTTTTTGGGAATATCACTTAATTCACTTTTGACTGATTGATAACTAAGAATATCTGGTGTGTGCCAAATTGATCCTCCTCGAAGAAATCTACCTTAGGCGATTGAGCTGTAGTAAGGCAAGGCTGACATGTACGGGAACAGAAGTGAAACGACTATGGTAGTGGTTCTCAAGCAGGCGACAACAACAACAAGAAAGGGCGCATTTATTTTGAGTCACGCAGTACGTCAGGCGATTGTCATCGTCGACTGCGCAGGCACCGAATCAGTTCCAGCTTTCTTCAACGTCCTGTCCATAAGGCTGCCCAGTCTTTCTTCGACGGCGAGCTAGCTTACGAGGAAAACAACAGGACAACGTTTAGATAGAAGGCATTCTGGACGGTATTTCTAAATTCATTTTTGGCTTAACGTATTCAAAATTCTCTTTAGTAATTCTTCACTGGGAAAAGATTGATCGTCTGAACTATAGACTTATTGCTGCTGGTTTAGAAATATATCGGTAAATGTGAAAGCAGGAAGCAATTCTGTAATTATTGTAATTTAATTAAAGCATTGAAGCCGTAAAGAATGTAAAGAATGGTGAACAAATAAGGGTTTTGTAAATTGTAATTATCTATGTTATTGAAGTGTGAGTTTATTAAATGGAAGAAATTCGGCTTGTTAATTAATTTATGGAATATATTTTCAAGTAGGAATCTGCATTATTCCTAATTTAATCCACTTCCTCTTGGGTCAAAAGTTCACGTTCCAGGTGACATATTATTAACTTCATAATTCATTCATTCATCGTGTCATTTATTTATGTCTTCTGCTACGTTCTGTTTACTTAACACACCTTAAGCTAGAGATGGGACCTCAATACTTCGATACTCCGAGGTATCGAAGTATGTCTAATACTTTGATATAAACCTTCGATCCTTTTAAATTTTTAAGTTTTACATTATTGAAAGTTGTTGCGTTTAACCTTATGCTAGATAAGGAATGAAAGAAGCCAGCCTTCAAGTTACTGCCTTGCACGTTTCCCAAAAGAGTTGCTGGGCTATAGTTCTTGATTGACCTCGAGTGCGTTTCCTGTAACTTAATCAATGAACATTCCATAGATTTTTGTGACTAAATGAAACCATGCAAAACGATGGGAAAAGGAATAGAAGTACTCATGTAACACGCAGCGTTGACTGTGTGAATGAAGCTGATTTAATTGATAAACTAAATCACGTTTCTGCAACAGCCAGGCTTGGTGACTCACTCTCAACCATTACACATACCTATTTCGGTGACCAAACTCTATGAATCAAGCAGAAACAAATCAGAACTTAACACATAATATACACAGTGCATGGAAATATTTGTTCCTTCTATCAGTTAGTCTGTGTAACATAGGTTACAGGAATACCGTATGACTAATTTCCATAATATGGATAAAAAATCATTTGAAAGAATGTCTTCAGCACAAAATGTTGTTACATGCTGGGGCGAGGGTCAAAAGGTTCCCAGCAAATTACTAAATTTTGATCACCCCAACACGCACATGGGGGAGCGTAGCTTACAAATGGGAGAGGACCGCGACCTTAGTGTCTATATTCAGATGAAGGCGTGAGGATTTTTGACAAAATACACAAATATCACGTCACACACAAAACCTGTAATTTATTGATAAAACACTTGGTGGCTCTACATTACACTTAGGGAAACAAAGAATGAGGGGAGATGCCTCGCAGTCGAGGACTGGCCACACGCGACCTACTTCTTACACACTCACACACAAAGGAGGTGACACTGACACATTCAAGTAACCCTAGCCATATATTCCCGCTCTCTAACCCTGTCTAGGCAAGCTAGCTAGCTAGGGCTGGCGGGAACTTCAAACAAAGCCTTCTCTCTGGCGTGGTCCGCGCCAAAGGAGAAGGCTCTTTCAGCCGAAAGAAATAATCTAAGTCACCTAATAATACTGTCGACAATGCAACACAATAATGCGTCTGGTATGACAATGCTTACTGAAACCCCATATCATATGCAGTTATATAAAAAGGAAAGAAAAATTATTATTGTTATTATTATTAGCCTTCACTAACAGTAGGGGATATAAAACCTGTGGCATTATCAACATAAACAAATTGCTGCCAATTGCAGGATGTCAAACAGAAACAATACAAAATTGGTTACATGCATTTATAAACAGAAAACCACCTAGTTATAATAACATAATTCAGCGAACAAGCTAGCACCTTTACAGTTTTTTATAAACTTAGTATCGAGTATCGATGCTCAGAAATCAGTATCGGCATCAAGTATCGATAAACAGTGGTATCGTCCTATCGTTACTTTAAACCTAACCTCCAAAGATTCAAAGAATACCCTTAACCTATCTGCTTCTCCATGAATTTAAAAAAAAAATTAAACGCTGCACTATGCCTTTCAACTTTATTCATTCGTCTGATATGATGTTGGTTAGGAGGAACATGTAATCCAAAAGATTAACTGAATGCACCCAAGACACTTCTGACCTGTATAGAAAAAGAGACGCTGGATACCCAACATTCCCTGGCAGCTCACTGTCTCCAGCTGTTCCTGGCAATGGATTGATGGAACGTTAATATTTATCGTGATCCAAACCTCAACAAGCCAAGCGAAACGAAAGCTTACTAAACCCTATTTCTTATAACCTTACCCCGCTGGTATGTACTCTTTCGCGCTGCCTTTCCTTTCACTTTCCCTTGACTGGCTAATGTACACCGTTGAATGGCGATGTATGACAAACAAGCCCTGTGCAATGGCGATAAAAATAGTCCTGATAGATGCACTATCTTTTGTAATCCTGAGAGTAAAGTTTAAACCAAATGATCTATTTATTTGTTGATAAGAATTTACGTGCATTTAAGTTCCAATGCATTAACTGTGATGCATAATATATTTGATATATTACGTACCTATATGTACCGGATGAGTCTTCTCAGTCCCGGCGCTGTACAGGCTATGCCGTAAACACTGTCCGCTGCATCGCGTCGTATCAATTTCGGCCGAAATGAATGCTTTGCACCACTAAGCGTGCAGTAACTTGCACTCGTAGCGCATCAGGTGCGCGTTGGCCTTCAATGGTGCAGGTCCTAGGTTCAAATACTGCCACTTAAAGGTACTTTTTATGTTTAGTACGAAAACTGATAGTTTGGCATGAAAGTGTCATTTCACTTAATTAGTTTAATTATGTGAATTTCATTAAAACACAAAGTGTTACTTGTTAGAATATGCTTCAATGAACACCATAAAGAAACGCAACAAATGAATAAAACACTCATTTATTCGCAGGCGTGATTTGAACTTGCGATCTTCAGCACGACTTCACAGCATGTTAACCATTGCGCTACTAGAGCACGTTTATGAGCACCACCGTAGACCTAATCAGCGGGCTGGTGAATGCGGTGTGAGCACCTGCATTTCGCATCGTCTGTAAAATTAAGGGTTGTCAAGTTGCCAATCCGCAGGATAAGAAGACTCACGCGGCATATACAGAGTGTTTCAGAAAAACTTTTACAAACTTCGGGAATGGGTTCCTTACACCACAAGAAGGAAAAAAGTTCATATGAACATATATCCCATAATCATTTGTTTTCTCGGTACACTTATAACACACAAAACTCATAATAAATGCTCGAAATGTCCTCCTCTTGCTTCTATGCATGCCTGTACTCGTCGAATCATGGAATGTTGCACCCTGTCAAAAACTCTGGGATGGTATCGAATGGTTTCGCAGGCTTCCATAACACGTCGATGAAGCGTTTCTGCATCCGGGATGGCTGCTCCATAAACCAATGATTTAAGATGCCCCCAGAGGTAAAAATCCACAGGATTGAGGTCGGGAGAACGTGCAGGCCATGGAACTGGTCCTCCTCTGCCTATCCATCGGTCATGGTAGATACCAGTGAGTGCATCTCGAACAATGAGACTAAAATGTGCCGGAGCCAGGCATTTATCACATTTATCAGCAAGGCGACGATAAACAGCGACAAAGGCTGGGTGACTCGGTTGTCTTCGGTCTGGAAACTCCATCTCATAGAGCCGTGCAGCCTCGCGTATTACCATCGCGCGACCAAACTAAAAAGCATGTCTGCCTGTTCACGAAATGAATATCCAGCAATGGTGGAACGAAACACGTGCAGTTAACTCACATGTACACAATTGAAACATTGAAGACAGACTAATGACAAACGTTAACAAGTCTCCATGACAACACTTCACCATCTACCGTATGTAGTACAATGGGTCAACGCCTTCTATGAGTGCATAGAGAAATGAAGTTTTGAGGTTGAACCCCGAAGGCCGTTGAACTCACACTTTAATTGAGACAGGAATAACACGAAAACCAAGGATTATGGGACATATGTTCATATGAACTTTTTTCCTTCTTTTGGTATGAGGAACCCATACCCGAAGTTTGTAAAAGTATTTCTGAAACATCCTGTATATTCATACGGTTATGAAAATGTAAATTTGACAATTCTCTTCGAGTATGTTAAGATAAATGGCCATGTTAAATCAAGAACTAGTTTGCGTCGCACAACAACCTATTCTACGACGTTAGCCAATGAGAAGTTACTAGTGCACGTGACAGTTAAGAGATATGGGGCAAACTCATATGAAACATAGTTTAGTCCAGTTAATGAACTAATGTCAATGAGCACTCGCAAAACAACAAGAAATGGGGTGTACCAGGATAACGTGCAGCCTCTTCTGTTAGGTTGATTTGCTGTGTCAGTGGGGCATCAGAAGTTTTCACATGTTTCTCGAGTCTGAAGCAGGCACAGTGCTAGAGGGCTTGGCACACATACGCGCATGAGGAACTATTACGATTTTTCACGCGGCCCTGAACACTTCGCGTGACTGCGTCGTGTAATACGCCATTACAACCACCCCAGTCTAGCTCACCATATCCTGCACCAGCCTACCACATTCGATGGCAATGAAATTTGCCTGGCTGTATCGATGCTAGCTTTCCCATTACCTGTGTCTATTTTCCGATGCTATTTATTATCCAAGCAAACAAGGGCATTTAGCTCCGATCATACAACACAGGGCATTTGCAGTCAGTTCCCTTGAGAACATTAACACCACCTCCCCAGCGAGTATACTGCATGGACTAGGGATGATTAAAGATCATGCAAGCTAAGAGCTAGCAACGTCTTAAAAAATGTTATGCGTTACATTTACATGACTTTCTCTATTCTCTGTCGCTTATTAGTCGGTATACAAATTATCCTTATGACAGTTTATTTTTCTGCCTACGTCATTTTAATCGAGACAAACCTAGTAGCTACGTTACATATTTTGTTATAGATACAAAGGGAATAGCAATGGTAAAATGTTTCATACGCTATATACTGACCTTACAATTCCACACTCTTTCCACGATATCGCGAGAAACAGCTGAAAATTGAAAGTGTGTCCAAGTATTGAAGAATTCGAATCACTAATAACGGATATCTCGGAAATGGATGTCATAAAAAAGTTAGTGAAATAAATTGCGTGCTTTAAAGAGAGATACATTTTTTGTGTAGTACCTTTTCGTCTGTCGCCTAACATTTACCAGCTGTGCAGGATTATATAAGTGTCCTTCCGAATGAAGAGGACTTCACAGGCTATTCCCAGAAAATTCAAGATGTACGTTTTATTTGTCACGTAAATATCTTTAATACAGGATAGTTTAATCAAAACCGTTAGAGCTATTTTTCAGAAAATCAAAACATTCGAAAAATGTTCCATAAAGAGTGTAGTTTGGGGTGGGGAATTTTCCTTAAAACTTCGTACCATATTTTTGGAAGACCCTGAACTTAAATGCCAAGTTCGGTACTTATACGTACATTTTTCTAAAAATGCTTTTTTTGGATTCAGGGACCTCTAAACATCTATTTCTTGTGAAATTTCTGTATCAAAAGTTTGGTTGGAATGCACCACTTCCTCTCCCTACAATGTATGTAATAGAAAGGGCATTAAAGAGACTCATTTGTTAGCTCATGTATAATATAGTGATCGTGAGTGTTTTCTACATGTACAGAGATAAACAAATTAGTAAACAGATAGTTGTAGCCTATTTTAACTACTTAGGCAGTGCTGTATCTACAAGTACAACACACACATGCTCAAAACAAAATAAATACGTTGAGCTATATTTGTGGAACCATAAGCAGAAATTGCAAACAGAAAGCAAGGAAATCAACAACACTAAAACTTTATAAAATAGTAGCAGTAGCGACTTTCTGTATGGAGGCGTGCGTGTCATTGAAAAAAAAGAAAGAAAGAAAGAAAAAGGACAGGAGGAATGAGATTTCTAGGATCAATAAAATGCTGCAAAATTACAGAGAAAATGAATACAGCTATATAGATGCATAAATAGTGCTAAACAAAAATTGATACACAATAAACCAAGATGACCGATAGATTTAAATAGAAAGGCGGATGGCAGAACACTCCAGGTAATATTGTGACGTGTAAGTGTGTGTGTGTGTGTGTGTGTGTGTGTGTGTGTATTGTCACGCCAGACAATGTGAGTGTAACGCATCAGATATTTTGTTTTCTCTCATGGTCAAGCAAAGAAAATGGAATTTCAAAGTCATCACATAGCCACAGGCTTTTTAAAAATTTGACTATCGCACTTACTGAATACTGCAGAAGTGAAGTGTAAGTTCAAAGCTTATTAGATTAAAAACAAAATTATAACTCCAATTATTCATTTATAATAACATTTATATGAGCCATAATATAATCCTAGGCATAATTTTATTTATTATTTCAGAAATTTTTTGTATAATCTTTTTTAAGCTTTTTTATCATAGAAGATTCAAGAAGTGAATATATTACACTTTTGTAGGAATATTTTGTAGAAGAGTGAGAAGAGAAAGTCATTTGAATGCACATCAGACTTTTATACTATAGTAACAGGAATCGGTAATATTATATTACTTGAGATTTGGATATTAGATGTGTTGAACACAGTCCACAGTCAAGAGTAAACAGCATACGAAAACACGTGTAACAGAAATGTTAATACTCAAGATTTATAAAAGATATAATAAAAGCTCAAGATTTGTCTCTATTACGATGAAAACTGTATGTGATTCACACTGCCTCATGGTTCAATGTAACCCACACTTTCTTAAACAACCTATTAGGGCAGCTTACGACACATACTGCTCTTTCTAACATACAAACAAAGCATTAGAACCGACATGGCAGTAACATCATGATCAATATGATGAAAGGAAACTGAATAATCTAATAATGTAAAAACATGTGCTATGCTGTAGTTGGCCGCAGTAGATAAGAGCCAGTAACACTTCTAAAACGACGCCCATTTGTTACTGCGACCAAAGCGTATTGAAATACGCTCTAATGGCACCAAATCCACTTCATTATCGAAAGCACGCTACAGCTTATCTAATCGTCTCCCATTGCAGATGTGCTTTACTGTGATATAGCGCACTTTGTCGACTGTCAGAACTCCATTCCATTATTTACTTCTCTCCTTGTCGGAGTGCTGTGCTGCATTCCGAGAAATCGCTGTGATATTTACTGTGTGTACTCTCCACTCTCTCCACCTTCAATCTGTCCGCGCATCAAACGGCAGGGGAGTGAGAGGCAAGTGGTCACAAATTTTACATTTGTCTTTGTATGCGGGGAGATTTAAATAACTCTCATATGGCTATGAGGTTTACCTATTCATACCCTTAGCACTAGCAGAGTGATTGCCATTTTCTAGAAAGAATATTTATGTTAATTTAATGTTGTGTACTCTAAGTGTACAACTCATATTTGGAGGTAGGTCCCAGCTTCGATCACCGGTAACCGCCTACTCCAACCCATGGGTATTTCGCGGTTTCCCCGGGTCGCTAGGGAGATGGTTCCTCTTCTATCATGACCTTTCTATCCTTAATTTCCTGTACTTACGAGGGCAGTCCTAGAAGTTTTTGAGTTATGGTGTTCACAGACACACACACGGACATTTTCCAAAAATGCTTTATTTGAATTCAGGGGTCCTCAAAACATGTACTTCGGTGCAATCTCGGTATCGAATCTTTGAGTGGCATGCAATATTTCCCCTACTTACGAGGGGCACTATTTATATTTTGAGCCTAATAATTAAAACAATGTAATTTCTGATTGAAAACTGCTTTATTGGTTTCCAAAATATACTCCTTTATGATCAATACACTTTTGCATCCCTTTGAGCCATTTGTCAAAGCATTTATTCCAGTCTTCCAATTTATTCTTGATGTTCGGGAACAAATAGAAGTCATTGGGTGCCAAATTACAACTGTATGGCGGATGATCCATCAATTCGCTGTTTTGAGCCTTCAAATACTCTGTTGTTAGACGAGATGTGTGTGCGCTCGCATTGTCTTGATGAAGAACGATCCTACGGTTCTTGTTGGTTTTCCTTACTTCACCGAAGACTTCCGGCAAACAAATGGTTGTGTACCATTCCGCATTGACCATTTTACGCTCCTCTAAAGGCACTGTTGCCACATGGCCAGTTTTTCTGAAAAAACAGTCGACCATTTGCTTCGAAGTGCTTCGAGTGCGAACAAGTTTTGCTGGATTTGCTTCACCTTGAAAGATCCATACAGTCGACAGCTGTTTACGTTTCGGTTCATACGCATATATCCATGATTCGTCACCTGTTCGTCATCTTATATACGTCTTTAGAGGGAACGCCATTGATTTTTCCTGAGCATTTTTGTACACCAATCTACACGAGCATCTTTTGAGATTGAGATTGAGATTATGTGGGATCCAACGTGAGCAAACCTGTTTGATGGCTAAATAATCATGCAATATTTTATATATGCTGGTGGAACTAATTCCTAGGGTTGCCTCAATCTCACAATATGTCGCATGCCGATCTTTCATTATTAGGTTTTGCACAGCATCAATGTCTTCTGGCACAACAACTGATTTTGGACAACCTTCACGAACTTTATCATTGAGCGGCCACGATTAAATTTGTTATATAAATTCGTTAATTCGTTTCGCAGTGGCAAAGGATGGAGCTTCGTCGCCAAAAGTCGAAGTTAGTTGATCGATGCACTCTTGTCTTGATAATCCCCGTCGAAAGTCTTAATAAATCATTGCACGAACATTTTCACGAGTTAATTCCATGTTTTTGTTGACACACAATTTTCAAGCTAGTGTAAACAAAACAAATGACGCTCTATTGACAAATTGTTTGAAGTAGATTATGGTAAAAAATGTCAAACTTTCCATTGGAAACGTCAGATGGCACCTACAACATTCAGGGTTGCCAAGGCTCAAAATATAAATAGTGACCCTCGTACTATATGCAGTAGAGAAAGCAAAAAGCACCTTTCTTGCCTTCATCTACTTGGTAGCTGACTGTTCTAGTGATGCGATATTGCGGTCAATCAGCTTATGTTATTGGTCACTGTCATGACAACAAATTCAAACGTTGAATTGTCAATCCCTTTCTAGCTTTAATCTCCTTATATTCTTAACTCTCGTTTCTCTTTGCTCTTTGCTAATACGCAATCAACTAAATGGGACGCGGCCATTTAGCAGCAAATATTGCTACGAGCTATACTTTATTTTCAAACACAAAGTAGGTTTATGGTTGAGGGGAAAGAGGAGGTATGCGCGGTAGTTTGAACAGTGTTGCCACATTGTATCTCCTAGAAACCTTCAGTTTATGACAACACTCGTTAATTAATATCAGAATAATCACATTAATTGGAGTTCCCTTGTGTATAACGCCGTCTGATACTCCAAAATTGGAAATGCCTTATCTATAATAGTGTTGTAGGATCTATCTATCCATTTACTTGGTGCGGTTTCGCTAACGATCTGTTCGAACTTTCGTGGCTATGACACTGCGCGGCTTTTGCAATTCTAGTAAGTTTCTGGATTCTGAATATATATCTTCAGTGCTTTAGTGCATTGGAAGTATTCCATAGTCGAAGACTATTATTGGATTAGTTAACATTACATTCTAGAGAAAACTGATTACTCGAGGCATTCCGCAAAACTCGTCGTTTCTTGGGTCGAAAGTGCTGCGGCATAAGTTGCAGTAGAGTACTCAATGAGACTGGTCGGGTTAAGGTATGAAACTGGTAATGTTGCAGTTTAGATAATAATACTTTTTATTAAATGTTTATTTAAGATCGTTTTGAATACACGTTATCATAAAATACATTATAATATACATACTCTATGTGATCAAAAGTATCCGGACACCCCACAAACATAGTTTTTCATCTTAGGTGATTGTGATGCCACCTACTGCCTGGTACTCATTATCCGCGACCTCAGTAGTCATTTTGTGTCAGAAGTCTGTACGCGAGATTTCCACACTCCTAAACATCCCTAGGTCCACTGTTTCTGATGTGATAGTGAAGTGGAAACCTGAAGGTACATGCGCAGCACAAAAGCGCACAGGCCGACCTCGTCTGTTGATTGACAGGGACCGCCGACATTTGAAGAGGGTCGTAAAGAGTAATAGGCAGACATCTATCCAGACCATCACACAGGAATTCCAAACTGCATCTGGATCCACTCCAAGTACAAGGACAGTTAGGCGTGAGGTGAGAAACCTTGGATTCCATGGTCGAGCGGCTGCTCATAAGCCGCACATCACGGAGGAAAGTGCCAAACGACGCCTCGCTTGGTGTAAGGAGCACCATTCAACATTAAACGATTGAACAGTGGCAAAACGTTGTGTGGAGTGACGAATCACGGTACACAATGTGGCGATCCGATGGCAGGGTGTCGGTATGGCGAATGCCCGGAGAACGTTATCTGCCAAGGTGTGTAGTGCCAACAGTAAAATTCGGAGGTGGTGGTGTTATGGTATGGAGGGGACTTGCACCCCTTGTTGTTTTGCGTGACACGATCACAGCGCAGACCTACATTGATATTTTAAGCACCTTCTTGCTTCCCACTGTTGAAGAGCAATTCGGGGATGGCGATTGCATCTTTCAACACGATCGAGTACCTGTTCATACTGCACGGGCTGTGGCGGAGTGGTTACACGACAATAACATCCCTGTAATGGACTGGCCTGCACAGAGCTCTGACTTGAATCCTATAGAACAGCTTTGGGATGTTTTGGAACGCCACTTCGTGCCAGGCCTCACCAACCTACATCGATACCTCTCCTCACTTCCACACTCTGAAGAATGGGCTGCCATTCCCCAAGAAACCTTCCAGCACCCGATTGAAAGTATGCCTGCGAGAGTGAACGCTGTCATCAAGGTTAAGGGTGGGGCAACACCATATTGACTTCCAGCATTACCGATGGAGGGCGCCACGAACTTGTACGACATTTTCAGCCAGGTGTCCGGATACTTTTGATCGCGTAGTGTATCTATTTAAAACAAAATTTATATCCGTTGTTGTATATTTGAATTTTTCAACACTTTGACAGTTTTTCTCTACCACAAACCTAGTTTGTGTAATGGAGCCAGTTTTGCAAACGTATATCTCGATTAACATGGCGTAGTACAGACATAAGCCTCTGTATGAATAGTTTGTAGAAGCTAATAGAAATAAACGATTGCGGTTAGAAAATATGTGAGTATAACAACCCTTTCCAGCTGTTTTCCCTATTCTCTGAAAGTCTTTTATATCTTTCGGATACGTACGGGTTAACCCATTTCGTGCATTCACTGTCTGATATAACCTATACGTTAAAAATAGAAGAAAAGAAGAGAAAGAAAAAGAAAGTAACAATGCTCGTTCCTTGCAGCTTCCAAAAGCTGGATAATCCAAGCAATTCTTAGAATTAAAAGCAATTTCAGAGTCTTGTGTTTTGAACACATGTTTTCAAATAATCAAGATGTGTAAAAGAACAAGTAATTAACATTCTTACTCATTCCGAAGCATAGTTATGCAAATAAATTCGAGTTTGTTTCGCCCCCTTTCGGTGCGGTATTATGGGGGATGTGGGGATCTGATGCTACGCTACTGCGAGAGAGCAAAGGTTTATTTAATTAATTCTGTTCAATGGATTCGAAAAACCCTAGAGAGTGACAGTGTGTGACTAAACTATTTAAAAGGTATTATATCTTCCGTACAAACATCGCAATGCTTTGCTTTTGTTGAGCAAACCGCTACATATTCATAGTACTGTGCTTTATCGTCACTTTTCTTGTTTTCTGATTGATGTTTTGTTTGCGATGAACGAGATGTGAAATGCAAATCCTAAAAATAAAAAGCAATTTAACAAAAAGCGATATAGGTAGAGGGAATGTCCGGAATCAGGAAAAGTGGAAAATAACGCTGTGTGCAGATAGACTAGTGTCATGTGACGCGATGTGACACTTCTGACATGCCGCTGTCTCAACTTTCTTTTGACTTCGTAACAGAATACGTCGTTCCCAGCGTCTCCAAAGATATTAGGCACGAAAGAACAAGACAGACAATGGCAGAAGAAATAAACTTCCATTTCTAGTTCTTCCTCCCGAGAACAACTTTGTTCGCCCATTGCTTTACCATTAGCGATCTCATTTCTAGAAAGTTCTCTCTTATCTAAGAGGTGAAGAGCTGTTACGAGAAAACTCGAAACGTTGTGCCCTGTGATCAACGACGTCAGCAACGACCCTGGTGCCTTTGGCTGCGGAATGTTTTATTTTCTGTTTGCAAGATCGGTTGACACACATGGAACCTAGATACCTTGGTACGAATACTGTGTGTATACTTTGCCTACATCCGCAACTCTGATATAAGAGTAAATATTTAAACAAGAAAAAATTGTAAAACCTGGAAACAGAAAAAAAATAATTAAATGCAATATCGAGAATCACTTTTCCATCCATTTACAAAACTGAAGTTGTCTCTTGCATAACTTGTGCAGAGAATCTTAAAAATGGATAATTTAATATTCTGCACGTAATTACCGATGGTGAAAATGTTAGTTAAACTCTGACCTCTGTTTCCACCGTATATTTACTGTACCCATTATTGAAAGTTAAAGTTAACCTGCAAAGTCTTCAGTGTGACCAACTTGGTTTTCAAATCACATGGCAATTATACCCTTGGAATTTGCACATGTTTAATAACTCGACTTGGTTTGATTAGGTTTTACTTTTCATTATGTCGTTTCACATGATTAATTTCTCATGGCGCTGGCATTATCTGTTCATAATACAAATCATCATACTTCAGTTCATCGCAGTTCGTTGTGTAGTTAACCTATGCGTTATATTCGCAGCTTTCTTTGATCTAAAACGCTAGTCTTTTATCTAACCTATATAAACATTCAAAGGCGGAAATTATGAATTGAGAAGAAACTGAAATGGAGGTGAAATTAATTACTGAAGCAGCAGAAAGAATGATACTAGAAGTACCTACCCCAAAAAATCCAAAAAGAAATCTGATGTAGCATTTAATCGCTTCATTGCCTGGTGTAAGACAAAAGATGGTGAAAATAATTTCACTGCAAATGACTGCTAGCAAATCAACAAAACATCAAAACATCTGACATCGCTTTTTAAACGTCATTTCTCTTGTTTCTAGAATGCGTTCTAAACGCCACATTTGTTATTTTCAGGAATTAATATATTACTGACATTTTAGAAATTCGAGCGCTGTCTAAAAAATGGTATATGCCACATGTTTAAAAACCATAGGCCTTAGTTTAGCAAAACATTCCTACTCGCAGAATAAAACCCTACTTTTGCCCCTTGTATCATAATCTACTATTTTCATATGCAGTTGGATAAAGGTGGATGCTGGTGGGTAAAAGTTTTCATTACTTTTGATTTTCTCAAAAATGGCTCTGACAATTTTGATTAAAATACCGTATTTTTAAGATATTTTGATGTCCACGCTAAGGATCCGGGACAATTTAAGAGTGATGCATACTGTGCCTTGAGTAGAATGGAGTGAGGTGGCGCATTGGGGTTTGTTTACCTATGTGTCCGTGTACAATCCGCTTCGTGACTGGAGGTACAACACACTCATGCCGATGTATGTATCCTACTTAATTTTGCACTATCACTAGGCTTTACTGCTTACAGTACTAAATAAGGCAGTGCATTGGCCTCTTTGCATCACCAGTACTATGTTTACGGAACTCTGTAGTAAGATTGCTCATACATTGGTTGCTAAATTGTCCCGGATCCTTAGCCTGTTCATGACAAATACAATGTAAAATGTGAATTTACTGGGAAGTCCTGTGAAGCTCTCTTTATTCTAAGTGGCTTTTTTATTATGGTAAAAGAGATAGACAAAATCTTACTATACAAAGGTTGAGGTCTGGTTATAGAACACAATTTATATCAAATATTTTTGTGATATTTAACATATAGACTCTATGTGATCAAAAGTATACGGACAACCCCACAAACATACGTTTTTCATCTTAGGTACATTCTGCCACCTACTGTTGGTACTCATTGTCCGCGACCTCAGTAGTGATGGACATCGTGAAACAGCAGAATGGGACGCTCCGTGGAACTCACGGACTTCGAACGTGGTCAGGTGATTGGGTGTAACTTGTGTCAGAAGTCTGTACGCGAGATTTCCACACTCCTAAACATCCCTAGCTCCACTGTTTCTGATGGGATAGTGAAGTGGAAACGTGAAGGGACATGAACAGCACAAAAGCGTACAGGCCGACCTCGTCTGTTGACTGACAGAGACCGCCGACATTTGAAGGGGGTCGTAAAGAGTAATAGACAGACATCTGTCCAGACCATCACACAGGAATTCCAAACTGCATCAGGATCCACTCCAAGTACTATGACAGTTAGGCATGAGGTGAGAAACCTTGGATTTCATGGTCGAGCGGCTGCTCATAAGCCACACCTCACGCAGGAAAATGCCAAACGACGCCTCGCTTGGTGTAAGGAGCGTCAGTCAAAATTACACGATTGAACAGTGGCAAAACGTTGTGTGGAGTGACGAATCAGGTACACAATGTGGCGATCCGATGGTAGGGTGTGGGTATGGCGAATGCCTAGTGAACATCATCTGCCAGGGTATGCGTGCCAACAGTGAAATTCGGAGGTGGTGGTGTTATGGTGTGGTCGTGTTTTTCCTGGGGGGGGCTTACACCCCTTGTTGTTTTGCGTGGCACGATCACATTGATATTTTAAGCACTTTCTTGCTTCCCAATGTTGAAGAGCAATTCGGGGATGGCGATTGCATCTTTCAACACCATCGAGCACCTGTTCATACTGCACGGGTTGTGGCGGAGTGCTTACACGACAATAACATCCCTGTAACGGACTGGCCTGCACAGAGTCCTGACTCGAATTCTATAGAACACCTTTGGGATGTTTTGGAACGCCGACTTCGTGCCAGGCCTCATCGACCTACATCGATACCTCTCCTCAGTTCCGTACTCCGTGAAGAATGGGCTGCCATTCCCCAAGAAACCTTCCAGCACCTGATTGAAAGTATGCCTGCCAGAGTGAACGCTGTCATCAAGGCTACGGGTGGGCCAACACCATATTGACCTCCAGCATTACCGATGGAGGGCGCCACGAATTGTACGTCATTTTCAGCCAGGTGTCCAGATACTTTTGATCACGTAGTGTATCTTGTCCAAATACTTTTACTTTTTTCAAGTGGTAAGTCGCTATTCATTTTTTTACGTTATTATGCAAGAGGCATGGAATTTAAAAGCTATCCCATAGCGATCAGCATTTCAAAAATCTACCACTTTAGCCTACTATATTCTTCTTAAACCTACAGGGAGGTGTAAATGTTTGGTAATGATAGCTTATCTCCATTAACAAGACGTAGAGAGCCCCCGTTCGAGTCCGGGAGAGTTACCAGGATGTTTTTTCAGGGGTTTTTCCTTATTCTGAGAAGACAAATGTCGGGTAACTTTAAGCTCTATGGTGCCCCGGGCTCAATTGAGCATCATTTCACTCATTTCATTCATGTCTGATATGACGTACCAGGTTAAAACATCTTAAACTTAAAAAAAGAAGAAGAAACTTAGTTTGCAAAAGAGTGAGTAGAAAAACTCTAGTTAAAGCAACGCATCAGATTTTTTTATTTAACGACAGATTGAAGCAGCTGGTTCTGAGGTGTGTTTTGTTGGGCACACTTGAAGATACATGGATATTACAGTTTAATCTTTTCTCTTAAAGCCCTAATCATCAGACAGTGTTTCGTATTATTGCGTGTGTCTTCCATCATGCGACTTTGTGTTCTAATGTCTAAGTGCTGAGATTTTCAGAAGCGAACCGCGAGTGTTTCTTTCTACGAACGCACCAACGAACATGGCATGGAGTCTTCATCAGCAGACGGGAAGTAGCTCGCGTGTCAGAACACAGTTTCTTATTGTTGCTGTTAGGAGGTTCGTCAGTACGACACGCTCCACCTGTCTTTCGTGTCCAACTGAATCGCAAACAAGTCGCCAGGCTGCTCACTAGGCCAGAACAAACAATTCCATTGCTCTCTCTTTCTCTGTTTACCCAACAAGACCGGAAAGGTGTACTACACCCCATCAACTGTTATTCTTATGTCTAGCTGATGATAAGGGCACTAAGGTTGTCATTTATAGCAGGAACAAGAACTCATATGTCTCAAGATGATCCTGAATTAAACTTGTTGTTTCACAACGTCATCGTTGCTTTCCACCAATAAATTTCTTCAGATGAAGAAACAGATGAAAATCACTTGGTGCCAAATCCGGACTGTTGTGAAACAAAAAGTGCAGACTTGGCTTCCATCATAGGCGGCATCAGTTTTTGACAAAGCCATACAAAACCTGGTTTTCCGTTACGACCAGTGCCACTATGCGAAGAATAGTGTAAGGTAATGAATGATAATGAAGTATTTAAAAATACGGTTATGTTATTTTTTCAAAAAGTTATCGTACTTACTTTAAAAACACGCCTCATAATTTCCATGGCCTTCGGAACAATTCCTTGTACTTGAACCATAATGTTATTTAGTTTATGTTGACGTCGTTATCTTTACACAGCCCTGCCCTCTTTGTCTTGTGTTGTAATATTATAGCATCAAATGTAGCCAAGTAACGCTATTAAATATAAATGCTTTGCTTTCGAATTTAAGTTCAGGCATCGATTGAGGAAAATATTGTATGCTTAAATTTCATCTAATCCAACGTTTATTGAGGGGTCGGTGTGCAGAGCGGAAAATGTTTCCCCATAATGAGCATTTTAATATGCGAAGGTTCGTCAGTATATATCGAAATATTACTCTGCAATTTTCACTGTGTTAGCGGGAACATCCCACATAGTCACCACATGGCCATATAAAATATTCAGGCACAATCTATTACAGAGCGCAAATATATTAAAAAAATTACCATTTTTCTGCCTCACATTGGTTACAAAGAGACTGCACAATGCATTTATTGAGTGCTCCTTTTTGTATTGTCATTATTATTATTATTATTATTATTATTATTATTATTATTTCGTTCGTGAATTTCTTCAGCAAAGATGATGGCTACTATAAGCTTCAACAGCTTTCAACGACGAATAGAAGTTTTTTTTCTGAATACTAGTTTTATAAAGTAATAACAAAATAACTATAATATGCTTCAATTGAAAGTTGCAAAAGAAGTACAGTTTTTTATTATGAAACCAGCAGTGCCCACAGATCTCTCGCGTTATCGGTGTGAGACTCCTGTGTGTTTGTTTATTAACATTTCCCAAATTGTATTAAATTCTTTTCCCAGAGGAATGATACAAATTAAAATAGGTGTAAGTTTTGTATTAATACAAGGTGAATGTTGAAACCAGACTCACGTGGATTAAAGGTTATAATATGATTATTCCGACGTTTAGTACTTACTGCAGCAGAAAAAAAAGTAGTGGCAAAACACACAGCTATGCCCTAGTTATCTCTTATCTTCTGAATTTTTTTCCTCCCGCCCTTCCTTTATATCTTGTACATTATGTGTGTTAAACACGATCCTTCTTTTTCTGAACACCACACTATGGGAACATATGTAATTAATTAAAAAATATTTTACTCGTATGCTAGCAAAGTTAAACCAGAATTAAATGATTAATAAAAGCTCTTTTTAATAGTCTGGGAAGTATTGTATTCCACCCAACAATTAGATACCGAGATTTCACCGAAAATGTATGTTTTGAGGTCCCCTGATCCCCCCAAAAATCTGATGTGTTACACTCACATGACTTTCTCTACTCTTGTACAAACTATTTTAACAAAATCTTATTCTCCATCTATTTCATATTAATCGAGATAAACATTTGCATAAACGATCTTTTGGCATGCAAAGAGAATTACATTTTACACATAGCGACCAGTTCTGAAAATATTTAACCATCGCTTAAGGCCTACTATGTTCCCCTTGTTTTATATTTGCAAGGGCAATATAAGCACAGACATATCTCTTAATAGCTGGTTGCTATGTGCAGCACCATTCTGATTGCCACAGATTAATACTCTTTGCATATCCAAGAAAAAAAATGAATAAGGAATTCCCATTTGAGAAAATAAGTATTGAAAAATTTAAGGGAATAACAAGCAATATCTCGAAAATGGTTCACTCAAAAAAAAATGTTATGACATAAATTGTGTATTTTAACGCGATCTACATTTTTTGTGTGGTATGTTTTCGTCGCTTAACGTTTACCAGATATACAAGATTCTACAAAATTCCTTCCAAATGAAGAGGACTTCATAGGCTATTCTCAGAAAATTCAGGATATACATTTTATTTGCAGTGTTAGTAGTTTTAATATTTTTGTGTTTAGAAAATAAAAAATTTCGAAAAACTGTTCCATGTAAGGAACTCTTTGGGGTGGGGGGATTTTATTGAAAACCTTCATGTCGCAACTTTGGTAGTTGCTGAATCCAAATACCAAGTTTGGTGTTTATCCAACTTTTCGTTTTTGAGTTATGCTGTTCCCATACACACACAGATACAGACACACAGCCCTTTTTCTAAAAATGTCTTTTTTTGGATTGGGGTGCCTCTAAACATGTATTTCCGGTAATATATCGGTATCAAAATCTTGGGTAGAGTTCAATACATTCTCTGCCTACTATGCACGTCGTAGTGAAAGTCAAAATTTGTGGATACTTTTGTTATTTAACATTCTTCACAAAATGCAATGGTCCGCAATATATTAGAAGTTTAATACACTATATAAGCCTATTCTCCAAATGAGGCTTATGGTATAGTATACTCGTATACAAAGTTGCAGTGTACTTGGTTTAGAAATGGTAACGGAGTTACATGATGTCTATGTTATCACACCTCTGAGAATCAAAGCACGTTCAAGGCTGTGGCCCGTTGAAACATATCCGCAACTTTCTTGTAAAATCAATACCTTTCTCACAATTTTCAATTCAACTCCCCGTAAATTTGTAATTTGCGTGTAATTGTGTCGTGCAAACGCGACCAACGTCTAGTAGGCTGGTCGAAAGGAGGCCGTAGTTGAAAAGCAATGCATACAAGACAGGTTAAAGAGCGCGTACAAACAGGAGTTATGGAAAGCTTCACAAATAATTGCTAGTTCTACGGAGACACGAAAGTGGGAACCTTAAATCAAGATAGAGGACAGCAAAGTCCATGCAGCATCATCGAACCACGGAATAACTTAGACCTAGAAGTCAATCTAAAAAAAAGAAGTGATATGATACATTCACATGACTTTCTCTACCCTCTATCGTTTAATAGTGAGTATACTAACTATTCTTACCAAAACGTATTTTTTTATCTGCTACGTTTTAATTCAAATAAACCTTTGCAGAAATAACTACATTACACATTTCGTTATAGATACAAAAAGAACAGCGATAGTCAAATGTTTAAGAACTGGACGCCATACTGCTTCGATGCAATCGCGAGAAATAACTGAAGGACTTTAAAACAATAACCAAGTAATCAACAATTCGAACAATTAATAAGGGATATCTCACAAATGGCTTATGCCACAAAATAAAACTTATTTAAAATAAATTGACTTTCAAAGAGATCTACATTTTATGTGTAGTACGTTCTTGTTTATCGCTTAACTTTACCAGTTGTACAAGATAATACAAAACTCCTTCCAAATGAGGACGACTTCAAATGTTATTTCGAGAAAATTAAAGATTGAGGCGGTATTTTTAACACTTAAATAATTTCAGTCTAATTATATAATATATAAATTCAATAACAGCAATATGTGTATGTAACAATATATAAAAAGTGTATATTACAGTCACTGTATATGTTTATATTATTGTATGCATGTAATAATGTTATCTGAATGTAATTTAACTTTTAACCTATTATTCTCACAGCTCCTACATTATTAAATTACGTAATACATTCACATAACATTATTACATGTATACAATAATATAAACATATACAATGACTGTAATATACACTTTATATATATTGTTACATACATATATTGCTTTAAGGCGGGCTGTTATTGAATTGTATATTATATAATTAGGCTGAAATCATTTAATTGTTTAAAATACTGCCTCAAGATGTACACTTCATTTGTCATGTAAATATCTTTAAGATACGGTATTTTAATCAAAATGTTAGAGCAATGTTTTTAGAAAATAAAAATTTTCAAAAAACATGTTCCAAACAAAGGGTAGTTGGAGGTGCAGGGATTTTCTTGAAAATCTTCGTGTCGCATCCTTGTAAGGTACTGAAATGCCAAGTTTGGTACGTATCCAATTTATCGTTTTTGAGTTATGCTGTTCACACACACGGAGCTTTTTCTAAAAATGGCTTTTTTATTCAGGGGACCTCAAAACATATATTTCTGGTAAAATCTACACATTGAATTTTTTGGTGGAATACAACACCATACGCAGTAGAGAAAGAAAAAATACTGATAGTGACTGAAACCTCCCAACGATGTTTTGCAAACATTAATGAATCTTTAATTTATAATAAAAACGCTGTTTACATTTAGGAAGGTTCAGTATCGCACTGCTAGAGTATTGCTAAATGGATATATGTGTCAATTAAACCATGTTTTACAGAAAACAAGCTTCAGTTTCAGATCGACCATGCGTGGTCAGAACTAATTGCGAGGGCAAATGTATTTTCCAGAATGATTACACAGAACTTTTAATTTTATGTAAACTTTTAAATTTTATTTTCGGTTTAAAGCGTTTACTAACATCAAACCCGAAACGTTACCTTCTATTACCGCACCCGTTTTGTGTAGAATTTCTCAGCAATTTATTCACCAGTGCAAACGTAAAACGTGAATACTATTTCTCGTTCCTGACTGCTATAGTTTTGACTGAAATTAGTTTAATTACATATATTGCTTTAGGCCAGAGGTCAGTCTTGCGCGACAACACCGACACGGACACAAGAGACACGGAAGTAAGGCATTGCTGCGAGAGAAGAAGGCAGTAATGGTTGTAGAGCTCCTGTGCCGGTTGATAGCAGTTCGCTATTTTTATTTTCTCTACTACGTATAGTAATCAGGGGAAGTACTGTATTCCACCCAAAAATTCGATACCGAGATTTCACCGGAAATACATGTTTTGAGACGTCCTGAATCCCAAAAAAAAAACATTTTTAGAAACATGTCCATGTGTGTGTGTGTGTGTGTGTGTGTGTGTGTGTGTGTGTGTGTGTGTGTGAACAGCAGCACATTGCTTGTTATTCCCTTAAATTTTCCAATACTTATACTTTTTCTCAAATTGGAATTCGTTATTCATTTTTATCATGTCCTGGACATACAAAGAGAATGGAATGCACAACATAGCAACCACCTCTTAAAAGATTTGACTATCGCTTAAAGTCTACCAATTCCCCTTGCATCTACAAGAAAATTAGCAATAAGATTAACATGAAGCATATGGAGAATAAGCGTTTGTAAAAATAGTTTGTACAAGAGTAGAGAAAGTCATGTGAGTGTAACACATCAGATTTATACCATTGTTTTAGACTTGAGGTGAACTTTGGGTCGTGATATTAAATATGCAATCCGGCATTTACCTTTCGTAGGGAAACTTCTAAAACACCTGAATCAGATGGGTCGGGACCTCCCAAATGCGGGCCACAGACGTAGCCGCCCGGCCATCCCGCTCAGTTTTTTAAATACTGTTGCGAACCAAATGACATTTATATCAAATGCAATCCAGGCAATTGTGTTCGTAAATCCTTAACATTGTGTAAAGTGTTAATTTATCGGAGACTTCTGAGTGAACTGTACATCTATGTCACTGTTTCATACTTACTATTATATGAATTTATTAAATACAAGTATATTGTTATTGGATAAAGAATTTCAATACGGTAAATACATGCGCTGACTTGTACCTTGCTGTTTCGTTTGTACGGTTCTCTGTCGTATGATTTCTCCTTTTATTAATATACCTACAGGAATGGTTCTTACAAGGTGGGGGGGGGGGCGCAGTGCAGTGGTTTAAAGGTGAACTTCCATACCTCTTTCACCCCATCTTTTATTTCAATCTTGAAACTGAAAACATTACAAAGCTTTACTGATTTAAAATTAAAATGAAAGCAACGGAATTACAAAAATCATCGTCAGATTACTTCTAAATTCTTTTAAGACCAATTTTTGGTTGTTTGTGAGGTACTCATGCCGGAAAGTAGCAAACGGATAACAAAATTGGGGCATAAAAAGTTGATACAGCTTCTGTAAGCTACATAATATATCCGCTTTCAGTGAAAGTTAACAAAAAATTGTCGTAAATGTTGGAATAAAGACATGCGACAAAATTTATCTTGTGCTTTTTGCTTTCTTTGTAAAATAAACGACTTACGAGGTTTCAGAAGCAAGTCAAATACCTGATTTGTATTCAGAGCAACGCTATTTCCTGTGCTGACTCGAAATGAGGCGATATGCATTATAAACTGCTTTACAACTACAGACAGATAATAAAAACTTAAAGAGTAGGTAATTCTTTAAATATTAATTCTGTGGAAGCTTTCTTTTTAAGAAAACCTGTCAGATAAATCATGCTCATAAATATACGCCCACAAACATTTCCCACAAAACGACATGTCTGGAATTTACGACTTCGTTTTCCATTACAAACTGCCCCTTTGTAGCCATATACATAACCTCCCCCTAAGGAACAAACAAATGTTATATACCAAGATGCCCCGAGCGAGGTGGCGCCGCGATAACGTATGTGACTCGCATTCGGAACGTCTCGGATTCGAGCCTCGGCGACCGCCTACTCCGACCCATTTTTCGTGGTTTCTCCGGGGTCGGCAGGCGAATGCTGGGGTAGTTTCTTCGGAGTAGAAAGGAGTATTACTAGTGTGGACACCAGAGTGGCTGCTTGGTTGTTGCGTGGTCTGACGCTCTGCTTCGGCGGCTCCAGTAGATGGACGGGTCTGCGAGAGGGAAACGTTAGAGACTTCCGCGCGTCTCTGTGGCGTGTCTGCCTGTGGCCTCCTGTGGTCATTTCACCTTATTCCTTCCTCTTTGGAGGTGGTAATCACAATAGTTCTCTGTAAGTCGTATCGCGGGAGGTGCGCACCTTCGTTGTGTAATCCTACACCTGCCAAGATGCATGTAACTGGTTTCCTTATTAGTGAGTTATAGGTACATTTAGAAAACACAATGTTACTAACATACACATACCATGAATTTTGTTTCACGTGAAGGGGGCTCCATAGCAATTATCATAGATGCAAAATCATATACAATCGAAAATTGCCAGAATTATTTTGGTTGTTCATTTTATTGCGTGTTTAAAATAACCGAATATTCCATTTAAATTGATTTTCCTTTAGCTCAAAAAGTTTGTCAGGGTAATTAAGGCGCGCGTTTCGAAAACACACAGAACTGCTACAATTTGACTCCAAACTGCTGGTTCCACAAACGTGACTGTTGCCCGCTGACCGGCTTTTCGAGAAAGTGTACAGGAATGAGTAAACCTTACTTCACTTGTAGAACTAGAATTGACAACTCACAACGATAGTTGCAATTGTACTTTGGAAAATTATGACAAAGGGAGAGAAACTACCGTGCAACACAGATTTCACTAAAGGTATCTTTCCTGGCTTATAAAGCTGGATGGATCTTGCGACGATTGTATTCCGCTAGTTATGCCCATTCGCCAAGCGTTGCCCACTCCTACAGCAACAGCTAAACCAATATTTACACTCTTTTTAAAATATTAAAAATCCTTACTATCCATTAGGAATATATTATTTCATTATAGATCGTTAATTACTTTGCTACAAAATAGAATAAAACTGGAGGTTGAAGGACAACATAGATTTAACCGCCGGCGCGGTGTTTTTCCTGTCCGCGTCCTCGGCACTCGTTGCCGTCTGCCGCTATCATAGAAAGGCGCGGATGAAGCCATACAACATTTTTAAAACTACTTTAACAGGCTTTACTTACCAACTTTACGAAACGAGATGCTGAAACTGACCACCGTCGTTGTCCATACATTTTTGGCATCTCTTTAGGAGGTTATAGGGCCATTTTTTTCTAGAGTCAATATTTGAAGCCCATGCATACGTGAATACAATTTTGCCTTTTTTCAACAAGACTCTGCTACAGCCCATACGGCCAATATTTCGATGAGAACAATTGAAAGTGTGTTTGAGAACAGAATTATTAGTACAGATTTGTGGCCCCCTCGGTCCCCCGACCTAACCGCCTGCGATTTCTATCTCTCGGGTAACTTAAAACAAAGTGTACAAGACAAAACCTTACACCCTGGAAGAATTAAAACAAAATATCCGACAGGAAATTGCAAGCATTTCTCAACGTGAACTACGTGGAGTGATGCATAGTTTCCTAAAGAGGTGCCGAGGACGCGGACAGGAAAACAACCGCTCAGCCGGTTCGTAGTTTTTGGCTCTCCCTGTTTATTGGAAGCCAGGGAGCGCTTCCGATATAATCTTATGGGAACGCCTAGAGATACGACAATCCCGCTCAGTGGCTCTTGCAGAGAAGTTGCCGCCCCAGCCAGGGGACTACATAATTCATGTGCTCTAAAATCGACGAGTGCGTAGCTTCGCTCTCTAACTGGCATATGTGGCGGGGCTTGGAAAGAGGTAACTCCGACTTCGTACGCAGCATCACGCGAATCGATGAGCCAGGAATAACAGATATGCATCATGCTTCCAACGATATTAGCAAGCGAGGCACGTAGCTATGAGACATTATACTTTGTAAATCAGCCCTACCTCTAAGCTTTTCTTGATGAAAATTGGCATTCCGGAGCATACATACGTTTATATCCTTCTCTAAAACCAACAGATGAGAATATGCATTGGTGCGTGATTTACAAATGTTTAACACGGCTTTGTTCCTGTATTTCTTTGTATATGATCGCAGACACGGAACAAAAGTTAATCCACATGAATGCAATTTATTTTTACTTTCTCTACTACGTATAGTAAGTAGGGGAAGTATTGTATTCCACCCAAAAATTCGATGCCGAGAAATATATGTTTTGAGACCCCCTGAATCCAAAAAAAGCATATTTGGAAACATGTCCGTGTTTGTGTCTGTGTGTCTGTGAACAGCATAACTAAGAAACGAACAGTCGGATAAACACCAAACTTGGTGTTTAGGTTCAGTATCTTCCAGAGATGCGACACGAAGGTTTTCAAGAAACTCCCCCTACCCCAGATTACCCTTTACATGGAACATGTAACCTTGTAACTTTTAATTTTCTCAAAAATAGCATTAACGATTTTGATTAAAATATCATATGTTTAAGACAAAACAAATGTATATTTCGAATTTTCTGGGAATGTCTCCAAAAGTATTCTTCATTGTGAACGACTTTTGCATAACTGGTAAACCATAAGAGATAGACAAAATTTTACTACACAAACAATGTAGATCGCGTTAAAATACACAATTTATGTCATATACATTTTTTGTTGTTGAGTGAACCATTTTCGAGATATTCTTGTTATTCCCTTAAATTTTCCAATACCTATACTTTTCTCAAATGGGAATTCGTTACTCATTTTGTTTCTGTCCTGGACATTCGTTTCTGAGTTATGCTGTTCACAGACAGGCATACACACGGTCATGTTTGCAAAAATGCTTTTTTCTGGATTTAGGGGGCCTCAAAACATATATTTCCGGCAAAATCTCGGTATCGAATTCTTGGGTGGAATACAATACTTCCCCTACTTACTATAGTAGTAGAGAAAGTAAAAAGATAGGGACCCTGCTCTCTGCTCTGTTGTGCCTTCTGGACTATCCGCCATCTGTCTCTCTCACCGGGGCGGCTTGTTAGAGGATTAGGCACAACAATTCTTCATCGGTCGACGTGCTAACTTCCTCCGTTCCTAGTCCTAGGGGCGTTATTTGTACTGAAGATGTCACATACGAAATAATTAAAATCTAATGTGATAATTCATAAATGCTTATACACTTATTGTTATTATTATTATTCACAATAACAACAACAACATTGAGAACAATGTTACAGTTTGGTACTGACTATATCTTGAAATTATTCAAGAGACAGAATGAAAGCTCACCTGTTGGAAGAACTTCAGATGGAGAAAAATACGGAAATTAAGGTTCTGAAATTGAAATTCATAGGATATTAAAACGGAACAGTACGAGGCGGTTTGCAAGCCAGTGCTGTGTAGGCAAATCTGTCCACAAAGCAGAACAGTGGAAATGGCCTCTCTATCATCCGTGTTTCAATGCATATGTAAATGAACGTAAACATGAGAGAGTAATAGTTGACTTTCTATTGCTGCCAGCACATGTTCAAAGGATAATGGACCATCTTTCAATGCAGAATGGCTGTTTTTAATTACTAATCTACATGCCTGCCTTTTATTTGTAATCGGTTTCTGTTCTGATCGAGAGTTCAGCATCGTTCATTCTCGCCACAAAAGTATCGATATGGCATAGTCGATTGTTACACTTTCCTGTAAATGCTGCTTTACCAGCGTGAAATCCGCATATCAATTGCAATGTTGGTGCTCTGAACTTATCCAGCAATATGTTCTTCTGTTATGCAGCTTATACATTTTAAAATAGACAAGTCAAATCCATGCACAACAGTTAACATAATATTCTCGACGAGAGTATTTTTTGATCCACTTCCCGTTCATACTATCATGGTAGAAAGTTGAATTTAATGCTTTCAATGCCGGTAACTTAACACTCCTAGGTGTCTTGCCGATTTTACTGCTGCACGGTAAGCATGAACTATAATCTTCATTTTTTTTAATAAATTAATTATTCCAGGCAAGGAATAATAACCACATTTAATAGTTGAATTTTACCATATAAATCCTACCTGGATGTTTACTTCCTTTTTATCTGTTAATATTTACTCCTGATTTAATTCACGCAGCAGCAAATTATGAGCGGCAAGTTATTTATTTTTTCAAGGTCAACTTCTAGGCGTGGATAGTCAATCGCCAGTAAGTATTAATGTTGATAGCTTGTTACTGGACCACCATGTGCAACAGCTTTTAGTAAATTATTAATTTTATTTTCGTCTTAGTACTCTTTCTATTATCCTCACACTCTTGATCGCTCTCCAATGATGCACTTACCGTACTTATATCGCATTATACTATTGTGAAATTCCGCCAATTATTCGATAATATGAATATTTGGAGAGCAAAGGGCATTAATAGATGAATATTTCAGCACTGCCCAAAACCTAACTTTCAATTCCTCCCTAACCTTAGGGAGGAATTGAAGGTGAGGGAGTACGTAGAAAGGCGAAATCTGATGGCAGATACAGCGCAGCGGAGTCCCTAACGTTTTCAGATTGCATTTCCCGGTAGACGGTCCCTCAGATACCATTCCTTTCCGAAAGCACACCCCTCGTATACTCCGCATACCACCGTCTATCGCGTCCGACCCTGAAACCCTAAAAAATGAATAGGAAAACGGATTGGCAGGCAAGTACATTTGTGGTAAGAATCACCCGGATTTGCATAGCGGTCAGGGAAAAATCTCTTAGTTACAATAGTCAATCACAATGGACTTCTAACATAGGGCCTCTCCAACTTCTTCAGAAGGTATCTCGTGAGCATTCCGCTTTGTAAATTAGTAGTTAATAGCTAATACTTTCATTATTATATGGTTGTTATATTCTAATTTAAAACAAAGAGAGTTGAAGGTTGTTACACTACATCACTAAAATGTTCTTACTTGAACGCGTTTCGGGAGACGATTTGCTCCCATCGTCAACATGTTTTCAACTGATTTTGCCGGTTATTGTCTGGGGAATGTGTGTGGCTAGTGGTGTTCTCTGGTGCTGGGCTGATGAAGCTCCAAAGGCTGTTGGGAGGCGTTAGTTCGAAATTCATTAGGTGATTCCTGTGTTTGACGATATGTATTTTTTCCCAAATGTCCAATTCATATGACATCTGGGAAAAAATACATATCGTCAAACATAGGAATCACCTAATGAATTTCGATCTGCCGCCACCCAGCAGCCTTTGGAGGTTCATCAGCCCAGCACCAGAGAACACCACTAGCCACATACATTCCCCAGACAATAACCGCAAAATCAGTTGAAAACATGCTGACGATGGAAGCAAACCGTCTCCCGAAACGCGTTCAAGTAAGAACATTTTAGTGATGTAGTGTAACAACCTTCAACTCTCTTTATTTTAAATTATGACACATCACTGTTACTGGCTTCTAAATCTTCAAAATTAATTGTAATATTCTACCTATAATTTTTGATCTTGGGTCTTAAGAACTTTACACAATATTAGTAGGGTACATGACACATTAGCTGGTGAGAAGTGATACAGACCATTAACTTTTTGCAATTAGCGACTAATACGCAATTACTTAAACGATGCTTAGCAGAGCAAAAGAAAGGGAATCCTTTTCATAAAGGTGCCAAAAGTCCTCACATCATCGCAAAAGGAACATCGAGTAAATTGCTGTGTTGACATAATTGAAAACACTGAAAACAATCCTGAATTCTTCAAAAACGTAATTACGTGTGACGAAACTTGGATTTTCCATCATGATTCAGAGACTATACAACAATCCATCAAATGGAAGAGAAGAAAGTGCGCATGAACAATTCTTTTTCAATATTCAGTGGAGTTATCTGCATTGATTGGCTGCGTGCAAGTTCCGGCTGCCAATCAGATTTGTTATAAAAATACTTTGAAGACACTCGTGTACTTGTACGATGAAGGAGACTTCATTTGTGGAAGAATGCCTCGTGGATCCTTCACCAGGAGAATGCCCCTATCTGTGAAGAGTTATTTGGCGAAAAATAATGTTCCAGTGATGGAGCATCCGCTGTATTTGCTGGACCTAGCACCGAAAGTCAAATCCTCGCTCAAAAGAACCAGATTCAAGTCCATGGATGCAGCGAAAATAAATGCGACGCAACTGCTGAAAAGCATAACACAAGACGACTTGCAGATTGCTTCCAACAGTGGAAAACTCGCATGCAACGGTGTAGGGACCGTGAAAGGGGACTACATTGAAGAGGATACCAATGCCACTGATTTTTCTAAGCGTTGGATCAAGAATGTGTGTTTTTGTTTTTTTAATTGGGACACCCCTGAATTCTTTAAGTTACTCTGGGGACAGTATGAAAATAAGTTTCAGGAATTTGGGGAGATCTGAAGAAAGCTTCGGAGAAGATGATTAGCTCCAGCAATGGACATTTTCCCTGAGGCTAATTGCTAGCGACTGAATGAGCGACTGTAAGCTACAACGGATCCTGGAACAGACTGCCTCATATAAAACGGCGACACGACTGTTAAGGTAATGGCGCTTGGTATCGTGGGGAAGGAGCGAAGCGGAGGAATCGATTTTTATTCTCCTTTGCACACAGAAGCAGGATTTTAATGTGCTTTTATAGCGGCGGTGCTAACTTTCCTTCTCAGGCTGCCATAAAGACTGCACCGGCAAGATACATCATTGCATTTAATATGAAGCAACACATCAGAAATCAAACAACCGGCCTTTGTTTTCTTTGACTATAAAAGAAGCGCATTTCTAAGCGTAGGGATTGATTGTTCTTTTTTTTTAACACATTCAGATTCCTAAAGAAACTGCCGAGAATTGACACACAAAGAATGTACATAAAAGCAAGCGTTCCACATCTGTAATGGTTTTACTACCCAGAATATTAACATCTATTGCGAAGTCAATTTATAGGTTTGGAATCATATGGATAAAACTTAATGTAGCTTCAAAGAAATGACACGATGGGTATTTCTTTTTGTTGTCGGAATCTTGTTTGTTTTGTTTTTTAACTCAAAACGTTATGGAATAAAATAAATATCGCATAGAATAATTTAGTATATCATTAATATTTAATGCTTAAAACATGTTGGATTACAAGTCATTTACTCCATTCTCTTCCACTTAAAATTTGAACTCCTAAGTCTGGTTCGCGTAAAAGTTATACGACTTTATAAGGCTTCACAGACAATACTCTTAAAATTGTATCGGTAACTACATATGAATGTGTCGACTACTTCATTAAATTTCTTAACTTCAAATCCGTACCTACATTGAGCAGCTCTTGAGATCTATCATGTGTATGGACAGACAAACGGAATCAACATGCTAACAATGCCCTAAAAGAATTGTGCGCTTAAGCAGGTACCTGAAACTATACAAAGTAGACAATTTCAGTTGAGACTGTACAATATCTCCAAAATTAAGCGTTGTAGCAAAGAAGGTCTTTCATAACGTCCACCAAAAAAAAAAAAAAAAAAGCGACTAATGGCATTTACTTTACCCACATAATATAAAGCACCTTTTATTATAGTCATTTTTGTATCAAATTAAACTGACCCTAAAATGACCACCACAACGTCCTCCGAATAAAACACGACTAATGAGATTTACTTTCCCTTATAATATCAAGCAACCTTTATTCAAGACATTTCGTTCTACAATGCTTAGTTTTGGAGTTATTGTACAGTCTCAACTTAAATGGTTCACCCTGTATATTCACCAATAAGCACCAGAAGAAATCTAATATGGAAGCATTTGCTTTAACATTGCGAAATACACAGGGCAATATTTGTTTCATATTACGTAGCATTGGTCGTTTTTTTACTTTCTGTACTACGTATAGTAAGTAGGGGAAGTATTGCATTCCACTCAAATCTTCGATACCGAGATTTCAAAGGAAATACATATTTTGAGGTGCATTTAATGCATATAAAGCATTTTTGGAAACGTGTTCGTGTGTGTGTTTGTGTGTCTATCTGTGAACAGCATAACTCAGAAACGAACAGTCGGATAAGCACCAAACTTGAATTTAGGTTCAGTATCTTCCAGAGATGCGACACGAAGGTTTTCAAGAAAATCACCTCACCCCACATTACCCTTTACATGGAATATTTTTTCGAACTTTTTTATTTTCTCAAAAACGCCTCTAACGATTTTGATTAAAGTACCATATGTTTAAGACATTCTTATGGCAAATAAAATGTATATCATGAATTTTCTGGGAATGTCTAAAAGTATTCTTCATTGTGAACGACTTTTGCATAACTGGTAAACCATAAGAGATAGACAAAATTTTACTACACAAATAATATACAATTTGTCATTAAGATTTTTTTTTTTTTGGTTGAGTGAACCATTTTCGAGATATTGCTTGTTATTCCCTTAAATTTTCCAAAACTTATACTTTTTCTCAAATGGGAATTCGTTATTCATTTTTTTTTGTCCTGGTAATGCAAAGAGAATGGAATACTCCACATAGCAACCAACTCTTTAAATATTTGACTATCGCTTAAAGCCTACCAATTCCCCTTGCATCTACAAGAAAATTAGCAATAAGTTTAACATCTTGATATCTCGATTAACATGAAGCGTTTGTAAAAATAGTTTGTACAAGAGTAGAGAAAGTCATGTGAGTGTAACACATCAGAATTTTTTATCCATTGTTCAAGGATAAAGTTGATATTTAAATGTTGGTTTATTATAAATATTCTGAAACACTTCTACATCCAATTCACAAAACTCAATCCAGCCTGACATTCAGATCTCTATATCACGATGTCTATCTACATTTGAAACGCAGATCCAATATATATTAAAATAATGTAATTTTCAAATAAATTGGTACAAACTACTATAACCCAAGGTTGACAGGTCGGCGCCAGGTAATCGGAGATAAACATAAGTCGCGCTCTCGCTCGACGCTTTCGGCGGATAATCAGAATTTTCTGGAAGTTTATTTCTCCCGCCTCCAGAACATATGTCTAGCTAGTTCTAAAATGTACTGTGGAAGATTCCATTGGTTATATATGCGAGTGTTCTCGCGAGAGAAGACGGTGAGTTGAGTTGGACAGTAAGTAAGCAAGTTGCTGAGCGCATTTCTGTTGTTACATCGAGTGCGGTTCTCCGAGCGAATTGGTGACGAGTGATCTGTCCGGATGAAGAGGCTAGTCACGAAGAAAGGGAGTGACGGGGAGATCAAACTGACAGGGTGAACTAAGTGAAGTTCCAGTGAAAGTTGAACCAGATCAAAACAGTGACAGTGAGAACTGAGAGAAACGACAGTAGAAAAATCTGATGTGTTACACTCACATGACTTTCTCTACTCTTGTACAAACTATTTTTACAAACGCTTATTCTCCATATGCTTCATGTAAATCGAGATATCGAGATGTCAATCTTATTGCTAATGTCTTGTAGATGCAAGGGGAACTGGTAGGCTTTAAGCGATAGTCAAATATTTTAAGAGCTGGTTGCTATGTGGAGTATTCCATTCCCTTTGCATTACCAGGACAAAAAAAATGAATAACGAATTTTCATTTGAGAAAAAGAATAAGTATTGGAAAATTTAAGGGAATAACAAGCAATATCTCGAAAATGTTTCACTCAACAAAACAATGTGTATGACATAAATTGTGTATTTTAACGCGATCTACATTTCTTGTGTAGTAAAATTTTGTCTATCTCTTATGGTTTACCAGTTATGCAAACGTCATTCACAATGAAGAATACTTTTGGAGACATTCCCAGAAAATTCGAAATATGCGTTTCATTGGTCATGAAAATATCTTAAACATATGATATTTTAATTAAAATCGTTAGAGCCATTTTTGAGAAAATTACAATTTTCGAAAAAGTTCCATGTAAAGGGTAATCTGGGGTGGGGGGATTTTCTTGAAAACCTACGTGTGGCATCTCCGGAAGTTACTGAACCTAAATACCAAGTTTGGTGTTCATCCGACTGATCGTTTCTGAGTTATGCTGTTCACAGACACACACACGGACATGTTTCCAAAAATGCTGCTTTTATTCAGGAGGCCTCATAACATATATTTCCGGTGAAATCTCGGTATGGAATTTTTGGGTGGAATACAATACTTCCCCTACTTACTATACGTAGTAGAGAAAGTAAAAACTGGACAAAGTCACATTATATTATGTAACGTTTCAAAGAAGTGCATTTGCCTTACTCATATTGTAATTTTAAACTCACTTACGGATCGGTTGAACACATCACTTTCTTAAGTAATTGTTCATGGAACTAGATTATTTGAAAAAATTCGGGAATACTCTTTCTTTCGAATAGTATCACAATATTTTATAGAATCAGTTAAGCTGGTTATTACTATGATCTGGTGAGGAGATCAGATGTACATTAAGATATTGTACACCGCGTATTAGCAGATCCGCCCTCTCTCTAACACAAAACAAATTAGTGGTATTCTGTTCTAAGACTTGACCTAATGGTACCATAGATACATTTGCGGTTTCACTTCAGAGAGATGGTGGAACTAGTAGTATCAGTAGCATAAATATTAAGCCTAAATAACAGAAATTGCTTCCAAATTGATAAACAATTTGTTAATGACCATTACTGCTTTTGCATATTTCTCTTCACAAAATGTAAGTCGACTAGATTTTAATCGTACGTGAGATACTTGCTATTTCTACAGGTCTACTTGTTTCGCATTTCCAACCACGTGGCAGAAATTGTATCCGCGTTAATATTAGGTATTCTTAACATTTGTCTCCGCAAGCCCAACGTGGTTCGGAGTCCACGGTAAAAGCTGTAGGTACTTTCATTCCACCGTCATCCTCATCATCACCCAATCATCGGAGGCAACGGATTTTGCCCGCTGGGTGCCTCAATCTCAGAAATGGGTCCAGTCCTCACTTAGTGGAATGAGGTATCCCCCGCAGGGCATAGGCCAAATTGGGAGTGTTAAAAAACCACGAATATATGGTGTTGTAATTATTCTGTTTCATTGAGTATGCCAGGACGTCCCCCGTGGCTTCGTCATGGATTCTTATAAACCTCTAAAACATTTTGGGGGGTGGAGATCTGTGTTGTTATAAATAAACTGCAACTTTGTGCATTGTATGTGCATATTAATATTTGTTGGCCTCACAACAATTACAATCTGTTTTTATTAAGCAGAATTTTACTTGAAAGCCGCTAAGTTATAGTATTGCGAATTTAATATTTCAATCGCGACAACGAGAATTCAAATTTGGGTTAGTGGAGAAAATTTACAAGTTCCAACATTATGAGATATTGTGATACCCTCGTGTATAGTGTATAGAGCATGGTTGAACCATGCAGAGGCGGACAAAGTGTTCGTATACGGTTTTAAAAATTCTATTAGCTAAATTAATGGAGTTAACATTTTCATTTTTAAGACAGAAAGAACAAACCGTATTACTTGCATTGGCAGCTTTAAACACCTTACATATTATTTGTTTTACAATTGTTTGAAAAATATACCGATTTTTCAACCTTTTTTGTGCATAGTGTTTACAGAATTATTTTTCATGCATTGAATAGAGATATGTTTTTGTATGATACCTGATTTTGCGGTGAAAAATAGGTTTCATTTGTAGAAAGAATAAAATATCAAAGTCAAGGGATTATCAACATTTTTCCTGAACGTCCTCACGCCCCAAATTTCACCACGCCAGTTTAAACTATACGTCGATGAAAATATCAAGTAGTATACATAAAAAGTTGGACTACTAAATGAATATAAAATAATAATTTTGTAAACACCACAGATGAAAAGGTTGAAAAATCGGTGCAATTTTCAAAACATTATAAAACTAATATAAAATGAAAGATTTTGAAAAAACACAACGCGTGAAATGTAATACCTTTGTTGTTTCTGTGTATTAAAAAATAAAATTTTATCTGCATTACTTTGGCTGATAGAAATTTTTTAAAGTGAAGACAAATACTTTTTGTCCGACTCTGTATGTGTGAAACGGTACGTATCCGCGCTCCGTCTTCGTGTATTACAGTTCTGTTGCATACGTAAACTCAACCTCTGAGCTTCCATTTATATTCCGCTTTACAAATGAATGTAATTACTGGAAAGGGACAGCCAGCCACTGCGACCAACTAGAATTATTGTAGCTACGCCCTCCGGGAGGCAGGGTAGAAGTGAAGGAAACGCAGGAGGTCGCAGGCCCGCAGGCAGACGGGATCACAGAGACGCTCGGAAGTCCCTACCATTTCATTACGAAACACCCGCTCTCGCCAGTAGACGCGAAGTGCAACAACCATGTCATCTGTCCATCACCAGACGCACTAGAGACACTACCTCCGGGAGAAAGGAAGAAAGATGAAATGACAGGAAATCAGGGAAAGGAGAAATCATGGCAGAATTCCCCACCCCAGCATTCGCCTGGGCGACCAGAGAAAAGCCACGAAAATCCCACGTACGCCGCCTGAACCATCCCGCTCGGTTAATGCTCCTATTGGTGGATTTTATTGTAATACTTTTATTGGCTAACTAATTTACGCTACCCCTTATATCTCGAAGCTACTCACACAAGAAATCTTAAGTGTTAAATCTTATTCTTACGATTATACATGTCGTCGCTTAATTTTGCAAGCGCTTGTACTGTTTTTCAAGAAACTAAATACACACTTTTCATTCAGGCGTTCCATGAATAGGGGGTATGAAAACTAAATCGATTGTAGTTGTAGATATATACTGACGTGGTCACCATTTTCGTAATGTCACTCACTTCGAAGATTTCTACGGCTATATTAACCCAGTATGGCGAAACATGGACTAAATATACAAAACAAATTACAATTCCCTCGCTGCTGAGCATTTACCTACATGGCATTGACAAGAAAACGGAAAACACGTGGAATGATGTTTTTAACAGAACCAACATCTACGTTATATATAACCTACATACTAGCATCTGCTGTCATAGCTCATTGGTTAAACACACACTGTTTCAAGTGTGCCCAGGGTTCACAGTTCGTATCCCAGCATGTGGTCATACTTCTCATTTCAACTTTTTCACCTTGTAAGACACATAATAAACGAGTTTACAGTTCTCTTGCAGCTAAGTTGTTACTACATGATTTTGAAGAAAATGCGAGGAGGTTGAATAATAATTTTAATAGAATCAACTTCTAAATGCTGTATACAATGCATCTGATCACAACACTAAGCTAATACATAAAATAACAAGAAACTGATAAATTTTCATCTTGAGAAAAGCAAACTTACAGCAGGAAATATAATAATACATAAAACTGAAAAGGTAAGTTCTGTGTTACTGCTAGTTACAATACAGTTATTCCACTTATTGTAAATAACAAAAAGAAAGCGATAGCTAAGGACAATGGTGCTTAAAAAGCAAACTAAACTACTGTTATTTAATAACTGAGGTCACGACATATATGCAGAAATAAATTAATTTCTGAAACATTTCAGATTTATATATACTCGTAATGTATTTCTCCTGGAACAAGTAACATGTCGAAACAACGAATAGGAAACAAAAATGAAATCTTGATTTTATTATTACTTCCTCTACTAGATATAGTAAGCAGGGAAAGTATTGTATTCCACCCAAAAATTTGATACGGAGATTTCACCGTAAATAAATGTTATGAGACCCCCTGAATGCAAAAAAAGCATTTTTGGAGACATGTCCGTGTGTGTGTGTGTGCGCGCGCGCGCGCGCGTGTCTGTAAACAGCATAACTTAGGAACGAACAGTCGGATAAACACCAAACTTGGTATTTGGGTCAGTATCTTCCAGAGATGCGACACGAAGGTTTTCAAGAAAATTCTCCCACCCCAGATTACCCTTTACATGGAACATTTTTCGAACATTTTAATTTTCTCAAAAATGGCTCTAACGATTTTGATTAAAATATCATATGTTTAAGATATTTTCATGACAAATGAAATGTATATCTCGAATTTTCTGGGAATGTCTCCAAAAGTATTCTTCATTGTGAACGACTTTTGCATAACTGGTAAAGCATAAGAGATAGACAAAATTTTACTACACAAAAATGTCGATCGCGTTAAAATACACAATTTATGTCATATACATTTTTGTTGTTGAGTGAATCATTTTCGAGATATTGCTTGTTATTCCCTTAAATTTTCCAATACTTATACTTTTTTCTCAAATTCGTTATTCATTTTTTGTGTCCTGGTAATGCAAAGAGAATGGAATACTCCACATAGCAACCGGCTCTTAAAATATTTGTCTATAGTTAATGGCTACCAATTGCCCTTGAATCTACAAGAAAATTAGCAATAAGATTAACATGTGGATATCTCGATTAACATGAAGGATACGGAGAATAAGCGTTAGTAAAAATAGTTTGTACAAGAGCAGAGAAAGTCATGTGAGTGTAACACATCAGATTTTTTTATCATGTAGTAATAACTCTGCTGCAAGATAACTGTAAATTTGTTTATTACTGCGGCTTACAAGGTGAAAAAGTTGTAATAAAAAGTATTTTCACATACTGGGGTTCGAACCGCACCGGCGGCATAGTTGAAGCAGCGTGGGGTTTACCAATGAGCTAAGGCAGCAGATTTTACTATATGAGTTACTATATAACGCAGATATTGGTTCTATTAAAATCATTATTCCACGTGTTTTCTTGCCAATGCCATGTAGTTAATTACTCAGCAGCAAGATAATTGCAACTTGTTTTGTGATATTTAGTCCATGTTTCGCCATGCTGGGTTAATATAGCCATAGAAATCCTCGAAGTGACAGGTTAAAATGGAGACCACGGCAGTATACATCTAGTCCGTGGTCGATTTAGTTTTCATACCCCCTATTCATGGAACGCCTGAATGATACTGACCCGCGAAAAGTGAACAATTTCTTTCATGAAAGATAGTACTTTAATGGCTACAAACTTCACGGTGGGCGGATGCGCAACGATTTGACCAAACAGTAATTTCTCTACCTATTATGTACGAGGTAGAGAAGGTAAAAATCTGTTAATTTAATGTCAGTTTACAATGAGATTTTAATACCTTCAAGGGCAGGAATATTAAGTGCTAGTCATATGGCTCGATTTGTAGTTGTTTGAGGAGAAAAGCTGTCGCGGTATCGTTCGTGTTATCTTATTTGCTGAGCGCCTGTTATTTTTACTATTTTGAATTTTGGGTTCTTTGTCTTCCGGCTAGCTATTATTAATCAGTCGAGCAAATCTCTTGAACACGGTGTGTAAACGGAAAGGAGCTGTTACTAAAAGATAACACTGATAAAAGAATTTGTTTTTACACTTTTATTGCCGTCACACTTCGTTAATTTCACATATTTACTCTTGATACACGCCCGACTGAAACTGTTATATTTTAGAATGTAACTATAATCACTTATTTGCCGCACATTATTCATTCGCGTATTTCACATCTTTTAACTAACTTTACGACGCGAGAGATTTTGTAGAACTGTGCGACGTTTAACAAGTGAATGATTCTGATGAACTGGGCGACGTGTAACTTCTGAATGATTCTGTAGAACTGCACGACGTATAACCCGCGAATGATTCTGTTGGACTGAGCGTTACCCGTATCTGGCTTTAGCTTTTTATACTCCCTCACCCCGATATGCCTAAACATTATAACAGAGCTGCTATTGGTTAATACAACGCGCCAACATTAGCGTCTATTTTTATATCCAATCAAAATTACGAACACATATGCTCTAGAGAAGATATTCCCTCTATTTCTAAAGAAAGGCACGCTACTCTGACGTCATTTGTTTGTCTCATCTAATTAATAAACAAATCACCCCCTCGTTACATTGTTACCCGCTCCTATTGTCAGTTTCAGTGAGGCCGTGTAAACTTATTTCCTAACAATGCTTATAATTAACAAACATCCCAAATCATTGTCATACAATAATGTTAATTTATACTACAAACACTCTGGCATTCACAGTGTTGTGATATAAAATACCTCGTCAAAGTTCACAAATTTCTTCGTATTTCTATATATGCTTTACACACTTATTAGAGTGTTGCCATTTCAAAGGTTTCCATGATTTTCCAAAATCTGGGACGTAATACCGAATCGAAAACGTCGGAATGTTATGTTATTTATGCTTTCCTGGTTTGGTTGAACTACTGTGCTACATAATGGCATCCGAACATCAGCTGTATAGAAGTTGAATTAACAGGACACCAAAGAAATCAATGTTTAGGAAGAAATTCAACATCTATGTAAACATTTAGTGCGGGCGTGTGTAGTAATGTCGTCTACAGGGATCCATTTTGGACATGTTTCTGTTTTCCAGGAAAATAATTAAAATAATGGACTAACCGGCGATCTTGTAATTGAGGTGGCAGCTAATGCATGCTTTGAAATAATGCTACGGTCGTAGTTTTAGCATTACCTGCATTAGCATGTAATCGTAGTAATGGGGTTACTTCATTCTGTTGATAAACCGAGGCACAGAGACAGACAGAAAGAGAGAGGGGCAGAGAGAGAGAGAGTAAAAAACGAGGCAAGTGTCAATAACTCGCTGCAGAAGCTCTGTACAAACAAAGGCGCCGCGAATATTAGCTCTCTGGAACGTCCACAAGCGCCGCTTAAACAGATTACAGCTCATGTTCGATTTGAATTTATCTCATAACTACAATACAAGTACGGCAATAACTTACAATTTTCAGTATATATCTAATAAAGTGTATCAAATCGGATGTGGAAGCAGAAAATCCCTCTGCCCCAAATAAAAACTGTCATGAAGGCAAACATTTTCCGATCAATGAGGGCAAAACCAGGTAGTGAGATATTTTCATAAAGAAAGAAAAGCAAAACACAACCCTGGCTTAAAGGGTGTCTGCATATCCATAAAAGATCATCAGCATATATGACATGGATCAGGTTTTTAGGCCTGTTCCATCTTCAATTTACATATTTACTCTCTCTATCACGTACACTATGTGATCAAAAGTATCTGCACACCCCCACAAACATACGTTTTACATCTTCGGTGCATTGTGCTGCCACCTACTGCCTAGTACTCATTATCCGGAGACGATCGTGAAACAGCAGAATGGGACGCTCCGTGGAACTCACGGACTTCGAACGTGGTCAGGTGATTGTCTTGTGTCAGAAGTCTGTACGCGAGATTTCCACACTCCTAAACATCCCTAGGTTCACTGTTTCTGATGTGATAGTGAAGTGGAAACGTGAAGGGACATGTACAACACAAACGCGTACCGGCCGACCTCGTCTGTTGACAGACAGAGACCGCTGACATTTGAAGAGGGTCGTAAGGTCACATCTATCCAGACCATCGCACAGGAATTCCAAACTGCATCAGTATCCACTCCAAGTACTATGACAGTTCGGCGTGAGGTGAGAAACCTTGGATTCCATGGTCGAGCGGCTGCTCATAAGTCACACATCACACAGGAAAATGACAAACGACGCCTCGCTTGATGTAAGGAGCGTCAACATTACACGATTAAACAGTGACAAAACGTTGTGTGGAGTGACGAATCACGGTACACAATGTGGCGATCCGATGGCAGGGTGTGGGTATGGCGAGTGCCGGTGAACGTCATCTGCCAGCATGTGTAGTGCCAACAATGAAATTCGGAGGTAGTGGTGTTATGGTGTGGTCGTGTTTTTCCTGGAGGGGGCTTGCACCCCTTGTTGTCTTGCGTGGCACGATCACAGCGTAAACCAACATTGATATTTTAAGCGCCTTCTTGCTTCCCACTGTTGAAGAGCAATTCGGGAATGGCGATTGCATCTTTCAACACGATCGAGCACCTGTTCATACTGCACGGGCTGTGGCGGAGTGGTTACACGACAATAACATCCCTGTAATGAACTGGCCCCACAGAGTCTTGACTTGAATCCTATAGAACACCTTTGGATGTTTTGGAACTCGACATCGTGCCAGGCCTCACCGACCTACATGATACCTTTCCTCAGTTCCGCACTCCGTGAAGAATGGGCTACCATTCTCCAAGAAATCTTCCAGCACCTGATTGAAAGTATGCCTGCGAGAGTGAACGCTGTTATCAAGGCTAAGGGTGGGCGAACACCATATTGACTTCCAGCATTACCGATGGAGGGCGCCAAGAACTTGTGCGTCATTTACAGCCAGGTGTCCGGACAGTTTTGATCACGTAGTGTACGTAGTAAATAGAGAAGGTATTCCATTCCAACAATAAATAGATTTGAAGGGAAGTACATGTTCTGAGGCACAAGGAATTAAAATAACATTTTTAGAAAAAGTTCGTGTGAGAGTGTGTCTATGAGCAGCATAACTACAAAAACTGAAACTCCCACAAATACCAAATTTGGTGTTTAAGTTAAGCATTTTCCAACGTTTCAACACGAAGGTTTTCAAGAAAATCCGCACACCAAACCCCCCTTACATGAGACGTGGTTTAAATTTTTTATCTTTTAAAAATGGCACTTACGACTTTGATTAAAATATCATATATTTAAGATATTTAAATTGCAAATACAAGGTGTATCTTCAATAGCCTTGAAATCCTCTTCATTCTAAATGACGTTTATATAACTGGTTAACTAGTAAATGCAGATCTCGTTAAATCACATAATTTATTTCAAATTAAACTTTTGTGATATTTACCATTTCTGAGATATTCTTGTTATTGGTTTAAATCTTCAAATACTTATGGCACTTTTCTCAATTGGTAATTTGTTTTTCTCGTGATTATGCACTTCTTAAAAATCTGACTTAAAACCTTCTGTATATACCTATAACATATATGTAATGAACGTTTATCTCGATTATGAGTTTTTCGGGCGTAAAAATCCTTAGTATGGCTTCCTTCGGAAGGGAAGTAAAGCCGGTGGTCCCGTGTCGTAGATTTACGCACGTAAAAGAACCTCAAGCCTGATAAAGAGGCCTCTGAGCAAAATTACCAGTCTTTCACGCCCAATATGGAATGGGACGCTAAGACCATAGTAGTTAAAGAGCGTCCATAAATAAAACTCAATTTCAATTTTTGCGTTGTTACACTTTTCCCGTATCTCTCCAATTTGCTTCACATTTCTTTTAACCACTTTAACCTAATTTTTCCTAAATATTTTCCTGCTTTCTCCATATATTCATTTGATCTTGTATTAAAAATCTTCCTAACTTTAGCTCTGTTGGTAAATTTTTGTATTCCTCTAGTATTAAATTCTCTCTTCCTTTATCCGTGTCCTCGCATTCCAGAATACAAGCCAATTGTCATGTAATCCATTACATTTAGTACATCTTCCTCCCCTTCTTCTCCTGTTAGACCACTTAAATTCAATACACCTGTCCTCGCCCATGCATACCCCATCTATGTGACATACTGTGGCATATTAATTTTATTGTCATTACCAGACGCACTGTTGTACAGTGTTGTTGCTACCACAAGTAGCATTATTGGGTAACCTTAGTTATATTTCGGTTTGACCGTCTTTCCTAATGGTGTGGACCATGACAAAGGGAAAAGGATACGTTTGAAATTGTCTGGTTGACGTCAACCGTGTCTGGCTCTAGCTAGACACGGTTGGTGGGGGCAAGTTAGCGTCTATGGAGAGTAAGTGGTCGTCGGGCAAGACACGTGTGTGGCCGGTCTCCGACTCGAGGCATTTCCCTCCATCCTGTTTCCTTTGTGCACTATGTAGTGAAGCCAAACGTTTTAGTGAATGCCAGGTAATGTGTGTTATGTAATGTTTTTGTGTAATATAAAACCCACGCCTTCCCCTTAATTACACACCAAGGTCCCGGACTTCTAGCTGCTAGTGAGTTGTGTCCCCCTCCCCATGTGCGCGCTGGGGTGACCTAAATTAATCACTTTCTCGTAACCTTTTCGGCCTTCACCTCAACATATAACAATACTTCGATGTATCTCTCTTCTCCCCATTCCATTTTTAAATACTTACAACCTATTAATGATGTTTTTTTCCCTGAAACTACGCATAATTTCCTGTTTTTCAATATCCTGCACTCTTGTTCTAATTTATTTCCAGAAACCCTTACTTTTATTGTTTCTTTCTACCCGTGTTTCCCCCATTACTATTTCTTCCAATGTTGTCTGTGTATTGTGCATCCAAGTTTCTTTTTTCCCCATTTTATCCCAGCAGCTTTATTCTGAACCAGTATTTGATTGCCCATTCTACCATTTTGCATTTAGCTCCCACCTCCCTAGTTCAGCTTGTGCTACTCCATTCTGTGAGCTTCTTGGTAATCCCAGACTTTTTCAATGGAGATACATATTGAGAACACCTGAATCCACCCAAAAAATAAGTCTTTTTAGGAACAGATCCGCGTTTGTGTGTCTGTGAATAGCATAACTCAAAAATGAAAACTCAAATAAATCTCAAACTTGGCATTTAAGTTCAGCATCCGGCAAAGATGTCACATATAAATTTTCAAAAACATCCCCCATTCCAATCTACCCTTTACATCATACATTTTTCTAATTATTTTTATTTTCTGCAAAATTTCTTAACGATTTTGATCAAAATATCACATATTAAAGATATGTATATGTTTCCCTTAAATTTTCTGGGTATAGCCTGTATTTGGAAGGCATTTTGTATACTCTTTTGTAAGCGGTAAACGTTAAGCGACAAATTAAAACGCACTACACAAAAAATGCAGATCTCTTTAAAACGCACAATTTATTATAAATAACTGTTTTTGTTGCATCAGTCATTTCCTAGATATCCGTTATTAATGGTTTGAATTCTTCAATTGTTTGTCCTTTTAAAGTCCCGTCGACATTCAATTGTTTCTCGCGGTTACATGAAAAGAGTGTGGTATTTTAAGGCCAGTTATAACGTAAAGTCCTTAAACATTTGACTATCATTATTCCCTTTGTATTTATAATGAAATGTGCACTGTAGCTATATCTGCAAAAGTATTTCCTGATTTAAATAAAGTAGAAAGAAAAAAAAACTGATGTGTTACACTCGCATTACTTTCTCTACTCTTGTACAAACTATTTTTACAAACGCTTATTCTCCATATGCTTCACGTTAATCGAAATGTTAATCTTATTGCTAATTTTATTGTAGATGCAAGGGGAATTGCCAGGCTTTAAGCGAGTCAAATATTTTAAGAGCTGGTTGCTATGTGGAGTATTCCATTCTCTTTGCATTAGCAGGACAAAATAAATGAATAACGAATTCCCATTTGAGGAAAAAAGTATAAGTATTGGAAAATTTAAGGGAATAACAGGCAATATCTCGAAAATGGTTCACTCAACGAAAAAAATGTATATGACATAAATTGTGTATTTTAACGCGATCTACATTTTTTGTGCAGTAACATTTTGTCTATCTCTTATGGTTTACCACTTATGCAAAAGTCGTTCACAATGAAGAATACTTTTGGAGACATTCCCAGAAAATGCAAGATATACATTTCATTTGTCATGAAAGTACCTTAAATATATGATATTTTATTCAAAATCGTTATAGCCATTTTTGAGAAAATTAATATTTTCAAAAAAATGTTTCATGTAAAGGGTAATCTGGGGTGGGGGGATTTTCTTGAAAACCTTCGTGTCGCATCTCTGGAAGATACTGAACCTAAATACCAAGTTTGGTATTTATCCGACTGTTCGTTTCTGAGTTATGCTGTTCACAAACACACACACACACGGACATGTTTCCAAAAATGCTTTATTTGGATTCAGGGGGCCTCAAAACATATATTTCCGGTGAAATCTCGGTATATAATTTTTGGGTGGAATGCAATACTCCCCCTACTTACTATACGTAGTAGAGAAAGTAATAAGCTTTTATGCCTATTAATAAATGATAAAGGATAGAGAAAATCATATGAAATAGCACATCAGATTTTTCCTGCCTGCCTCACCCCCGGTCTTAACAGTGACTAAAGATCTAAGAAATCGTCGCGCATACACAAAAACAAATTATTCTACTGCAGCTGGACATAACATTTCAAAAGCAGACAAGTAATGCAGTTGTCGAATAGGTGCCCATGCTTACAAAAACAAATGGTAAGCTATATTACTAGAGCGACTCATTCTCATTGTAGCTTGCCACCGAGAATGGCTGCATGTTTTCATTAGCAAGCATGCAACACAATACGGCTTTGCTTTTTCTTATCAAAATAATAAAAGCTCGTGAAATCCGGTAATCTAGAATGGTGTGTTTGCAAATTATATGTGGACCACGCCTGGGCTCGCTGATGACGCACTTTTGCATTACGTTATGTGGAAAAACATGGCATGGAAATAAAAGCCGTTTCATTAACACTGGCTACAGCACAGGAAGCGTAATGAAGACCGCTGGCCATTTCGTTTCCATGGTTACAATACACACATGGATATTCAGGGCAAACAAACATCTGGAGAGAGAAGATATTGTTATGTTTATGAATGAAAATTTAATAAACGCCTACATACCCGGATCAAGTAGATAGGAAATTTAAAAGACACGACTCGTGAAAAATCGAGATGAAAATAAAGTACGCGGAAAATGCGTCACAAGGGGATACAGTCATTGTGTTATAGGGGAGAGTTCCCGAAGTTGGACCACCTTCATATTTCGCTATGTGTTGGTAGCTTAAACCTTCAAGTTGGCTCTACTGGGTCACATGACCCAGCAGTGTTGCCAACTTAGCTGTTTTATGGCAAAATTTACCATTTTTACTGTAGCGTTTAGCCATATAAAATCGTAAAATGTTTATAGCCTGTAATTTATCCTAGTTAACAAATCCCTTAGCCAAAATCTAGCCTAAATAGCATAACTTCATCGGTCTTTAGCTATGCAATAGGTTATGGTGAATCCCCCACTATCTGTGTAGCTGTATTTTGTTCCTATCATGAGTCATGGCATGTCATCAAATTGTGTAATAATCACAAGGGGAATTTCTGGAGTATGCGCTCAAAATGTATGATTTTTGACACAGACACAATTGGTCAGTTTTTACATTTTTACCTAAACAATATCAGTAAATTTCATATTTCAATATCAGATATACAGAGAGAGCAAAAAAACTACGAACCGGCTGCGCGGTGTTTTCCTGTCCGCATCCTCGGCGCTCGTTGCCGTCTGCCGCTATCATAGAAAGGCGCGGAATTTCCTGGCGGATATTTTGTTTTAATTCTTCCAGGGTGTGTGGGTTTGTCTTGTATAGACTTTGTTTTAAGTTACCACAGAGATAGAAATCGCAGGGGTTTAGGTCGGGGGAGCGAGGAGCCCACAAATCTCTACTAATAATTCTGTCATCAAACATACTTTCATAAAGTTGTTAAGTAAAGGCTTTATAAAGTAGTTTTTAAAATGTTGTATGGTTTCATCCGCGCCTTTCTATGATAGCGGCAGATGGCAACGAGCGTCGAAGATGCGGATAGGTAAAACACCGCTTAGCCGGTTCGTAGTCTTTTGGCTCTCTCTGTATTTAACGTACTGTGCTGGTGCTTAGCAAAAATATACCTTATTCCATTACAATTTTACATTAAATAAATGATTATTTACAATATTTAAATATTATGGAATTATCTAATCAGCTTTTATATTTACAATGCCTTAATGACGTTTAATTTCTGCAAAGAAAATACGGGTAATTTTACACGCCAAATATATCTAGCCTTTTTTTGTCAAATAATGTCTTTTTAAAGATACCATCTAGCCATTATTTACGAGGAAGTGTTGGCAACACTGTGACCCAACGGTCAGTCGACTGTAGTCATTGAAGCAAGAATAGTTGGCATTGTTATATTTTCTTCGTCTGTTATAATTGTTGTGATACAAATCATAAGCATCTGTATACAGCATGAGTAAGTAAATAAATTATCTGCAGCATAGTTCATAAGTTCGTTAAATTAGCTAATAACTAGACATCGCAAAACTAGAGTTTAATTTTGTATGTTCCTGTAGTATTATCTTTTCTTATATGGAGCACTGCATGTTTGCTAATTTAGACCGGTAGTGTTTAGGAGACACTCATAAAACTTAATATTTCAGTGCAATTTTACAAGTAATAGGGCAGGTGTAATCGTTTTAGGTTTTCAAGATGGCTAAAAGGGGAATGTGTGGGAAATGAACAGGAGAAGAGCTGAAGGTGTGGCAGCATACACAAACGGTGTCTATGGACTTAATGAGTGTGCTCGTATATATGGAGCACCCAAAGCTACAATAAAGTAAAAACACGTTCTCGAATGAAGTTAAATCATTCGGAACACAATCAACTTTTACGGCTGAGATGGAAAGGGTTCTCGCAGACCACCTCCTCTTATTTTGAGGAAGGTTGTAGCCTTTACGTTATTAGCACCACGCTTAAGTGCCAATTTGAGGGTTGATTGTAGTTGTACTGCTGGGGAGCCAAACATGATGAAGTAACTGCCCCACATATGGTACAAAGTTTCCGGTGGTCTTTAGCCCCAACGTTCACTTTCCGGTTGCCTTCGCCCCAACGTTTAGGAATAAATTTTGTATTTTAATCTTTCTTTAAATATTATATATATATTTAGTTTGCCTCGGCTGCGTCAGTAGTAATTTGTAGAAACATGTATCTCTTTGCAGGGGGTGATGCGGCTAAAGAATGTAGGCTTACGCAAATTATAATTTTCACTTCGCTCCTTTTAAGTAATCCTTCACACGATTAAATAACACTTCACTGATATAGAGAGCTGTGACATTATTTTATTATTTCCACTTCTAAAAACCTAAACTTTATTTTATTCTCGCCGTAATGAATTTCGTCCCTCACTGAATACGTACCGAGCGAATGAACTGCTCATGTACGTTGCCTTCTAGCGACTGGCGTTTCCGGTTAAATTTGTAAATTTCTCTATTTCAAGCCTCTGATTGGCTAATTGTACTCCAATAGAATTCTTTTATTTAACTTTCAGCTTTGCTGGTTGTTGATTGGCTATTTATAAACTGTTTTAAATATTACAGTATTGTTCCAAGAACTACTAGTAGCATTATTAAACTTTCCAATTCATTATTGCCTCAAGGTAACCTCATTGTTAGCAACTTTCGCCTCTGTTCTCACAGCTCCTACATTATTAAATTACGTAATACATTCACATAACCTTATTATACATGTACACAATAATATAAACATAATACAATGACTGTTACATACATTTTATATATTATATTATACACATATTGCTTTAAGGCGGGCTGTTATTATATTTTATATTATATAATTAGACTGATATCATTTAAGTGACAAAAATACTGCCTCAATTTGAAGAGAGGTTTTCCGGATTTACCATCAAAGATATTCGTAAAATCGTATTTGACATAGCAGAGAAACATGAATTGCCTCATTGTTTCAATGTACGACACCTACAAATAATTTCAAGCAGATTATGAACAAGGTGTCACCCCTCCAAATTCATACAAGAAGCCTGCTATTCGAGGTAGAAGAAAAACACAGAAAGCCACTGTAATAACTAGCAGCCCTTATGTGGTAGATTTACGGCACGTAAAAGAACCTCAATCCTGATAAAGAGGCCTTTGAGCAAAATTACCGGTCTTTCACGCCCAATATAGAATGGGACGCTAAGGACCACAGCAGTTAAAGAGCGTCCATAAAAAAGCAGCCCTTATAAGCAACAATTAGAGCAGTCGAAGGACCAAGTAAAGAAGCAAAAATTTGCTAACACAGCTTTATTTCCCAAAGAACAGAAGACACATTTATTTCAATGTGTCAAGTTGCCTTACATTTATCTATGCAACAAGTTTACTAGTTTATTCTTTTGCCTTAATTTGAAGCCATTTATGAGGAAGAAACAGTTTCCCCCAATCTACCAATATAAATATTGTAGCGCGTATGTATATGCATTGTCACGCCAGACACATAATTCCGTCGGCGACAGCATTGTTGGGGATATATCTTTCGGCTGGGGTTTTTGAAGTTCGTTTGGCGTGGCAACTCGCCACTGTCTAGCCGGTGAGCCTAACAGCGGTGTAGAGAGGGAGAGTAAGCATGATTCCTTTGTGTGGTGTGTGGAGAGCGTCAGTCTCTTCCAGTCTGGTGTGTGGCATGGGAGCGTGTGTGAATGTGACCTCGTGTGTGTAACATCTCCCTCCAATGTCTTTCCTTTAACCGTTTGTGGATGATGTAGGGGCAGAGTGTGAATATTTAATAAACCATAGGTAATGTAATTAATGTGAAAGTATCTGTATTTTGTTATAAATATCCCACGCCTGCTCTAAAATACGTAGTTAAGATTCTGGTCCTCTTGTTGCCTCTGATGCTATGCCTCCCTATGTTTATGCTGGGGTATCTAAATTTAATATCTAGCTGCAAAATCCTTTGGCCTCACCCCGGTATATAACAATATCTTACTGGTGATGAATACTCCAAAAATATTGGTTCTGTATAATAAGGCCTAACTACCTAAATAGGAGCTATACGCTCCAAGGACCACGGTTAGAGGGCCGGCCTTGTATGTTGAATAAATATGTTGAAATACAGCTTCTTTAAAACATTACAATTCTTGCTTACCTTTTACTCACAGTCTTGTCATCTGGTCTAACTTGAGCAACCGAAGGTCCAAATTAAGTAACCGGTTTCGTAATTCGGACCATTTAGATACTTCTAAATTTTAAATTATACGCCTTTAAGCTATGTATTTATTCAAAATGTAATATCGCCTAATGAAAAGTGGAAAACATCTATGTTGCACAATATATATATATATATATATATATATAAAGCCTTGGAGCAACAAAATATAAATGTGGTCCAATATAGCTACTTTCCCCTACACTGATAAACCAACCAAGCAGCAAGCAAACATTTCCTTGTAGGAAGACTTTGTTCAAAGCCGGACTTCAGCGCAATAGGAGCCACAATGATACAACTTTCATAAAGTCTATAAAGAGAAACCTGATAACATTCTCTAGCCTGTAGCTCAGTCGGTGGAGCACCTGCCTGATGTGCGAAAGATCCCGGGTTCGATTCCTGGCTGGGGCTGGGAATTTTTCTCTAACAAAGATTATTCCCTATCCACTCCAGAGTCTGGGAGTGTGAATGTGTGTGTGATCTAATAATAAAAACCCCAAAAAGTGCAAGGAAACCAAACGACAAGAGAATACGAGTTAACACCATTGCCAACAGGCAATAAATTCCAAAGGAAAGACCACCGATAAGACCAATGTAGTTAAAGGCGAGATATAAATGGAGCTAAAAGAGCACATTCTCTAACCACCCTTCCACACACTATTCATATAAAATCTTATTCTTGTATGTACCTCTAGTTAATCGAGATAGGAGGCTGAAGCGACTGTCAGATGTTTAATAAGCGGGTGGCTATGTGACGGTTTCAGACCCCGCTCTTTTCATGACCATAAGAAAGGGGGAAAATTATGTGTTACATTCACATTACTTTCTCCACGCATTAACATTTATTTTTATATAGCTGCTTCAGACTATCCTTGTTTTTATATCTACTTCAAGTTAATCGAGATAAATGCTTCAAGAAATAGTTTCATTATACATTTCGTTGTACGTACGAGGGAAATACAGAAAAACACAAGCGATAGTCAAATGTTTAAAAGCGGGCCGCTATACGCTGGCCTTGAAACTCCATGTTCTTTACACATCACGAGAAACAACTGGATAGCGATAGAACTTTATGAAAATGACAAAAGTATTAAAAATTCAATCCCACTAAGGCATATCTCGGAAACGGTTAATGCTATATAAAAGTTATTTGAAACACTGTGTTTGTTTTAAAGGAATTTACATATTTTTTATTAGTAAGCTTTGGTCTATCACTTATGGTTTATCTGTTATACAATACCGTTCCAAATGAATTGGACTTCACAGGCTACTCCTAGAAAATCCAAGTCACACATTTATTTTATCATTCAAGTATCTAATTTTGCTCAAAATCGTTAGAGCTGCTTTGAGAAAATAAAAAAAATTGGAACATTTTTACATGTAAAGGTAGTTTGGATGGGAAATTTTCTTAAAATCTTCGTGTTGCGTCTTTGAAATAATATGAACTTGCGTAGTAAATTTGGTACTTATGAGATATTTCGTTTTTTTATTTATTCAGGCGGACTCAAAATACATATGTATTTGCGGTAATATCTCAACATTACTATAATGGCTGAAATAGAGTACTTACATAAACAGAATGCTTTATTAAGATGTATATATTGCCAATTATACACAATTCATTCGGAATGAAATGGAGTTCGAGGGCTATCCGGCGAAAATTCATGATAAGCATTTTATTTGCCATAGAAATCATTAGTAAGGTTTGAGAAAATAATGAAAAATGTTTCATATAAATTAAATTAAATTTTATTTATGGACGCTGTTTAACTGCTGTGGTCCTTAGCGTCGCATCCTATATTGGGCGTGAAAGACCGGTAATTTTGCTTAGAGGCCTCTTTATCAGGCTTGAGGTTCTTTTACCTGCAGTAAATCTACGACACGGGACCACCGGCTTTACTTCCCTTCCGAAGGAAGCCATGCTAAGGATTTTTACGCCCGAGAATGTTTCATATAAAGGGTAGCTTATATTACGAGGATTTTCTTGGAAAAGTTCGCGTTGCATCCTTGGAAAACGCTGAGCTTAAACACAAAGTTTGGTAAGTATCCAAAATTTCATTTTTAGGTTATACTGTTCAGATACATACAGACAGACACACAGTGTAAAATCTCGATTTCGATTTTTTGGATGAGATGCAATACAACCTCTATTTACTATATGCAGATAAGCAGTAGAGAAAGTGGAAGAGTTGAATGGAATGGTGTTCGAGCTCACTGATGTTGATGATGATGTATATATTACAGTAGAGCTGATCAAAAGCATGTGCTTTCAAAAGTGAATATTTTTATAGATTTAAAAGCCTTGATTTTTGAAACATAACCAATGCCATCATTTTTACTTTCTCTACTACGTATAGTAAGTAGGGGAAGTATTGCATTCCACTTAAAAATTCGGTAACGAGATTTCACCGGAAATAAATGTTTTGAAGCCTTCTGAATCCCAAAAAAAAAGTATTTTTGGAAAAATGTACGTGTATACATGGAAAATTTTTGTAAAATTTTAATTTCCTCAAAAATGGCTCTAACGATTTCGATTAAAATATCATATGTTTAAGACACTTTTATGCCAAATAAAATGTATACCTTGAATTTTCTGGGAAGGTCTCCAAAAGTATTCTTCATAGTGAAATACTTTTGCATAACTGGTAAACCATAAGAGATAGACAAAATTTTACTACACAAAAAATGTAGATCGCGTTAAAATACACAATTTATGTCATATACCTTTTTATTGAGTTGACCATTTTCGAGATATTTTTTGTTATTCCCTTAAATGTTCCAATACTTATACTTTTTTTCTCAAATGGGAATTCGTTATTCATTTTTTTATCTTTTGTGCTGGTAATGCAAAAAGAATGGAATACTCCACATAGCAACCAGCTCTTAAAAGATTTGACTATCGCTTAAAGCCTACCAATTCCCCTTGCATCTATAAGAAAATTAGCAATAAGATTAACATCTCGATTAACATGAAGTATATTGAGAATAAGCTTTGTAAAGATAGATTGTACAAGAGTAGAAAAAGTCATGTGAGTGTAACACATCAGATTTGTTTCATCAAAATTGATATTTACCCTTCAAAATACCTTGATTTAAACGTATTTGCATGGTATATTTTAGGACGGAAGAACGCTAATTCATGTTCGGTGTACCCTATACCCACGTTGTTTCAACTATCTAGACGGTGTGCGAAACTGTTTCTAAAATTCGGTTCACAGCCATCTTCAGGATATTACATTAGGTACGTGCTAAGGGAGACAAACTGCTTGTGTGAAAGAACAAGTTTCCGGAAATGAAACATCTTTCCACCCCCTTCACGTCTGGCCAAGGGTCAAATGCTTCACCAGCCCACAAACACTTGACTTTTCCAAAGAACCATTAGCCAAGAGGTATGAAAACACTTAAGGCAGGGAAATTTAACGAAAAGTATGCGTTTTCGATTTTTTGTTTGCATCTTTATTGCACCTATACTTGCAACTTCATGCTTTACAATTTGTTTTTTAATATCAACAATTTTATAGCCACCAATGGCTATTTAGTAGCTTCGTTACCATTTAAGTAAACAAGAACTTTTTCACTATTCAAAATGCCCCATGGACCACAGTTTATACCTTATTAGCTTGAAATTTTCAGGGCAGTTTCAGGAATTAAGGATTTAATCATCTCTGTGCATTGATTGAAAAATCTGATGTATTACACTCACATGACTTTCCCTACTTTTGTACAAACTATTTTTACAAACGCTTAATCTCCGGCCACTTTATGTTAATCGAGATAGGCATTTAATTTTCTTGTAGGTGTAACGGGAATCTGGTAGGTTTTAAGCGATAGTCAAATCTTTTAAGAGCTGGTTGCTATGCGGAGCGTTTCATTCTCTTTGCGTGTTCAGGACAAAAAAAGAATAACGCATTCCCATTTGAGAAGAAGTATAAGTATTAGAAAATTCAAACTAAAACAAGGAATATCTCGGAAATGGTTCGCTGGAAAAAAAATAGCATATGTCATAAATTGTGTGTTTCAACGAGATCTACATTTTCTGTGTACTAAAATTTTGTCTATCTCTTACGGTTTACCAGTTATACGAAAGCTATTCAGAATGAAGAAGAGTTTTGGGGACATTCCCATAAGATTCAAGATTTACGTTTAATTTGTCATGAAAATATCTTAAATATATGATATTTTATACAATATCGTAACAGTCATTTTTAGAAAATTAAAATTTTCGAAAAATGTTCCATGTGAAGGGTAGTCTGGGGTGAGGGGATTTGTTGAAAATATTGTGTCACATTTGAGAGATACTGAACCTATATACCAACTTTTGCATTTATCCAACTTTTCGTTTTTGAGCTATGCTGTTCACAGACACTCACACGGAGCTTTTAATAAATTTTTTTTTTAATTCAGGGAGCCTCAAAACATGGATTTCCGGTGAAATCTCGGTATCGAAATTTTGGGTGAAATGCAATACTTCCCCTACTTACTATACGGAGTAGAAAAAGAAAAAACAATATTAAATAGTTCAGCGGAAATTGATTTTTACTTTCTCTACTACGCATAGTAAGTAGGGGAAGTATTGTATTCCACCCAAAAATTCGATACCCAGATTTCACCGGAAATATATGTTTTGAGACCCCCTGAATACAAAAAAAGCATTTTTGGAAACATATCCGTGTGTGTGTGTCTGTGTGTCTGTGTGTGTGAGTGTCTGTGTGTGTGTGAGTGTCTGTGTGTGTGCCTGTGAACAGCATAACTCAGAAACGAACAGTCGGATAAACACCAAACTTGGTATTTAAGTTCAGTATCTTCCAGAGATGCGACACGAAGGTTTTCAAGAAAATCCCCCCACCCCAGATTACCCTTTACATGGAACATTTTTCGAAAATTTTAATTTTCTAAAAAATGGCTCTAACGATTTTGATTAAATTATCATATATTTAAGATACATTTATGACAAATAAAATGCATATCTTGAATTTTCTGGGAATGTCTCCAAAAGTATTCCTCATTGTGAACGACTTTTGCATAACTGGTAAACCATAAGCGATAGACAAAATTTTAATAGACCAAAATTTAGATCGCGTTAAAATACACAGTTTATGTCATATACATTTTTTGTTGTTGAGTGAACCATTTTCGAGATATTGCTTGTTATTCCCTTCAATTTTCCAATATTTATACTTTTTTTCTCAAATGGGAATTCGATATTCTTTTTTTTTCTTGTCCTGGTAATGCAAATAAAATGGAATACTCCACATAGCAACCAGCTCTTAAAATATTTGACTATCGCTTAAAGCCTACGAATTCTCCTTGCATCTACAAGAAAATTAGCAATAAGATTAACATCTCGATTAACATGAAGCATATGGAGAATAAGCGTTTGTAATAATAGTTTTTACAAGAGTAGAGAAAGTCATGTGAGTGTAACACACTCCAGTCTAATGAAAGCTTTTGGCTTATTGTGCTTTAGGTTTCAATAGCGATGTGACGCGTAAATTTGGTCATCCCTAATTAGTCCTCTGCCATATAATTGGTTACCCAGGGTCATTAAAATGACAATGTGTTTATTCACAAACAGAACGATATTGGAATGCGCTCATGAGTACTGTCATCGAGAAACAAGATGCAATATATCTCCATACACTGGAGTCGAACCCGAGACTGCCGTAGTACAATATCCATGTCCTAACGACCTTGGCAGTAGACATAAATCTGTCAGCCTGTAGCTACCTACATAACCCACAACACATTAGTCAACATTCAATGGAGCTAGGTATGCCCCTTGTCTAACCATTCAATCTGTCCTCAATCAACTGCCATAATATACAGCGTGCAGTCCCCTAAGGCAAACTTGTTGCTCATTGGTAGGCTATCAGGTTCACAACCTATCACCTTCTGCACACAAGGTATTGGTTTTTTTTATCTCCAGAGCATCGGGAGGTTCTCTGTAGAATACCCGTCACCCTTATCGCAAATCCCCCAATTTTAAACCAATTTCCTTCAGCTGTCCGCACTTCTACAGTTTCTATAAATAAGTTCCTCTCTTACGGCCTTTTGAATATCTCCTATAGAGCACGACCCTGATAGACTGTCAAATTGCTCCGTGAATTTGCCTATGGCAACAGTTCTTTTGAATGGAAAAGCGTACACTTCAAGAGACGCAGAGCTGAGGGCTCGATATTGCGAGAGAAGAGAACTGATAAAATGAAACTGCCTATAGCATTACACATTTTCTAAAGTTTTATTTGATTGCAGGCCTGATAATACGGCTATATCCTCTGCAAAACAAAACTAATACACTTTATTTTCACTTATTACCAGAGATAGGCTAAATATTAAGAAAAAAGCCCCAAAATATCACGAAAAACAAATTTTAAACCCAAAACATCTTTTACTCTAAGGGTTTGGAGCAGATTCACTTCAATAGTTCAAAAAATCTTATGTGTTACACTCACATGACTTTCTCTACTCTTGTACAAACTATTTTTATAAACGCTTATTCTCCATATTCTTCATGTTAATCGAGATATCGAGATGTTAATCTTATTGCTAATTTTCTTGTAGATGAAAGGGGAATTGCTAGGCTTTAAGAGATAGTCAAATATTTAAAGAGCTGGTTGCTATGTGGAGTATTCCATTCTCTTTGTATGTCCAGGACAAAAAAAAAACTGAATAACGAATTCCCATTTGAGAACAAGTATTGAAAAATTTAAGGGAATAGCAAGCAATATCTTGAAAATGGTTCACTCAAAAAAAAAAAAAAAAAAAAAATGTATATGACATAAATTGTGTATTTTAACGCGATCTACATTTTTTCTATAGTAAAATTTTGTCAGTCTCTTATGGTTTACCAGTTATACAAAAGTCATTCACAATGAAGAATACTTCTGGTGACATTCGCAGAAAATTCTAGATATACATTTTATTTGTCACAAAGTATCTTAAACATATGATATTTTGCAACATGGTAGCTCAGATCAATAGAGCAGCGACAAGGTAAGCCGAGGATCCGTGGTTCAATTCCCGGGTATGACATTGGTTTTTTCAGTCCAAATCTACCTTTCCAGCTTTAGCCTAAGCACAGCATGTATTAAAGAAAGTTAATTCGCTAGTCTGCATTTTCAAACTTTTTGTCAGATGATTTCTTAAAAGTAGGTGTTCTGGAATCAAGTTTTTATTCTGATTCCAGAAATAACTTCCGTTTTTTTTCTATCACGTCAGGTTTTTACACAAAATAAGAAGTAATGTTTTGACAATTTTGCTAATGAGCGTAGAAAAGTATTCAAATACCATTTCACACAAGGAAAGTTTTTATTCAAGAAACGTTTTAAGAATACGCTCAAGAACTCCCCTAATTTATTTCATAACTACATTTTAACAAAACAGGAAGCCAAAGTGTTTCATTTAATTTTTTTCAAACTTTCTCTTCTTTGACTTCCTTGCAGATCCTTGAAGATGGCTATCCCTCCTCCACATCCAACAGTAGTCGGCCATCATAGTTTCATTTCATCTCCCCTGGTACCTCCACTCCATTTCCTTAATATCTTGGTGAAAACGTTCACCCTGCTCTTCACTATAATGTCCCAGATTTTCTGGAGAGTAGTTGATATGTGAATGCAGAAAATGCGCCTTTACACTCATGTTACAACCCATCTTCTTGAAATTTTCCAACATTGTTTCGACAATGGCCTTGTAATTAGGATCTTTGTTATTACCTAAGAAGTTTTCAGTAACTGATCGGCAGGCGGTCCATGCTTCTATTTCTCTCTCAGTCATTGTCTTCTCAAAATCTTCATCCTTCATAAATTTCTTTATTTGAGGACCAAAAAAAATTCCAGCCTTTAATTAGTTTTCTGTAATGAAGGGAAATATCTTGGAAAGGTACTTGAAGCAGGGTACATCCTGTGGTAGAGCCCTTACAAATTGCTTCATCAAGCCCAATTTTATGTGTAGTGGCGGAAGCAATATATTTATATCTATATTTTTTTAAGTGAAATTGGGAAAAAAGTAGGTAATAAAAAAAACAAAGCAGTTCTGAAATCAGCATAAAAAAGTGAGTCGGAATCACTTATTAATTTTCAATCATGCGATATCATGTAGATTACTGTAATTAATTCTTGTCTAACACATGCAGTGTGAGTAGGATCCCCTTTAAATACAATAAATAGCGCCGATATATGTGTTTGCCAGAATCTATAGGGGCCATTAAACAAATGCTGTAATAAAGTAATCCCTGCGATTTGTAAACATGAAGAATTCCCTTACGTAATGCGAAACATAAAAAAGCAGTGGCAGACTTAGCCGGGCCGGTTGTGAAACAAAAGAGCATCGCGGTGTCTGCAGAGTTGCCCGATAGGACTCTCCGTCTTTGTCTGGCATGAAGTGCGCTTTCAAAGAGGGTCGTGGGGAGGGGGGGCGAATATTCGCGTGTCGACTTTCTTTGTTGATACTAGGGAGCATTAAAAATTTAAGCTCCCTAACAAACACCGTTAAAGCTTTTAAAAAATGTATACCCTACATTTGTTGTAAATTTGTATGCGTTGTCTATCGCCGAGCAGATCGAAAACAACCGCTTTTGTGGTTCTTACCATTTGTTTTTCCCTTCCCTCTAGGTTCTTCTTCACAGTATTTCTAGCCACAAATGAGATCGCTGATGCGAGCAGCAGTATCATTATAGGAACACCGTGGGTTTAAACGCCTCCTAAATTGTGCTGTGTGGTGTAGTTTCCACTGCAGATAAAGCAATCGTTCTTTCAACCCACTCCCCAATATTACCAATATGACATAGGTAGAATCTGGAGCTTTACAGTAATGGCTTCTTTTTCTTTTCAAATAAGACATCAGGTTATAAAATTTGAATTCGTGGGTTAGATGCTAAGATAAAGTTTTTCGGGTATATAGTTGGAAGATTTGCGCAGTATTCAACAGAAAAACATCTGACGCCATACATCCACATGCCTTATTCTTCCATGACATACACTATGTGATACGTTTTTCATCTTAAGTGCATTGTGCTGCCACCTACTTCCTGGGACTCATTATCCGCGACCTCAGTAGTCATTAGATATGTGAAACAGCAGAATGGGACGCTTCGTGGAATTCACGGACTTTGAGCGTGGTCAGGTGATTGGGTGTCACTTGTGTCAGAAGTCTGTACGCGATATTTCCACACTCCTAAACATCCCTAGGTCCAGTGTTTCTGATGTGATAGTGAAGTGGAAACGTGAAGGGTCATGTACAGCACAAAAGCGTACAGGCCGAACTCGTCTATTGACTGACAGAGACCGCCGACATTTGAAGAGGGACGTAAAGAGTAATAGGCAGACATCTATTCAGATCATCACGCAGGAATTCCAAAATGCCATCAGGATCCACTCCAAGTACTATGACAGTTAGGCATGAGGTGAGAAACCTCGGATTATATGGTCGAACGGCTGCTCATAAGCCACACATCACGCAGGAAAATGTCAAACGACGCCTCGCTTGGTGTAAGGAGCGTCAACATTACACGATTGAACAGTGGCCAAACGTGTGGAGTGACGAATCACGGTACAAATGTGGCGATCCGATGGCAGGGTGTGGGTATGGCGAATGCCCGGTGAACGTCATCTGCCAGCGTGTGTAGTGCCAACAGTGAAATTCGAAAGTGGTGGTGTTATGGTGTGGTGGTGTTTTTCCTCGGGGGCCTGCACCCCTTGTTGTCTTGCGTGGCACGATCACAGCGCAGACCTACATTGATATTTTAAGCACCTTCTTGCTTCCCACTGTTGAAGAGCAATTCGGGGATGGCGATTGCATCTTTCAACACGATCGACCACCTGTTCATACTGCACGGGCTGTGGCGGAGTGGTTACACTATAACATCCCTGTAATGGACTGGCCTGCACCGAGTCGTGGCTTGAATCCTATAGAACACCTTTGGGATGTTTTGGAACGGCGACTTCGTGCCAGACCTCACCGACCTACATCAATACCTCTCCTCAGTTCCGCACTCCGTGAAGAATGCGCTGTCATTCCCCAAGAAACCTTCCAGCACCTGATTGAAAGTATGCCTGCGAGAGTGAACACTGTCATCAAGGCTAAGGGTGGGCCAACACCATATTGACTTCTAGCTTTACCGATGGAGGGCGCCACGAACTTGTACGTCATTTTCATCCAGGTGTCCGTATACTTTTGATCACGTAGTGTAGATATGAAGTGGTTCTTCTCTACCCCCTTACATTACTCACCATGTCTTTTTCTTAGGAATGATTTCAAATTAAAGGGAGATTAAAAGTTGTATGCTGCCATAATTAAATCTGCAAAATCCGTGAAAATATTTGACATATCCGACTGAAATCTTTACAAAATGTAAATGTATGCCTTCTAAGTCAACTGATCCACTTTCATACAGAAAGTTTGTTTATTAAGGACGATATAATTACTTTCTTAATTATTCCATCTGTTGATTAAAATTTATCTATCTTCTTAATTTTAATCAAGATAAAAATTTTCGGAAATAGCTAGATTACACATTTCGTTATAAACATAGAGTAGCGATAGGCAAGTGTTTAAGAACTGGTCACTGTGTACTGCCTTTAAAGCCATGCTCTTTGCGTGCAATCACAAGAAACGATTGAATATTCGAGAGGATTTGAAAAGAATGACATAGTATTGAATAATTCGAACCATTAATAATGGATATCTCGGAAATGGCTGATGCCACAAAAAAGTTATTTGAAATAAATTACTCGTTTTAAAGAGATAAACACAAATTAATACAACATGTGGAATGAAGTGGATTTCACAGGTTATTCCCAGAAAATTCAAGATATACATTTTATTTATAATGTAAACATCTTTAATATATAGCATTTTAATCAAAATCGTTAGTCTTTGTTTTTAGGAAATCAAACATATCGAAAAGTATTCCGTGTAAAGGGTAGTTTGGAGTGAGGGGATTTCTTGAAAATCTTCGTGACTGCATCTTTAGAAAGTACTGAAACTAAAATACCAAGATACCAAGATCTGTTTACAGATACACAGATATTTTTGTAAAAATGCTTTTTGTTCAAAACATATATTTCGGGTGAAATCTCGATACCGAAATTTTGGTTCGAATATAACACTTCCTCTACTTACTACACGGAGAAGAGACAGTAATATTAAAGCCGAGTGAACACAATTAAGATTCTACAAAACAACGGCCGTAACCCTGCTGACATAATGGTGTGAGATTTGGACTTGGAATCGAGCAAACGAAAAGGTAATTTGAAGCAAGTTTTTTTTAACATTGTTTAGTAGTTCTTAACGCCTGTTCTTTCATTATACGACATTACATGAAGTTGGCACCTGTGAGACAAAAGGAGATAATATCTCTGAAGGAAACGTTTCAGGCCTTCGTTTAGAGTAGCTCTCCCAGCTATTACGCTAAGCAAAATCTTGAAACAACCTGTCAGGGAAGACAGTCCTGAAGGATTTGAACCACGGACCTCCGGCTCACGGGTCCGTGTTCTTTAACGAATTCGACCACCGTCCATGTCGGTAAGTAAAATAAAGTACCTCAGAAATGTTGAAGAATGAACCATAAAAAAACCATGGAACGTTCCACCTTACAGATAGAATTAATAAACAAACCGGTGAGTGGTACAAAGATATGTAAACAAGAATTGGAGACAGTAGGTTACCTAAACAATATTCAATTATGCGCCGTAGGGACGATAAATGTAAAAAGATCAAGAATACGATAGACAAAGGGATAGAAACACTCTAAAAACGGAACAGGCTAATAGACCTAATCCTTGTAGATGATGGACATATGTTTCATCAGGAATTGCTTCCTCATGCACCCTATTCGCCAGACTTAACCCCCTCTGATTATTTTCTGTTTCCAAAGTCGAAGAAATAGCTTGGTGGTAAAAGATTTGCCAACAATGAAGAGGTGCAGTCTGCAGTTGATGGCTATTTCGCATAACTCGACGGTTCTCACTATAAACTGGGTATCGAAGCTATTGAACATCGCTGGGAAAAGTGAATCGAGCTGAAAGGAGACTGTGTAAAGAAATAAAGATGTTTCTTCCCAAAATGTTTGAATTTTCTTTGTTAGGTCGGGTACTTCTGAGACAGCCCTCGTATATAACGTTTAAAGGCAATTTTAATCATTTAAGAAATTCTGAAAGTTTTGCTGGAGTGTGTACAGATGTGAAAAACGGGATATGCCATACGATAGCAAAAGAGCAAATGCATTCATACATAAATGACAAGAGCAGCAATAATACAAAAGAGAAATGTTATTTTTGGACATAATTTCATACTTAATAAGCACATGTTCCAGCGATAAGCATACATTGCTTCCACGATAAACGTTAATGGGACTACAAAATGGCAAGTTGGATATTCACAAGTTACTAAGATATCATCTAAAACTGTAGTGTAATTGTTTAAACGCGATTAGTGCGTTTTCTGCTTGTAATGGCCAATAGACATGAACATAGACTGTAATGCATATTGTCTGCTTTTATCTACTACAACCTAAAATGAAATTAAGGAAACTCTTCCTAACATTGGAAAACACCTTCCTAATTCACAAAATATATCGTGATACCTGGACTACCTTCAATTTCATAGATCAATTAAGAATACATCTATTAAGTACAAGGCGTGTTTTTAAAGTACAAGTAATTTTAAAAAAGAATAACACAACATTATTTTCCAAATACTTTATTATCATGCATTACCTTACACTACTTCTCCACATAGTCACTGCCTTTTTCAGGCACTTGTCATAACAGAGAACCAGTTTTTGTATCTCTTGTCAAAGAATGATGCCGACTAAGATGAAAGCCAAGTCCGCACTTCTTGTTTCACAATATCATCGTCGTTGAAATGTTTTCCACCGAGGAATTTCTTCAGATAAGAAATTACGAAAATCGCTTTGTGCCAAATCCGGACTGTAGGGAGGATAGTCGAATTGTTCCCAACCAAATGATGCTATCAGATTTTGAGTTTGTTTAGCTGTGGGTGGCCACATTGTCGTTCATTATTCTTTCTCCATAAATCTCACACAATTGGCGATTAATGTTGTTGGTGTAACATTTCTCGCATTCAAAATACCAATCACTGATTTGACTTTACAGTCAGTGGATCGTTCGATTGTTTTGGACATTTCGAAACGCTCTAACAACAGGAAAACGCAAAGTGACGATCGCTCACAGCTGTGTCTGGCTTCCTAATGGATGGAGAAAGTGATCGCATCCTCAAAAGCGCGACTGCAGCAGCAAAATATTAAAACAGTACTTACTTCGAAATTAAAGCCACACAAAATAGAAAAAGGAAAAGAGTATAAGCGCACACAAGAACCAATACCAAGTATTTCCGCTTTTCAGATGGAGAAATCTAATGTGCTGCACTCGCATGACCTTCTTTACTCACTCTTTCAGAAAATATTCTTACAAAGATTTATTCTTCTGTCTACTTCTTGTTAGTCCATATAATGTTCAATGAAATTTATACATTTTGTTATAGTACATAGTAGATAACGCGATACTCAGATTTTTAAAGAGTGTCGTTATGTGATGACTTTGAAATGTCATGTTCTTTGCATGTCCACGAGAGAAAAAAAAGAATAACGACTTCCTATGTTAGAAAAGTATAAATGTGTTGATAATTCAAACTAATAACAAGGAATACCTTGAAAATGGATAACTCAAAACAAAACGAAATTGTAGAAATTTTGTCTATCTCTTACAATTTACCAGCTATGAAAAAGGCATTTTGAATAAGGAGGTATTCACGCGCTATTCAAATGTATGCATTTTATTTTTCATCTTAAAGACATGGTATTTTAATCAAAATCATTACAGCCATTTTGGAGAAAATAAAATATAAAGAAAATGTTTGCATGTAAGGGTGGTTTGGACTGGGGGATTTTTTTTTTTTTTTAATTTTAGTGTCGCATCCTGGAAGATATTATTACGAAGTTTCGTGCTTAACCGTCTCTTCGTTTCTGAATTATGTTATTCACAGACACACACACCCCCACATTAACAAAAAAAAAACTTATATTTTTCTAAAAATGCTTTTTGGAGTTCAGGGGCTTAAAAACATGTATTTCCAGGAAATCTCAGCATGGAATTTCGGATGGAATACAATATTTCCTCTATTTAACTACACGCACGAGTAGAGAAAGAAAGAAAAACATAAAAAGAAAGAAAAATATTCAAATCCGCTGGAGAAACAAAATTTGTCAACTTACAAGTAATTTTTAAAGTTTTAATATAACTCTATGACTAAACAAATTGGTTTCTCGTTCTAAAGAATAGTTAAATGCCTCTCCCATTTTCTGAGCTATTTTCCTAGGTGGTTCTGACGAGTCCTACAAATTATTAACGTAAATGAAGCGAGTAATTTGAATTCCAACATTTTGTTCCCACAATGAAATATGCAATGATTAAAGCACATATCTCTCTCTCTCTCTCTCTCTCTCTCTCTCTCTCTCTCTCTCTCTGCTGTAGACAATACCATCGCTAGGGAACGCTCCTAAATGTGCAACACGCGTTCTGTCATGCATGCGTGCCAACCACGACGAGAGTGCGTGCTGTGTAAAAGAGACCAAGAGATGCAAATCGCGTCTTTGTCCACTTCCTTTATGAAAGTCCCCTTCCTCTTTTTTCTTTCTTTCTTCTGAAAACGAGATTGGGCCATTTTGAATGCTAATGAGGTAAGCTTTGCAGGATATGAGGTTGGAAAGAATTTCCTGGTCTATAAGGTTAAAGAACTAAGGCATTAGCATTAGAGGCGGTCACTTTTAACAAACCCTCTCTCGTGTCCACAATTTCAAGTACTCGAGGGATTGTGTGGTTATGAGCTCTTGCTTAATTTAAAAGAACTAATGATAGAAAATACTCTCTACTCTATTTAAAAAGTGAAATGATAATAGCATGAAACGATTATGGAAGAGAATCTTTTGAAGGGGGTGAAAGTGACTTTATGCTTGGTTACTTGAGGTCAGCAGCACATGCCCGCATAACATCAAGCGCAAGAAGCAATAAAAGTAAGATTAATTACTTATGTAAACAATAACTTAACTTTCTGAGCGACCGTACCTAGAGAACAATATTTTAATTCACAACAGATTCAATACGCTAGAATCATAAAGCTGTTTTTACTTTCTCTACTAGGTATAGTAAGTAGCGGAAGTATTGTATTCCACCCAAAAATTCGATACCGAGATTTCACCGGAAATATATGTTTTGAGGCCCACTGAATCCAAAAAAAAATCATTTTTGGAAACATGTCCGTGTGTGTGTCTGTCTGTCTGTTTGTGAACAGCATAACTCAGAAACGAACAGTCGGATAAACACCAAACTTGGTATTTAGGTTCAGTATCTTGCAGAGATGCGACACGAACGTTTTCAAGAAAATCCCCCCGTCCCAGATTACCCTTTACATGGAAAATTTTTCGAAAATTTTAATTTTCTCAAAAATGGCTCTAACGATTTTGATTAAAATATTATATGTTTAAGATATTTTCATGACAAATAAAATGTATATCTCGAATTTTCTGTATGTATATTTCGAATTGTGAACGACTTATGCATAACTGGTAAACCATAAGAGATGGACAAAATGTTACTACACAAAAAATGTAGATCGCGTTAAAATACACAATTTATGTCATATACATTTTTTTGTTGAGTGAACCATTTTCGACATATTGCTTGTTATTCCCTTAAATTTTTCAATACTTGTTTTCTGAAATAGAAATTCGTTATTCATTTTTTTGTCTTGGATATGCAAAGAGTATTAATCTGTGGCAAAGAGAATGGTGCTGCACCTAGCAACCAGCTATTAAGAGATATGTCTATGCTTAAAGGCTACTGTATTTCTATATTGCCCTTACAAATACAAAACAAGGGGAACATAGTAAGCCTTAAGCGATAGTCAAATATTTTTAGAACTGGTCGCTATGTGTAAAATGTAATTCTCTTTGCATGTCAAAAGATCGTTTCTGCAAATGTTTATCTCGATTAATATGAAATAGATGGAGAATAAGAGTTTGTAAAAATAGTTTGTACAAGAGTAGAGAAAGTCATGTGAGTGTAACACATCAGATTTTTATATTTTAGCAGAGGAAGTAAAAACAGTATCATCTACAATGTATACGATGTAATCTACAGGATATAGGTTACACCGATGGGGAACACCTCGCGCAATGCGACCTACGGGAGATCTATTGCGGTTAATGGGATGAAGTGAAGGAACCACAGGAGGCTACAAGCCCACAGACGCGCAGAAGTCCCTATTACTTCCTGGCTGGGAGATCCGTCCCACTACTGAATTTGCCCAGGTAGAGCGATGAACGACCCATCAACCAAGCAGCCCTCTACTGTCTATGGGAAATACCATTTCCTGCGAGCCAACATCCGCGTCATCTGTTCGGCACTGTCACACGCCGCGAAACCTAGAAACACCCTGAAACATGAGAAGGAAACGGAACAAAAGGGAAATAATGGAATGGAAGTCGTAGTAGATGAGAAACTACCGTAGCATTCGCCTACCGACTAAGGAAAATAAAAAATCAAGGTCAGAATGGGCGGTTGATGGAAATCGAACCCGGAACCTCCCGATTGCGAGGTCACACCTTCTCGCTCGGTACGAAAAAGCTAAGTTTGAAATTATTGTACATGGTATACAGATGGTGTCCAATAAGCATCATATGAAGACTTAAAAAGTGAGTTTGTTTGTGTATTTTGGTATAAAAATATCTCCGAAGGGAATGTTTTCGGAAAGCTAATGTGTAGTGAACATGCATGACAATTTCAACGCAATATACGATGACAGACAAAAGGACTGACAATGTTTTGTTTTCATTCTCTGCAGAGATGCTCGGTAAATTATTTTTGAAATCTACTCTGCCTTGGATATGACTGAATGTTTCATATCCCTTGGGAAATACGTTCCGAGTAAGAAAACAAAAGACATACGCGAAATCACGTCATTCCGCTTTTAAGGAACATTCTGTCTTTCAGTCCTTGTTAATCAGAGTTTTGTTTCTTCCTCTCTTAGTGGAACACTCTACAGTAAAATCAATAGAGTAGTTGATAATAAGACTAAAAGGAAGTTTTACGACTGCAGAATGAGAAAGTTAAGACGACAACCAGAGGAGAATAAAATATAAGCTACGGAAATTGCATTTCTGCATGGGAGGGAATGTTATGAAGCCAAACGGTAAAGGAAGATACAGACATGAATAATTCTACACTGCAATTATGAAAGTAATTCAATGGATATAAGCTATGGTGCATTAGCATAGTTTAACCCTTATCAATACTTCACCTATACGACAGTGTTCCAGGAATTTAACCGTGAAAAAAGAGAGAGAGAGAGAGTTGATTGCAATGGGCTACACTTAACAATCTGAATTGCTGATTAATACAGTATCCGAGTTTGTCTACTTGATTTGATTTTGTTTCTTACTAGAAATAGACTACTTATTATGACGAAGTGAGAAGATAATTTTTGGTTAGCCCATTTAAAATATATTGCTACATGCGAGGGGCGTGCAATAGGTAAGTTTATTTTATATAAAAAAAACATTACACTGAATTGACCATGTTAAATTAAATTTATTTATATTGTACAATCCTTGCTACTTTCCTACATAGTCAACATGATTTTCCAAGCATTTTTGGGGACTTGACAAGTTTTTCCAAGCCAATGTTGTACCAGGTCGGGTCCTGTGCTAACAAGCAGCTGTTCACTGATTTGACTTCATCATCGGTGTTAAAAGTGCTTACCTGTGAGTTGGAGGAACATGTGAAAATCACTTGAGGCAAGCTCCCAGGCGGAGCTCAGAAGATTGAACTAGAAAGATCTTTTCCCAAGTGATTTTCACATGTTCCGCTGACTCAAAGGTCATCATGGAGGTAAGCACTTTAACACCGTTTGATATGATGAACCAGAAGTCGGATCCTGTGCTCGTAACCAGCTGTTCACTTCTGATTGATCTTCGTCACGGTGTTAAAGTGCTTACCTCCATGATGACCTTTGAGTCAAGGAGCATGTGAAAATCACTTGAGAAGAGATCTAGTGAATATGAAGGATGCAGAAAACTTCCCAGTTTCTTCTGAGCTCCGCCTGGGTCAAGATTTAACTTGGAAGTTTTCTCGTATCCTCCGTATTCACCGGACGTGTGTCACGTCCCCAAAAATGCTTCGAAAAACATGTTGACTATGTAGAAAAGTAACAGAAGAATTGTACAATGAATATAAATAAAATTAATTCAACATGATCAATTGTGTGTAATCCTTTTTATAAAATAGGGAAGCTTATTTATTGGACGACTCTCGTATTACGTCATGCGGTGCGAGCCAGACAGATGACATTAGATGCGTAGTCGTTTTCTTGTGCAGTTTCTCTTTATTTGAACAATTTATTTGTTCTTATTTATATACCGCCTCAATTACTATTTCATTGGAAATAGGACCTTTGAAACCACGGAATTTAATGTATTTTGGAACATTTAGTAATGTGATGCCGGAGAAGTGATCTTATTTGCGTTGACTACCTGTACCATAGTTCCTATTTCTATTTATTTCAATCTATAGGTGCAAATTTGTGTTATAGAAACATCTAATTCCGTATTTATACGCAGTTTTCTGACAAAATGTTAACTGAAAATATGTTTCACACCCATTGCATGGTTACAAAGAGAATACTACATTTCATCTGTCCGTGCTTTGCTTTGCTGTTGCACTCCAATATTAATAATGCTTGGAATGGGATATACTTGACTTGGGTTTGTTTATGCGCCTATTCCTAATAAACAAATTAGAGCCGCTTTTATGGGAAGTTTCTATTATTACTCTATTACATATGTTTGTGTACAGGAAATGTAAACTTTTAGTATTTTAATACTTTAAGAACTTTGATTGTACATACCATATTCACAGTTAAAGTCTAGTTAGTACAAACTTGAAGGCCAAGGACGTACTAGTCGGTCATGATATGAGTGCATGATGTGAGAAGAGAAATTAAACAGTTGCGGACAAAGGGGCAGGGCATCGGAAGGACAGTCAGGTAGAGAAAATATATCTGTACATTCCTCTATCACCTTGTCTCTCGCTCCCCTTTGATCTCTAGCCTCTAGCGCACTCATATCGTGGCCGACTAGTAATTGTCTAGGTGTATATAGCGAAGAGAGAAACGATCAGGTGCAAGTAAATCTTCAAGTAACAGAAAATGAAAACATATATCTGCATACTAGAAGCTAAATATATAACCAAGTTTATTTATTTCACTGTTTATTAACATTGGTACAGCACTGAACTGATACTTGCATGTCAATTCTAATTTGGTCATGAATGCAGTACTGCAAAAATGTAATATCACTGAAGAATAGAACTGCAAAGTGAAAACAGTGCATTCTTTTAGGCCTGAGATGTGACACGGATGCCTTATTTGAATGTAACGGAACTCCCACTTTCCACTAATCTTAATGCGTTCGCTTCTAATATACAAAGTTGCAAAGGTAAACGCGAGTCTTATATTCTCTTTCACTCCCAAAGTCCAAAGTATGCATTTACAAAGCTGAAGCGGAAATTGCGGTTCTCTCTAGGGCCACTTTTCATTAACAGAAATAGAGAAGGTTCAGAGGTTCTATGCTAAGGTATTCATCTAGTTAAACTAAAGTGACACTAAGTTACAAACAAGCCAGAGGCGGTGCCAGGGAGGGGTTACACCCTAAGTTACATTTAAGTTTACAAAGTTGTTTTTAATTAAAACGTAACCGTTTTATTTCTGACTTAAATACGTATATCATCAAAGAGTTCGCTAAAGATGAGCATACACTCCTTGAATAGCAACTACTGCACTTATCCCAGCACAGACCGGAGGACTGACAACAAGAAGCTGCATGTCGGTATGTGCAGTTTACCTTAGCGACCGTACGAGTGCAGTGCTTCACAAGAAGGTAAGACGAGCTTGCGGATTGCGATACATTAACACTCTCAGTGAATATTTCTAAATTTTTAAAAGTAGTTTTCACTTGAAATATTACGCAAAGGTTTACGATTTTCTACGCAATGAGTATTAAAGTAAACAATTCTGTCAATTAAAAAAAACAAAAAATGTAGCAGAAGATAAAACATGTCAAAATTTTGTAGATAAGGCATCTTCTATTGGCGTTGACATGACTACTACTGAAAAAGAATCTGTAGATGATATTTTTAATTGCGTATAACGCCCGTTCCTACTGCACACTGCACCACTGTGACACTGGTGATACATGAAATGAAATAATAATTTTGAAATGAAATTTGGGAAGAAAACGTTCCAGGCCTACGTTTAGGGTACCTCACCGATATTTGCGAGTTATAAGGTAGCTAAATATAAAATTATAACCACAGGGAAAATAAATATTGATAACAGTAGGAATAGTATTATTAAATAATACCGGGAAGTGAGTATTACATGTAAAGGCGAAAATGGGTTTAAAAGACAGTGCCAGCAGCAGGCAGGAAACAGGGGTTGGTTTTTCCCTTATTCTAACCGACTTTGTTAGTGTACCGTTAGGTCGCCTGAAAAGCAGATGTGTAGAAAAAGCCTCAGGCATCCAATAAGAAAGAAGGTAGAAATCATGTGATAGTGAAATGGGGAGATAGGAATTTTAAAATAAAGAAACAGGAGAGTTTAGTACACACTTCTTTTTCGTGGTATTCCCTTGGAGGTTGTTCTGAAAACAAGTGAGAGTGCCGGTGGATAGGGGCGATAGTATGAAGCACAGCAGTAAAGAAATGCGCGTGTGTGTATCAGTGTGTGTGTGTGTGTGTGTGTGTGTGTGTGTGTGTGTGTGTGTGTGTGTGTGACGACGTAATCTCAAGAGCCAGATTTTAAACCGGTGACGGGAAACAAACGGGCAGGAAAATGAATCAGTCGTATTAACCCTAGATCCAAAATCCTGACTAGCATCGAACCCGGGACCATTTCTGCAAATCCCGTGCCGCCAGGTGCAAGAAATCTCAGCCAGAGCTGAAAGTCCTGGCTGGTTTTGTATCGGTATCTGCAGATGATGAAATAAGGAATGCCCCTACTAGTACTTCAGTGGAAATAGCTAACATTCCACTATCTCAAATTATTTTAAGATTGCCACTGGAAAACAGGAAGGCCTAATCAAACAAAGGCTATGTTTACTATAGTAAAATAAATAACAACCAATTACCCTTTAACTAGAGTTTAATATACTGTAACACTTTCCTTAAAATAAACTTGGGGTATTTGATTACTATGGAGCTAAAATGTTCTAATTGCTCGTTTATGCTTTGTGTTACTGGTAAGGAAGGTATGTTTTTTTCTTTTTTAAGTTAGTCTTCTCCTTTAGGTAATTCTGAATCCGCCTATGAGGTGAGGAATCTTGTCGCGGTTACTTTCGTGTTATCTTATTTTCTGAGTGCCTATTATTGTTTTACTATTTTTAATTTTGAGTTCATTGTCCTCCGGCTAACTATTATTACCCAGTCGAGCAAATCTCTTAAACAGGGTGTATAAACGGAAAGGAGTTGTTACTAAAAGATAACACTGATAAAAGAATTTGTTTTTACACTCTTATTGCCGTCACACTTTATTCATTTCACATAATTACTCTTGATACACGCCCGACTGAAACTGTTATATTTTCGATTGTAACTATAATCACTTATTTGCCGCACATTATTAATTCGAGTATTTCACATTTTGTAACTAACTTTACGACGCGAGAGATTCTGTAGAACTGCGCGACGTGTAACCGGTGAATGATTCTGTTGAATTGTGCGACGTGTAACCGGTGGATGATTCTGTTGGACTGAGCGACATGTAACTTGTGAATGATTCTGTAGAACTGCGCGACGTGCAACCCATGAATGATTCTGTTGAACTGCGTGACGTGTAACGCGTGAATGATTCTCTTAGACTGTGCGTTACCCGTCTCTGGCACGGAATTTATACTCCCTCACCCCGATATGCCTAAACATTATAACAGAGCTGCTATTGGTTAATAAAACGCGCCAACATTAGCGTCTATTTTATATCCAATCAAAATTACGAACACATATGCTCTAGGGAAGATATTCCCTCCATTTCTAAAGAAAAGCGCGCTACTCTGACGTCATTTATTTGTCTCTTCTAATTAATAAACAACTCACCCCCTCGCTCATTGTTACCCGCTCCTATTGTCAGTCAGTGAGGCCGTGTAAACTTATTTCCTAACAATGCTTATAATTAACAAACATCTCAAATCATTGTCATACAATAATGCTAATTTACACTACAATCACTCTGGCATTCACAGTGTTGTGATATAAAATACTGCGTCAATCTGAATATCAATCTTTAAAGCAACAATAAATAAAAATTCTGATAAGTTACATTCACATGAGTTTATGTACCCTCTATCGTTTATTAGTGGGTATACGAAATGTATTTTCCTATATACTTTATTTTAATCGAGATAAACCTTTTCGGAAGTAGCTGCATTACACATTTGTTATAGATACAAAGAAAACAGCGATAGTCGAATGCTTTAAGACTGGATGCTATACGCTGGCCTTAAATGTCGAAGTATTAAACAATTCGCACCATTAATAACGGATATTTCGGAAATGGCTAATGCAACAAAAAGTTGTTTGAAATTAATTATGTGTTTTATAGAGATCTACCGTGCAGTAGGCTTGCGTCTACCGTTTAATGTTTACCAGTTATATAAGATTAGGTACACAAACTTCCTTCTGAATGAAGTGGACTTCACAAAATATTAGAAGAAAATTCGAGACATACATTTTACTCGCCATGTAAATATATTTAATATACGGCGTTTTAATCAAAATCGTTAATAATTTTTTATAAAATCAAAAATTTTGAAAAATGTTCTATGTAAAATACCAAGTATGGTATTTATTCGGCTTTTCGTTTTTGAGTTATGCTGTTTCACAGACAGTAACACATACAAAAGCGGACAGACACACACACACACACGGACCTTGTTCAAATAATGCATTTTTACTTTCTCTAGTAGGGCAAGTATTGTATTCCACCCAAAAATTCAATACTAAGATTTCACCGGAAATATATGTTTTGAGGCCCCCTGAATTAAAAAAAAACATTTTTGGAAACATGTCCGTGTGTGTATCTGAACAGCATAACTCAGAAACGAACAGTCGGATAAACACCAAACTTGGTATAGGTTCAGTATCTTCCAGAGATGCGCGGCAAAGGTTTTCAAGAAAATCCCCCACCCCAGATTACCCTTTACATGGAACATTTTTCGAAAATTTTAATTTTCTCAAAAATGGCTCTAACGATTTTGATAGAAATATCATATATTTAAGATACTTTCATGACAATAACATGCATATCTTGAATTTTCTTCATTGTGAACGACTTTTGCATAACTGGTAAACCATAAGAGACAGATAAAATGTTACTACACAAAAAACGTAGATCTCGTTAAAGTACACAATTTATGTCATATACATTTTTGTTGTTGATTGAACCATTTTCAAGATATTGCTTGTTATTCCCTTAAATTTTCCAATACTTTTTCTCAAATGGGAATACGTTATTCATTTTTTTTTTGGTAATGCAAAGAGAATGGAATACTCCACATAGCAGCCAGCGCTTAAAATATTTGACTATCGCTTAAAGTCTACCAATTCCCCTTGCATCTACAAGAAAATTAGCAATAAGATTAACATCTCGATATCTCGATTAACATGAAGCATGCGTTTGTAAAAATAGTTTGTACAGGAGTAGAGAAAGTAATGTGAGTGTAACACATCAGATTTTTTTGAATTGTGAGGACCTCAGAACATCTCGATATCACTTTTGGGTGGAATGCAATAGCTTCTCTATTCACTATATGCGGATAAAGTAATAAATAAATAAAGCGAAATACGTTAAATCAATAGCACACCGCCGTTGTTAAAGAAGATCTAGATAATATTTAAAGTAACTATCGCCGTGGCTCTGTTTTGATGTTTAAAAGAGAGAAGATATAACTAAAGTCAGAGTATTTGAGGTTTGTTAAGTTCTTTACTTCCTATGCGGTTATCTTCTGTAGGACAGCCTAATGAAAGTAAGCATAGAAAGCACAAGGAGTGCGGTTGGGCAGGATCCACGCGAAAAAAGGTCGACCAGACGGTGTGACGGAAACTGGATCTGAACTTGCTCGCACAGCTTATTTCCGGTGGAAGCCGTAAGCAAGTAAACCACGGAAGCAGATGCCCAATCTCAGGAGCATGTAACAGAATCCCCATAAAACGATAACTTTAATAAAGCTTCTCAACTTCATCAGATTTCAAACTTATTGGTCCAAAACATTGCGTGAAACTCTCTAGCTTATCTCTAGAATACACCAGGGCTCTAATTCAGCGATCAGCTAAAAGTGAAAGCGAGAGATATGCTTCGGACTGTAGCTGGCGCAAACGAAGTGGTTTATTTATCGGCCTGTATTTTAATAAAGGGAATACCAAGAACTGTTTTTCAACCGCGAAGTTCTAAAATGAAAGCTTGAGTGACAATGTGTTACGTCGTAGTCTTGGTGGAATGACGAAGTAAGCCAAGGCTTTGATGTTGCACTATATTCATGCACAGTGTACGTAATCACCAGTTCTGTCATCTCTGCACAAGGATGCTAGCTACTCAACAAAGATTTCCACTACAGATTACACAACACGACGTGCAAGTTTTCAAAGGCATGGAAATGACAGTGGCTTTGTGTTTTCCCTGTTTTACCTTTTACATAACATAAATACACCTCCATCTCTAGAAGATTTGGGTTGACAGTGTACATTTCTGTACCATTCTGACCACGGCATGATATAACTTTAATCCAGAGACTTGAGAATAGTGAAGTCACTGAAGAAAACTCTGATGGCTCTTTTCTGACCTCATTTACTTTATTCCAAGTGTAGTAGTAAGGTAAACGTGTCATGATGCAGTATCTCCACAGAATGCTTCTGAATCGGTAGATTGTATAAACTCTTCATTAACGAGTGGTCATCTGTGTTACGCCAAGCTTTTGAAATTAAATATGTGTTCCTCTACTTCCAGACTCAGCTGCGTATATATATATATATATATATATATATATATATATATATATAAAAGCAAGAATGTGTAACGGGGATAAATGAGAAAAAAACGTTTCTTGGTGTTGGTTTTTTGACTCGGAAAGATTGTTGTTGCCGGCTGTTCAGGTTGGTTGGGTGACTCTTATCTCAGGGAGTGTGGATAGGAGTTGAATGATACTCACAGTCCTCCTTCAGTGGCCCGTTTATTCTGATGATCCACACTGCGTTCCTTTACCGAATCCCCGTCACACAAGACTTGATTCCACCTATCATCCCCAGCTAGTATTTACGTGCTTTCCGCTTTTCCAATTATCTTTAGAGATTGAAAAATGTATCGATGTGAATTTTAATGACTTGACTTTTGTCATTTCTAGCTACCTCTCCTCACTTTTACTGAACACTAACTTTCACAATAAGTGCTTTAAATTACGACCTTTACATGTTCCCCTCTACGACACGAAGTGATCCATCTTACACAGTCTCAAACTGCTCTCCGTCCTAGATAATTGTTCTATTCTCCGCCTATTTTCTGGTTTCATTCTTCCTTTTTACTATGCACGTGACTTTATAATTTCTCATTGTTCAGTTTTATAAATTTTCCGCCGTTTCCCATTGGTTCGTTATATTTTCAAGTTGACCTTGCCCGCGTCTACCATTATCCCCTTATTCTCGCCTGATTAGGTTTTCTGTGCGGTTGACTGCATTTGACTTCCTTTCTGTTGTTCTCGCTTCCTGTGAGTTTCACAAGATTTCTATAGAACTTAAGCGTTTGCTAATGTTTCTTTCCTATCTGTTCTTAAAATATTTCACCTTTTACCGTTTTCACCATGTCTCCCTTCGCTCTAAAATACGCGTTTTCCTACATTGTATTTCACGTTCTGATTATTTATTCGTATCTGTTCTTTACTTAATTTCTTTCGCTATGATTTTATTCCCCCCTTTTCTAATCCTTCATATTATCTTTTATTCTTCCTTCTTATTATTCCCATACTTATTATTTTGATTATGATGATTATCAGCATTATTATTATGGTCATTATTATTCTTATTACTATTCCGGCGGATCTTATCACTTCAAATGCCATAAAAATTATTTTCTTAGCGCGTGGACTCTCATTCTGTGCTGTCTAGCTTTCCAGGTCCTCCTCGTTATCTTCAGCTTTAATTGAAAACTGAAGGGGGGAAGAGAATCAAAAGAAGAGATCATATGAGATATTGCAACAACTGCGTTCAACAGAGTGCTGACACGGAGTATTTATCTTGCCTACCAACTCAGATATCGGAAGTGACTGTACGAAAGAGGTTCAATTTGTCTCAAGCTGGGTTTATATGTGCAAACCGAACACTGCCTACTAACGATACCTGTATACAGAGACACGTTCTTCCTGATTCCTGGCTGGTCGGATTTCTTTCGATACATCATAATTATGCTCATGCTGAATTACCCACATATTTGCACAAGTTGGGCACGATATGAGTGTTGACAGTGCGTAACGTCGTCAAGGCTTGCGATCCGAGAGGAGCACGAGGAGAGCGAGGAGTAAGGCGAGAGTGGGAATGTACAAGTGCACAATGAAAACAGTAATGCATTTGCACCAGTAAATTCAATTGGAACTGCGGATATTTTCTTTATCTGATATAATTTCCGATGCTCCATTCACTTGTAACTGTTTAGTTCCTCTTCCCACCGAACGCGCTCGTATCGTGGCCGACTTATACGAGTGGAGCTTGAGCGCCTGCTTCCATATTGCCTTCTGTGTGTCACTTCCTGAGCTGGAGGAATGCTCTGATGTTCGTGCCATGGCTCGGCTTGAGGCCAGCGTTGCGAACGTACACGCTTTAGTTTTCTTTGTAGACGACGCAAGCCGCAATAGTCTCTGCTTACCCTATCTGAACGCAGCTATAATTACGCTAGCAGTCCAACAAGCGTTCTACCCGCACTTGTTCTAGAGGTATTGCGTTTAATGTTGAACGTTAATGAAGAATTTGGAGAAACTATTCAGTTTTCGCCCCTTCCCAAAAGAACGAAATATTGGAAAGCAGACAACCTTTCAGCTTTAAAGAAGTGAGATAGGATATTAGTGTTTAGTAGTGTTTAACGCCCGTTAATACATATGGCTCCATAGACGGTGGGCACTAGTGATACATTCAATGAAATGATATTTGGGAAAGGAATATGAGGAAGGAAACGTTCCAGGCCCAAGTTTAGGGTACCTCCCGATTTTTCCAGTTAGAGGGCTGAGGAAAACTGTAAAGAAAGCCTTAGTCAGGGATAGTCAAATATTTTAAGAGCTGGTTGCTATGTGGAGTATTCCATTCTCTTTGCATTACCAGGACAAAAAAAATGAATAACGAATTCCCATTTGAGAAAAAGTGTAAGTATTGGAAAATTTAAGGGAATAACAAGCAATATCTAGAAAATGGTTCACTCAACAAAAAAAGTGTATGACTTAAATTCTGTATTTTAACGCGATCTACATTTTTTGTGTAGTAAAATTTTGTCTATCTCTTATGGTTTACTACTTATGCAAACGTCGTTCACAATGAAGAATACTTTTGGAGACATTCCCAGAAAATTAGAGATATACATTTTATTTGTCATTAAAGTATCTTAAATATATGATATTTTAATCAAAATCGTTAGAGCCATTTTTGAGAAAATCAAAATTTTCGAAATATGCTCCATGTAAAGGGTAATCTGAGGTGGGAGGATTTTCTTGAAAATCTTCGTGTCGCATCTCTGGAAGATAGTGATCCTAAATACCAAGTTTGGTGTTTATCAGACTGTTCGTTTCTGAGTTATGCTGTTCACAGACGGACACACACACGGACATGTTTCCAAAAATAATTTTTTAGGATTCAGGGGGCTTCAAAACATGTATTTCCGGTGAAACCTCGGTATCGAATTTTTGTGTGGAATGCAATACTTCCCCTACTTACTATACGTAGTAGAGAAAGTAAAAATTAGTCGTGCTCTGCGATCTAGTGGTTATACCATGCTAGCGTCTGGTTTCCGAAGTCGCGGGTCCAAGCACGCCTTCCTTCGGAAGAGAAGTTAAAGCCGTTGGTCCAGTGTTTTGCTTCTTTCGCGTAAAAGAACGTTATACCTTAAAAGAGAGGGTCCCGGAACAAAATCGTCGTCACTTCACACCCATAGCGTCCTGCTTCTCTCCCGTGGCGCTATCTATGGGCAGTGGACTAAATCCCTGCAACTCTGCGAGGCGGAATCAGGAGTGTAGAAACACACATGAGTACAAAAACAACGGCTAGAGTGTCCCTATACTCGTGATCGGAATCTACCTACACGAACTCCACAAATAATACAAAACAAAAATTAAATTATTCACCGGCGGCTCACGCTAAACGTGACGTTTCCCCTGAAAAACTAACTTCATCAGCATTTTCTTGCATCTCGGACATTTTACCGAGATATTATTCACGCATAACATACAGAATGACCATAAGTATACGAAATGACCACATAAACTAACTTCAGGCACCGCAATGTTCCTTTCCCGGAGCCACAGAAACACTAACGTATAATCTAGAGGTCGTTTTACAAGAGCCAGGGTGAAATATTAAGACGTAAGGCACAATAACTGATGTTAAGTTTGGTAATTGCGATAGCATGTTGGTCGTCTCGATATGGCGAGGTTTTACAGGGACAGAGTATCGATCCCTCTGCCACGTAGCAAAGGTAGTGTGTACACGCCGTCATTTGATTTCGGCCCTCCTCCAGGGTCGCCTCGCGTGAGAAACATCGATTTCGTTTTCTTGACCCTCCGCCTATAGGCTGCTGCGAAACTCCCGTCTCTTTCGCTTAAAAATGTGCATTAATATGAAACAGCAAAGCTAATCCAGAGAACGCGCGACTTCATTTCAGCGTGCCAATACACTATTTATGATGTGGCAAAATAGTGATTTTCTGCTGACAAATACGAGTCAATTATGAGCAATAAACACTGCAGCTGCGATAAGTAAACATTCAGATATTAACTACAAGAGCTGTGAAATGAGATTAAACGCCAGAGTATTCAAACTAATTGATAACCTAAAACGCGGGTGTTGCTAGCAGCTAAGGGCACATACTACGGCGGCTATTCTCTTCATTTCATATCGACTAAACCAATTCAGCCAATCCTAGCCGTCTGCTGTGTGTGGCGGCAAAATTGTCATAATGATATTATCGCTTCTGATGCACAACTTTTATGAAATTATCGCTCCTCGTTTTCAGTTGTTCGTAGCTGTAAACAAACTAAAATTAGCTGCCGTGGCTGAAATTAAACACCAAAAATGCATTAAACTGTATAAGAGTTTACGGAATTCTGTTCCTAAAATAGTTCCATCTCTGTAGATAATTTGTCCAGTCCTTCGCCACTCTTGGACTCGAGAAAGAACAGAGAATATTTAAATTAAAGATTATAATTACATCTTCTTAAATTACCTATTATCTGTTTACGTGCTGAAGCCTCTTCCATGATGAATAAATGCGCGTAAACTCTTTACATTTTGGAGAAATTCAGAAAGAGTCAACTACAAAACTGGCTTTTCAAATCTATCATGCAGCACAGGTTTTGTAAACTTTATTGTGGGTTTATTCTGTTTCACGGTTAAGGAATTGGTACTTGTGCGAAGCTCATTGTCTTAAATCACTAAAAAAACCTACATATGTTATACATGATAATTTTGTCAGTGTCAATGGCATGACCCTGTGTATGTTTTAAGCTAATGTGATGTTATTTTTACAAATGAAGTCCATGTGGAGTATTTTAAAATATGATGCATGCAAAGTTTTCGGAACCCCCCCCCCCCGGTTCTGACCTAATAAGGTTATCCAACAATATAAAAATGAATTCAGTTTTATTAATGAACTAAATGTTTAAGACTAATTGTATCGCTAATATCATTTTTAAAAAATATTATAAACAAACAAAAACTGTTAGCTACCACACATTTTAAATCATTAAGATATTTGGCACCAAGGTTGAAAGATAAGATGAGTTATTAACTCTTTTGTTAATTTTCTGTTTTGTCATCACTGGGCTGTGTTTGTCACAGATATTTCGGAACACCTAATATGATGCCATCTTAATAATTACTGGGAATGAGCAATAAAGTTAGAGGATAGATATGAAATTTTAAGTGCAAGAGAAGATCCTTGCAGCCAAGCGATGCTAAAATAAAACTGTTAAGATTTTATGCTAATATCATATCATTGTGCTTTCTTCTTTGAGAATTGGCAATGCTTATAACAGGGCCCATATTTTGAAGACCTAAAAATATTTTAAATGACATAATAATTATAAAAAAATTATCTAAAATGGAAGTTTAATTAATTTTTTGTGGTTAGCACACAAAAAAGTTATAAATTAATTTATACATGGGCATAACTGCTACACAAACAGAAAAAGTATATATAAGAATAATGATGAGGCAATTCAGAAATGCATTAAAAATACATTTATTTGTTGAATGTTCTTGTTTGAAGAATATAAATAGAAAATAGTTTCTGAATCAGGTCTTACAAAACTGTAGCACTAATTCTTTTGAGTTCTCATATTATACACAATTCATAACCAATGATGAGGACCTCACAGCCTATGTATGACACGTCATAAGGATAAGAGTAACTTGACTGCAGGCACTCAACGCAAAAAAGGTAAAACTGACCTGTCTCATCCCAGTTAGGGACTTAACTCAGAACTGTAACGGTACCTGACAATAGCCTACCCTTCAAAAACAAGCAACCATTTCCAGACTTAAGCATTAAATAGGAATATTGTGATGTTTTTCTAAGAATGCGAGTAAAGGATTTACAAAGTTATCGTCATATCAAACTTCATATACTAAATGTAAATGCAAGAAAATTATCAAGCAAAGACGCCAACAAAATGACAAAATAACGAGTAAAATCTATATAAAAAACCTGATCTATTACACTCACATGTCTTTCTCTGGTCTTGTACAAAACTACTTTTACAAACGCTTATTCTCCATATGCTTCATGTTAATCGAGATGTTAATCTTATTACTAATTTTCTTGTAGATGCAAGGGAAATTGGTAGGCTTTAAGCTATAGTCAAATATTTTAAGAGCTGGTTGCTATGTGGAGTATTCCATTCTCTTTGCATTACCATGACAAAATAAAATGAATAACGAATTAGAGAAAAAGTATAAGTATTGGAAAATTTAAGGGAATAACAAGCAATATCTCGAAAATGGTTCACTCAATAATAAAAACTGTATATGACATAAATTGTGTATTTTAACGCGATCTACATTTTTTGTGTAGCAACATTTTGTCTATCTCTTATGGTTTACCAGTTATGCAAAAGTCGTTCACAATGAAGAATACTTTTAGAGACATTCCCAGAAAATTCGAGATATACATTTCATTTGTCATGAAAATATCTTAACCATATGATATTTTAATCAAAATCGTTAGAGCCATTTTTGAGAAAACTAAAATTTTCGAAAAACGTTCCATTTAAAGGGTAATCTGGGGTGGGGGGAGTTTCTTGAAAACCTTCGTGTCGCATCTCTGGAAGATACTGAACATAAATACCAGGTTTGGTGTTTATCCGATTGTTGGTTTCTGAGTTATGTGTTCACAGACACACACACAGACAGATACACACACAGACATGTTTCCAAAAATGCTATTTTTGGATTCAGGGGGTCTTAAAACATATATTTCTGGTGAAATCTCGGTATGGAATTTTTGGGTGAATACAATACTTCCCCTACTTGCTATACGTAGTAGAGAAAGTAAAAACACGCACAAAAATGACATAAAGTGACCAGAAAATGGCCCAATAAGTATACATTTTTATAACTTGGAACACATAACCCTTTATGTAAAGGTTAGCAATGCCTATGTTGCAACAATTAAAATATTACGTTGTCAGAATCCGGGCCCTGCTTATATTCATCCTGAAGGGAAATGAAACTCTTGTCACCAAGGTTCAAGGAACCTACTTACTAAACACACTGTAGCAGGGGACAGAGTCCGCTTTATGTAAACAATGGCTGGCGCTGAAATTTGATGGAGTGCTTTTAATTCATTAATGATGAAGGGACTATGGGGGGTTAAGAAGAAAACAATGTCGGTGTGACGCGAAGTTACGACAAACATATATCATCGTTACGTGCAGTTCATTGCTAGTAATGTTTTATCTACGTATGCTTTCTGACGGAAATGCTGACTATAAAATCATGCGGCATTTTGGGAAACTCGGAGTTAGTTAACCAGCCTTCGTCTTTACCAATTGAATCACTTACTCCTAAACATGGAAAATACAATTTTTGTTACAGAGCTTTTGATTGAGGCTGCAGAGAGACACAATTAAATGACCTAGAATAGGCCCCAGCTTCGCTGGCGTTTACTCTTTGAGAGATAGGACTTTTATATCTACCTTACTTTTTCTGCTCTATCAGGCAGGCAAGGTATTGCAATTGATTTCTTTCTATTTAATAATTATGTTACACGCAGGTATGAAATTATGATACTGTAGCGAATCTGGTAAACCCTGAGGGGTAGTAATCTCAGTTTCATTTAGCAAACAAAGGTCGAGTTCGAGACCCAAGCTTAACTTAGACGCGCCTTTTATGCGGCAGCGTGCCGTTGAGAGATTTACCGATGACCTACAAACGTGGCCAATAAATACACTTCGCAACACTACATCAGCAGTGTTGTCCCCGTTGTTCAGTTTGTTCCAATTACACCACTTTATGAATTCTGATGCAAGCTCCCGGTTGTGGATCGAATCCCACGGAGGATCGTTTCGATATATAAATATTGTACTCATTGAACAAGTTTGGTACAGGGCAGGCGGTGACATAGCTACATTTATATGTCTACATTTCGCTTTACAACGCAGTACGTTCTCTTTCATGCTCAAGTTGAGTCATGGTTGCCAACCTTAAAATAGGAAAGTATCGAATCAACACTTCAAAATTATGGATTTTCACTATAATTATCGCACATTTTTCACAAATCACACTCACGACAATTTGATATACAAGCGTTACAGATATTGTTGTGTCGATATTTTGTTCTTCAATGAAAATCACATGTATTTTAAGCTAGACACCTTATGTGTAAAATAATCTATGAAAGTAAAAGTCTTAAACACAAGCTAATACTCAACCGAAATGCATATCGCACTTGTTTTATATCAACCACTCCACAGAGGTGTAATTATTATAAACATAACAGTCTGAATCTTCTTTAGTAGGGGAAATCCCGTAACAAATGCTCATCACATGTAAAAAATGCGCGCTTAATTAAACGTACTTCCAACATCGAAGCACCATAATATTATTGTTAACAAATATTAATTCGCTGCCTGAAGCAGGGGGAGCACTTCAGGCTCTACAACCACCGTTAGGTACCGGTTACTGTTCAAACAGCCCTCAATTCGTAGGAGGCGAGATCGGTTGTTGTAACCAATGGCGCCCCAAACCATCACACCTGGTGTTTGTCAGCTATTCCGCTCAACAATGAAGCCCTCCAGGTTGCGCTCATCACGGTACCGCCGGACACGTATGCGGCCATCACTGTAGGACACGTTGAAGTGGGACTCGTCCGAAAAGACTACATTTTGCCACTCAGCACCCCAGTGACGGTGTTCACGTGCCCTTTGCAGCCGGAGGAGCTTGTGGTTTCTGGACAATGGAAGCCGACCTAATGGCATGCATGCAACCAGTCCAATCTGCAGCAGACGGCGACGAACCATTGATGCAAACAAGTTCACACCTGTTGCAGTGCTCCAGCGTCGAGCCAACACTGTGGATGAAGCTGTACGGTCCGTTATACCCATGCGGACAAGATGACGGTCATCCCGTGCTGTGGTTATGTTCCGTGGTTCCGCTCTTCGCTACGTGATCCACTAGTTCCACACACGCATCACTGTCATAGCAGCAAGCCCTGTACGAGCCGAAATGTCACGGTATGACAAACCCGCTTCCCGGAGGACATCGTTCTGCCCCGTTCGAACTCACATTCCGATATGCCTCCCTTTGACGTCGACGAGGCATACTGGCACTTTATTGTTTCCACCTTGTTTGACAGCTCTGCACTGACTGCACTGGGCGCAACACTGACCTTGTCGGAGCGACACGAGAGGGCTCTGCTCGACCTACGTGTACCCCATCTCTCTGCAAACCTAATCACTTATTGCTTGCACACTCTTCTACACTTCCACCAAGTTTGGAGTTATTTTGGGAAATTGTTTCTTGGTAATGCAATTTTCGGAAACGGCAGTGAATATGTATACAGAACAAACCTTAGAAGCTGAGACGTTGGAAATGGATGGCTTCCCTGCAAGTGGGTCATAAAATTCCATAAAGACGGCTCTCCAACAGCTGAATATTTTCCAAGCTTCCGAGGGTGGTCAAGATTATATTATTGAATGCTATTAGCTTCTGCTAGTGGTGTCTAATTCCTTAGACAATTATTTTTTGTATGTGCAGCGAAATACTTAGTTCTTAATGAACATGACTAAAAGCAAAACACTTTGTTTTAACACTGAAAGGACGAATGGAAGAACGTATATTGTAACGACCCTTAGTGAGATCCGAGCCACAACCGGTAAGTTGCATCAACGTTCAGAAAGTGGTATAATTGGAACATGCCAGACATCGGGGAGAACGCTTTGCTGACTTGCCACCTAGAAAACACGCGGCTAGTTAAACTCGGGTCGCAAACCCCGACCTGACACAGTATATTTTTACTAAGTGAGTCAAGTCCTGCCAGAATTATGCCCAGGTAAGTCTTGGTGATGGGTGTATATGCTCTTGTACCTCGGGGCCTGTTAGAGGGCCCGCAGCCCTTAACTCGCTTAATTAAATGAAATAATGTCGCTATTATTTCACATATCCTAGCTTCGCAATGACAACCCTCAACCCCGGTACCGACTGTCCGTTTCATCTGAAACTACCACCCCCTGTTGATAGCAACCTCCAGGTTTTCCACCCCGAAGTTCGCTATATTTTAATTATTTAAAAACTAACGGCAAGCACTTGAAACTAAAACGTCAAATACCTACGGTATTTCAATGATCGGATACAAATAATTTAAATCTTCACGTATTCACCTCAGAATTAAGCAAAAAAGTAATACAGGCAAAGTAGGAATTTCTATTTATAAATTTTGATAACTACAACACAAATAAAATAGAATAAGTCCTACGTCATTTTATATTTATTAAAACTTTCAATTATAGTATGCCAGGCGACATGATACCGCGCAATTCCGCTATAATACTGCACGATACCACAGCTGTCTGCAGGAAGTGCCAAGTTCAAGCATCAAAACACCTTCAAGGATTTATTGCAACAACTCTAGCACACAGATACGTCTTAGGCTTTCTGTATTTGAATTAATTTGGCACTAGAAGAGAGCAAGACTTTTTTTGTTTTAATAAGCGTTCTGAAGAATAAACTGACATAAGTTTTCACTTGCCTCTACGTATGGAATCAAGTCTATAAGCTTTGCATCCAGTATAATTCATATATGCCATACATAGCTTTCCTTTCTTTTTCCATTCTGTTTGTAAGTGATTCTTAGAAGTATCTCCCGAATGCAATAATAAACACACAACACAATACATACTTGTTGCTGGAATAGCGTTCCACTTAAAGCATCCATACCTGTTTCTAAAGAACTTTTTAGGTCAATGGCTTTGCAGGTTGCTAAGTGCTACTTCTGCTGACGAATATGTCTTTAAACTCATCCATTAATTTTTATTTTGCTTGTAAGGAAGTATATTCACTTGTTTCGAATCATACGCATGCTGTGTAAACAACTGCGAGGGCAAATACTCCGAAATTTCCCCTTCCCACTGTACCCACTCGTACAAAGCACGCGTGTTCATGTAAGAGCACTAGTGTTCTCCAAGAAAAAGGTCCTTTTACCGTGATGAAGTCTGCATTTGCTACCGTGTTGGGGATTCGAATTCATGTCAGTGATTCTGGTCTGAAAACACAAGCTCTAGTTGAATATCGTCTTTAAAAACCGTAGCTGCTTGCTAGTTCCCACAAAAGCATATGGCGAGTTTAGCTCATGAAAGCCACATGAAAAGTTTAGACCATAAAAATAATGAAAAAAATCACACTGCCACACGCGAACCTGTTCTATTATCAGAGTGTTGCTTTGCATGACTAAGAACTTCTTTAGAAATCAATTACACTATGAGTCAACATATTTGAACTTCCAACAAGCAACGCTGTTAATGCAGTTTGTACATTTTCCCGCAGGTTTATGCTCTTGCCACGATCCTTATTAGTCCGTTGGGAGTTAAATACACCCTCCTTCACAAGTACATGCACATTTGTGACTGCTGCAGTATCTTTGGCTGAGCCAAACACATTTAGAAATTACTGGGCATGTTAGTTAATAAAACTGCATTTTGATAAGTAGCTTCTGGCCAACGATAAGAGGTCATATACAAGGAGAAGACACAGTACGCACGAAAAAAGAGCTTTGTGGATCACCCAGTAAAATATAGCTAGGCTAGGAAACCCTACTCTTCGTTTCGCGAGCGAAAAACCTTGTCATAGTATTACCTCACCCCATTAACCACAAGTTGCCAGCAATCTTTGAGATAAGCATTTCCGATTGTTGCACTTTAACTGTAAAGCCGTTCCTCCTTACTGCCTTCTTCTATCTTGGAGTACCTTCTTAGCAATTATTCGCAAAGGCTGAAAGCTGACAACGGTGAATATTGAAGGATCGCCTTGGTTTCTTCCTTTGTTGGAACCTTACTTAAGCGACTTCGAGCTTCAGTTTATGACCTCTTCTTCTAAGGGATCTTTTATTTAACATTTCCTACCTCATTCTTGTTACTGGCAACTGTTACTAGCGATTAAATCACAAATAAAGCTCTTTCTTTGATAACCCCACCCTTTGTATGATATTCAGGACTTTCTGGATTGCAGAAAACCCAATGCCAATCAGTCTTAAACAAGGATAATGGTAGAGTAAGATATAAATAAAACAGAAATGAACGACAGGAAAATTCGTGGCAGTTAGTAGACAACCCACAATTCTCCCAGAACGTAGGAAAACCGCGAGAAAGATCTTTCGGTCAGGTTGTGAAACGTCATGATCATGGTCGCAGGAATGTTGGATATTGGTGTTCGGTTGTGGGTTAGAGCTCCACCTCGGACATCGTTATGATGGCGTGTAAATATGTGTGTGTGTGTGTGTGTGTGTGTGAATGCGCGCGCGAGCAAACATAAATACAAAACGCAAACATAATAACGGCAAAACAGGAAGGGAAAAAAAAGTACAACAGGAACAGAAAAATAATATAAGCCACAAGCACTACCTCGTGAGTTGTCTCGCTTGGTAAACAGTTTAAATTTGTCCATAAATGGGAACCAATTACACTTTTAATTTGCGAATAGCTACATTCTGAATGTAGAACCCTTGCCGTCTGTTTGTACCCGCCTTACCAGATCTGCTGCGAGCCATGTTACAGTTGTCTTTCTCACCGTCCTAGCGGTGATAGCGTGCACCACAGAAATTATTATTTTTACTGTTCTGCGGTAAAGTATTCAGAATGCTCATTATAGCTGTCATGATTCTCATGTGAAGTAACTTAATATTTAAAGTTTAAAGCCGATATACATATAAGTGTTTCTTATTTTCGTGATGGTAAGAGGTGAGAAATATGGACGAAATAAAGGCTAACGTCAGTATTCAGAATGCTCATTATAGCTGTCATGATTCTCATGTGAAGTAACTTAATATTTAAAGTTTAAAGCCGATATACATATAAGTGTTTCTTATTTTCGTGATGGTAAGAGGCAGAGAAATATGGACGAAATAAAGGCTAACGTCAGTATAAAACACAACACAGGAATACCACTGAAATTGACTGATATTTAAATTTCTGGTTTTCTACTTGAACAAATATTTACTCCAACATTTCATTGTCCCTTTTACGCTACTAAGTACTGTAATATTAAATGTCTCTTTAATTATACATCAAACCATATAGCCGATCAATACTCTTCAGTTAGACGTATTCTTATTGTTATTGGCGTACAGATAACTTTGTCTGCGGTCAGTGACCTACAGTTAGAACCCCAAAAGCATCTCATTCGTGCAGCTTTGGAGTTAAGTGCACAATTTAGGTATTTAAGGCTTTAAGGAAAATAATCACTAAGTTTTGCTGCGGGTAAAACCATAATTTTACACACAGAGGAGAGGGTATTTGAACTACTTAAATGTCTTCCTGGGGATTAATGCGTTCACAGACTTTCATATTATACACTGCAAAGATTCATATCTAGAGAGGACTTTTTTCTAGGGGGGAGTGAGCTAAATTGAGGATACCTTTTACAAACAGAATGGCATTCTGAGAAAAACAAAATAAAGATTTAGTTTTATTTTTGTTGATAAGATACTTAATGACTTGCAATTTTAATATAGTTTAAGCTTTCGTCCTTGCTTTTAAGAATAAAGTAAAAATTGGTTTATTTTATAGACCATAAATATTTGTTCTTAATAACTTTATACCAGGTTATGCACTCTTGTTATGCAGAACTGAATTTTAGGAGATGAAGGAATGTGTAAATATTAAAGCAAGGTTTCAAATGCTTATAACTATTCATAATTTGCATAAATAATTTAATTCTAAACTCTTGAATATTGGAATAAAGATAATCTTTAAAGTTACTTTATAAAGAAAGTTATAGATAATATCAGGTTTTACGTTGAAATATATTTTATATTATGATGATTAGTAGATAAGTTTTCAAAATAATAACCAATGATCTACACTGCATTGGCATAGAATTCCAGCGAAGATTCAGTTCACTTTCAAGAACGTTTATACTAACTTGTTGTCAATAAACGCCAATTTATGGTTAAATTTTACCTCTTTATCTTTCCTGGTTTCCGAATGATCTTTGTTTTCCTATTTGAAGGCAAATAATCATTTTAAAACAGGTGTACCAATATCAGTTTTCAAGCTTTCTCTTTAAAGTGTTCACAAATATTAGTTAAAAAGTAGAAAATTGAACGTAACATTGAGCTTAAAAATGCAATTTAAGTCTACATGCCTCTTTTACGTAGACCGCCTCAATTGTTGGGAATGTACTTATTAAAGCTTATACTACAGTAGGGACAATAGTTCTGTGCGGTGACCTGCTTTCCTAGCGCACTGAAGAGAGTCTATGCCTAACGCCAGTTACTCTCCTACAGGCAGCTTCTGTCTGCTGGAAGACGTGGGACTTCGCCGAAACGACATAAACACACAATACCACTGCATGACTGATTTATTGTCACTATGTTCAGATTCACTATTCATTCTTTTATATTTATACATTATACACAAACCTTGTCACGCGAATGCATTGTCTTAAATTAGCAGGGGCTGCAAGGCTTTCCCTTTCATCTGCTTCAGATATTCCCCTTTCATCGTCTTCACTCTTCTTCTCCTTCGCTGTCACTATATTCCCTACCTTGGATTTCAAAAACTTCTATGACATTTCCAAACAGGCCTTTTTGTTCTGCTTCAATATATCTGCCTTTCTACTTAATAACGTGCTGACAGGAATTTTCCCACTCATCCACGCTAATGTCGTCAACATTTTGTTAGTAAGCTTACATCATTTAATTTAAAAGGGTGTTCTACCAAGCTACCCATTGCTTTCTATCACTCAGATGATTTCTACTCGATTAAGAGCTATGAATAGGGCGGTAATCGGAGAACATTGTGTGCATGACCTACAAACAATCAACGTAAATTTTCGGAACAGGCTTTGACCCTTACTTCTTAAGTTGTAAAGCTCCAAAATTAGCATCGTTTCATGGAATGGGGCAATTCCTACATCTTATTTTGGTATGAGGCGTTGGGGCCTTTACCATCTGCACGCTATGGTACGGTGCGTTATCAATCACCAAAACAGATCTGGGAGGCAAGTTAGGAATTAGTTTTTCCATTAGCCATTTTTTGTACTTTTACCCATCATTTTGTGGTATATTAACCTTTTTATTTACATGAAAATTCGCAGAAGGAAAGAACCTCCAATAAACACGCCAAAACACACAATATATGCAATCCAAGTTTAATTACAGAAACACAGGGGCGCCATTTAGGGGGAAAGGGGGGTCAATTGCCCCCCCCAAGTTACAAGAAATAATTAGGTTACATTATTGCTCTACCAAAAGAAGAATTACGGCACCTGTACTTTTAATACAAATATTTCACATTTAAGAAATAAAAAATTATTTTCTTTTAGGCCAAACATATCCTTAAATTCCACATGAAAATTTGTGTAACTGCTCCAAGGAATCTTAGCCCCCCTCCCATGCAGAAAATAAAATGACGCTCCTACAGAAACATACAGTAACTCATTTATAAAAACAAAGTCATAAACAGACAAACTGGCAAGAGAGATGTTACTCGGATTACTGCTGCCGCTAGACTGAACTGATTGCACTCACTGCGCATGCCCGAGAATTGGGGCTCGCTCACTGTCCAGATAACCACTGCGCATCCAGGCTTCACCGGCACAGAACTATTGTCCCTACTGTAGCTACGAAATTGGTATCTATAAAAATATTTTCATTCATGATGTGGCACAAATCAAAACCTTTATGTATAACAGGTTAATTCCTTTTTGAAGATGAATACGACATATCTTAACAGGTTTCTTTTAACTAACCGAGCGGGGTCGATCAGGCGATAAAGTCCATGGCCCGCATTCGATTCCCCATGGCCGACCTTCGTAACCAATCGGGGATTTCCCCGGATCGCTAGAGGAATGTTGGAACGGGACATTAAGTCTCCCGAATTTCCTGTCCCTCCATTTCACTTCCATTCTTATTTCACTTTACCTTTCCTCCGCTTGGTCCCTTTAAGGGTTGTACGTGTCGGTGGGAGGTCTCGGAGTGTGCATAACAGAGGAAAAGGATGCTCTGTGGTAACCTTCGTACCCCTGAATGGGAACGGTCTCCGGGTTCTGGGCCACCCCCAGAGGATGTGTAAACCCACAGGGGGAGGGGAGCCGCTTGCACCCGTGCCCATCCGGAGAGTTTAAATATGTAAATGGTAGGGGCCTTGTCCTCTGCCTGTCGCGCCCTCTTGTCTCTCTTACCTCATTCCTCCCTCAAGGGAGCGCCCTGCCCGGGCCATACGTACTAAAGATCTATGTAGGCCGACGTGCTGAGTCTTAATCCGAATTCTAATCCTTCTTTTAACTATGTTCACTAATCACCATTTTCACAGCCATTTGTATTCACTAATTTGTCCTAAAATCTCCAAAGTTGCTTCTTTAAGCTGATGGTCCAGAGTTCACATCATCTGCCACTGCCTACATGCATGTTTCAGAAATGTTTCCAAAAAAAAAGCTCAGACTTCCAATGCATTTGTTGGGCAAGGAAGGATTATAAACCAACCTTTCTCGTTTTCCATTTAACAATACTAATTTAAGCGGTTTAAACGTTCTGACCCACCTTCGTGTTTTCTTTCCACGGTGCTTTCACTACAAAGAGGCACAGTTTTAACTTTATCACCTCTGGGGTATGCAGTGTCTGCACAAGAGTAGTTGCGAGAAAAGCAACTTTTACCAACCAAATAGTCCTAAATGACGTAAGCAAACACATAAGATCTGCTTGATGCCTGCAAAATTGTACTGATATATCAGCTGTGATCGGAAGTAAAATTAAGTAGATGCTCAAATTCATTTTTGCTCATCTGTCCTTAATGATGTTAAAATAATTGTAGTACGTCTGATGCAGGTGAACGTTTGCGCTATTGGCATCAATATTGCTGTTGCACTGGAACTTACCAGAATGGTTTATTGCTGTATTTGGGCTCCTAAATAGGGGGAAAGTATCTTGAGCGAATCCATAAGAATCTTGCTGTCATCACGTTTGTCAACAGATCTGTAGAACGTTCCTTGTACAGAGCGAGGCAGAAGACTCCGAACCGGCTGCGCGGTGTTTTTCCTGTACCCGACCTCGGCGCTCGTTGCCGATTGCCATATCATAGAAAGGCGCGGATGAAACCATACTACATTTTTAAAACTACTTTTAAAGGCTTTACTTACCAATTTTATGAAAGGAGATGCTGAAACTGGCCGTCAAGCTGTGTGAAAAGGGTAAAAGTCACCGAAAGCAATTATCGAGAAAAAAAACGAACTTTATCAGTTATATGATACTCTGAGAAAAGTTCTATGTCTGTCCCAGAAGTTAGCACTTTTTCAAATTTTATTGAACTTCAATTCTTCAAATTGGAACACCCTTCAAGGATAACAGCATATTTCTCTACACCAGAATACTCCCTTTCTTGAAATCGATAGCAGGCTTGCAAAAACCTTGTGTCTTGGAGAGAGCTGTATTTGCCGGAAGGCTCGGAAAGAAAAGTGAGGTTATGGTCATTCAGCACACACGCGTGGGTGTGTATATATGTCCCCGGGGACTCGGTGACATGGTTCCTCACTCAACAGACATGACGTCGTGTCCATCCCCGGGGGAAGAAACATGCGGCAGAAAATTCCCGCTAGCTGTGGGAGAAATATTAGCCTTCTCGGTTGCCAGCCCTGCATCTCCTACAATATTAGCATATGGACTCCGAGCAAACATCCACTGAAATTACAAATAAATGAAACCCACACTCCGCATGGATTTCGGCTGCCTTTGGGAGTTCTCGGTGATGGATACGTCCTGTCGTGTTTTTCATGGCCCACCTCCCGAGGAAACGCCACCGAGAAGAAAGATTCTCGCCGTCGGTTCCTATATATCTTTGCTTTCACCTGCATCTACACTTCTGTCACTGTAAATAACATTTAGGACAGAAACGGGAATTGTGGGACCAGATTGCAAACTTTAACTTAAATCGAAGGATTCACAACTCCTTTCAGAGACCTCTGTATTTACTAATTCAACATTTGCTTTAAATCAAAAGTCTGCATTTGCAGCTGTTTACCTTAGGAAAATATTTCCTATATGTACTGATAGGCCTAGCTTACGGTATCTATGAAGCAACGCGACAGAAATGCTACAGGGATTGTAGTCGAGAAAGGTCTATATTATCTTGGGTATAGAAGGCAGCTAACAAGCAGAGTACCCGTTCTGTCAGAAAGCAGAATAAATAAAACTTACGTACCAGTTAAAACGTTGTTTGAGAGTCTATGCAAAGGCAAATATGCGCTACAGGAACCAGGGTAACTCAACTGCTTCAGGCGGCATTCAAGACAAACCAAAAATAAAGTCGCGAAGTTCGTCTTATCTACAGTGATAAAGCATAAAAAAAATCTGATGTGTTGCACTCACATGACTTTCTCTACTCTTGTACAAACTATTTTTACAAACGCTAATTCTCCATATGTTAATCGAGATATCGAGATGTTAATCTTATTGCTAATTTTCTTGTAGATGCAAGGGGAATTGGTAGGCTTTAAGCGATAGTCAAATATTTTAAGATCTTGTTGCTATGTGCTGTATTCTCTATGCATTACCAGGACAAAAAAAATGAATAACGAATACCCATTTGAGAAAAAGTATAGGTATTGGAAAATTTAAGGGAGTAACAAGCAATATCTCGAAAATGCTTCACTCAACAAATAAAATGTATATGACATAAATTGTGTATTTTAACGCGCTCTACAGTTTTTTGTATATCTCTTATGGTTTACCAGTTATACAAAAGTCGTTCACAATGAAGAATACTTTTGGAGACATTCCCAGAAAATTCGAAATATACATTTCATTTGTCATGAAAATATCTTAAACATATGATATTTTAATCAAAAGCGTCAGAGGCATTTTCGAGAAAATTAAAATGTTCGAAAATGTTCCATGTAAAGGGTAATCTGGGGTGGGGGAGTTTTCTTGAAAATCTTCGTGTCGCATCTCTGGAAGATACTGAACCTAAATACTAAGTTTGGTGTTTATTCGACTGTTCGTTTCTGAGTTATGCTGTCCACAGACAGACACGCAGACGGACATGTTTCGAAAAATGCTTTTGTTGAATTCAGGGGGTCTCAAAACATATATTTCCGGTGAAATCTCGGTATCGAATTTTTGGGTGGAATACAATACAATACACAATTTATTTAAAATAAGTTTTTTTTGTGACATAAGCCATTTTTGGTCACTCTCTTACAATCCTGTCACCATTCGGCTGTTTTTCGCGATTGCATGGAAACAGTATGGAATTTTAAACCCAGCATATAGCGTCCAGTTCTTAGACATTTGACTGCCGCTGTTCTCTTTGTATGTACAGCGGAATATGTAATGCAGCTGTTTCTGCAAAGGTTTAATTAAATTAAAACGTAGTTGATGGAAGAATAAGCTTTAGTTAGGATAGTTTATATACCCACTAATAAACGATACAGGGCAGAGAAAGTCATGTGAATGTATCACATCAGATTGTTTAAATGTTTCATTTATATGCAGCTTTTAACATCTAAGGCCATTCGGCGGCGTTTTTACCTTCGGAACATTTACTCGTTTGCAGTACTGCAGTTTGCAGATCTTTGGGTTGGTATTACTTCTGGTTTCTACATTAAATTCACACACATATTCATACTCTCATTCATACTTCCAGACTTTAGGAAGGATGGGAAATAATCCTGGTTAAAGAAAAATTCTCATCCTCCAACTGGGAATCAAACCCGGGACCTCTGAATTTGGAGGTTAAGTATGCTAACCGCCGGACCAGAGAGGCAGTCAATAGCTAGTTGTTCCGAGCACTAATTGCGTTTCGAGGTAAATTCTGTTTTATATTAAATTTAATTTATTTTAGATTTTAAGTAAAAAGACTTTTATGATATTAAGGGACGAGAAGACCGACTTTTCTTAAACTACTTAAGAAATATATAATTTGAAATAAAATCAATACATAATCTCTCTTCAAAATCAATAGATTTAAAGGTATTCAATGTAATATTATTAATAAATATTCAGGACAATAACAAGAAATTTAAATATATTTATGTTCTTTTTTGTGTTTTTTTTCCTACGGGTTTAACAGTATGTTATAATTTTCTTCGTCTTTTCTAGTAAGTTTTCGTTATGGCCGAAATTCACGAACCTTAAAAATGGAGCTTCCGTGCCAATTGAATGCGGTTATCAATTGTTTCAAATTGTTAGTTGAAGATAAGTTATTTTGTTGTATTTGTTATTTTTTTTTTTGCAGGGATTAGTGTGGCTAAGAATGTAGGCTTACACAGATTATAATTTTTACTTCACTACATTTATTAATCCTTGGCACAATGTAAATAACACTTTACTGATATAGAGAGCTGTGAGATTCTTTTATTAATTACTTGCACTTTTTAATAAGTAAACTATTTTCGTCTCAAAGAATAAGTATTAAATTTCTTGAGGACGCATCTCGCGTCCGGTTAGGAACACTGTCTACAACCAACACGTCCAGTTATGAGCGCTGTCTACAAGCAACTGGCTTGATTTCTACCGCCTAAATTTGTAAATTACTGTATTTAAAGTCTCTGATTGACTATTCCTAATCCAATAGAATACTTTTATTTATCTAAAGCTTTTTCTGGTTGATTGGCTATTTTACAATCTGTCACAAAATTACATTATTGTTGCTCCAAGAATGACTAGTAGCATTATTAAACCTTCTAATTCATTATTGCCTCAAGGTTACCTCATTGTTAGCAACTTTTAACCTATTATTCTCACAGCTCCTACATTATTAAATTACGTAGTACATTCACATAACATTATTGAACATGTATACAATAATATAAACATATATAATGACTGTAATATACACTTTTTATATATTGTTACATAAACATATTGCTTTAAGGCGGGCTGTTATTGAATTTATATTATATAATTTGACTGAAATCATTTAAGTGTTAAAAATACCGCCTCATAGTGTAAGATTTACTTCCAGCTAATGTCCAGCTATAGTTGATCCAACCTTAGAGCCGGACTTGTGCAAACAAAACATTTGTAACCCTCCGCGTTAGCCTCGTCTTCATAATAATTGTGAGGATGAAATTGCTCAACAATATTGTATGCATATGCAGAGGAGAGGTGAAATACACCACAGAAACGGAACCTACAACCTTTATTAGTTTTGCTATTGATATTAATCAAACGATTCTAACTATGCTTGATTAACATACTTCTTGAAAGCTTGCAGATAATCGCTTATATTTAAGGTACTATATGTTATGGTAGCTTTGTTTCCCGCATATCACGGGCTAATTAATGACGTCACGTGTTCTCATAAAGTTCGGTTCTAAGTGCGGAGCGATTGTACATGGTGTGCAATTTCACATTTGTTTATGGAATTTGATGTACGCGTACTTACAGATAAGTAAAGAGAAACCGCAACCCTTGAATTTGAGAATGTATAGGTATTATTTCACCGCCTTATACACCATTGTTGTGCCGTCGATAAATGAGCTATATAAACTTATTGTTGCTTTGTTTCAAATGCGTCACACAATGTTTACTCACTACTCTGTAAGCTCAAGTTGTGAATATTGCAGCGGTTTCCCATCGTCGTCGTTCTTACCTCTACTTCGTAGGGGGTCGTCTTCAGGAATCGATGTCAGTAGGAAGCGCTCGACGTATCCCAGAGTCAACTGTGATTATATCAGGGTAGGATGCAGGAGTGGATATCGTCGAGAAAGAAACACTGGTTTTTACTTTGCTCACTCCGGCGCGTCTTATGCAAGAAATCCTGCAAGATTCTCTTATTTTACCTAACACTTGCTATTCTTAAACACTGTCTTCCCATTATTATCTCTTTGTCCACTAACACTTGATCCGACTAATTATTTAATATCTCGGTGCTCTATTACCGTTTTTTAGATTCGCGCAAAGTAGTCACTTGAAAAATATTTAATCGTTTATAAGCTTGGATAAAAATTATCTCGGCGAATACTATCAGCAAATTAGATAAATATTCCGAAGTATTCACTTTATAGTTACATAATTGCTCGGCACTTAGCAAATTTAGGAACTTAGCCTGCTTTTCAGACTCAGAGTACTACGCCAACCTTATCAAAGAACAATGACAAACTGTGAAATCCACGCTTACATATATCAACTTGCTTCTCGCCTCCGGATTTCTGTGCATGCAACCACTTCTTGTATTTTTTCGTTGGTTCTAACAATTATCCTGTATCTTTATTGGCTCTCCGGATGAAAATTCGAAGCATAAACGGTACGAAAAGACCGTTACCTACAGCGTCTACTATCTCTTAAAATAGGTTCTTCCCCTCGAAGTACAAAACAACGTTGGATTTTTATGGTTCCACGATCGGAAAAATATAATGAACATTTTGAAACAAACTACTTTATTTCGCGTAAGTTAGTTTTGTATCAATAAAATATGATTTCATCTTTGTAGCTTACATATGGATTGCATGTATTCTTATGAAAGTCCGCTGTCGCTTCCACTGTAGTATGTAGTCCAAAGCTTCTTAATCTTATTTATGAATGGCAGTAAATATCTATGAGGAGTATGAACATTTTGGATTGAGGATTTGTATGCTTTTCTTTGCTGCAAGGTCTACCAGTTCATAATGTATGTCATAATGTGGAGGTGTCCATGAAATGTTTTCTTTTCCCTTTATTTTCAATGAATGAATCAGGATCTGAATGTCCTGTATTAGTACATCTGATGCCCATGCGTCACTAATTGCTTGTATTGAACTCAGGGAGTCAGAAAAAATAATGAAATGTTGGTCTTCCATATTTTCAATGATGAATCTATTTAGAAGGACAAAACTGAAACTTTACTGAAAATGAGCGAACCGAAATTATACTAATTTTCAAATGAACTCTTTAATCTTGGTTTGTTGGTCATGTCCTCAGCTGCATTTATACTTATTGTAATTCAAATAAATTAAGAGGAATTCGTGTTCATAGCTCAAAGATGAATTAAATATTTTTTGTTTACCTTTCGATACCACGAATTTTAAAGTTCTGAAACACTAGGATAATGTGGTTGGTGTATGTGGAACTTGGATTGGGCTTAAAGACTTTTAGTAGGAAAAGGCATAAATCCAAATGCAACATTTTAGAAGTTCTGTAATTGAGAAAACATGCTGTAATTAACTAAAAATGAAGCACCTATTGTTTTATATCCTCCTAGCGGTTATTGTAGCCGAGTACATCCTTATTCTTTAAGGAAGAACTCCTCAGGACTTTACTCTTGGGAAAAATTAGCGACAGGCGCCAAAGATTGAAAACGAAGGCAATTTTGTTGCGTTACATAACGAATCCACCGTTCTGAACTTAACATAGCAACGTGATAATGGGGAAGCAGATAAATTGTCAGACAGGGAAGAACAGAAAGGACAGAGGTCAGATATTTTTAGCTTCCTCCTCTACTTTTATTCTATGTCTCGCAAGATACCTCCCTACGAGGAGTTCAACAATGGTAGCTGAGTAAAATACCCCTGCTATTATATAATGAGAAACTTAATGGTCGCTTAACCTTATCGTGATGGCTTCAGCCATTTTTTCTCTTGCTCCATTAGTGTCCAAGCAGGGCGTTGAAGTTCCTTTTATCTTCCCTTGAGTTTCTTTATTAACCCTCAAATCTCGTATGGGCCTTTTTGTTTTAACGCATACACAAACGTTTACACGAAATTTCGATAGTTCAATGTTTAGGTGACCTGCACCTAGAATAATAATGCTATGCAGCATAACATCTTAAAACCTTTTTCAAGAAACTGAAAAATGCGGATAAAATATTTAAAATCTCCTAGCGTAAGTAACTATATTGCTTAACTTTTCCTCTAAGCTGTAGCTACTTGTTTTTTTTTTGTTTATCTTTAAGTAATGCCTGCTACCATTATAACATTTGCAATTATTTTTTATGAAAAAATTAAACTACATGTAATGTTCCAGTGATATTTAAAAATAAATGTTTAAAAGTTGTAAATCACAAAATAATCTATTCTTTAGGTTTTAATTTTATATCTGAATGAACCATCTAATTTATGCTAATAGTTGTTCGGTGATTAGAAGGTATGAAAACTTACACCTTTGTGAAATTGTAGGTTTAAGTATTAACACAGTCATGCAATTTTGTTACACTCGGTGTCAGTCTCCTCCTTTCTCCCTCCGCCTTCGTGAGTTGGGGATGTCTGACTTTAAGGCGACATAGTGCTAATAGAATAGAAGCTCCTTGGGCGGTAGACAAACCGAAGTACAAAACAAGGGAAAGGAATAAACCTCGTGTCCCCTCCAGTGGCAACCTGTTTTAGCATGTTCCTTATATCGCCAAGACTAAAATGTGCCTGTAACTGTAGAAAGAAATACACGTGGAGACCATGCTAACTTCATGGCGGGAAATTTGAAACATAAATGTTTAGAAATGCGGATAAAATAAGTCAAATAGCAAACTAGCCTTTTCGAAACAAGGGCACAAGTCTGATAATCTAAATACTGTTTTAATGTCATTGTAACTCAACTATTTAACTATTATTACAGTGTTTTAGTGATAAAACAGTATTTTCATAAAAAGGAAAAACTGTTTAATGCGTTTAATGTGCAAGTCAAGCTATCTGCTATCACAGAAGGCTATTAGAATGAGCAGTAGCTCGGATTTGCCTGGATTTCTCCCCTGGCGCAGAGATCTGCGCTTTGGAAATGTTTCCCCGGTCCCACTGGAGGGACGTCTCCGAGTGGTCCTCCCAGGCCCTCCAGGAGCCTAACTACACGGTGAGCCAAAAGACTCCGAACCGCCTGCGCGGTGTTTTTCCTGTCCGCGTCCTCGGCGCTCGTTGCCGTGTGCTGCTATCATAGAAAGGCGCGGATGAAGCCATACAACATTTTTTAAAAATACTTTTAAAGGCTTTACTTACCAACTTTATGAAAGGAAATGCTGAAACTGGCCACCGTCGTTGTCCATAAATTTTTGGCACCTCTTTAGGAAACTATTCATCATGGAATTTTTGGGGGGAATTTTCCAAACGATTACCGATGTCGTTTAATGTTTCTTAGGTAAGAACCGAACGCCGCCTTTTAGATTTCTTAGCTTTATACAATTGATGAACATTATTGGGTTTTAAATAATTAATATTTATTAAATATTTATATAGTAATTATTATATTTTAGGGTAAAGTGTTTTAAAATGTTTTGGTAAATTATGTTATTAGTGTGATATATTATGAAATTAAAAGTTCCTGTGGCTGAAATTTACTGTAAAGTTCATGGATTGTTGTACGGCCTGGAACTTTTACACCTGGAAATCTTTCTGCAAATCGTACTTTCACTTGGCGAGCTTATCGAGTTAACACATACGAATTAAAAATAAACACACGCTGTGCAATAGAAAACATATACTGACCATAATATATTTTGTGACGAAGTACAGGACAAAATAATAAATAAGTCGTAATAACTGAACTACATCACATCACCGTCAACTCAAAACTGCACTTCACACTGCACAGCAAAACCACAACAGCGTGACTTTGTTTATAGCAGTGCGTTATCATGTTTTATAATATTTCCACATGTCCAGTGGAAAAACACCGCGCAGCCGGTAATATTGTTCATAAAATACCCCTCCGAGTAACTTAAAACATGAAGTTTATAAGAGAAATCCACACACCCTGGTAGAATTAAAACAAAATATCCGCCAGAAAATTTCTCAACATGAACTACGCCAAGTGATGAATAGTTTCCTAAAGAGGTGCCAAAAATGTATGGACGACGGTGGCCAGTTTCAGCATCTCCTTTCGTAAAGTTGGTAAGTACAGCCTTTAACAGTAGTTTTAAAAATGTTGTATGGTTTCATCCTCGCTTTTCTATGATAGCGGCAGACGGCAACGAGCGCCGAGGACACGCGCACAGGAAAAACACCGCGCAGGCGGTTCGGAGTCTTTTGGCTCATTCTGTATTAGGGAACTCTACGTGTCTCTGACCACTTGTGGCTTCGCTCTGCAACTCTGCGGTTCCTTCAACTCATCCGTTCCTTCCAGGGGTGTACGCACAATAGATCCGTTGAGGGTCGCAGTGCTAGACCCCCTCCGTTCAGTGTCCGGTCCAGTCCAAGGATCCCTCCCTATCTTGGGACCGTGGGACCACAATCTTCAAACGAGTCTTTAAGCCACTATTGTTGAAAACATAATCTTCCAGAAGAACAAAAGCTGCTGAACAATTAAACTTTGATTGCTGGGAGATACAAACCATTCACTAAGCGTGTTTGTAAATAATGGGTTGTTCTAAACTCACAATTTTTGTTTTAATAAGCGCGAAACTCATGCAGAAGGCATGAAGTGGTCTTCATTGGTCTAGATTTTGTAACTGAGTGTTCAAGGTTTTCATCCACTGATTCTGTTATAATTAAAGGTGCACGTCCTCGCACGTACTTTTCTTTTGTACTAAATAATGTGTACAGTATCGTGAATTTTTGTTTTAGATTAAAACATTTCTCAACCGATCCCGCTTGGACTAAAAAAATCTGATGTGTTACACTCACATGACTTGCTCTACTCTTGTACAAGCTATTTTTACAAACTCTTATTCTCCATCTATTTCATACTAATCGAGATAAACATTTGCAGAAACGATCTTTTGAAATGCAAAGAGAATTAAATTTTACACATAGCGACCAGTTCTAAAAATATTTGACTATCGCTTAATGCGTACTATGTTCCGCTTGTTTTATATTTACAAGGGCAATATAGAAATACAGTAGCCTTTAAGCATAGTCATATCTCTTAATAGCTGGTTGCTAGGTGCAGCATCATTCTCTTTGCCACAGATTAATACTCCTTGCATATCCAAGACAAAAAATTGAATAACGAATTCCCATTTGAGAAAATAAGTATTGAAAAATTTAAGGGAATAACAAGCAATATCTGGAAAATGGTCCACTCAACAAAAAAATGTATAGGACATAAATTGTGTATTTTAACGCGATCTAAATTTTTTGTGTAGTAAACTATTGTTTATCTCTTATGGTTTACCAGTTATGCAAACGTCGTTCACAATGAAGAATACTTTTGGAGACATTCCCAGAAAATTCGAGATATACATTTTATTTCTCATGAGAATACCTTAAACATATGATCTTTTAATCAAAATCGTTAGAGCTATTTTTGAGAAAATTAAAATTTTCGAAAAATGTTCCATATAAAGGGTAATCTGGGGTGGGGGGATTTTCTTGAAAACCTTCGTGTCGCATCTCTGGAAGATACTGAACCTAAACACCAAGTCTGGTGTTTATCCGACAGTTCGCTTCTGAGTTATGCTGTTCACAGACACCACACACACACACACACACACACACACACACACACACACACACACAGACATGTTTCCAAAAATGCTTTTTTTGGATTCAGAGGGTCTCAAAACATACATTTCCGGTGAAATCAAGGTATGGAATTTTTGGGTGGAATACAATACTTCCCCTAGTTACTATACGTAGTAGAGAAAGTAAAAAACACGTTGTATTGAGTGAATACAACGGCGGATGTTCGAATAATATGAAGATGTTGAAATCCTAAAGCTACAAAGAAGGTCGAATCTGCCATTGTGAAATTGCAACTAAACTTGGCTTTACAAAAGCCTTTGAATTCATATAATTCTGCCTAGACAAACTTTGCACATGCCGAGCGTTCCAAGCTCTCTACAATCGATGGAATGCACATGTCAGGTACAATATGGGAACTGCCTAACTTTTGAGTATTCTTCACAAATAATCAATCAGATGATTGTTTATTATCTGAGAGGCGAATATTTCTTATTATTCTGGTATAAAACGCAGTTTGTAATCGTGTTACAAAGAGATTCGTGACAATTGCAGTGTTCTGCGCTGAGACCACAGCTAATTTTTGAGATTTACTCTCTGAAGAAAGGACAACCTATGGTGGGTACCCTCGTGTACATGGAAAAATCAAATTCAGTTTTTGTTTATGGACGCCCTTTAACGGCTATGTACCTTAGCATCTCATTCTATATTAGGCGTGTAAGACAGGTAATTTTGCTCAGAGGCCTCTTTGACAGGCTTGAGGTTCTTTTACCTGCCGTAAATATACGGGACCACCGGCCTTACTTCCCTTCCGAAGGAAGCCATGCTAAGGAGTTTTACGCCCGAAAAATTCCATCGCCCTCCGCCGGGTTTGAACCCTCGACCTTGGAAATTAGAGGCTAGCATGGTAACCACTACACCACGGAGGACGACATATACATGGAGAACTGATAGTGAATCAACATAGGAGATAAAAAGGCTTCAGAAGTATTCCTAATTGATTGCTTTTCTTTACAAATTCGGTTTATTTTCTCATGCCTCAATGATACTATTTTAAGATCGTTTCCATTTGCTTGGAGCATTACCAACGGCAAAACTGGCCTGAAGCCAGCTAAAACAATCTCGGTGCATTACTGAATTCTATGAAATACTTTTCGGTTCATCCGAAACATTTACAGTCCAAACAAACAACGGGACCAATTACTTCGGAGTAACAGGATTCCACACTACCCAGTGGGGGAGCAATCAAGGGACGCGGAGGATGAGGTCAGATAGCTACCACACAGTTATTAATTGTAACGGCGTACCTGCGTGCCAATTATACCAACATTTTCAGGTGACTATTCTATTCTAAAGATATATTTGTTCTATATCTGTGATCGTTTACTAAATGTCGATATTCCTTTAATTTAATAATGATTGAGGATTATTGTTGAACTATAGTGAAACAGTCATGAGAGAGAATAGGTAAATATATAAAAGCATAAATAATGACATTATACTTTAAGCACAACTGTTTCCTGAGTTTAATCTTTGATTAAAAATACGAATGTAGAAATTATACATTTAGGCAACAGGAACATGTTCTATGTATAATAGATAGTGTAAATGAAATATATTGACGATATATTTGGGAGCCACCATCATCAAACCAACTGTTAGGTTTTATAACTGAATCTTCAGCCGTACCTGCTTAGCCAGCAATACTTAACAGGATGGTTAAGCATAATATTGAGGAAAGTTTGTATTAATAGAACGTGGAGAAGTACAACTAATTTAAAGTAAGAAATTCTGTATAATGGAGTTAATATTGTCAAATTTTTAGATCGGAATGGTTACGTCACGCAATAAGAATGGTAGAAAGTCTACACAATATCCAGGGTTATTTCTAAAAGCAGGGATGGAGCAGATTGATTAAAACAGCACAGGAACGATTACAAATCCAGTGCTATGGTGTCTTATCTCCTGATACTGGGCAACGTGGTGCACAGTAGTGAGTTTTTTATTACTTTCTCCACTTCTTACCTATAGGAGGTTGAGGTAATATTCCACCAAAAATATGACATTGAGATTTAACCGGAAATATACGTTTTGAGATTCCATGAATAAATAAAAAACAGAGATAGATATTAAAAATGATCCGTGTGTGTTTGTGTGTGTATATATGAGAGAGACAAAGAGAGAGAATATAACTCAAAACGAAATGTCGGACAAATACAAAACTTCGTATTTAAGTTATGCTTCTTCGGAGAATGTAACAGAAGATTTTCAATGAAGTACCGCCACCCCAAAATGTCATTACATAAAAAATATTTACTCGAAAATGGCTAAAGATTTGGATTAAAACGCCATTTATTCAGGACATTACATAACAAAAAAAAAATATATACCTCGAATTTTCTGGGAATAGCCTATGAGTTTCTCTTCATTAGGAAGGAATTTTGTTTGTCTTGTAAACCGTAAGATCTAGTCAATAATTTATCTACTAATCAAAACATTTAAATCTATTTGAAACACAAATTTGTCTAAAATGCCCTTTTTTAAGCATCAGCCATTTCCGAGATACTGATTTGAGTATTTGTTATTTTAGGTGATGTCGCCACTCAGTTGTTTCTCAGGATGTCATGGAAAGAGATGTGGAATTTTTAGACACGTAAATAGCGATCCACTTTTAAATATGTGATTACCGCTTCGGATTCCTGTATCCCCCTTGGACCTATAACGAATGTGTAACGAAACTATTTCTGCGAACCATTAATATGAAGTATGCGGAAAAATAAGCTGTCGTAAGAATAGTTTGATGAAACTATGTAAAACAAACTACAGTGAGGAGAGATAGTCATGTGAATATAACACACAAGTCTTTTTGTCCTTAAGCGAATCTTTTAAGGCGCTAATTAACGTAAAACATACTTTACTTTTTATTTATTTATTTATTTTACAGGGCAGGAGGTTAAACGGTGGAGCTGAAGCACAGGTACTAGGTTTAACCACGTTCACATACTGCAATCTTGCGCTCCAAACAACTTTCTATAATCTCCTGTTTGTGATCAGTACTACATGGCGTATTGCACGTACTGTTTCACCCAGAAACAGTACCAATTCAATGTCTGCATTAAGTAAACACACGAACTGGTACAGCTTGTTTTGGAGAAACATAATAAACCCATCATTAGACTAACGCAACACAACAAGCTTAATTCAGAAATGCATTCCTTCGTTTCATTCCGCAAATTGTTCAAGCTTATGTTTAAGCTAGGCATCCTTTTATTTTAAGTATGGTAAGCATTGCAATGTGTTGGGGATGTCTAATTAACAATGAACTTTGCCAAAAGCTAAATGTACAGTCGAGTGCATGAAATCGCTTCAATATAATTTGCAGTGGTTTATCTTGGTAAGGAAACAAACACCGCCTCTGCCACGCCCCTTACCTGGTTCTAGCTACAGGTGTACATTTCTGCGGATTTTACTGCCTGCACCCGCCTGTCCGGCAGATAGGTTTTCAGCGGGCAAACCTACGCATAGGCAAGCAGTTTTCCTCAATATTAGTAGGGTCAAGGAAAATCTGTCGACAGGAGCGAAGGTATAGAGCAATAGGAATTTGGAAACCTGTCTCTCATACTATTGACTGCTGGTAAACGCGTTATTTTATGCATGGCATTGCGATACAACATCCTAATGCGTATCATTATTAGATTTAAGTTGTTTTCCACAATTATATGCTCCAAACTACTAATGAAATAACAAAACGTCACCATTTTGGGACTATTCTGAAACTTTTCATTGAATTATTTCAACCATTGCGTTGAACAACATTTTTAGATATTTAAAAATAGTTTGAGTTATTTGTAAACGCTTTCAGCGTTGCAAATTGATATATCTATGCTTTTAAGCATTATTATTATTATTATTATTATTATTATTATTATTATTATTGTGCTTACAACTGTTAAACATGAATGCTTTTAACAAAGCGCACAAATGCCCTTAAGCGTTTTTTGATGTTCTCATAATGGTTCATAATCAATTTCTTCCGTCATTAATTATTGTCGTCTTTAATTAGGCTGACGGTTTCATAATGCGCACTTCCATTGAAAGTGATCTATCTGTTGATCTCCGTGGGAAAGGGTCGAAAACGTGCAAGAATGTAAACATTCTAAAAGATCGAAACATTTACATTAACGTTAAACGTTGTAAAGTTGTGGATAATTATTTAAAATCATCGAAAATGCATTAAAAAAAAAGTATTAAGAAAGAAACCATTCTCGCTATTAAAGTTTCCACAAAATATCTGAGTGTATACTATTAGGCTAGCATGAAAGTATAATGCAGATGTTTGCTTCACTAACTCCTAATGTATCTCCAAAGAAAGCATTGTTTCATTCGATGTATGCACCGTAGGCATACCACAGGTCTTCACCGCACCGCGCAGTTGGAGAAGGTAAAAACTGCGTCCCCCAGGTCCGGACATAATCGTGTACGTTTACCTAAGAAAGCAGGCGTAGGCAGGAATAGCTCGCAAAATGTATACCTCTAGTTTTAGCAGGCCACTAAATGTTTATCTTTTCTTCGCCCCTCAGCCGACCCTAAGCTGTGTTCAAAGGACAAAGTTTGAGTGCCAGACTTTTGACATCCAACCAATACGAGACGGAATCTAGGGGATGATGTAGACCGTCAGTGCGAGGCATGCCTTCCAGCCACTCAAGTGAAATGTTTAATGCGTGTGTGTCGGACTTAAATTGAAACCAATAAGAGAGGCTGGATGATATGGAGTTTCTAACATTAAATAAAGAAAAACACTATAGGAAACCAGAAGCTTTGGCAGGTTTCCGTGCGCACGACTATACCAGTATTCATTTTGCAATTTCATCACAAGTTTCAGACTGCCATTATGCTTTAACGTAACCGCAACGCGGTAAAGTATATTTAAAAATATATGGAATATAAAACGTAAACGCATGATAAGCGATGCAATAAATTTCTCCACGACTGCAGACTTGGAACGATGGGGTTAAAGCCTGGCTTTGCCGGGAATGTAATAAACCCGAGATTGTAGCCGTGTTTTGCTTTAATTCACAAATAAGATTGGGGAGCACTTTATACCCTTCTGCCCCGCTGCTTGTTATGCGACGATGAAAGAATAACAAGATGATTCCGAGAGGCGTATAGAAGAAGAAAGCGGTCACGGCTCCTGCAAGAATTTGCATGAAAAAGCAGCTGAGAGTTCCTGCTGTGCGCATAAAAACGAATGATGACAGAAAGTAAATTGTATGGATAGCGTAGACCCTGTGCATGATCATGAGCTCGTACTCCTTTGCTGCCTTCTTCACTTCAAACGCACACTCACCCATTTCATTTATTTAAATATTTACAAAAAAATGTGACAAAGCTACAAGTCTTTTCCTGTCATGCTTCTTTCAAATACGTGCTCACATAAGAATATACAGTAAGGCAGACACGAACACCGCACTATTACTCTGACATTTGTTTAAGAAAAAAACTGAAGTATCTAATAGCAACCTATAGAATATGAGACAACCGAATGGCCCGCATTCGGAATGTCCCTGGTCGACCAATCTGGCCAAAACGTTTTCTCTCGATTTTTCTCGATCGGTAGGTGAATTCTAGTTTGGATAACTTGATCCACAAATTTTCCTTTCAACATTACATTTCTTTTCCTTCTTCTTCATCCTGGATATGTTTTGATCCAGAATTTGCTAGCTCCTCAACAGACTACTTACCTAAAGCATTGACTTGTAACTCACTCAAAGAGAACGTAATACGTTAAATAAAGAAAAAGAATACGAGACAAAACGTTTTTACGGTACCGCTAATTTCCTTTTTACCTTCTCTCCTGACAACAGGCTACATCACAGTCTGTAACACCTGCTCACTTCTCTCTCTGGAAGGGACGGCATGCAAGTGGCTCTCTTGTTTATCACTTTCTACAGGCCAGGTAAGATGGCTGTCCCAGAAGTAACCGACGTAACAAAGAAAGCACAAATTTTGCGAAAAAACATCTTTATTGCTCTCTATAGCCCCCTTTCAGCTCGATACACTTTTCCCAGCGATGTTCAATAACTTCGATACCCTGTTTATAGTGAGAACCGTCGAGTTCTGCAAAATAGCCATCAACTGCAAACTCCACCTCTTCATTGTTGGCAAATCTTTTATCACCAAGCCATTTCTTCAACTTTGGAAACAGAAAATAATCAGATGGGACGCAGTCTGGCGAATAGAGTGCATGAGGAAGGAATTCGAACTTTAACTCTTTGATTTTGGCCATGGCGATAATGGATGTGTGAGCTGGTGCATTGTCTTGATGAAACAGAACCTTCTTTTTCGCTAAATGCGGCCGGTTTGGTTTGATTTCATCATTAAAACGCTGCAATAAGGTTGCATAATACTCATTAATGATTGCCTTTCTTTTTTGAAGATAATCAATGAAAATTATCCCACGCTAATCCCAAAAAATTGATGCTATGACCTTGCCTGCAGATGAAACTGTCTTCGCCTTCTTTGGAACCGATTCTCCCCTTTCAGTACACTGTTTTGACTGTTCCTTCGTCTCAGGTATGAAGTGATGGACCCACGTTTCATCCATGGTTATGAATCGACGCAAAAACTCGACTTTATCGCAGCGAAACATCGCCAAACATTCGACTGAAGCAGCCTCACAACCCTGCTTTTGTTCCATTGTGAGCAAACGTGGCACCCATCTTGTGCACAGCTTTCTCATTTCCAAATTTTTAGTCAGTATGCGATGTACAGCACTTTTTGAAATGCCTACGATGTCTGCTAGGTCGCGCACTTTCAGTCGACAGTCACTCAATACCATTTTGTGGATTTTCTTCACAATTTCTGGCATGGTCACCTCATTTGGACGACCACTGCGATGTTCGTCTTGGCAGCTCGTACGGCCTCGCTTAAACTCTGCCACTCAATATTTTACTGTTGTAAACGAAGGAGCAGACTCCCCAACAGTAGAATCTAGCTCAGCTTTAAAATTAGTTGGACTCAGACCTTTCAAATGAAAGTATTGTATCACATAACGATGGACAGTTTTATCCAAGTATACAAATTTGCTGAGAGAGGTCGCTATTGATGGCTGCCAAATAATTACTAAACAACGTAGCATCGTCAATCTTCAAACTTAAGCTTTATAAGGGTGGTACTTTCTACCATAGTCATTTGTTTGAAACAACGACCGCTATATATACGTCAGGTCGAGTACTCTGGGACTGCCCTCGTAATAAATGAAACACAGGGAGAGAAGTTAACATCTCATAATATATAAAGATGCCCTTATTTATGTCAGCTACTTTGAGATTTATTGCCTACATTTATAATACTAAGATTACACAAAATATTGTATCCCCCTGGTGGATAAATTAATATTATGAGCCAACATAATAAAAAAATTCATTTTAAAATGAGACATACAATCCACTTCAAGGTTTCATGTACAGTGAGCAGCAAATAAACACAAAAGCATACGAGTTTGAAAACTAATTAAACTTTTTGTAGGGTGTGATTCCTAAGAACATCCTACATAGCATAACTTTAAGAAAAACTTTGGATAAATACTACAGAGCTCAAAGAGTTTGACCTATTACTTAAGTATGTACCTATCTACTTTCTTATGTTTTAAAGCGACAAAACTATTTCGTCTACGTCAAAACTAATCTCTGAAAGCAGAACAGTTGAACAGAAACACCGCAGTGTGAACAGACACGAATAACGCAGATCCAGCGTGGCGCTACAAATGCAAAGAGCTCTCATCCATCTGACATAAAAATATCAGGTAGGTACTTTTTTTGCGTTAGTTACATTAGCGGATATGCAAAGCTTTCGGTGTACACAAGAGTTGAGCGTTGCCTTTGTTTTCTTTAGGGGCACCAGATTTGATCTTTTAATTGCATCCTCTATAGCGGCGAGAGAGGCATCCGTACCGGGGAAAACCACCCCCGCCACCTGCGCCATGGCGACCCAGGAACCTAGGGATTCGCAAATTGCCTTATCATCCGCCGTTATACTCGCTCCGCGTTGGTCTTGTAATTATTTTAACTGCGTTCACGGGCTATGTATCAGAGTGGTACCAACTGCCATAATTATGTACAACATACTTAGCAGTGCAGTAAGCAGACGTATATTTTAATAGCCTGAGCAAACATTACGAAACATTGTTTGGTGTACCTTATTGGGAAGAATTACTGTCGAGGGTTTTTAGACTTCCGTTTTGTTTTCAGTTTTTTACTCGCAGATTTAAGCTCATTTAAAATGGAGCTTTAGCGCAAACAGCTAACCCATAAATGTGTCTGTTTGTTCATTTTAAATACTTGGAAATAAATTATAATTTTATTTAACTTTAAACGTGTTAAAATTAAAATATCTATGGCAATACCGGAGTATAGTTCAAACAGTATTTTACAGAGCGTTGGTTATATTGCTGAGAGCTTTTCTATTCTAAAATTCCCATGCTACTTAAGAGTGATAGTAGTATACACTTCCGCCTGATTAAGAATACAGAAAAAGGAACCCTGTAACAATTATAATTTAGGAATTAGTAATAATTAATTAACATACAACTTGATAATTTTCCATAATTTTAAAGCAATATGATTCAAAACTGTATGAATCGAAATCCCTTCTGAAGCTGTAAATATGTTTTAAGTTTCAATAATATTGTAACTAAATAAAGGTGTAATTGCATAAGAAAAACAGCAAGATTTAGGCAAAAATAAGAGTAGCTTCGTTGTAGACTGTCCGTTATGTTTTTCGAGCGTGGAGCCATAAAAATCGAAACCTTCTTTCCTACTTCGTGGGGATGAGGCAAGTTTTAAGAGTACGCACACGCTATGAGGCAGCGGACATTTCTTACAGTTTAGGCTTTGAAATTTCAACCAGGGAACCATAAACGTAGAGAATAAGTGTGAGAACCAATGGAAAGATAGGAAGAGACAGTGAACGCGAGCGTGGATTTAAGACAGTTTGTCATGATTCTTCGTTGAGATAACATGTAGCACTCCGGGTCAGAAAAGGACGCTAAGTTCCCAAATTTGCTAAGTGCCGCGCAATTATGCTATTATAAAGTGATGTAGGTGAAATATTTATATAATGTGCTAACGGTATTCTTCGATATAATTATATAAAAGCTCATAAACGAGCTAATGCTAGTCGAGTGACTACTTCAAGTTCGCGCGAATCTAAAGAACTTCGGAACTAGCCGGAGCTAACTTTAGTACTCCAAGAGACAATAGTGGGAAGACAGTGCTAAAAGAATCACACGTGTTAGGGAATACTAATGAATCTTGCAGGATTTCTAGCATAAGAGTGAGAAAAGTGAAAACAGTGTTTCTTTCAAGACAATATCCTGGTGTCACCACTCCCTTAGCCCTACCGTGACAATAACAGTAGGGAATTTCAGGCCGATTCGCCGACAGTTGACCCTGAGATGCGACGAAAACACGTGCTTCCAGACTGACATCGGCGATTTCGATTCCTGAAGACCACACATACAACGACGCAGGTAAGATTACCATTCCCGCAATCAAACGCTACACACTATAATGATCTTGTTGTAAGGGGTGTTGAAGGTGGTATCCATCTGCAGTGAGACATTCCTGGCATCTTCCGATGAATTTCCATTCACACATTTTTCATCTTCGTGATGTTGTATTTCATGAACTATAGTCACTATATAGGGTTTCAATTTTAAAAGTTTAGCAGCTCTATGAAGAGAGGCTTCTGAAACATTCAGTTGCTGTGTAATTCGCCTTAAAGACTTCTTTGGAGAGCGTTCGAATGCTGTACAAAATTCGTCAATTTTCTCTACCTGCAACTGGGATAAAAGGAAATTTCTCATGAAATTGTCTACACGCCTGTCTACATAATTCGATGCTTTACGTAAGTATCGCAAAAATCCTTTGTTCAAGAGTGAATTATTCGGTAGACTAGATTTCAGTGTGATAATAAGTACAATCTAATGCAATTCATACACAACAAAAATGTCTTGAGTAAAGTTTCACTTTTGAGATGCACAATGGACAAATACTACTCTTTACGGATCGAACTGAAGGCTGATAAACGTAGCCTTGAATGCGTCATTTCACCGATACTGCGCCAGCGGAAAAATACCGAGGTCACTGCAGTGAAAGTGAACTACGCATATACGCGATCTATGGCCCGGTTATAAAGCTATAAACCGAAATGAAATGGTAATTGGGAAAGGAACTTTGGGAGGGAAACATTTCATGCATAGGTTTAGGCCTTTATCTGTTCTAAGGACTGACAAATCCCTGGGAGAAACCTTAAGTCAGAGAGGACCTCCTGACGAGGCTTGAACCGCAGACATACCGTTCAAAAGCCCGTGCCTTAACGAACCTATGGTAGACAAGTATTATATTCGCTTCCAGAATTTCGATATGTGCTTTAAATGTGTTACGTTCTTTCCTCGCACAAGTTTACCACTTATAAGATAGACTTGAGATATCAACAACACCTGTTGTTTGTATCTCCACACCTTGCATGTAACCACGACCGAAATTTCATGATTTGAAACCAAACAGATGTTTGCCTGGTAGTGTTTGCCAAAAACTGGATGGCTGATACAACCTTTATATGAACATAATTATTATATACAACGGTATTTAATTTATAATGGGTGGAAAAAGGCACGTGACTCTTAAACATTAGATTTTCCAAGCTACAGAAACAGAAATCAAAACAAGTTGGGTACGTGCTATTGAAACATCAACTTACAATGCGAAACAGAAGAAAACCCATCAAGGATGTCGTTTCTAACGTTCCCCATATGGCCTATGACCTTCAGCAGATACCTCATTCCACAAGGCGATGACGACCCATTTCTGAGGTGGAGGCACCCAGTGGGCGGAATCCGTTGCCTCCGATGGTAGAGTGATGATGAGGATGGCGGTGGAATGAGAGGACCCACAGCTTTTACGGTGTACTCCGAACCACGTTTGGGCCTTGGGGGATGCTTCACATGAACAATTCAGAGATGAAGGCGCCACCCCTGAGCCGGAAATCGAACCCCGGACCTCAGTACGAGAGCCAGAAAGGAAACCACTTGCTACTCCGGCACCCTCCACCACAATGTGTATAAAAGCTGCTAAGATTTATTTTTCGAGTCAACAGGTAACATCTCTATATGTTGCTTACACACTATGCAACAGAAAATAGCAAAATATTTTTTCAAACTACACAGAGTACGCATTTCTTTCGATTCCAATATTCTTCAGAAGCGAAAAGACCCATTCTAGGAAGTAATTTATTGTACACCAAACATAGCTTTAATAATATACAAAAAGTTATAGCAAAATTTATGTTCAAGTTCAACATTTACTGGTGATGGAATGGATGAATGCGTGGAAGAAAATGCAACAGAACGTTATTGCACCAAGCTTGGCTCCTATTGATATTTCATTTATTTTGTTGAGACAAACAAAATAACAAAATGCATAAGGATGAGTTTGCTCAACAGTGATTTTTGATGCGCAGATTGTACATACATACTCAAAGGAGAAAATTGCATTACATTATAGCTTTCTGACATCTACCTTAGATTTAAACAGCTTATGAATATACAGTATAGGACACACAATTACCCCTCTTCATCGTATAATTAATCTATACTGAATATAATGTATGAAACGAAACGTGACTGAAATTTGTAGGTATTAAATGATAACCAATAGATAATTAAATATAAGCGTAACATTTTGAGATATTGGCAGTTGGAATTAATATTAATTGCTATGCAGATACGAAAGTTGGATCTAGGAATGTCTATTATATTGATAATGAAGATGATTATGATGAAGTGAGTGGCCTCTTTATAGAAGCCTGCACATAGGTTTCTGCATCTTAATCTAGATTTCAATCAATTCGTATGGTCCCTATGAATCAGACCACGTCTTTGATGCTTGCCCTTCCTACATCCTCAGGTTCCAAGTAAAAGGAGCCTAAGGCAACACTCTCGCACTGGCGTGGTATGTGTTGGAAGGTTTGAAATTTTCTTCCACATTTCCTACATAGGTTGTATAAGTTTCACTATGTGCAAATTTCTGCGCAGTGTGTTGTGACCCGTAAGATAACCAACTACACCTCTGAGTTTAGATCCAGTTAAATTCAAAAGAATCTTACTTTGCCTACCACCTGGAACCGAAACTAATTCATGGGCTTGCATGGCAAAATTGCATATACGAGGGCTGTCCCAGAAGTACCCGACCTAACAAAGAAAACAAAAATGTTGGGAAAAAAATCTTTATTTCTCTACATAGTCTCCTTTCAGCTCGATACACTTTTCCCAGCGATGTTCAATAGCTTCGATACGCTGTTTATAGTGAGAACCGTCGAGTTCTGCAAAATAGCCATCAACTGCAAACTCCAGCTCTTCACTGTTGGCAAATCTTTAAGCACCAAGCTACTTCTTCAACTTTGGAAACAGAAAATAATCAGAGGGGGCCAAATCTGGCGAATAGGGTGCATGAGGAAGCAATTCGAACTTTAACTCAATGATTTTGGCCATGGCGATAATGGATGTGTGAACTGGTGCATTGTCTTGATGAAACGAAAGTTTCTTTTCCACTAAATGCGGCCGTTTTTGCTGGATTTCATCATTCAAATGCTGCAATAAGTTTGCATAATACTCGACATTGCTTGCTTTTCGTTTTTGAAGATAATCAATGAAAATGATTCCACACACATTCCAAAAAACTGACGCCATGATCTTGCCTACAAATGGAGCTGTCTCACCTTCTTTGGAGCCGAATCTCCCCTTTCAATTCACTGTTTTGACTGTTCTTTCGTGTCAAGTGTGAAGTGATTATCAATCGACGCAAAAACTCGGATTTAATGCAGTGAAACATCGCCAAACACTCGTTTGAAACATACTCATGACGCTGTGTTTGTTCCATTGTGAGTAAACGCGGCACCCATCTTGGGCATAGCTTTCTCATGCCTATATTGTCAGTATGCGATGTACACACGTTTTGAAATACCTACGATGTCTGCTAGCTCGCACACTTTCAGTCGACGGTCATCCAATACCATTTTGTGGAGTTTTTTCACAATTTCTGGCGTGGTCACCTCATTTGATCGACCACTGCGATGTTCGTTTTGGCAGCTCGTACGGCCTCGCTTAAACTCTGCCACCCAATATTTTACTGTTGTAAACGAAGGAACAGACTCCCCCAGAGTAGAATCTAGCTCAGCTTCAATATTAGTTGGACTAAGACCTTTCAAATGAAAGTATTTTATCACATAACGGTGGCCAGTTTTATCCATGTTTACAAATTCACTAAGAGAGTTCACTATTAAAGGCTGCCAAACAATTACTAAACAACGTAGCATCGTCAAACTTCAAACTTAAGCTTTATAAGGTTAATACTTTCTACCACAGTCATTTGTTTACAACAACCACTATCTATACATCAGGTCGAGTACTTCTGGGACTGCCCTCGTAAAGACCTGCATCTCCCAAATTCTTCTTAATTCAGCTGTCCACTTTTCAGCGTTTGTTTCCAATTCCTGCCCGCCATAGTGATCTATCCTTCCGTCTTTTAAGCCAAATTTAGCCGTAACTTTTTCACACTATCACAACAACTTAAACGAGCCTTTCCTCTTTTCCTTCTTCCTGTGGGAGACCAATCAATTATTCGACTAGACCATGTCTCCTCTTCCATTCTTTGTACTTGTTCGTAGCACTGCAATATCCGTTCTTCAATTCTATTTATCACCGTATCTTCCGCTTTCATCCCTGTTCTAGTAACATCATTCCTTACATCGAGCTATTCTCCTACGTAACTCATCCGGATGTCCCAAATCATTTGAAAAATACAGCTTCCTGTACGCCATTTTCAATTACACAACTTAACACTGGTAAACCTATCGATCCTTAGTAATTGAGCGAGATTTTAGAGTACAATGAAAGTTATTATTTTTGTGTGGCACCACAAGTTTGTAACTGAATCAACCAATGTCTTAAAATAAAAAGCGCCTGTCAGCTTTCGCTACTGCTGCTGAAACCAATGTATATGTAGACGGTCACCAAGAAAGTTAACTGTTTCTGGAAGGAGATATTTAGGCTTCGAAGGAAAGGCTCTCGAGTCATGTGTGATATATGTGTTAAATCATATATCATATTTCTCTCCTTCAATATTGTTGTTCAGTTTTTATTTTCTTATTTTAGTGTTTAACGCCAAGGCACTAAAGCGGTGACATTGCTAATACATGAAATGAAATTGAGAAAGGTAATTTGGGGAGGAAACGTTGCAGGACTAAGTTCCAAGACTCAGGGAAGACGGTCCTAGAATTTAAACCTCGGATCTCTCGCAGTCCGTGCCTTGGCTACCCGTGTCGGTTTTGCTGTTCAGTAAAAAGACCATGCTTTTATAAATTCGCTTATTGATAGCACCATTAGATATTCAGAGCACAGTTTTCATCTTCCTATTTCGTACTGTTTACGTTACGAAGAAACGACAGTTTATTAAAGTAACCTAAAATTTTAAATGTTCTCTGCTCTTACTGTTTCTGTTTTCCTTTCTTAACTTTTACAACGTTTTCTTAAATTGGTTACAGCACTGCCAACATACCCACCAGCAAAATGCCCAGGAACAGTCTGAATACGGTTAATAAGCGAAAGAGAAAAATTTCCACCATTGCCGCTTTGACTCTATCCGCTAATGAAGTTCTGTTAAGTTGGCAAATAGGCAGATCAAGGCAGAAATGGCCACGGTAGTGAAATGCTAGGCGACGACAAACTTGAGAAATGGGAAGAAGTTGAGACTTAATGTTACCCTTCCAAATCTCCTCCACCTCCTCCTCCTTCTGCCTCTCCTGCTAGAGAAACATGTTTTCCAAGAACAGAGATTTCTGGAGGACCAACTCTCACGGGATGTCTCTCAACTGTCGCCTGTCGCTGACACAATCCCCTCCCCCTACCAACTTTATTTCCAAGTTGAGAGGAGACAATGTGGAAACCCCTTCTCTCTGTCAGTTCAGTCAGGGGTCTATCCTTCGACTCAAGTCGATACATGCACGCGATAAGACGTGTGTGTGTGCGTGCACTTAACGCTAAGCAAACACATCGGTGAATGACATCTCTCTCTCTTTGCTTTCCAAGGACCACTGCTGACATTCTTATTAATTCGTCACACGTTCTTAGGGTTTGTAAGTGGAAAAAACCAAAAGACTGACTATTAAAATTGCCACAAATCAATTTAGAAAACTGTCAGTGAAGTGCAATGTTCATTTAAACGCGAAGTACCAATATAATCATACAGTAACGATCACGAAACTTAATAAAGAAATATGTATTACATTTACATGACATTCCGTACCGATTCTTCAACAAACAATTCTTCAATCTACTTCCTGTTAATCCAGAAAAAGATTTGCAGAAATGCTTCTTTTACATTTTGAGACAGTATTTTTAACACTTGAATAACTTTAATTAAATTATATAATATGTAAATTCAAGCAATATGTATGTAATAATTTGTAAAAATGTATGTAACAGTCATTGAAAATGCTTATATTATTGTAAACATGTTCAATAATTGTATGTGAATGCATTAGGTAATTTAATAATGTAAGAGCTGTGAGAATAATAAATTTAAAGTTGTTAACAATGAGGTAACAAAGAGGTAACCTTCAGGCAATAATGAGTTTGAGAGTTTAAATGTTACTAGTCATTATTAGAGCAACGATAATGTAAATTCTGTAACAGTTTAAAAATAGCCAATCAACAGCCAGAAAAAGCTTTAATTAAATGCAGGTATTCTATTGGACTAGAATTAGCCAATCAGAGACTTGAAATACAGAAGCTTACGGGTTTGGACGATTGAAATATGTTCAGTTGCCTGCAGACCCTGGTAGTGACCGGATGGAAGACGTGTTGTCTAAAGAAATATTACGTATCCGTGTGCAACGAAAATTATGTATATACGTTAACAAAATGCAAGTTTTAAATTAAAGAATCTCTCAGCTCTTAATATCAGTGTAATGCTATTTAATTTGTGTCAAGGATAAATAAAACGAAGTGAATTCGAACTTAAAATTGTGTAAGCCTACATTCTTGTCGCACCACGCCCTGATTAAGAGAAACGTGTGTCTAAAGCAAGACTGACGCAGCCGAGGCAAACAGAAACATAAATAATATCTACAGAAGCAGCTTAATAACAAAGTTAAAATATATTTTTTAAATTTGGAGCGTAACAACAAAACTACATCTTCAAATCGGCTTCTCATACGTAGCAGCACATTACGAAACAAACAATCTTCTTTAAATTAACGCCCAAAGCGTGGTGCAAACTCCTTAAACAACAACAAATTCGTAAACAATATACTTTCTAAAATTGACGTCCATATGTGGAACTAAATAAATAAACTCCAAGAATAATTCCACGTTAAGTTGGTTCCCATACGTAAAGACAATAACTATCGTACTTCAATTTGGCACCCATACGTGGGGCAGTTAAAAATAATAACAGTAAACAACAATACAACTTCAATCTTTCTTGTGGGTACAAGAGGAAAAGGGAACACAGTCGAGTTAGGCGATAGTCAAGTCTTGACAATTCGAACCCATAAAAAGGAATATGTCGAAAATGACTGATGTCATTAAAATTTAAACATAAATTGTGTGGTTTAAATAAATGTACATTTTTTGTGCATTACTTTGTGTATCTCTCTTTAGGATTTACCAGTTATACAAAATTATACAAGTTCCGAATGAAGAGGACTTTACAGTTATTCCCAAATAATTCAAGATACGTACGAAGGCAGCCCAAGAAGTACCAACCTGAGTATATATAAACCGGCTGTCGTTTCAAACAAATGACTAAGGTAGAAAGTGCCAACCTCATAAAGCTTAAGTTCGACGGTGCTACGTTGTTTAGTAATTGTTTGGCAGCCATGAATAGTGAACGCTGTTAGCGAATTAGTAAATATGGATAAAACTGGACATCGTTATGTGATACAATACTTTCATTTGAAAGGTCTTAGTCCAACTAATATTAAAGCTGATTTACATTCTCCTCTGGGGGAGTCTGCTACTACGTTTATAACAGTAATATATTGGTGGCAGAGTTTAAGCAAGGCCGTACGAGCTGCCAAGACGAACATCGCAGTGGTCGACCAAATGAGGTGAACACGCCAGAAATTGTGAAGAAAATCCACAAAATGGAATTGGGTGACCATCGACTGAAACTGCGCGAGCTAGCAGACATCGTAGGCATTTCAAAAAAGTGTTGCACGTAGGATACTAATTGAAAATTTAGACATGAGAAAGCTATGAGCAAGATGGGTGCAGCGTTTACTCACAATGGAACAAAAGTAGCGTCGCGGGGATGTTTCGCTGCAATAAAGCAGAGTTTTTGCGTCGATTCATAACCTGGATGAAACATGGGTCCATCACTTCACACTGGGAGAAACGAACAGTTAAAACAGTGGATTGAAAGGGGAGAATCGGCTCCAAAGAAGGCGAAGACAGTTCCATCTGCAGACAAGGTCATGGTGTCAGTGTTTTGGGATGCGCGTGGGATAACTTTCATTGATTATCTTCAAAAAGGAAAGGCAATAAATGGCGAGTATTATGCAAACTTGTTACAGCGTTTGAATGATGAAATCAAGCAAACATGGCCGCATTTAGCGAAAGAGAAAGTTCTGTTTCATCAAGACAATGCACCAGTTCACACATTCATTATCGCCATGGCCAAAATCAATGAGTTAAAGTTCGAATTGCTTCCTCATGCAACCTATTCGCCAGATTTAGCCCCTCTGATTATTTTCCGTTTCCAAAGTTGAACTGGTTTGGTGGTAAAAGATTTGCCAGCAATGAAGAGGTGGAGTTTGCAGTTGATGGCTATTTTGCAGAAATAGGTTCTCACTACAAACAGGGTATCGCAGTTATTGGGCATCGCTGGGAAAAGTGTATCGAACTGAAAGGAGACTATGTAGAGAAATAAAAACGTTTTTTCCCAAAATTTTTGTGTTTTCTTTGTTAGGTCGGGTACTTCTGGGACAGCCCTCGTATTTTGTCATGTAAATATCTTAAATGCATGTTGTTTTAATCAAAACCTCTAGAGCCATTTTTGAGACAATAAAAACTGTCCAAAAACAAACTATCCATGTAAAGTGTAGTCTGTAGTGCGGGATTTTGTTGGAAGATTTTCAAGTCGCATCTTTGGAAGGCACAGAACTTAAATAGCTACCTTGATATTTAACGATAATTTCGTTTCTGATTTATAGTGTTCACTCACACACACTCACTCGCACACACTCTCACTCACACACACTCACTCATACTCAAACACACTCACTCCAACACACTCACTCGCACACACTCTCACTCATACACACTCACTCACACTCAAACACACTCACTCACACACACTCACTCGCACACACTCACTCACACTCACACACACACGAACACACTCACTCACACACACTCACTCGCGCACACTCTCACTCACACTCACACACACACTCGCTCACACACTCACACTCACTCACACACATACACACTCACACACACTCACTCACACTCACACACACACTCACTCACACTCACACTCACATACACACTGACACACACTCACTCACACACACTGACACACACTCACTCACACACTCACACATACACACTGACACACACTCACTCACACTCACTCACTCACACACTCACACATACACACTGACACACATTCACTCACACTCACACACGCACTCACTCACACTCACACACACACTCACACTCACACACGCACTCACTCACACTCACACACGCACTCACACTCACACACACTCACTCACACTCACACACGCACTCACTCACACACACTCACACTCACACACACTCACTCACACACACACACTCTCTCTCTTTATAAAAGCGATTTTATTCAGGGGGCTTCAAAACATGATTCCGGTGAAAGTAATAAACGTTAGGAGTATTTATACATGAGCAATATTTTGGACAACCAATCATTAATGTGTTCCCAAGTAGCTGGCTACAGCTTGCTTACCTGTGGAAGAACAAATATTTAGTTCGATAAAAAGTTTCGATTCCAAGATTTTACTGAAAATGCACATTTTAAAATCAGCCATTGTCTGTGTGGGGGAGGGGAATTTCAGAGCCATCAGGTACACTTGCTTTTTGAACATCATAACTTAAAACGAAAATTTGGGTGTCAATTTTCATACTTCAGGGCACCCTTTAAGAATACAAAACGAATATTCTTCAAGGGAATCCTCGCACTTTAAAAAAGTTTTCCTTTCTTCTTCTTGTCAATAATTGCTATTAGGATTTTGATAAAAATTCTATATGTCTGAGATATTGGTCTGAGGAATTAGAATGCACATTCTGAATGTTCTGCAAACAATGTGTGATATTTCCTTCTGATCTGCAATAAAATCATTTATAACTTCAAATATACATAGTTCTATCAGTTTGGGAGAAACAAATCAAAAGCAGCATTGGCACTACTTTGCTATAATGAAGCAAATAAAATCTGCGGCGACAGAAACTTAGTTTAAGTACGAGGAGGTACAATGGGCGCAGATTTCACATATCTGAAATTAGTCCAAGTGCAATGAGCATCAATTTTTATCACAATAACGCTTTCCTTTTAGTTTTTTACTTTCTCTACTACTTATAGTAAGTAGGGGAAGTATTGTATTCCACCCAAAAATTCGATACCGAGATGTCACCGGAAATACATGTTTTGAGACACCCTGAACCCAAAAAAAAGCATTTTTAGAAACATGTCCGTGTGTGTGTGTCTATGTGTCTGTGTGTGTGAACAGCATAACTCAGAAACGAACAGTCGGATAAACACCAAACTTGGTATTTAGGCTCAGTATCTTCCAGAGATGCGACACGAAGGTTTTCAAGAAAATCTCTCCACCCCAGATTACCCTTTACATAGAACATTTTTCGAAAATTTTAATTTTCTCAAAAATGGCTATAAGAATTTTGATTAAAATATCATATGTTTAAGATATTTTCATGACAAACGAAATGTATATCTCAAATTTTCTGGGAATGTCTCCAAAAGCATTCTTCATTGTGGACGATTTTTGCATAACTGGTAAACCATAAGAGATAGACAAAATTTTACTACACAAAAAATGTAGATCGCGCTAAAATACACAATTTATGTCATATACATTTTTTTTGAGTGAACCATATTCGAGATATTGCTTGTTATTCCCTTAAATTTTCCAATACTTATACCTTTTCTCAAATGGGAATTCGTTATTCATTTTTTTTGTCCTGGTAATGCAAAGAGAATGGAATACTCCACATAGCAACCAGCCCCTTGCAACTACAAGAAAATTAGCATAAGATTAACATCTCGATATCTCGATTAACATGAAGCATATGGGGAATAAGCGTTTGTAAAAATAGTTTGTACAGGAGTAGAGAAAGTCATGTGAGTGTAACACATAAGATTTTTACTTCTGAACCTTCTTGAATTATTGGGGAGAATTTAGCCTTCTATGACCGTTTCCAAATGTTCCCCTTCGGTTGTGGTTGGTAGCAATGACATAAACACTAGTCTTTAGTTTACGTTTAAGATATCTTAAGTCCAGTTTTGAGATACTGTTGCCAAAAAATAGTATACGGATGATTTCCTTAAGGTGTAAAATCTATTGCTTATCCTTAATCAACATAAGTAAGAAAATAAATATCGTATATTTTTCGAATAGGAATAATCAACTAACAGTGCATACCCGCTCTGGAAAATCATAACTATAAATAAAAAGTGTGACTGAACGTTATAACATGTACTTCTCCGATACAATTTGTTAAATGGACTTACTAGGGAAGCCAAGGATATGTTGCTCACAGGTGGAATGTAGAGTATTGAACATCTCTTGGTTTTCTTCCTACCTAGGCGTGCGCGAGATCGGTAAACCTACCTTGGGAAGGAATTCCCCATGGACAAGGTAAAAGCATTAGGGGCGTGCTGCTGACCACATTACCTCCTTTTTGTGTCCTGGTCCCAAAAGTGCGGATTTCACCTATCGACTAAAGGTTAGAGCAAAACGCTCATTGTCAGAAAAAGAAAAACATTGTCACGTCGTACTATGAATTATTTTTGTTACTAAACACTGCAGTGAAGTCTATTCTCCTTTTGCAACAGTAGACTCTAAAAGCCATGTATCTTTTCTACATGGGTAAGCCACTGAGCCTAGTACTTCTGCAGAGGCATATGACTCGTGTGAAGGAAAAGTTGCCTAGCAAGCAAGTTAATTGAGATAAGCATTTGCAGAAAGTCTTTCGTTACACATAAGGGATAGAGGAAATAAAATACATAGTCAGATGTTTAAAAGCTAGTGGTTATATGCTTTACCATGGCATCGTGAGAAACTATTGAACAGCGACGGTACAACCAATAAATACGGATATCTTGTTGTCCATTCTGAAACAAATTATTGAGTGTTTTAAAGCGATCTACGTTTTTTGTTGTAAGTTTTTAATTATTATGGATTACCGGCTATAGAAAATTCCTACCGAATGAAGAGGACTTCATAAGCTACCCAAAAAATTCAAGATATACATTTTATTTGCCATTTAAATATCTTAAAGACATGGTACTTTAATGCAAATCGTTGAAACCACTTTTGAGGAAATACAAAATATCGAACACTTTTCCCATTTATAAATTTTGGGATGGTGATATTCTCTTGAAAATCATGTTGCATCTTTGGACGATGCTGGTTTTAAATACCAAGCTTGGTATTTATCCGACATTTCTTCACAGACATTTTTTAAAACGGTTTATTATTATTATTATTATTATTATTATTATTATTATTATTCAGGGGGCCTCAAAACATGTATTTCCAGTGAAATCCCAGCACCTAAGTTTTGGGTGGAATGCAATACTTCATCCACCTACTTAGTACGTGGTAGAGTAAGTACAAATAAGAAATAGGGGAAAGGTCCCTAATTTGAACCGCCTCTTAAATTGAATCGCTCCGATATTTTCCAAACTGTTCGACAGATGGCACCATAATCCTAGCAGAAGCGTGGCGTGTACAGCTAAGAATGCTTGGAGTTGTTGACTTTGCATTCTGAGCTGTGGTTTCAGTTGTATGAAGTGTTGTGTGTTTTTGGTGCTTCAGAAGTAATATTTGACTCATCTAGCTAAGCTTATACGACCAATTAGATAAATTTGAGATGATCTATATATGCTACATAATATGAAGTGTTTATTTAGCAACAATATTCATGCACACGTTTTTTCAAGCAGCGTCTCTCCTTGTCACTTAGATGCTACAGCTTCCAAAATGGCGTGGCTCGTAAATTGAACCACTGTTTGAACCCTATATTGAACTGGTCCAATTTAGGAAACCTATTGAAGTTCTAGGATTGATCAACTGCGAATAGTATATCGTGTGAATAAATATCCACATAATATGCTAAGTTAAAAAAAATCACGCTAAAAACAGTGGATGACACGAACATGTGAATTGTAAATTGTCTGAAATGATAGACATGATCGAGTGTTTGAGTTGTAGGATATGGCTTCACCAAAAGTGTACAAAAGTTAGTGCTAAGAAGAAAGTGTTTTATTGTGATACGTATTCCAAAACCAAGTAATTGTCATTATATAAAAATTCAAAATGTTCAAGGAAATTGCTATTATGATTACAATTTTGGACTCTACTTTTGTTGCTGATAGCATATTTGTTTTGAATGTACAATAAAATATGTGTATTTTGTATTAATAAAAATACTTTTAAACTTAAAAGTATGTGGTTCATTTTAAGAAACGGGTGCTTCAATATAAGGATCACGTTCCTAATTTGAACCGATTTACACCATCTCACTTTTTAAATGTTATTTAATAGGTAATTGTATTTAATTTTAAATTGTGTTGAGGATAATTAAGCGCAAGGATTTGTCACTTTCACGCTTGTGTTTCTGAAAATTGTGATTTGAAATTATAATTACTATTTACTATTTAGACTCAAGTGGTTCAATATAGGGACCATTCCCCTATACATTTTTGGACAGAAATATATGCTCGCAACGCAAAAAACAATATTAAACTAGTGAGGAGGGACAAAAGGTTTGAGAATCGTGGATCCGTAGAGCTCGTGATTTAAGATCAAGCCGAACTGAAATATTTTTTGTGCTCTTCTTAGCTCGCAATCGACCTCCCCAGCTCATTTGCATTACATGGTACTTGTTATGAAGATGAGCTCCTCTTATCTCTACTGGAAGCAGTTTTATATTCGCAGGATCGATTAAAGACGCCTCTTATCGGGGCCACGCGATTTGCATATTGGAAACGGGAGACAGGGACTTAAAGTGAGCAGTTATACGTTTTCTTTTGGATAAGAGAAGTTCCTTTGGTTTTATATGTGACCATCAGCAAGTAGATGAAATTCTACTATCAGACGCATGCCTTAGGAGCGCTCGCATACCAGCGTTGAGAGTAGATGTCAAGTACACTATACAACGGAAGAAACATCATGAAAACATCATCGCTGGAGTTGATGCACCATCGTTAAATTGCTTAAACCTTATCACACACGAGCGCCTTTCAGCCAGTGTACGGTCTCATTTATGCCTTATTTACACAACTGAGGCGAATTTAATGGATAGTTTTGAAACATGGTGTTAAAAACCAACAACTGATCCATTTTTACTTTCTCTGCTACGTATAGTAAGTAGGGGAAGTATTGTATTCCACCCAAAAATTCGATACCGAGATTTCACTGGAAATATATGTTTTGAGGCCCCCTGAGTCCAAACAATTTTTTTTTGGAAACATGTCCGCGCGTGTGTGTGTGTGTGTGTGTGTGTCTGTGAACAGCATAACTCAAACGAACAGTCGGATAAACACCAAACTTGGTATTTAGGTTCGGTATCTTCCAGAGATGCCACACGAAGGTTTTCAATAAAATCCCCCCACCCCAGATACCCTTTACATGGAACACTTTTCAAAAATTTTAATTTTCTCAAAAATGGCTCTAACGATTTTGATTAAAATATTATATATTTAAGATACGTTTATGACAAATAAAATGAATATCTTCAATTTTAGGGAATGTCTCCAAAAGTATTCTTCATTGTGAACGACTTTTGCATAACTGGAAAACCATAAGAGATAGACAACATTTTACTACACAGAAAATGTAGATCGCGTTAAAATACACAATTTATGTCATATACATTTTTTTTGTTGAGTGAACCATTTACGAGATATTGCTTGTTATTCCCTTAAATTTCCAATACTTACTTTTTCTCACAGTACTTTTCTTTTTTTTGTTCTGGTAATGCAAAGAGAATGGAATACTCCATATAGCAACCAGCTCTTAAAATATTTGACAATCCCCTTGCATCTACAAGAAAATTAGCAATAAGATTAACATATTAATATCTCGATTAACATGAAGCATATGGAGAATAAGCGTTTGTAAAAATAGTTTGTACAAGAGCAGAGAAAGTCATGTGAGTGTAACACATCAGATTTTTCATTAAGAGTTGCAACCGCGTGTATGTAGACTTACCTCGTGTATTATACACGTTTGTTTGTGTGTGTGCTGGCCAGTAATGTTTCTGTCACTAGTAAAAAGGCCCCCGACTTTGGACGACCTATCGCCTAATTAAATAACGCAAGGTTGAAGTTTTTCACAAAGAGAATTTGAAGAGTTGGATCATAAAAACTGCATACGTAGTCTCAGACTTGTGGCTCAATTGTGCAACGACCTGATTAGTAAATATTAGATCACTCATATCCTTATAATTTCTGTATTGAAAGTAGTATATCTAGTTACATGTATGGTGATGAAGAAAGCTGGTTCTTTAAAATCGAGTTTCTAATATTCTCTCGACCAGAAGGTTGATATCAGCAATATTAATGCATCTGGAGAAATGCGAATTTTAGCATCGATTAATCTAGAGAACTGTAAGAAAACTGTCCCAAATTTGTCAAGCTCTGAAGGAAACTCAACGGAAACAGTTGGTAATAGAGTTTAATATGAGAGCCAGAAATGCCTAGAGAGCGGTAGAAAAAGCCAGAGAGAGGGAGAGAAAAGAGAAAGTATGAATACCCAAACGCCTTAACTCTAAAAGTTTTCGAGAAAATAAATATTTTATCAGGAAACATATGAAGGACCTGCCAAGAAGATGCATATTTTAGTGAGGAGAAAAGGGCATATGACGTGTGACTGCGTTGAGCTCGGACTAGAATCAAGTTCTGAGACAAACCATCTAATTTACAAATACAGTCAGCTCACATACACCTTTCGGTGTAACCGAATGCCCAAACGCTTCGAGTTATGAAAAAAGATAAGAAAAAATCTGATGTGTTACACTCACATGACTTTCTCTACTCTTGTACAATCTAATTTTACAAACGCCTATTCTCCATATGCTTCATGTTATCGAGATATCGAGATGTCAATCTTATTGGTAATTTTCTTGTAGATGAAAGGGAAATATGGTAGCTTTTAAGCGATAGTCAAATATTTTAACGCTGGTTGCTATGTGCCGCATTCCATTCTCTTTGCATGTCCAGAACATAAAAAAAATGAATAACACATTTGAGAAAAAGTATAAGTATTGGAAAATTTAAGGAAATAACAAGCAATATCTCGAAAACGGTTCACTCTACAAAAGAAATGTATATGACATAAGTTGTGTATTTTAACGCGATCTACATTCTTTGTGTAGTAAAATTTTGTCTATCTCTTATGGTTTACCAGTTATGCAAAAGTCGTTCACAATGAAGAATACTTTTGGAGACATTCCCAGAAAATTCAAGATATACATATTATTTGTCATAAAAATATCTTAAACATATGATATTTTAATCAAAATCGTTAGAGCCATTTTTGAAAAAATTAAAATTTTCAAAAAATCTTCCATGTAAAGGGTAGTCTGGGGTGGGGGGATTTTCTTGAAAACCTTCGTGTCGCATCTCTAGAAGATACTGAACCTAAATACCAAGTTTGGTGCTTATCCGACTGTTCGTTTTTGAGTTATGCTGTTCACAGACACACACACACAGACACACACGCACACACACACAGACACACACACACACAGACACACACACGGACATGTTTCCAAAAATGCTTTTTTTGGATTCAGAAGGTCTCAAAACATGTATTTCCGGTGAAATATCGGTATCGAATTTTTGGGTGGAATGCAATACTTCCCCTACTTACTATACGTAGTAGAGAAAGTAAAAATGCTCAAGAAATATTGATTTCGTTTCTTCTACTGCAATCAAACTGCTCGTATTTTGGATGCTTCCATAAACTCACTATTGCCGAAAGTATAGTATAACATAGCTAATTTTAGCTAATGTCACATGACAGGCATATGAAACAATGAAAGAAAATATTAAATATTATAATTGTTTTCACTGTCCGCAAATACGGGATTTTTTTGTTTTCAGATAAGGTCAATAGATGATAATATACCACAGCCGGGAAATCCCTTACAATGCAGGACGTCTGGCAAGCCTAAACAAAAATGTATTAACTCTGCATGCCTGGACCAATCTTTAAAATAATTTCCTTTCTGCATCTCAGAATCATTTTCACGTAAAACTGTACCATTCTGAGAATCTCTTTTGACGTTAGTGCATTTTTATCCATTTCCCGCTCATTCTATTATGCATGGGGAGTTGAAACTCCTGCAATCCGTGCGTTTTACATGTTTACATCAGATGTTAACAAAATGTATTTAAGCCTCCAAC